>CAWUFW010006319.1:0-600000 GCA_963921515.1 Calotriton arnoldi | reverse complement strand
AGAGATGGTTTGGAAATATCCTCAATACAGCAGTTCTTGACTCAAAAGGTTTGATGAGAAAACTCTTTCAATTACAGACCAGATTTACAAACATTGGGGAACATTACGATGGCGGGCGAACAAAGTCCGCCCGCCACCGCAACGGAATGCGGGACCGTCCGCAAGGGGTGCGGCGGTCCCGCCATGGGTATTAGGATGCCACTGCCACGGTGGCGGTGGCATCCCGTATTGTTCGCATTGCGGGGGCGGTGCTGTCAGCAGCACCCGCCGCAATGCGAAACACGCATGTTGTGCATTTGAATGCACAACGTGACAGGCACCGCGTGGTGCCTGCCACCTTGTGCATTCAAATGTAGGGGGGTACCATAGGTACCCCCCATGTGCACCCCCTGACCCCCACCCCCCCGGGGGCCCGCAACTGGCCCCCAGAAGCAAAGACCACATGCCTTTCCATGGTGGCAACACCGCCATGGAAAGGCAGCTTTCCGCCAACATCCTAATAAGGATGGCGGTGTCTTGCAGACACCACCACCATATTAGGGTCCTTTACCGCCCGGTCCCCTGTGGGACCGGCGGAAAACCGGCGGATGGTCTTTCCGTCCGCCGGGCTCCCCCCTGCCATCGTAATATGGTGGGGGGGAAATGGCAAGCGGGCGGTGGGAAATGGCTGGCGCTTCGCCACCGCCATACGGGCGGTGGCGATCCGCCCGTCATTGTAATGACCCCCATTGTGTTGAGTTTACGTTACTTTTTTAATGCAGAGCCGACGCAAAGTGATGAGTTGGTATTTGCACATTTGTGTTGGGTTGTAACCCAAAGTAATAAAGGAGGCATTCAGGGCCGGACTGGCCGTACCGGGAATCAGGCATTTCCCCGGGATGCTGGAAGGGTGGGGGCCGGTTTTGCAGCAGTGGGGGCTGGCTTTGTTACTGGGGCCGGTTTTGCAGCAGTGCTGCAATATCGACCCCCAGTAACAAAAGCAGCAAGCAATCATTTCCATCCTCGCGGGGCCAGGCAGCGCTTCCCCAGGGGCTGGTCCGAGAAACTTGCCAGGGCTGCATTGGGATTCCAGTCCGGCCCTGGAGGCATTCAATGGGTAGTGAGAACATTGGCCTTTTTCAAAGACTACAAAGACTGGTAGACATGGATTTTTTCACAGGAAAAATGTTTTCTTCATGAATAAATACATAGAAAGATATGGCGGATGCCACTAACTCTATAATTTGTGTAACTTCTCTTGGATATTGTGCAATAGCAAAATTTAATGAAGCTATATAAATCTTTCAAGTAAACCCCCTCTTCATGAATGAATGCACCATATACTTCTGAGTTCTGCACAAATCCCTGTTTGGCAGGGTTCAGAATTATAACTGTATTACACCTGATAACTCCCAGGTGCAATCAAGTCCAGCCCCGGAGCTACATTTCCGCAGATCCATTCTGCAGGAACTAGCATGGGAATAAATGCCCAGAAATGACCAGGACATGGGTATTTTGGTTCAGTAAGCACCACAATCTGCAGGTTATTCCCCATTATCGTGGAAAAGTTGTGCTGTTTATCACAACTTTTAAATAATAAATCCCAAGGTATCATGATTTATGATGTGCAATAACTATTGCCTCAAACACCGGGCTCGTAATTATCAGAGCTTAGGTCATTGATTCCTACATTTATATATTTTGTGTGCTTTCACTCTCTACCTCTCTGCCACTATCTCGGTGCTGATAAATGTATGAGCTCTTAAACCGATTAAGCACAAGAATAACATGATGTATGAAAACAAATTCACTGGAGAAGAAAAGGGGTAATTGCTGACACTTGGGTCTGTTATTAGGCAACACATTTCAGTTTTACTAAGCTTTTATATAAACAATTTATAGGAGTTGTCATCCATTGAACCTCCGTCTCATTCGCGTTTTCTTCCTCCCACCACAGCATACAGTATGGCGCACTGGGTGAGGCCACTTGAGCTACTGACCCCTTCACCGTGAGGGTTAGCATTCTGTTGGGGACAAAGTGCACTATCGCCAAAAGTAGTCCTTTATTTAAAGTGCCCAGCGCTGTTGTGCTGATGTGTGCTTACCTTGTACAGTTGTTTATTCTGTGTGGGTCCAGCAGCTCTGCAGACACTACTACCAGTCCCTTGCTCGTGTTGCAGTGTGCTGCATCCTAGGCACTACAAGCGTCTGACATTTTTTAATGGGCTTTAACCCCATTCCAAGATGTCTGCATGTGCATGGATGTAAATGAACACACATAGGCAACCATCTTTGAATATTTCTGTAAAAAAATTTTTATAAATTATTCAAAGATGGCCATCTCTGTGTGTGCGTGCACAGGCAGTTATATTTTTGCAACAAAGCTTTACAAAAACATTTTTTTAAAATTAGCAAATTCAATAGGCTAACATCTAACCCAACTTTTGAATGTGGGCAAGTGGGAACAACCATGCGAAAACAGCAGAAACACCCAAAACAAATGCAGTTAAAATATAATTTGATTGATAGCAGCAATAATTAACTGAATAGAATCACTTTTATAACAGCAAAAGTGCTCTCCCATAACAGTTAGATGAATTCAAGGCATACACAGAATTAAAAAACTGCAGGCAAGAGTGGTGTCAATCAGGGGGAATGGTTTGTGTGTTTGATTCTTGTGAAACTTTAATAAATTCTCTTATAGAAGAAACTGAAGGCAATATGTCTAACTTCCCTGTGAAGTGATGGTGGACACCGCTCAATGGCTTCCAGGACCAGAAAATGGAAGACGAACAGACAGTGCTTGGGCCACATACAGCAGTTTGCCTTACTCTCCTTTGAAGGCTCTCATAGGTCAAGTCGGTCATAAAACTTTATTTTGCATCAATTAAAATGCATAAAAGTACATTAAAACAAATAAAAGGGACCACTGCATACAGAATTCTACGTTGCTAAGACCCATACATAAATCACAAATTTATGGTTAAATAAAATAAATAATTAATAAATCCATAACTTTAGAGTCAGCATCTGTACAATGTTTAAACAGTCCCACAACCTGTCCCCCATTTGAATCCATCAGTTGATTCATCTATATAAGAACTCATAAAATACTCATGTCTATTAATTGTTAGAAGCACCTAATAAGTAAAAATACATAAAATAGATAAGAGACCATTTAAACCATAATTCTATATTACTAAAATCCATACATAATTTATAATTTGGTGAAATTAGTAAAAATCCATTGCTTTTAAATCTGTGCAGTATTTAATCAGTCCCAGGACCTGCAGCTGTATAAATCTCATAAAGTGCAGATATCTGTTAAATATTACAAAAACATGTTCCACGCAGTTGCTACTAAGTATGGGTATAGACCAGCCGATAAATCAAGATCGCATCTATTAGAATAAACGTCGGCGTTTCAAAACTGCACAGAGAAAGGATGCGAGCGTATAACATACATAAGGATTTTCCAATTGTTAGATAAAATGTAGAGCTGGCAAACACTGTCTAAACTCATATTTACCTAAGAAAGGAACAATGTACTTTTTTTGCTGCTGGCTATAGAAGGGACAACACAACTGAATATGCAAATTTGACTGTGTAGACTTTGCATCACATGGGCCAGGCGACAACTGGTTCAATGAATAGGAATTTGCAGGGTAACCCACCATGAGTGGGATGTAGTTTAAACGAAACCTTGATAAAATAAACCAATGCTGTGAGTTCTCTATGAAGGACAGATAAGAAAGTGCACCGTGCTTCACGGGGAGTAACGACTGGTACCGGGCTACTGTGCTTTTGTCTTTATTTATAGCCCACCTAACACTTGTTGCCTTAGCCAGGAAGATTTATTTTAGCTTGGTCTTAGGGAAGCCATCACATAGCAGGGCGGTATCTTAAAGTTTGCATATGTCCAGGGATATGAGAGTGGTCTTTACATAGCTCAATCATGGGATTCTAAGTGCATAATCAATTTTTAAGCAGTCTCTTAACACTAGCTGATTCAGGTTGACACTGTCTCTTTTCCATATTGAATGCCACAACAATATGGGAGCCAGTTTGACTGAATCACTAATGTACAATAACCTCAATTCCAAATGGCAAATGTAATTTGGGCAGGCGCAGGACGCAGATAATAATCTTTTACAGAATATATCCTTTATACGCTGCAACGCTCCAACATCCAGCATACCCCAAATTGCTGCCCCATATGTTGTAATGTCTTTAACCTTGGCTACATGAATCTTTATCATTTCCGGGATAGGTTTTAAGCCTAATTTTTCAAAATCAAAAAATTGCAGCTATGCTTTTTCCATGAGATTAGCTCTATTAAGCACCATATCCTTCCAGTTTAATCTTGAATCGAAGAGAACTCTCAGATATGTAAATTTCTCCACCACTTCTATTCTTCTATTTCCTATGGAGAATCTCATAGATTTCTCGGTATCTGCCCCTGTGATTAATACAGATGTTTTGGACTCGTTGACATGCAAGTCCAGGTTGGCCATAAAGGTCGTGTACTCCTCTATGAGACTCCGCAGTGCCAAAGGCATTCTAGCCAATAGCACTGCGTCATCTGCATCAAGAAGTACTGGTAGGGGAAGGGACTCAACATATGGAGTGTCTTTTGCATTCCCCATCAGGACCATTTCTAGATTTTTAGTGTAACGAGCGAATAGGAATGGGGCAAGGACATAGCCCTGTCTCACGCCTTTTTCAATTTTAAAGGATTTTGAACACTCCCCTTGTCTCCCGATTCGGACACTTGCTGCTGCTCCCACATGAAGCTGTCTTATGAAAGTGATTATCGGTGCATCCACTCCCATATTCTCCATAATGGCCCACAGTTTACTGAGGACCACACAATCAAATGCCCCAGAGAGGTCCATGAAGGCTATACAAAGTTGACCTTTTTTTACCATAGAATATTTTGCAGCCACCATCATTAAATTCAGGCATTGATCTATTGTTCCTTTGCCCTTCCTGAAGCCATACTGGGCCTCAGAGAGGGTCTTCTTTTCCTCTACCCATTCTTCAAGCCTGTTCAATAGGAGACGACACACTGTCTTGGCTGTACAATCAATTAGGGAGATGGGTCTATAGTTTTTTGGATAAGATCCATTCCTCTTTTTAAAAACCGGTATAATTATTAAATGCTTCCAAGAGGTGGGCAGACCTGGTTTGACTAAAGAATAAATAACATTTACCAGTAATGGAACCCACACTGTCTTGTTAGTTAAACAGATATTGACAGGAACCCCATCAGGTCCAGGGGCCTTAAGGGTGGATGACTGCTGTAGAACTAGTTCTATTTCTGTCACTTCAAAAGTCATATGTGGGTGATCTACTAACTCCAGACTGTCTACAAGGTGTATTGCTCCATCATTATTTTGAAAGATGTTTTGATAATGCGTAACCCAACCATCCTCCTCAATGTGAACATCTAAGGACGGCTCCCCTGTATCTTTTAAAATGGAGCGTTTACCACTAATCCAGCGCGGCTAATATAAATTCTTCTCCTTTGGACATAACATCCAGGTAAAGATCATTCACAACAACTATACCATATGACGGTGGGGCCCATAACACCGCATAATCATACACTCTCTCAATTATTCCCTGGATCACATCCACTTTCACTTCGGAGAAGAACGAAATTGCTGGAGGAACGGGATACCTTATTAAAATTAACAGGATATTACCTTAAGCATCATACATAATCAGTTTAATCCTGTCGGTTCTAAAACATCAAGGTATTCCGCTCTTTGGTCGATGGACCAACTAGTAGAATAAGTTGATGGTGATTAAGACCAGCTCAATCACATTCAAAACCTGTTAATCATTACACTTAATATTGAGCTAAAGAACCACAGACTCGTTGTTTTAATTAGAATAAAGTTTTATCTATTTTCTTAAATGCATGAGTGAGATTCAAGTTTATTAATCATTTTAATACATTTCAATAGCATATAAGAAATACGTTTTAGAAAGAATTTTATGCATACCCCTCTCAGATGGAGAATGAAAAGTTCACCAAAGCAGATAAATTGTAGATCACAGCATGGAACTCCCAAAACTGACTGTCTGTCCCGCTAAAGGCCTCCTCGACGGACCTCCCATACAGGTTTCCCGCATCGGTCTCGTTCCTTTTCCCAGTCAAGTTTAAAGTCCAAATGAATATTTCTATAAAGAAAATGGCCTATAGAAAATAGCAGCAGCTTCTTCAGCATCAACGCTCAGTGCTCAAAAAATTATGCAGGAATAGCGCTCCTCCTACTTAAGAGTAGGTCCTCTTATACCCTACTACTAGCTTACTAAACGAAAAGTTGCAATCTTTGGGGGTGAGAATCACGCTAATTGGTCCATTGGAGGGGTGGCAAGAATCACCTCATTGCCCTCCTTGTTCAAACCGGTTCTAAAATTGTTTAAGGATTATACTTTCACACGACCTTTGGGTAATAGCAGTCCAATTGACAGTTCACTAAATGTTTCACTTTTATTGGTCACATTTTTAAGCAGTCCATTGTTAATTCATTTGGGTTCAGCTTCCATTCTCACGGATGCGTGCTGAGTCTTTCTTGGCATTCTCCTCAAGTCAGGTCAACCTGACCTTGACACTTCTCACTCTGGGCTCGAACTGTACCCACGTGGTTTAGCTCTGTGGCTTTCTTCCGCTTAGAGGCCATCTTTGCGTCTGCGCATTGACCTCATCTGCCTCGGCAGCCATTTTCGCAGCATGGCCTAGCAGGCCCGAACGAACTATCATGAAAACAAACACAATCATAATTAAAATAAAGAAAATAAGCCTTTCTGTTTCCCACCCGTCATTCTAAGTACCCAAGTTAGGTGTTACCTAGCAGAAGCGACATTTAAAGCCATGTTTACTTACCATCCGCATTCTTTTGCCACAATACAGTTTTACTACATAGCACAAATCATGCGATTTTGCTCTAATTAGTAGGCAAATCACTATATTAATATTATTTCACTTTACAATTGTAAATAAGTTAAATTTGCACATAAATAGCGATTACCATTTGTGTAAATGTTTACCAAGGGTGTAAATTGTTGGTTAGTCCATCAAACAATTAGTAACATTAATTTATTAGTGTTATTTTAGGGGGTTCCAAAATTATTTCATTTACCTTGCTCCATCAACTCCCCCTTTGGTGATTTTTAATATCACCACAAAAACCCATGTTACACAATTTTCAGATAAAATGTTTCTTGTCCACTTGCTTTTGTTAGTTCACACATCAGTGTCCCTTTCATCTTGTCTTTTTGTTCTTTCATACATGTTTTCTTTTAGTTCTTCAAGTTCTATTTCTCCCAATTCTCGTTCTCTTTCTTTATTTATCTTATTTTCTCTTTTTATTTTATTTTGTCTTTTTCTCCTTTTAATACATACATAAACTAATTTCACTAATAACACTACTAATATTACTACTGTTGCTGATATTAGAACTTTCCCTATAATAGAACCACCTATTTCAGTGAACCATTTTGGTATTGAGGAAAAACTCTTACCAAGTTTCTCCCAGGCACCTTCAACCTCCAGTGGAGCAAGCTCTTTGTGCAAATTAGTAATATTCTTTATATACTTCTGTATATTTTCACTTTTATCTGGAATGTAAGTGCAACAATGTTGGACTTTCAGCATTCCACAGACTCCACCCTCTTTTGCCAAAAGAATGTCAAGGGCAAGTCGATTTTGCATCACCATAGCTCTCATGGCAACCATCTCGGTATTTACCATCAAGAACCCTCCAGCAGTATTCGTTGATAAACGATCTACTACTGTGGACAGTTTCCGAATCTTAAATGCATTCAAAGATATACCCACTGCTGGTATCAATGCTCCAAAAATGTCACCAACTATTTCTGAAAAACTTTCCCTTTTCCTACGTGTTAATGTTTCACCCATTTCGTGTGTTCCTTTCTCTCCTCTCTCCACATGAAAAATCTTTGGAAAGACCAGGCCTAAATAGCACGACCCATACCAATGATCCGGCAACCTGTAATAAGCTCTATTTCCGCAAATATAATAGATCCCTGGAAATATTGGATCTTTTCCTCCTTTGAATCCCCATCCTCCTAAAATTTTGTAAGTGTCTCGGCATTCACTGGAACCCACGAAATAGTTATCATACCTAGTCCTATTTCTACTAATGCACAACTTTCCCTGTTGGGGCCAATCTAAAGTCATAGCTGCATTTGTCTCTCTCTTATCATGATTTTCTCCTTCAAACGCCCAAAGGGGTGTTTTGTCTCTTCTTCTATTATTTTTCTTTGAAACTTAACTCTTCTGTTTTCTACCATTTCTAAAAATACCTTTTCTTCTTTCTTTAATTCACAGGTAAGATTGTGCCTAACTACATATTCTAATGTTAAATCTTTATTTTCTAGGAAAAATTCACCAAACATTCTTGCTTCTTTCACCTTATTCAATTCAGGGATTATAGGAACTTTCGCAAAAACCTTATTTATGTCAGTATAATAATATTCTAATCTACCTGTTTTATAAAATAAACTAGCTAGAACACTACATGTTATCCCATACGTCAAAGGAAGGTGATGATAGGTCACACCTTCTGTGACAGACGCAGGTAATTGCATACAAACATAACAATCCCTCACATCCATTGTTTCTACATACTCATATAACAATTTTGTGAAAACGTTCTTAGAAAAATCAGTTATGGATCTATCCTTATGTAACTCAGTACTATCTATTAGTGTTGCTGTGTTCTGTGTGTTATCTTCTTTGTCCTTTTTCGTGTTATTCCCTAATATGGACGTTTCCTCTACAGCTAACCTAATTGGAATTGTGATTGCTAAAATAAGCCAGATAAACATCAATAAACCTATACAAAAGAAACACATTTTACACCATCTACGCAAAAACTCACATCTAGATTTCCTATTCTCTGTGTCTACCATTTTGTTCTATTACCTAGATATATATATGTACAGAAAATGTGTCACCACACCTCAGAATGACGTATCAGCCACTCTACCCTTTCACTTTGTCTCGATTGGTACTTTCTTCAGTTCTTTTCAGAACTCTTCCTTGTCTTGTTCAGGTTTTGATGTCCAGTCCGGGTTTTCTCTTTACCTTTTCAGACTTGTTGCACTTCACTCGCACCCATTGATTTGCAGCTTTCTTCTGGGCTTTCGTGAGTGTTATCTTCTTTGATGTCAGTCAATGCGATGTATAGCCACTCAGGTGACTTATATTTCAAATTAGGTTTCTTCGCTCTGTTCGTTTTCTGCAATTGTTTTGCACTTTGTTTTCCTTGTTCCCTTTAACTTGTTATCTCATTTACCTGTTCTGCATTATTTCTATTTAAGTTTATTATTTTGTATCTCAGTCTTTTGACTTCGTGGGGCCAATTGTCTCCTTTTCTCGGCCTTTTTGGTTCACTTTCCTTTTCCTCTCGTTCAGTTCTCCAAGTCCTCTTTCTTGGTCCTAGTCTCTGTTTTCTCTCTTCTTCACTTTCTTCTGATTCTGTTTCAGACCTTATTTCACTTCCTCTTATTTTGAACTTTATGATTTCCCCTTCATTGTCTAAATCTGAACTTTCCTGTGCCTTTTCTGTTGGGACACTTGTTTCTATCCCTCCTCGAGTTTCTTCCGGATTCTCGTTGGTCTCTCTGTCTGTTTCTAAATTTCCCTGTTGTTCTTCTATTTGTTGGTCTGTCCCTATTGCTCCTCGGGGTTCTTCCGATTCTTCTTCTATCTCTCTATCTGAATCTAACCCTCCCTCAACTAATTCGACAATCTTTGAAGGAAATCTACCATAACTTGTGCTTGGCTGATCATTGTCACTGTCTCTTGGTTCAGTTTCTTCGTTTATAATGTCAGTTTTCCATTTATTCTTTTGCTTTTCATCACAATCTGACTGGTCTGTTTCAGATGCCGAACTAGTATCTGATATTTCCAGATGTCGACTTTCAGGTCGATCTTCAAGTTCTGGAACTTTTGTTATTTCAAGTTCTTCTTCTGTTGTCAAATTTGTACCTGGGTCTTCCAGATGTCGACTTACAGGTCGAGCTTCAGGATCTGGAACCCTGCTTGTTTCGACTTCTGCATCGGATGCTGAACTGGTATCAGATATCTCCAGATGTCGACTTACAGGTCGAGCTTCAGGATCTGGAACTCTGATAGTATGGCTGGCATGCACCCAGTTTTTCACTCCAGCACATTTGACAGCAGTTGTTGTCACCAGGATCACTTGACGTGGTTTATCCCAGCGAGGAACCAAACAGTTTCTTCTTCTGTGGACTTTTATGCGGACCCAGTCTCCTGGACTCAAATCATGAGCTGGTTTTCTTTCAAGAGTGGTCGCATCCGGTCCAACCTGATGAAACACAGAATGTACCACATCAGCCAATCCTTTGCAATAATCCAATACGAGATCATCAGTTATAGTCAGCAGTTTGTTGACAGGTACATGTGCTTGTCTCATTGCTCGTCCCATGATTATTTCGTGGGGACTTAGACCTGTTTTTCTGTCAGGTATGCTTCTGATAGTCATCAGCACCAATGGTAGGGCATCAGGCCATTTGAGTCCTGTGGCTTGACACATTTTCCCTAACCTATTCTTTATTGTTCCATTCACTTGTTCTACTACTCCAGAAGCCTCTGGTCTGTAAGCACAGTGTAATTTCTGTTGAATGTCAAGAGCTTCACATATCAGTTGAATTAGTTCATTTTGAAAATGTGTTCCTCTATCTGTTTCAATCGTTACTGGAAAACCGTATCTTGGAATGAATTCTCTCAGCAGGAGCTTAGCTACAGTAACTCCATCATTCCTTCTTGTCGGATAGGCTTCCACCAAACGAGAAATCAAACAAACGACCACAAGAACATACTTCAGTCTATTGCTTGGGGGCATTTCAATAAAGTCTAGTTGCATTCTAGTAAAGGGACATCCTTCCCGCCCTATTGTTCCTAGACTCACTACTGTTTTTCTTCCTGGATTTATCTGTTGGCAGGTAAGACATCTTTGACAAAGACTCTCAGCTATAGCTCTGAATTTTGGATTATACCAGGTTTGTCTGAAAAGTCGGATCATGGCGTCCCTTCCAATATGAGCTTGTCCATGGTACATCCGTGCCATGTTAGAAATCATGCTATCAGGCATAACTGGTCTTTCATCTCTATAAACCCAAACGTCATCTTCCTCCCTTTTCCTGCATCCTGCTTTTATCCAACCATCTTTCTCCTCATCGTTTGCTTCTTCCTGTAATTGTCTTACTTCATCCCATGTTTCAACAATGTTAGTAAACAGCAAGGGACATGAAACATGCTCTCTTTCTCTTCTTCTGTTTAACGAAACCATATTTTTAGCACAATATTGGGCTATTTCGTCGGCATACCTATTACCCACGGTAATGTAATCCGCCTCATTTTTGTGTGCAGCACACTTCACCACTGCGATCTGTTTAGGCAGCTGTATCGCCTCAAGCAATTTCTTCACAAACTCACCATTTCTAATTGGAGTTCCTGCAGACATCAAGAAACCTCTCTGAGACCAGATCTGTCCGAAATCGTGGACCACTCCGAAGCCATACTGGCTATCTGTGATCACCGTAATTCGAACATTCTTTCCCAGTTTGCACGCCTGAATCAGAGCAATCAGCTCAGCCACTTGGGCTGAACGTATCCCTCTCAGACAAGATGCTTCCATTATTGCAGCTACTGTACACACAGCATACGCCGCACTCAAAACTCCTTCACTCGTCCTCAGACATGAACCATCCACAAACATCACATAATCTGATTCTTTTAAGGGCTCATCTTTTATATCCGGCCTAGGTTTCGTACAAAATTCAAGCACGTCCAAGCATTTATGATCGACTTCATCTTTGTCTCCTACACTCCCTTCATCTGGCAATGATGTCGAAGGATTCACACTTGTGCATCTGTCAATGGTTACATTGTCTGCACTCAAAATCACCTTTTCATACCTAGTCAGCCGACTATGTGTCATGAATTGAGTTTTGGTTCTTGTCAAAAGAATTTCAACAGAATGTGGAACATATACTCTCAATGGATATCCCATCACTATGCCTTCACTCTGTTCCAGACTTACACAAGTAGCAGCTACTGCTTTCAGACAGCCAGGCAACGCTTTTGCCACCGGGTCTAAAACAGCTGAAAAATATGCAATAGGTCTTTTCATCTTTCCATGTCTTTGCACTAAAACTGAAAGTGCACATCCATCTCTCTCACTACAATACAGCTCAAATTATTTTTCATAATCAGGCATTCCCAGTGCTGGTGCTTCACACAACCTTGTTTTTAGTTCTTTGAAGGCTTTCATTTCTTCATCATTCAATTCAAACGGATCCTTAACATCCTTTTTTGTCAATCGCTGTAAAGGTTTTGCAATCAATGAAAATCCACTTATCCACTGTCGACAATACCCAACCATTCCAAGGAACATTCTCACCTCTCTCTGTGTCATTGGAGCTCTCATTCCTCGGATAATCTTTATTCTCTCTGTTGTTACCTTCCGCATCCCCTTCTCAATCTTGTGACCTAGGTATTGAACTTCCTGCTGACAAAATTGTAATTTAGACGGAGACACTTTGTGTCCTCCTTCGGCTAAGTGGTTCAATAAAGCAATTGTGTCGGTAACACATGCTTCTTTGGTCTTTGATGCCACTAACAGGTCATCAATGTACTGAACCATCACAGATTTTTCAGGCATTTTTAAATCTTCCAAGGATTTCTTTAGGATCTGATTAAAGATTGAGGGGCTTTCTGTATACCCTTGAGGAATTCCGCACCATGCCAAAATACGCTCTCCGAACCGGAACGCAAATAATGGCTGGCTTTCTGGATGTAATGGAATAGAGAAAAATGCATGGCACAAATCAATGACTGTGTACCATTCTGCATCATGTGGAATCTGATACAGTATTACAGCGGGGTTTGGCACAATTGGACAACAAAGAATAACAATTTTATTTATTTTTCGTAAATCTTGCACTATCCTATATGTCCCATTTGGCTTTTTCAGTCCCATTATAGGTGAATTACATGGACTGCTCATTATTTCTTTCAAAATTCCCTGTTCAATCATTTTATTGATTACGGGTGTTATTCCTTCAATAATTTCTGGCGTCAATTTGTACTGTGGAGTATTTGGGTAATTTGTTCCTTCTCTTACAGTAATTTTTACAGGGTCTACTCCTCTCATTAACCCAATGTCTTCGCCTGTAAAATCCCATACATCAGATCTGACTGTTTCTTTTAACTCAATTGGGATTTTCTCTACATCAAACACAGGAAACATGTCATTTACTCCTGGCTCTAGTTCTGCCATTGTCATTTTATATAGTACATCTTCATCTGGTGTCTGAAATGCAATCCCATCCGGGGTACAATAAATGGTGCAATTCATTTTACAAAGCAGATCGCGTCCTAGCAAGTTTACAGGACTGCAATCACACACCACAAATCGGTGCATTTCTCTGAATGGTCCAACTTTCACCTCTACTAGTTTGGTAAGAGGCGCCTTAATCTGCTGGTTTGAAACACCTACGACTTGGATATATTCACCTGAGAGAGGAAGGTTTGGAATTTCCACTGATCTAACAGTAGAACGGGTAGCTCCAGTGTCCACAAGGAATGTAACATTTGCACCATTCAATTATCCATCAACAAATGGACCTGACTGATCTACCTCTAGAGTTGCGCCAAGTACGCACTCTTCCACCTCTCCTAGGCACCGTCATAAACTTTCATCCGATTCATTCCCATCCTGTCGTAACCAATACTGCGATATTGCAGCTGCGCGCAGCAATTTTGTTACCTGCTCTCCTCCGTAGAATCCTGTCTCTGCACTGTATCTCTGAGGGTTTACACTCTTGGGTAGAGGTGGTTGTGGCACCTGACTCTGTTGAGTAACTACCTGCGGTTGCTGTAGCTGTTGGTAACTCACCTCACTCTGCACCTGTGGATTTAATGATTGATTTTCCGTATTAGCTTTTGGAGGAAATTTACACTCGTTTCTCTAATGTCCTAATTTTCCGCAGTTGTGGCATGGCCATTTCTTCTTGGCCTCCTCTATACTCATTTGACCTTTACCTTTATTCTGTTTGGATTTAGTCTGTCCTGTCTCACTAGTCTGATTATTCATTTGAGCTTCTTGTTTTTCTGCAACCTTTACTTGTGCCCACATCGCCTTTTCTTTTAGTTTACGCTGTCTACACTCAATGTCATCACTACAATATTTAGCATATCTCAACACTTCGTCCACAGTGCTGTTCTGCCAACACAACATATGTTGCTGAATCGTTTCACTTATCTCTGGTTTCAATCCATAAACAAATCTATATACAAAATGACTCATGTCCTTTTCACTCAAAGTCTCATAACCGCTATACTGTTTGAAAACCAAAAGTAGCCTTTCATAGTAGGCGTGTACAGATTCCTTACTCTCTTGTGTAGTTCTGTCAATCTTTACCCAATCAGTTTCTTTGGGTGGAATTTTGTTTTTCAAAAATGTAATAACCTGCTCATATTTTCTCATTACTTCTGGACCTGGCGCTCCAGTTTTTGCATCTCTAGGATATTCTACTGTTGGCCAATCAATGGTAATCTTACATTCTGTCCATAAATCTGCTGGTACTACAATGTCAAATAATCCATCCAAGTCTACCCACAACACTTTTGAAACTTTGACAAACCTTTCCACTTGTCTGTACCATTCTACAGGCTTTTCTCTTAATTTCGGAAAATCATTTGTAAATGACAATATATCTTGTCTGGACCATGGATCATGTACATAGCTACCTCCTGCAGTTTCTCTCATTAGATACTCCCGTACAATTGATTCCTTATCTTTCACCGTAAAAGCCAAAGACGCTTTGTCGGTTGTTCCCTCTTTTCTTTTGGTCCACCTGCTCCTCCATCTGTCTACATCTCCCCATTTTCTCAACAAAACGATCAGTTCTTTTATCTGAGTTAATCGTCCTGATGTGTTCAGATTTTCAATATCTTTTTCACAAAAATCTACCCTATATGGTTTCTGCAAACTCCTGACTTTTACAAATTCTACTCCTAGTTCATTCGCTGTCTCTTCCAATTTTTCATGAAAATTTCTAGCTTTCCAAGTAATACTCTTGCATAAAAACATGATCTCCTCATCCTGATATGTTTTCAATTTTTCTGTACCAATAGTCCTAAAATCAACTCTTCCATGTCTATCTTTAGCCTGATTACATCCAATGGTTGCGGTTCTGTATCTTTCTTTTGCAAATTTCTCATCCATTCATTTAATTCTTCTGGAGTTGGACCTACAGGTGTACTATTTATTTCTATCCAATTTTTGTTTCTCTCTGGCGTTTCAGATGCTGACTTGGTTCCCATAGGAATCCTTTTTATCTCACTCTCATTTACTGTCAGGTTAGTAGGCGGACTCGGTCTATATGAGCTGACCAAATCTCTTGTCTCTCTAGTTTCTGTAACTATCCCTTTTCTCATTCTTTGCATATTCGAGTTCATTGGGATGGTTAAGGAATGCTCATCTATTCTTTGGTTTTCAAAAGCTGGTATTACGGGTCCTATTGTCACTGGCACAGTCACAGCTTCCATGTTCATTGTTAACTCTCTTATTTTCTCAGTCAATTCTCTTGTGGTTTTTGCTAACTCAGCTGCATTACCATTGTCGGACTTCTCACTTTGTGGAGTTTCTAACTGTTCATTTGACCTATTTATATCGTATCTTCGTTCTGGGCTTTTATTCCTCCCAGTTTCCATTGGCGGTGCATTGGGTGTCACCACCGCAGAATTCTGTTGATATGGAGGTGGTTTTCTGTTTAAAATATCTTCCAGAAATTCATCCTCTGTTTCGCTACCTCCATACCCATACCTTTCTGTAGCTGTATGTTTCTTTTTCTCTGTACACTTCCTTCCTGCAACCTCTTCAACTGTTATGGCTGGAAACAAACCATCTGTCATATTAGCGTATCTCCAACGTCTCATCCTGTCCTCATGATTCACTCCCCATATTCTTCCATGAACTAAACTATAATTCTTTGCACCTCTGTGTCTCTCTTTCATACATCTCGTCTTCCCATTCACCTAACGCTTCAAACTGTGTTGGTCTAGGTTTTGGCTCAAGTTTAATCATTTTCTCTCTCAAATTCTGAAGTACAGCCGTGCTAAATGAAACATTTTCTGGAAAAGCCAATACTCCATCATTCTGAGTATATTTTGTCCAATTCTCCAACCAAATGCAAGTATGATAACCATATTTCAACATCATGTGAGAAGCTGGCGTTTTCGGCGGAGGAATTACTTGTCCTTCTCTAGTCACCACCTTCTTGTCCTTCTTGAAAACGTTTTTAATTTTTGCCATCCAGGACGGTTTCTCTCTACAATACTCATAATAAGCCATATTTCACGATTCTTCCTTTCTGACAAACTCACAACTCGGTTCTGTTTACTGTGTGCTATTCTGACCTATCCCAGCGCGTCTCACACTAGCGCACCAATCCGAAGCCTCTATGTCACTCTCTTCGGACCTATCCCATCGCGTCTCACACCAACGCACCAATCAGGACGTACTTCGAGTTTCCAAGCACTGGCCAATCCCAGCGCGGTCTTTTGTCAACGTCAGTACTACTCCTGACCCCTCCTTTACAAAAATTATCGGCACTTTTCTTGACTAAATCTTATTAGTTACAACGTAAAACACATTTCCGTTTTATACATGAAATGTCCCTATCATAACACAACCTGTGTTATCACCACTTTGAAAATCAGACAATGCACTATTCCATGTGACTTCTCTTGCCACACGTGTCCACTTCCTACTTCCCGGAAGCTTCAAAATTTCCGACTTACATATAACATAATACAATTCGACATGAAGTGTTAGACATGAAATAATCAATAATCAATAACCAATAATCACCAAACTAATCTATAGTAACCATAACTCTGCTACCAAGAAATCTGATCCAGCGTGGCTAATATAAGTTCTTCTCCTTTGGCAATAACATCCAGGTAAAGATCATTCACAACAACTTTACCATATGACGGTGGGGCCCATAACACCGCATAATCCTACACTCTCTCAATTATTCCCTGGATTACATCCACTTTCACTTCGGAGAAGAACGAAATTGCTGGAGGAACGGGATACCTTATTAAAATTAACAGGATATTACCTTAAGCATCATACATAATCAGTTTAATCCTGTCGGTTCTAAAACATCAAGGTATTCCGCTCTTTGGTCGATGGACCAACTAGTAGAATAAGTTGATGGTGATTAAGACCAGCTCAATCACTTTCAAAACCTGTTAATCATTACACTTAATATTGAGCTAAAGAACCACAGACTCGTTGTTTTAATTAGAATAAAGTTTTATCTATTTTCTTAAATGCATGAGTGAGATTCAAGTTTATTAATCATTTTAATACATTTCAATAGCATATAAGAAATACGTTTTTAGAAAGAATTTTATGCATACCCCTCTCAGATGGAGAATGAAAAGTTCACCAAAGCAGATAAATTGTAGATCACAGCATGGAACTCCCAAAACTGACTGTCTGTCCCGATAAAGGCCTCCTCGACGGACCTCCCATACAGGTTTCCCGCATCGGTCTCATTCCTTTTCCCAGTCAAGTTTAAAGTCCAAATGAATATTTCTATAAAGAAAATGGCCTATAGAAAATAGCAGCAGCTTCTTCAGCATCAACGCTCAGTGCTCAAAAAATTATGCAGGAATAGCGCTCCTCCTACTTAAGAGTAGGTTCTCTTATACCCTACTACTAGCTTACTAAACAAAAAGTTGCAATCTTTGGGGGCGAGATTCACGCTAATTGGTCCATTGGAGGGGTGGCAAGAATCACCTCATTGCCCTCCTTGTTCAAACCGGTTCTAAAATTGTTTAAGGATTATACTTTCACATGACCTTTGGGTAATAGCAGTCCAATTGACAGTCCACTTAATGTTTCACTTTTATTGGTCACATTTTTAAGCAGTCCATTGTTAATTCATTTGGGTTCAGCTTCCATTCTCACGGATGCGTGCTGAGTCTTTCTTGGCATTCTCCCCAAGTCAGGTCAACCTGACCTTGACACTTCTCACTCTGGGCTCGAACTGTACCCACGTGGTTTAGCTCTGTGGCTTTCTTCCACTTAGAGGACATCTTTGCGTCTGCGTATTGACCTCATCTGCCTCGGCAGCTATTTTCGCAGCATGGCCTAGCAGGCCCGAACGAACTATCATGAAAACAAACACAATCATAATTAAAATAAAGAAAATAAGCCTTTCTGTTTCCCACCCGTCATTCTAAGTACCCCAGTTAGGTGTTACCTAGCAGAAGCGACATTTAAAGCCATGTTTACTTACCATCCGCATTCTTTTGCCACAATACAGTTTTACTACATAGCACAAATCATGCGATTTTGCTCTAATTAGTAGGCAAATCACTATATTAATATTACTTTACTTTACAATTGTAAATAAGTTACATTTGCACATAAATAGCGATTACCATTTGTGTAAATGTTTACCAAGGGTGTAAATTGTTGGTTAGTCCATCAAAAAATTAGTAACATTAATTTATTAGTGTTATTTTAGGGGGGTTCCAAAATTATTTCATTTACCTTGCTCCATCACCACCTTCCAGAAACCATTATCATCATTTCTCACAGAGGCTTGCCTTAGATTCCCCCATTCTTTCCCTCTTAGATGTTTCAACCTGTTATCCTTCTTTATACCTCGAGCTTAAGGTCCGTACAAACCGGCTATCTGTTGGAACCTTATTCAAAGCTTTACGCAGGTTTGCTAGTGCCCTAGAGCAATTTCTATCAAACCACCGCATAAATGGGAGCTCTTTAATGGGTGGGTTAGGTGCTGCTTAATGCCTTTTAGAATTGCCCCCAACCCATGGATCGAGATGGCAGTATCGTCTAAGCACATCATGACTTCCAAATTATTAGGTATAAGAATTGAGGTAAATAAATTAGCCGCGTCCACTCTGTCCCATTTTAGTATATAACCATTTTTCCTGGTTCAGACGGGCTTTGGGGCTACCTTCTCAAATAGATTTGGTGTATACTCCCCATCCCAGTTCACAAGTAAGTGGGGCATGATCACTAAAATCTATAGACAGTACCTGCATGTTTTTAATGCTGTGTATCTGATTGTCTAAGGCAATAATATAATCGATTGTAGACCCCCTTTCCTACGCTTTCAAAGGTTTCGTCCATTAATCCTGTCTGCAGATTTATTCTATTACCAACCGCTAAGCTCCATTTCATCAATAGCCTATTTAGGGCACTCCCATAAGGGGTGTGGCTGAAATGTACGATAGGGTCTATATCGCAATCTGTTGCCCCAAGAGTTGAGTTTTCGACTTTCTGGCAGCTCTTAGCATTAAAATCACCCATATAGAGGATTTTCAAAGGTTTAGGATGTTGGTGGCTAATTTCATTAATTGTCCTATCAACTTCTTCTGCCACTAGTGCCATATCACTAAAATGATTGTTATAATAATTTATGACTAAATTCCAATTACCTTGTCCCTCTCAAATCAAAGAACGGAAATAGGGGAGTCATTAGAACATTTTAAAATTTTAAACCTGACAATATTTGCTGTTAATGTCAGTATACCTCCCTCTGCCCTGACAGCTCCGGATGGCGATGCCGGGGTTTGATACGGTTGATATCCATCCAATAAAATAGGCCCCACCTCCCATGTTTCCTGGAGACAAATAATATCAATTTTTGTAATTTCTTCTAGCCACTCTTTATTATCTTTCTTGCTAATATATGCTGCAATATTCAATATTATCAGCCTCCATTCCATTATTCCCTCTATCTTTTTATCGTTTACCACTATACCTAATTGCCTGCTCATGCCCGTATAGACCCCTTTGTATTCAGTCCTAGGGAGTCAATCCCAACCTTCTAGACTTCCCAGAGGTGCAAACTGATTACTGGTGTGAATTCCACTGGCACCATGGAAACCTCTCAAAGGTACACAGTTGATACGAGACGGAACCATATCCCATTCTCTCTCTCTTTCTGAAATCTAGAAATATCTTGGGGCTTATAAAAAAAAAAAACCTAGATGTAAGGCATAAATCTGAGACCCTGTAGATGGTGCTATAGAGAATTTGCCTAAGAGGTCACCTACTAGATATGGATTTTCAAAATTTACAACAATGCAATCCCCCACAATTTCTTTTTAAGTTGGTCCCACCCAGGGTATTCTCCTTGCCATGAGGAGATGTCCCTGGATATGCGAACGCATTCTAGCGAACTTAGTCAACCAATGACGCTCTTTGTCTATTAGTTGCTCTGTAGACTCTTGTTGTGAGTGCCTTAGCTTCAGAATATTGACCATTATGATGACAAATGGGCATGCTGCTGGTGGGTGGTTTAGGTATGAGGTCTAGTACCCTCTCTCTTGTTGGGAAACAAGTCTTTCCCTTGCCCTCTCCTTCCCCGTTTTGAACCTACTTTCTTCTTCCCTGGGGCGATGTTGATTTGAAATGAGACTCATATCTGGGGCAGCTGGGGTGCTATCCTTATTCACCCCTCTCTTCGTGCTGTATCTGGCTGTCTAGCACCTGGGTCTAACATCAGGGGGGTATGCTGAGGGTCTGCCAGGCTAGCCCCTGTCTTTTCCTTGTTCCTCCCAGGTTTGCACATGAGATTTGTGAAGAGTATTCAAGGCATTTGTAGTGTTGGAAACTGACACATGAGCCCCTAAGATTTGCATTTGCCTGCCCAGCTCAATTGCCCCATTGTTCGATATTATCCAGGTGAGTCAATAAGGGTTGCACCATAGTTAACAAAACATATTTTAGTTCATCATAGAGTTCATCCAAATTCGAGATATGAGGAGACGGTGTTTGAATTAGGGGGTCAATCAAGGTTTTAGCTTTAGAGAGTTGTGACTCTCTAGTCCCACCTTTTTTCCTTTTGGGGTATTACTGGGTTGTCACTTAGATCGAGGTGAGAAGAACTTAAGCCAGAAGGAGGACCCCTAGGTAAGTCATTTGGGTCAGATCTCTGGGGGCTACTATTGGCGATATCTCCACTCCCCCCCTCCCAATGAGAGTCTCTGTTCAGTAAGTTCAATTTCTTTTGTTATAACATTTGTCGCCTTCACAAGAAAAGAATCTAATGTGGAAAGTTACCCCACCTGTTTCAGACTGTTTAGTCTTCTTTTTTACCCATGCTGAACTTAAGTCACATTCTACGATGCCAGCAAAGTTAGAGGGGGGCCCAGCCCAGTCTGCTCCGGGTTCTGACGGGCAAGGACAGGCCCGCCCTTGGACCGGGCCTCACCCAGGCGTGTGAAAAAATTCCAAGGGGTGCTGGGAGTTGAAATTTTCCCCAGCGGTGCGGCCTGTAGACTGTGGCATGGCTTCTTCCCTGGTAGTAAGGTTCAGGTGCAGGCGGCTACAACGCCACGGGTCAGTGTCACGCTTATCATCGCGTGAAGCAATTCCAAGGGGTGTTGGGAGTTGGAGTTTTCCCCAGCGGTGCGGGCGGTTGACTGTGGCATGGCTTCTCCCCTGACAGTAAGGTTCAGTTGCAGGTGTAAGAGTCACTATCGAATGGTTATCAGTGCGGGTTGATGAAGTTCAGTATTAATTCAGTAGTACTCCGGTGCTGCTGCTGCTGCTATATGTTATGTTTATCGCGTAGTAACAAAAGTCATCAGCAGCTTAGAGGACGGACTAATGCTTGCAGAGAGGTACAGGTCCACAAGTCGCAGTGTGTCTTAATGTGGCCACATCTGTGGCTTCCACTGCATCCCTCTGGCACCGATGCCCTAATGGCACCTACACTGCCTCGATATAAAGAGAACTGCGTGCTAGTTGATTTGCCATCAGGCCTCTAGGCCGAAAGCAGGGACTCTCAGCACACCCGGCACACCTCACCACCCTCCCCCTCTCTCATAGGTCAGGTGACACCACCTTCTATAGGTAATAAGTTGGCAATTGTTCTCATTGATCCAATGGGTAGACTTTAACAGATTGATCATGGTTATCTCTGTGCTCCGGCATTGTGGCTATTTGTCCATGCGAAGCAGATGTTTGTCTTCTCTTGTCCATAGCCGAGTCTTCCGTCCTTTTTGAAGTCATCAGAGCATCTACTCGATTATTCTATCCCCGAGTTTAATGTTTCAGGGATCCCCACTACCTATATGTGTGCCATTGTGCTTATATGAGAAGTGCTGACCGGTGGAACATTAAAAGAAGAAAGGACCTTCATCTTATGCAGAAACCTGGAGACAAAATCAGTTTAAACTATATAGTTTCCATAGGAAAATCGTTTTTTGACTTGCCTATATCTTTGGTGCCGTTTGACGAATCTTCACAAACTTTTTGCAAAAAAAAGTGGGCCGGTAACTCAGTTGTGCATGGAAAGTTTCGGGGCAATCCATCAAGCGGGGGCCAAGAAAAAAGGGAGGGGACTGCTTTTCCCATGTAAATTCCCATAGAGATTTTATACACGACTACAGCCCGAACCGCTGAATGGAATTACACCAAATATGGCAGAAAGGTAGGTCTTGATACAGAAAGCAATTTTTTTGTTGTAAATCTATTCAGTAGTTTTAGACTTATTAAAAGAAATCCAAATTTGTATATATATGGACACTGATCCTCCGAGGATCCAACAGTCCCCTTGCTAATATCTGATTGGCTGCCAAAACTTCAACTAGGAAGTGTTGGCAGCCAAACGTCAAAACAAAAGAAAAGGGGGCAGGGTAGGAATAGCCTGACCCTCTAGCTCTTGTCCTGGGGTCTCCCTGGGACTCTGCCAGGGCAAAAAAAAAATGTTTTTAATTGTTGGCGCACTTGTTTAGAGTATAGCCCCTGGGTGTTGCCAGGTCCGAGGGTGCATGTTGAAACACTCCAATTTACATTTTTTGCCATCACAACTTTAGACCATGGAGAAACTTCCTCAATCATTTGGGGGTTATGAAGCCTTTGCTGCGCCTCTGGCATGTGCCAGCCAATTAACATGTTTGACCCGGTGCCCCCTGCAATTGATTTGCGTTGATAAATGTATATTTGATATGACGTAACAACACTGTTGTGGTGGTGGTGGAGGGGGTGGGGGTGCTGTGCTGGAGTTTGTCACATTTGACAGCAGAGACGGCTCTTCTAGTACTGCAGAGACAATGCCTACAGATCTGCCATGGAATATATATGGCCGGGGGGAGGAGGGAGCTTAAAGAGGAGGGAAACCTGTTCCAAGGGTCTCAAGGATTCATCAACACAGCCTTGTACTGAATGATTAGCCAAGCTCCTTACCCCTTTGACAGCCGCAGCAGAGCTCGGCATTTGATGCTCCAGGGTTATTTCCTCATTGCTTTGGGGCTTGTTGATGGCGTTCTGGGGCACTGGTGCACCTTGCCTCACTACACTCAGGAACCAAGATTGATGGTGTAATCGTCGCAGTATAAAATCAAGGTTTCACCTCCCTCACTTGGAAGATGCTTCCTGCATAGCTATGGGTGCTGAAGCTGCAGGCATGGAGCCCCCCAGCCTAAGCTTGTGGACTGTGGCTGCAGAAGGTCAGGTTGGCAATAAGGCTGGGGATGCAGCTTTCCTGTCTGAGGACATGTCTGTGCTGTGGTGTAGGAGAGGAAAGCATATGATAATTAATCACGCTGCCATCAAATCACACACCCTGAAATGAGGCAGCACTGGGCGCCAGGAGGACATTTTATGGGGCAACAGAAAACACCACCGACCCGAGCCAAAACTGTGCTAATCGCAATACAATAAATGAAGTGGTGCCTCCCCATTAAGCAACTCTATTTACATTCTCACAAAACCACACACACAAACAAACATCACACACACAAACTGGCACGCCTATAGAAGCTAACACTGCCAAAAGCACAGACATACACAGGCACAGAATCGCAACACAGACAAGAGCACAAACAAGCAGAGAGAGACTTGGACACTTCCAGCCACATACAAGCACACACACGTACGTCAGAGTTTAAAATAGACACAAGAACACTAAACACAAAGTCACAGACACCCTTAGACAGACGCACTCACCGATACACAAACCCGCACATAGCACAAGCACACCAAAGCACAGCACAGAAAAAATATCTGCTCCACGCATAGATGCATGCAGCCCTACCTACAACACCCACATTGGCCCAAAGAGAAACAGAAGCAAAAGACAGACTTAGTGACAACAGGCACACACATCAGCAAACATACCCACGTACACTACAGCCACATGCTAACAGGCACACACACAGACATGAACACACATACATTCACATACAGTTACCCTCACACATGTATACACACATAAAACACATTCTAACCAAACACACACAAACAAGCAGACACACCAAACACATATATGGTGGCATATGAAAAGTCTCTCTCTCAAACATGCACACACATGAACGCACACACCACTATACTATGTATCATAGGTACAGATGCCTGCTGTGTTACTACATGCATTTTCACCCTGTTAAAGTATGCGCAGAACTGAGCACCTTCCCTGGATGCGAAGAAAAGCACAGCGGGTGAGGCGTTATATGTTTAATGCCCTTTGAATGGCATTTCATGTGGCCACAGCTTGCAGCTGAAATCCATTGGTATGATGACATCATCCACAGAACCACACACACACCCACTCACAGCCCTATACAACCTCTCACACACCTGCTCACATTACCACACAACCACTTGTATACCCATTCACAGATCCATAGAAGTACTAACACAACCATTCAGTCTTCCATAGAGCCACTCACACACCCACTAACCCATACAGCTACTCTTGTAACCACTCACACACCCATACATCTACTCATACAACCTCACTCACCTATACAACCACTGACACAGCCATGCACTCACCCATACATCTACTCACACACCCACTTATACAGCCAATCACACACACACTCACTCACCCATACAGCCTCTCAGAATAGCCACTCATCCATACAAATACTCACACACTCACTCACATACCCACACAACCACTTATATACCTATTCACGCTTCCATGCAAGCACTCCCACATCTGCTCACTCATCCATACAGCCATTCACACAGGCACTCACTTAACCAAACACCCACTCAAACAGCCATTCACTCACCCATACAGCCACTTACACACCAAGTCTATCACTCATGCAGCCATTCAGACATCCACTCACTCACCTATACAGTCACTCACACACCCACTCACTAGTACAGCCAATCCCACAATCACTCACTTACCCACATAGCTGCTCACACACCCACTTATACACCCATACAGCCACTCACACACCTATGCAGTCACTCAGACACCCACTCAAACATGGATATACAGTCACACAGTCACTCACATAATATATGTTAGAAGTAGTATCACTCATTAGTAGTACACCTAGTATACTAATCTAACTTTTGTAGTAACTTAATATATATGTTTAACAGTCATAAACTTTTAGAAAATACTTATACTCACTGGATGATATCATCAGTGATGTCATCAACGATGTCATTTGAGACGTCATCATTGATGTCACTGACCATGTAATTTGTGATGTAATATGTGAGGCCATAAGCGGTGCATTGCTGGGGTGTCACAGTTATAGTTAGCTCAGGTAATTATAACTGCTGAATTTTACTGGTTTTGTAGAAGTGAAATCTGAGCCTAACTATAACGTCCCTTTAACCTTTGTTTATTTCAGTGAATTTCGAAGGTTTTTAAAATTCTATTTCCTAACTATATCATCCCTGTAGCCTTTGGTTTTTTCAGTGAATTTTTAAGGCTTTTTCAATTCTATTTCCTAACTATAACATCCCTGTAACCTTTGATTTTTTCAGTGAATATATATATATATATATATATATATATATATATATATACACAGGAACCTCCAGCGAAGCAGAAGGAAGGGGCCACACAGGGTTTTCACAAGAGAAAGCCTTTAATTGGAAAAGCGGATTTGGGCATAATGCATTTCGACAGAATCGTCTTCCTCAGATGCCGCCGCCACACTGAAAACAGCCCCACGCCTCCGTTTTAAAAATCAGTCTGCAGTCCTCCCTTAATTGGAAGGTCACACCTCCCCTGTCATGTGCTCGTTCACCTGCTGCATTACGATAAGTCCTACAGCTGCCAGAATGCATCTTCTCTGGGCCGATGGTACGAGGGGAAGCTAGAAAATAAAATCCATGTGGAAATAGTGTGCTGCAGAACAGGGCGCGCTGTCTCTTGTGTAAATAATTTCCTCCGGCCTCCTCAAGTCCCCGCAAAAATAAAAAATAAAAATAAAAAAATATATATATATATATATATCGGGAGGACTACAACCTCACGAGTGTGATCGGCAGGCACTTTGGAGTGAAGCCTGACTTCTGCCTGCCCTCATTTTTTAGGACTACGGAGCAGGGCTCTGTGAGAAGCAGGGAAGTGGAGGGTGAGTGGCTACCCTTGGAAAAAAAGAGAAACAATATGAGACCCATAACACTGTTTTTAAAAGAACTGCCAGCGTGTTTTATGTACTATGAGAACACTGACGGCACTCATTGCCCAGCTGGGGATTTCGTTTACCAGGACGCCAGTATGGAGTTTGAAAATCAATGGGTGTCGTCCTCATTTTTACAGACATGATTTTGACATTTATGGACTATTAAGCAAACGCATTAGATTGATAAAGGCAATTATTGCCGAAACGCGTCTTTGAAGGCAAAAGGTGTCAATAAAGTTTGTTTTTGCCACACCCTCCCTTGAGTGACAGATTTCCTTGTGGAAATGGAAAGGAGCATTGGTGGATATATATATATGTAATCAAGGGCAGGATCGCCTGAAACGCGTCATGGCAGAATGGCAATAAATTAACACAGCACGATATTTGGGCTCGTTTTTCCTGGAGGTTAAGTTGGAGTGCCTAACGAGTTGATGCATATATATATATATATATATATATATATATATATATACACACACACACACATGGGTAGTTACTGTCACGATCATGTTTCCTGAGGATATTAGGAAATGCCTTATTTGTGTTGCTAATAACTTTAAAGCCGTTTGGCAAATCTCAGCAAAACTTTCCACAAAAGACTAGTTTACACATGGGAAGTTTCGGGATGATCCAGGCAATTATTGCCAAAACGCGTCTCTGAAGGCAAAAGGTGTCAATAAAGTTTGTTTTTGCCACACCCTCCCTTGAGTGACAGGTTTCCTTATGGAAAGGAGCATTGGTGGATATAAGGGCGCGTAGCGGTAGCGTCATTGATGAGCACCACCTGCAATATGGTGCTGGAAGGCAGACCGCTCCAGGAGGCTGAAGCGTAGGAGCAACCATCCAGCTCCGTACCTGTATCTGTGGCAGGCGTGCTAGACAGGCGCGAGGTGCTCGCCACGGCATCGGGAGGACTACAACCTCACGAGCGTGATCGGCAGGCACTTTGGAGTGAAGCCTGACTTCTGCCTGCCCGCATTTTTAGGACTACGGAGCAGGGCTCTGTGAGAAGCAGGGAAGTGGAGGGTGAGTGGCTACCCTTGGAAAAAAGAGAAACAATATGAGACCCATAACACTGTTTTTAAAAGAACTGCCAGCGTGTTTTATGTACTATGAGAACACTGACGGCACTCATTGCCCAGCTGGGGATTTCGTTTACCAGGACGCCAGTATGGAGTTTGAAATTCCATGGGTGTCGTCCTCATTTTTACAGACATGATTTTGACATTTATGGACTATTAAGCAAATGCATTAGATTGATAAAGGCAATTATTGCCGAAACGCGTCTCTGAAGGCAAAAGGTGTCAATAAAGTTTGTTTTTGCCACACCCTCCCTTGAGTGACAGGTTTCCTTGTGGAAATGGAAAGGAGCATTGGTGGATATATATATATATATATATATATATATATATATATATATATATATATATATATATATATATATATACATACATATATACATACACATGGGTAGTTACTGTCACGATCATGTTTCCTGAGGAAATTAGGAAATGCCTTATTTGTGTTGCTAATAACTTTAAAGCCGTTTGGCAAATCTCAGCAAAACTATCCACAAAAGACTAGTTTACACATGGGAAGTTTCGGGATGATCCATCAAGCGGGGGCCATGAAATAGGGGAGACCAAAACACATTCTTGCTATTCATTTTTCCATAGGACCTTTAGACTGAGCTACAGGCCAAACCGCTGAACCGATTCATACCAAACTAAGCAGAAAGCTAGATCTTGGTCCAGAAAGAGTGCTTTATGTTGTTTGGTGAAAATCCATGCAGTAGTTTTGAAAAAATAAAGGGTCACAAAATTGTATATATCATGCCATGGAGGATCCTAGGATCTGATTGGCTGCCACCACCTCAACCAGGAAGTGGTGGCAGCCATCTTAGGATGTGCGAAAAATCAAAACAAAAAAAAAGACAGAGGGCAGGGTAGTGATACCCTTGCCCTCTAAGCCTAATGGTGAGATATGTGTCCCAAAAGCGTTTTTTCCTCGAATCTGAGGTAAAATAAAAACAAGTGTGGGCTCCCGCCCATTTCTATCAAAAGACCCATTCCTGGGTGGACCAGGGGAGGAGGCGTGGGGTATGTTTTAGGGGAGGGGGCACGCAGCCCCCTCCCTGAGCCATAGAATGGCCTCTGTGACACAGGGCTGGTAATTTCAATAAAGGGGATGGGGGACATGCAGCCCCCCTCCCAGAACCATACAATGGCCCTGGGGACCCCATCTCTCGGGGCTGGCTTAGTTTTCCTTACAGCAAGCGCAGGCAGGAAAAGTGCTACAGTTCTCCTACCGGGAAGGAGCACTATCAGGCAGGGAAATGCTTTGATTGCCCCCACCCCACGGGAGCAAAAGAAAACTGCTTCTGTGGGGTTTGAGCAATGCCGGCTCCTGCTGCACCCACAATGGGTGCAAGCTAGGGAGCCAGCAGGGCTGTGTGGGCAGTGGGATTCCCCCAAGCCTCAAACAGGGGATGTGATGTGTGGTACCCCAGGTGGGCAACAGGACAACCCACTTTTTTTTTATTTTAAAAAACTGGACTATTTTTGGCATGCCCTGGGTGGGCACCACTGCACCCCATTCAAAATAAAATTCTGAGAGTAGTTGTTGGAAAAAAGATTATGCCTGCAGGGCTGTGGGCCCTGGGACTCCCCCTGCGGTCTCCAAAATGTAATAATGCTCTGGGGTACCCCTGTCACCTATACAAAAAAAACAGTGGGTGTCCCGGGTAGTAGTGGAACAGTAAACAAGCGAAAATTACTGACAATTGCGAATTTGGAGGCCAATTGGAGGGAAATTAAACATATTTAATAACTTGTAAGAGCTCGGTACCTACTTGAGGAAACAATTAGATGGAAAGGCACTACAAACCCCAGCATGCAACACAAGTTGAACTTACTTATGAGGCCCACTGGACGGCATTACAACTAATTAACATGCAGAGAACATTGCCCTTTCATCAGCACTGCGCAGTAACATGGAAGCCAGTGATCAAGGAGCTGAAGCTCCTTAATGCGTAAGGCAAAGAATGACATCCAAATGCAACAATGCTGGTTTGTTTTTAATCAGTGGAATTCATCTACTGCTGAGTGTGTTTTCAATTCACCCTGACCCCCTAGGCCTGTTCAGAGGGTCGACCCCTACGGCCGAAAAAAGCATTACTTTTTTTCATTTTTAGCGGGAGACGAGTTGGTTCCCCGAATCCCGATTCACTTTTTTTTTTTTTAAAACAAAGTGCGGGCTCCGGCGCTTTAATTTACCCCCCCCCTCGGGTGGGCCAGGTCCGGGGGCAATAAAAAATAAAAATCCCCCTCCTGGAGACATAAATGGCCTTGGGTCTGCCATCCCCCAGGGCCGGCTCCAGCAATGTCCCTGGGTGCCCACCCCCGGGATATTGCAGTTAGCTATGGGATGGCGGGAGCAGTGCTCCCGCCATCCCATAGCAAACAAGCGTGCTCCACTTTGAACAAGCGAGAGCATTTTGCTCTCACTTGTTCAAAGCTGAGCACACTTTGCTTTTTACACCCAGGGAGCTGCATTTTAGCAGCTCCTGGGTGCAAAAAGCAATGCTGGCTCCCGCAAGAGGGGGGAGTCGGCCGGGATCACGGGGACCTTCAGGCTTCCCCGCGGTCCCCAAGATGGCCATGCCCCAGGGGATGGAGTCCCTGGGGCCGAAAATGGCCAGGAGGGGGGCCGCTCGACACCCCTCCCTTGAAAGAAAAAAAAAGAAACAGGCTGTCACCGGGGGATGGGGTCCCCGGGGCTGAAATCGGCCTCGGGAGGGCGCCGCGCGGACCCCCTCCTGTTTCATTTAAATTAAAAGATGAAAGAATGGCTCAGGCCTCGGGGGATGGGGTCCCTGGGGCCCAAAAGGGTGAAGAGAAGGAGGGCCACACAGCCCCACTTCCTAAAATGAAAAAAAAATCAAAAACCGTCAAATCGCCAGAGACCCTACCCCCTTTCTCCACTACTCTGCAAATACGCCTCCTGGTGCACTCTTGGTTGCGGGATGAAGTCCCCTTTGCTGCTGAGGGTCTTTAGGGGCCAACTAGCCCACGTGTTACCTCCAGTAAGCCCCACACAGTGGGATTGCTGAGAGGTGGCCAGAGGCCACGCCCCCTTTCTCCACCACTCTGCAAATGCACATCTTGGGCGACTGCTGGTGGGGTGATGACGTCCCCTTGCTTCCTGAGGGCCTCAGGACTAAAGTGGACTTCTTCTCACAAGCAGCAGTGTGCCAGGAGGCATATTTGCATAGTGAAGCAGAAAGGGGGCGTTTCCTCTGGCCACCTCTCAGCAATCCAGCTGTGTGGGACTTACTGGAGGTAACAGGAGGGCTAGTTGGCCTCCAAAGACCCTCAACAGCCAAGGGGACTTCATCCCCTACTAGTAGTGCACCAGAAGGCGCGTTTGCAGAGTGGTGGAAAAAGGGGGCACGGCCTGCTCTCAGATCTCAGGCCACGCCCTTGGAGGCCAAGAAGCCCTCATGTAAGTCCTACACAGCAGAATTCCTGAGAGCTGGTCGGACGCCCAGTCCCCTTTCTCCACCACTCTGCAAACGTGACTGCTAGTTAAAAAACTTAGAAATTCACTAAAAAACAAAGGTTACAGGGACATTATAGTTAAGGGTTGGCGGAGCTCACGGAGTTCTACTCTGGAATTCTGCGCAGTTGTCTAAAAACGCCGTGAAATTCTGCGTAGTTCCAGATGCAGCAGAATGCAGCTGCCGTTCCTACCTCTGAGCCCCTCGCTGTAGTCGCCATCTCTGCTGCGCGACTGTGAGGGAAACCTTGATCCTGTTTCTCTGAGAGGCTGACGTCACTCAGCCCTACCTGCACAAGCAGTGGCCAGGAGGGATGAAACCGCCTAACTTAATGTATCTGGACACCCCCGCCCGTCCCTGCGGAGGTAGAGAGACTCCAGCATGAGGGGATACTGCATCTGGAGGAGAAGGGGTGTCTCTTATCTGAGCTGGAGCTCTGGCGGGGTCAAGGAAGGGCACAGCGTCTCTGCAGGCTCAGGCCCTCGGAGTGAAACTTTTAGAGAATTCCAAAAAGTACGCTTTCACAGGAATAAATGCTGCGACTTAAAAACTCACCCGGGCCACGATGCTTGATGAGAAGGCCATCAGCGCAAGGAAGCGCAAGGAAGCACAAGAAAGTGCGGTGATCCCACTCAGACCAGTAACATATAACGCTCCCTGCTTCCATCTTGCAGGCAGCCATGGACAGCGTCACTGTGGCTAAACCAGCCGCCGGCTGAGATTACTGGTACTGCTGCTCCTGTCTTGCAGGTGCAACTGGAGGCTGGTTACTGACGTCTGTGTGACGTTTCTGCTCATGTGGCTCCGAAAGTGTGAGCGGGGGTGCCTTACTGGCCGTTGCATATGACGGCAGTCCTACACAGTTTGTCGTCAGGTCCTGCCTCCTCCCACAGAGACCAGCTGCACGCGGGAGTTTCCTGAACCGCAAAAGCACTCCCCATTTCCAGGGCATCACAGTGGAGACTAGCGAGCCCAGGACACTAATGTGGAGCAGGTCTGCATGCAGTAGAGGTGGACCCACCCAGCGCTGCTCCAGAACCTGAACACCATCCACTATGCCATTGCCCCTCTGTATAGAAGCTCAACACTAGAGTCGTAAATGAATGGAATGGCACATGTTTGCCCGTACCCCGGTGGAGCAAAAACAAACTCAGAGCCAAAATGTAAACGTATAGGGAAGCAAGTGTGCAAAGTGCAGCACTTCTCACCACTGGGAGGGCTTGAGGAAGTACTTGTAGACAGACCTTGGTCCTCTCAACAAGGAATCTCTCAACTGAGGACATGACAGGCTTGTACTGACGTCGAGTGGCAGGCCTCTTTCCTTTATCTTCATAGAGTGCTTTTCCAGACCTCTCTCAGGCTTATGGCACACAAGACCTTCCTCTTCCTTAGTTTCTTCTTATTCGTACTGGACCTCCTGGGAATGTGTAGAGGGTCAGAGAATCAGGAAAGGTGACACGGTACAGGGCAGGCCCCAACAGGGCCTACATGGCCATTACTGGTCCCTGCCTCATCCGTGTCTGACTTCCCTCAGCATATGACATCAGCCCTCTCAAAGCATAACCAAGCCTCTGCGACCTGCAGGGCAGCACTGGTGTGAGTGAAAGCTTGCTGATGTCATATGACAAAACTGATCACAAGAAGCCACAGCACACTGCACCCCGACCACCTTGCCTTCTGTACTCCACACATGTAATTAGTACACATGCAATCAGGCACACCTGTGGCGGGCCCTGAAAGAGTAACATCTACAAAATCTTTTAATGGAAGTTCCAACTGAAATGCTGTTAGGGCAAAAAAGACGACATTCAGTATTCGGCATCAAACTCAGGTTTTTAAACAAGAAAAACAATTTCTTTAAAAAATGTGCTGTTCTCAAATTGAAATAAAAAGAAATGTTGCTAGTTGAAAGTTTGCCGACCATACGGTCTTCATTTCTAAGCTGAAATAAAAGGAACTTACTTTTGTTTTCAACAAAATGTGAGCTGCAAGAATGAGAAAGGATTTTTTAGTTGATTTTATACTGCAAGATTCGAACTTCAGGTATGTGAGTAGGGATGTGTGGCGGGCGCCTTTAAACTGAACTCCGCTACACGGCATTTGCTGAGTTTTTTGCGAAACTCTGCGCTATAAGCGGAGCGCAGAAAACTCTGCAAACTTTACAAAAGTTTACCGCCCAGGGTTAGGTATAGTTAGAAATTAGCATTTAAAAAACCTTAGAAATTCACTGGGAAAAAAAAAAGGTTACAGGGACGTTCTAGTTAGCAAATACAATTTAAAAAAACCTTAGAAATTCACAAAAAAAAACAATGGTTACAGGGACATTAAAGTTAGGGCAAGATTTTATTCATACAAAACCAGAGAAATTCAGCCGTTATAGTTACCCGAGTTAGCTATAACTCACGCCCCGCAATGCACTGCTTATGACCTCACATACAACATCACTCATGACACCCCCTTCTGTGTATGAGTGGGTGTATGAGAGGTTGTATAGGGGTGTGAGTGGGTGTGCGAGTGCTTCTGTGGATGATGTCATCAGTGATGTCACTAACCACGTCATGAGTGATGTAATATGTGAGGTTACAAGCAGTATATTGCAGGAGCATAAGTTATAGTCAGCTCAGCTAACTATAACTGCTACATTTCACTGGTTTTATACCAGTGAAATGTGAGCCTAACTATAATGTCCCTGTAACCTTTGTTTTTTCAGTGAATATATATATATATATATATATATTCACTGAAAAAACCATAAGTTTCAGAGACGTTATAGTTCGGAATTAGCATTTAAAAAACCTTTGAAATTCACTGAAAAAAACCAAAGGTTTCATGAGTGTTATAGTTTGCTGGACATTTCACTCGTACAAAACCAAAGAAATTCCTCCGTTATAGATAGTTGTGCTAACTATAACTCGTGCGCCCGCAATGCACTGCTGTTGATGTCACATATTACATCATTCATGACATGGTCAGTGACATCACTGATGATATCTCAAATGACATCACTGATGACATCACTGATGACATCATCCACGTGACAATCTGATACACCTCATCACACACTAGTATAACCTTTGATCACTCACTGTAAAATACAGAGTACCATATTTGAAAGCATTGACACACACATACCAGTTACTACATACGCACTCACTGATTCCTAAGTCTACACACACAACTGTCCATTCACCCACAGAATCACTTATACATGCAGTCACTGATCAATTGTAACACTATCAAATGTACTCATACACCTATATAGACATTGACACATCAGCAGTCATCCTAGTCGGTTATGCAGTGATGCTACTCACTCATGAAAAGAATCAATCACACTTACATTTACTCACCTACACAGTTATACACACAACACCTGATTTATACATACACATAGTAAATCATAGTTACTATGTTAAAAAATCACTATTACAATTATACACTCATTCATACAGTTACTCTCACAATCACTGACTCTTACGTATACTTATATCTGAAAGAGACACGTTAGTGACAGATTCCTTACCTTAGAATATCCCCAGGCGTCAGGCTGGATCCGGAAAGTTTTGCGTAGCAGTACCCTTGCGCGTCGGTAGGCGGCGTCGTGCGGCTCCGCGTCCGTCGTCGGCGTCGTGATCGCCGGGATGACGTCGCGGGCAGTACTTAGGCGCCGCCCCTGCGCGCTGACGTCAGTTCTTCTTTTTCCGCGCCAGCAAGCGCAGATCCGGGAAGAGCAGTGCCCTGGTCAATTTTTGACCATACTTTTTGGTGATTTTTTCACTGTTTTTCCAACTTAAAGGTGTCGTAGGGATGCCCAGCTTCAAGCGATGCGGCGCCTGTGCGCGGATGATGTCCGTCACCGACCCGCATTGGGAGTGTCTCTTCTGCCTCGGCCGAGGCCACGACACCGAGTCTTGTCCCGAATGCCAGGCCCTCAACCCGAAAGCTTTGCGAGAGCGGTCTCGAAAGCTCCTCGAGGCCCGGCATTCGGCTCCACGGAGGCCCCGGTCGCGTGAGAGGTCCAGGGGTCGCTCGCGGAGTGCACACCGGTCGTCGGCGTCGAAGTCTTCTTCGTCCGGTAAGTCTAAGCACAAGAAGTCCAAGAAGCATCGTCGCTCTCGGACTCCGCCTCGCCGATCTCGCGACTCGGCTGAGGCCCCTCCCGGCACCGTCCCCGCCCCCGCGGCCCCGGACTTGCCTGTGGAGTCGCCCCCGCCATACCCGCCCTTCCCGGGTTCGGGGGCGGATCCGGCCAAGGTACAGGAGTTCCTGTCGGCCATGGCCCGCCTCTTCGGGCCTTCAGGCCCCTCCGGTGCGCCTTCGGGCCCCGCGGGCCCTGATGGGGTTGCTCCGGCGTTGCCGGCGGCTCCGGCCCCGGCGTCGCCCGTGCCTCCAGCCTCGATCCCGGCTCCGGCCCCGGCCTCGATCCCGGCTCCACAACCCCCATCGACGCCGGTCGACCTCACGACACCTCCGCCGGCGCCGATGTCTCCGGTGCCGTTCTCGACGCCGCCCTGGGCTCCGGGCGGCGTCGTCCCCCAGTTCCTTCCGGCTCCGGACATGGACCCGGAGCGACGTCGCTCGACGCCGGCTCCGATGGGACCTTGGGTCCCAACTGTCCCTCCTCCTCCTTATTTTGAACCTGAGGAGGACCAGTTGGACTGGGAGGGGTCTGATGACCCTCTGACGCGCAACTGTCAGTATGATGAGGACTGGACAGAGAGTCTAGGGAGGCCAGTGGTCTGGATACTTCCCCTGACACTGGCATGCTGTCTCCTCCCGTGGCTACGGAGGAGGGGGCCAATTTTGGTACGGTGTTGCTAGGGCTGCTGGGGCCTTACGTCTCCAGCTCCCTACTTTGACGGTCAAGCCTAACATCTTGACAGAGGTGCTTCAGCCGGCAGCCTCCTCTGCGGAGACTGTGCTGCCATTTAACGACGCCCTCACTGACGTTCTTTTGGGCGCCTGGTCCAAGCCCAACACAGGGGCTCCTGTGGATCGGAACGTGTCACGACGCCATCGCCCTGCTACGGGCGACCCCCTGTTTCTTTCTGTCCACCCCACTCCTGAGAGCTTGGTTGTCCAAGCCTCCGCTTCCCAAACCGCCTTCCCTACCGCTCCTCCGGATAGGGAATCCAAACGCCTGGATCAGTTTGGGAAGAAAGGTTTTTCTTCCTCCAGTGCTGGCTTGCGGTCCGTTAACACCGCTTGTCTTTTGGGCCGATATACCCACTCCCTGTGGGATTCGGTGGCGGATGTTTTGCCCCAGTGCCCTGAGGAGGTCCAGGCACTGCTTTCCCGCGCCATTGCGGAAGGAAGGGATGCGGCCAAATACACTATCCGTTGTGGCCTTGACACCGCCGACTCGCTGGGCAGGTCTATTGCAACGACGGTGGCGCTCCGACGCCACGCCTGGCTGAGAACCACTGGTTTTTCAGGGGATGTCCAGAATACTCTCATGGACATGCCCTTTGATGGAGTCGGTCTTTTGGGTCCAAAGCAGACCATGCGTTGGAGCGCTTTAAGGACTCACGGGCTACTGCCAAGTCCCTGGGCCTTTCTGCTACACGCCCTCCGCTGACTTCTGCTTTTCGCCCCTATCGTGGCCACGGTAGGGGCGCCCCTTCACGTCAGCAGCCCAGCCACCGGCCCGCGCAGCAGGCGTCTTCGCGTGGCCGAGGACGTGGATTCCGCCGTGGCGGATCGGGCAACCAGCGTGCGGGTCAGGCCACCACCTCCAACCCGTCCGCGGCCTCCAAGCCCTCCTAGTCCCTCCTTTCAGGTGCACGGCACGCAAGTAGGGGGCAGGGTCCGCCATCACCTTCCCCACTGGCGCACCATCACCTCGGACAGGTGGGTCTTGGACATTGTCCGAAGGGGCTACTCCCTCCCCTTCGAGACCACCCCCCAGCCATGCCACCTCAATTCCACCGCATGTCAGGGGATCACTTGGTGCTTCTACAGAAGGAAGTCACGGCCCTCTTGACCAAGAGGGCCATCGAGCATGTTCCGAACCCAGAAGTAGGGCGTGGTTGCTACTCCCACTACTTTCTGGTGCTCAAAAAGGACAAGGAGGACATGCGTCCTATCTTGGACCTCCGGAACGTCAATCGCTTCCTCCGGAAGGAGAAGTTCAAGATGCTCACCCTAGCTCAGGTCTTGACTGCCCTCGACCCTGGAGACTGGTTGGTAGCGTTGGACTTGCAGGACGCGTATTTCCACATCCCCGTCCTGCCGGCCCACCGGCGTTACCTTCGGTTCACGGTAGGCCCCGAGCATTTTCAGTTCACCGTGCTCCCCTTTGGCCTTACCAGTGCCCCTCGGGTGTTCACGAAAGTGATGGCGGTGGTCGCAGCTCATCTGCACCGGGCAGGGGTTTCAGTCTTCCCCTACCTCGACGACTGGCTGCTGAAGGCGGGCTCGTCCCAGGCAGTCGTCTCCCACCTCCAGACTACGGCCGAACTCCTGCACTCGCTGGGGTTCTCCATCAATGTGCCGAAGTCGCATCTGATTCCTTCTCCACAGCTCCTTTTCATCGGAGCAGTTCTGGACACGACGCAGTTTCGGGCCTATCCTCCCGAACGGCGAGTCCGGGATATTCAGGCTATGATTCCGATCTTTCGGCCTTTATCCTGGGTTTCGGTACGGATGACCCTGAGGCTGCTGGGCCTCATGGCCTCCTGCATCCTGCTGGTCAATCATGCCAGATGGCATATGCGGGCTCTGCAGTGGGACCTGAAGTTCCAGTGGGCGCAGCACCAGGGCAACCTGTCCGATCACGTCCAGATCTCGAAGGGGACTGCAAAACAGTTGCAGTGGTGGCTCTCGAACCGGCAATGGGTCATGGGCAGATCCCTCTCCCTTCCCCAGCCAGAGCATACAGTTGTGACGGACGCGTCCCTTCTGGGATGGGGCGGTCACATGGGAGAGGCGGAGATCAGAGGCCTCTGGTCTCCGGCGGAGTCCCGGCTCCATATCAACCTTCTGGAGCTCCGGGCGATCCGGCTTGCACTCAAGGCATTCCTTCCCTCTGTCAAAGGGAAGGTAGTGCAGGTGTTCACAGACAACACCACCGCCATGTGGTACTGCAACAAACAGGGTGGGGTGGGGTCTTGGACCCTTTGTCAGGAGGCTCTGCGCCTCTGGACATGGCTGGAACATCAGGGCATGTTCCTGATGGTTCAACACCTGGCAGGTTCTCTGAACGCCAGGGCGGACGAACTCAGCCGCAGGTGCATGATGGATGACGAATGGCGTCTTCACTCGGAAGTGGCGCAAGGACTCTTTCTACAGTGGGGAGAGCCTTGGTTAGATCTATTCGCCACCGAAGAGAACGCGCAATGTCATCAGTTCTGCGCGTTGGAATTTCCAAGGCGGCACTCGCTCGGCGACGCTTTTCGTCGCGAGTGGAGTTGCGGTCTGTTGTACGCCTTTCCGCCTATACCACTTCTACCCAGAGTGTTGAAGAAGATTCGGCACGACCGGGCCCAAGTCATTCTTGTGGCTCCGGACTGGGCTCGAAGAGTTTGGTATCCCGAGCTACTCAATATGAGCATAGATCCCCCGATCCGTCTGCCTCTTCGGGAGGATCTTCTGTCGCAGCAGCAGGGGACGGTCCTCCACCCGAACCTGTCCAGTCTACACCTGCTTGCGTGGAGATTGAGCGGCGGCAGTTGATTCCTTTCGACTTGCCTCCCGAAGTTTGTGATGTGATTCTGGCAGCCAGGCGTCCCTCCACTAAGGTGGTATACGCCTGCAGGTGGAACAAATTTGTGGCATGGTGCACAGCAAAGGCTGTGGATCCCCTTTCTGCCCCTCTTTCTGAGGTCCTTCTGTTCCTTCTCTCTCTGGCCCAACAGGGTTCTGCCCTGGGTACCATCAAGGGTTATCTTTGTGCTATCTCGGCCTTCCTCAGGCTCCCTGATCAGCCCTCCCTTTTCAAGTCCCCTGTTGTTAACAGGTTCTTAAAAGGCATTACTCACCTCTTCCCTCCTGTTCCGTTTGTAATGCCTCAGTGGGACTTGAACTTGGTTCTTACCTTTTTAATGTGCGCTCCCTTTGAGCCTCTGCATAACTGTCCTCTTCGTCTTCTGACTCTGAAGACAGCCTTTCTCGTGGCCATCACCTCCGCTCGGCGGGTGAGTGAGCTCCAGGCTCTATCTTGCAAACCTCCCTTTCTGTCTGTTCATCCAGACAAGGTTGTTCTTCGGACGCGTCCGTCCTTCTTGCCAAAGGTGGTTACTGCTTTCCACATTGGGCAGACCATCACTTTGCCCACCTTCTTTCCGCCTCCACATCCTTCCAGAGAGGAAGAGAGGCTCCACCGTCTGGACCCAAAACGTGCGCTCTCCTTCTATATCGACCGCACAAAACACTTCCCGGGTGGATGACCAGCTCTTTGTTGGCTACGTGGGCGCCAAAAAGGTCGGGCGGTGCACAAGAGGACCATCTCCCGCTGGGTTACCTTGTGCATCAAGACCTGCTATTCTTTGGCCAAGAAGGAGCCTCCTGTTGGGCTGCGTGCCCATTCCACCAGGGCAACGGCTGCTACCACGGCCTTGGGCCGCGGTGTTCCGCTGCCGGTTATCTGTCAGGCAGCTACGTGGGCCTCGCTGCACACGTTTACAAAGCATTACTGCCTTGACAGTCAGGTCCGGAGGGACGGCTTCTTTGGCCGTTCTGTCCTCCAGGACTTCCTTGTCTGATCTTTGTTCGCAGACCCACCACCGGGGTTGGTATTGCTGGGGTATCTATTCTAAGGTAAGGAATCTGTCACTAACGTGTCTCTTTCAGATGCACAAGTTACTAACTTGTGTAACGATATATCTGTAAGAGACAGTAGTTAGTGACAGATTCCTTACCGCCCCACCCATCCTCCCCGTTCTGCGAACTGATTTCTAGGGTTAAGGACATCCCTTTCAGGGCCCTAGTATTTTTCAGACACCTGTGTCAGCTTCTTGCATGGCTCTGCGTTCCTGGCGCGGAAAGTCGTGTACAGAACTGACATCAGCGCGCAGGGGCGGCGCCTAAGTACTGCCCGCGACGTCATCCCGGCGATCACGACGCCGACGACGGACGCGGAGCCGCACGACGCCGCCTACCGACGCGCAAGGGTACTGCTACGCAAAACTTTCCGGATCCAGCCTGACGCCTGGGGATATTCTAAGGTAAGGAATCTGTCACTAACTACTGTCTCTTACAGATATATCGTTACACAAGTTAGTAACTTGTGCTTATATACACCAACTCTCATATACAATGCCTTTTATTTTTCTACTTTATTGGAGATGTACCACTGACACATATATTCACTTACCAACACACAAATAAACACACTCAGACACCCAACAACTGTTTCCATAAACACTCCTAAACCCATATGCCTAGACAATCAACCACTCACACATCTATGCATAGACTTACAACTCCCCCACCCAACCACAGATACACTCAGTCTCCCTTACAAATACTCAGCCAACTATCAATAACTAATATAGACACTCATGTAGTTAGTGACCAATTGATGCAGCAGGTTATACAACAACAGAGACAGTGATACACATATTCACATAGTTTGGTTACTAACCCATATATTTAGTGAGACACATTTAATTACTCACTTAAACAAACAGTCAGACAGTAACTAAATCCTCCATCCAGACAGTTATATATCCACTCAATCTTCAATACAGATTGGTATATATATAATAGATATTTAAATTTCAAACAAAACCACATTCACTGGATAATGTCATCAGTGATGCCATCAGTGATGTCATTTGAGATGTCATCAGTGATGTCACTGACCATGTCATGAATGATGTAATATGTGACATCATCAGCAGTGCACTGCGGGCGCGCGAGTTATAGTTAGCACAACTAACTATAACGGAGGAATTTCTATGGTTTTGTACGAGTGAAATGTCCAGCTAACTATAACACTCACTTTCAGTGAATATAAATATATATATATATATATATATATATATATATATTCACTGAAAAACCAAAGTTTCAGGCACGTTATAGTTAGAAATTAGCATTTAAAAAACCTTAGAAATTCACTGAAAAAACCATAGGTTTTAGGGACAGTTATAGTTATTTGGACATTTCACTCGTACAAAACCCGTGAAATTCCCCCGTTATAGTTAGTTCAGCTAACTATAACTCCGCGCCCCATAATGCACTGCTGATGACGTCACATATTACATCACTCATGACATGGTCAGTGACATCACTGATGACATCACTGATGACATCATCCAGTGACTGTGTTTCTGTAAAGTTTAAATATGTTTAATATATATAGGGAAAGGCGTATTGAAGAATGAGTGGGTGTATAATTGTCGGAATGGATGATTTAGTAGGTGCGTGACTGACTCCATAAGTTAGTGATTAAACGTATCTTACTGAATGCATGGGTTAGTGACTAAACTGTGTGAATGTCTGTATCCGTCTGTCTGTTAGTGTGTAAGCGGCTGCATGGCTTTCTGAATAGCTACATGAGTGTCTACATGGGTTATTTATTGGTTGTCTGAGTATCTGTATGGCTGCCTGAGTGTTTGTGTGGGTGGTTTGTGTGTGACTCTGTGGATAGATGTGTGAGTGGGTGATTCACTGGGTGCATGGTTTCAAGAGTGCATCTGTGATGGACTGTATGGGTGGGTGAGTGTGTGTATGGGTGTGTTAGTGAGTGAATGTATATCTCAGTGGTACATGTGTGAGTAACTACATATGTTAAAGGCAGTATATATGTGTGTTGGAGTATATAAATGGCTATAAGTGAGAGTGTGTGATTGTGAGAGTGGCTGTATGGATGAATGTGTACTTGTATCAGTGATTGTATAAGAGCGTAAGAATGTGCTAGTATTTGTATGAGTAAGTGAGCTGGTGTGTGTATAACTGTATAGGTGAGTAAATGGCAGTGTGAATAATTATTTGCATGACTGACTAGGTGTGTGAGTACCTCTATGGATGAGTTGCGGTGTGTGAGTGTCTATGTAGGTGTATGAGTGCATATGATAGTCCTGTACTGAGTGACCGTAAGTATGAGTGACTGTACAGGTGAGTGAGTGGATGTGTGTGTAGACCTAAGAATCAGTGAGTGGGTATGTAGTTATTGGTGTTGGAGTGTCTATGGTTTTGACAATGGCAGTCTGTAATTTAGAGTGGGTGTATCAAAAGTTATATTAGGGTGTGAGAAGATGCATGAAATTATCACATGGATGACGTCATCAGTGATGTCATCAGTGATGTCATTTGAGATGACATCAGTGATGTCATCAGTGATGTCACTGACCATGTCATGAGTGATGTAATATGTGACGTCATCAGCAGTGCATTGCAGGGGCGCGAGTTATAGTTAGCTGAACTAACTATAACAGGGGAATTTCACGGGTTTTGTACGAGTGAAATGTCCAAATAACTATAACTGTCCCTAAAACCTATGGTTTTTTCAGTGAATTTCTAAGGTTTTTTAAATGCTAATTTCTAACTATAACGTGCCTGAAACCTATGGTTTTTTCAGTGAATTTCAAGGGTTTTTTAAATGCTAGTTTCTAACTATGCCTACAGAGGTAGGACATGTGAAGAAAGACGAAAAAACGCACAGAAAGAAGCTAAAGAAATGCAGAAAGAAGCAACAGAAATCCACAAAGACGAAGAAAAGTGCAGGAAGAAGCAAAAGATGTGCAGAAAGAACCAACAGAGGAGCAGAAAGAGGCCTTGTTCCAAAATCATCCTGTGCCCACAACTTTTTCCGACGTCTACTAGTGGTAACTGACTCTGACTAACCAGAGCCAGTGCTATGCTAAAACACACTTAGAATACAGTGAAAACACCTACATACACTAGGGAACACTGCGTTGGGGTACCCCTGTGATTAGCATGACCTCCTCTGTAAGTCCCTAGTACATAATAGGGCAGGGGGATTAAAACTACCTCTTAAAACGCGCTACAGGGCGCGTTTGCACAGTGGTGAAGGGAGTGGGGGCCTGAGGTGACATGTGTGCAAACGCGCCCCGTGGCATGTTTTAAGTTGCAGGATTAAGTCCCCTTGAATTCTGAGTGTCCCTGGGGCCCAACTAGCCCCCGAGGTACCTACAGTTAGGACCACAGAGCTGAGTTGCAGAGATGCGTTCCAACGCCACGCACCTTTTTTCACCTATGTGCACGCAACTCTGTTGTGCTTACTGAAGGTACCTGGTGGGCTAGTTGGACTCCAGGGACCCTCAGGATTGAAGGGGACTTAATCCCCCAACTTAAAACACGCCACGGGGCCTGTTTGCACACATGTCACCTCAAGCCCCACCCCCTCCCTTCACCACTGTGCAAGCGCGCCCGTGGCGCGTTTTAAGTTGGGGGATTAAGTCCCCTTGAATCATGAGGGTCCCTGGGGTCCAACTAGCCCGCCCTGTACCTCCAGTATGTGCCAGGGAGCTGCGTTGCAGAGAGGTGTTCAGAGGCCACGCCCCTTTTTGCACCTCTCTGCAACACAGCTCTGTGGCACTTTCTGGACGTACCTAGTGGGCTAGTTGGCCCCCAGGGACTCTCAGGATTGAAGGGGATTTAATTCCCCATCTTAAAACGAGCCACGGGGCCAGTTTGCACACATGTCACCTGAAGCCCCGCCCCCTCCCTTGACCACTGTGCAAACGCGCCCCGTGGCGCGTTTTAAGTTGGGGGATTAAGTCCCCTTGAATCCTGAGGGTCCCTGGAGTCCAACTAGCCCACCATGTACCTCCAAAAGCGCCACAGAGCTGCGTTGCAAAGAGGTGTAAAAGGGGCGTGGCCTCTGTACACCTCTCTGCAACGCAGCCCCTGGCGCATACAGGAGGTTCCTGGTGGGCTAGTTGGCCCCAGGGACCCCCAGTATTCAAGGGGAATTTGTTCCCCATCTGCAAACGCGCCAGGGGCGCGTTTGCAGAGTGCTGCAAGGAGGGGCGTGGCCTCCGGCGCAATGCCGGTCTTTTTATTTTTAGAAGGGGGGCTGTGTGGCCCCCCTTGTTTTTCTAATTTGTTGGCCCTGGGGACCCCATCCCCCAGGACCTGCCCCCTAATATTTTGTTTAATAAAAAAAAAAATTGGAAGGGGGCCGCGTGGCCCCCCTCCCCAGGCCTTAATCGGCCCCGGGGACCCCATCCCCCGGGGCATGTCCTTTTTTTGAAAAAAATGTTATGGAGGGCGGCTGCGTTGCCCCCCTCCTTAGGCCACTTATGGCCCCGGGGACCCCATCCCCCGGGGCCGGCCTTTTTTTTTTTTTGTTTTTTTTTAAATGTTAATTTGTTGAGGAGGGGGCTGCGTGGCCCCCTCCTGGGCCACTACTAGCCCCGGGGACCCCATCCCCGGGGCTGGCCCTTCCGTTGGGGACCGTGGGGGGTCCCCAATCCCCCCACGGTCCCGCTGGCTCCCCGCATCCTTCGGGAGCCGGCATTGCTTTCCACATGGGGAGCTGCTAAGATGCAGCTCCCCGTGTGGAAAAGCAATCGGCTTTGGTTTTTGGAAGAGAGAGCAGGTTTCCTGCTCTCTCTTCCAAAAACCAAAGCAGTTTGCTATGGCAGGCCAGGAGCCGCGAGGCTCCCGCCCTGCCATAGCAAACTAGTGTCCCGGCGGTGGGTACCCCGGGACACTGCAGGAGCCGGCCCTGGGGGGGGGTCCCCCCCACGCGGCCCCCCCTCCCTCCATTGGCAAAGCCCCGGGGAGGTGGTGGTGCTCGGGGGTCCGTAACGGACTCCCATATTGAAATATTTAGTGCCCCGGGGAGGTGGCAGTCCCCGGGGCGTGTGGGGGGGGCTGGAGCCCCCCACACAGGTCATAGTATTTTTTTAACAAAGAAGCCCCGGGGGGTGGCAGTCCCCGGGAGGGCCAAGAGCCCTCCAGCACCATTATTTTTTTAAAGCCCCGGGGGGGTGGCGGTCCCCGGGGCTTGGGGGGCCCTTAGAGGCCCCCCCACACATAAAAATGAAAAACCCCACATGCCCCCGGGACTCGGCCCACCCGGGGGCCAAATAGCATCGAAGCGCGGGAGACCGCGCTTTGATTTTTTTTTTTTTTTGTCGGCTGGATCCGCGCACCCAGCTCGTTTTTGCCGATTTTTTAAAAACAAAAACAAAAATTTTGGGGGCCCTGGGGGTCCTTGTGGGACCCCCTGAGCAGGCCTAGGGGGTCAGGGTGTTTCTACCCTGCCCCCTTTTTGCGTTTTGCGCGATTGTTTTACTGCTTTCTTGTGCCTCGGTTCTACCGAGGCACAAGATGGCTGCCAACACTTCCTGGTTTGGAGTGTTGACAGCCAATTAGCATACAGCTCGTGATCGGGAGGGTACGTGGACCCTACGCAGCCATAGATATATATGTGATTTTACTTTTGATTTTCTCAGCAACTACTGAACGGATTTACACCTTTTAAGCAAAAGGCACGACTCTGAACCAAGGGCTACCTATTTACCAAATTTGGTGTAATTCCGTTCTGCAGTTCGGGCTGTAGCTGCGACTAAAGGTTCCTATGGAAAATTGCATGGGGAAAACACGTTTTGGGACCCCCCTTTTTTCTCGGCCCCCGCTTGACGAATCACCCCGACACTTTCAGGATAGGAGCGGACCGGAGCGCCCCACAAAGTTTGAAAATTTCGCGAAGATTCGTCAACCGGTGCCAAAGTTATTTCAAATAGAATGTTGCGGATTTCCTATGGAGAATAGGTCCTAACTATAACTATCTACTGGCGACTGCCAGTAGATAATATATATATATATATATATATATATATATATATATTTTCACTGAAAAAACCAGAGGTTTCAGGGACGTTATAGTTAGTTGGACATTTCACTCGTACAAAACCAGTGAAATTCGGCCATTATAGTTAGTTCAGCTAACTATAACTCGCGCCCCCGCAATGCACTGCTGATGACGTCCAAGGCCACGCCCCCTTTTTACACCACTCTGCAAACACGCCTCTTGGCGCACTGCTGCTCGGGGGATGAAGTCCACTTGTGTCCTGAGGTCCTCAGGACACAAGAGGACCTCATCGCCCCACCAACAGTGCGCCAAGAAGCACGTTTGCAGAGTGGTGTAAAATGGGGTGTGGCCTTAGACCACCTCTCTGCAACGCAGCCCTGTGGCGCATATTGGAGGTACCTGGTGGGCTAGTTGGCCCCCAGGGACACTCAGTGTTCAAGGGGAATTAATTCTCCATCTAACAACGCGCCAGGGTGCGCGTTTGCAGAGTGGTGGAGAAAGGGGGCGTGGCCTCCGTCGAGATGCTGGTTTTTTTTTTTTTTTTTACAAGGGGAGCTGTGTGGCCCGCCTTCTTTTACATTTTTTGGTCCCTGGGGACCCCATCCCCCAGGGCCTGACCCCTATTTATTATTATTATTTATTTTTTTTTTAAACGGGAAGAGGGCCGCGTGGCCCCCCTCCCGAGGCCAATTTCGGCCCTTGGGACCCCATCCCCCGTGGCATGGCCAGACTTTTTTTTTTAATTTATTTATGTGGAGGGGGGCCGCGTGGCCCCCCTCCTGGGCCACTTTTGGCCCCGGGCATCCCATCCCCCGGGGCCTGGCCTCTGTGATTGGGACCGTGGGGGGAGCCCCAATGCCCCCACGGTCCCGCCGGCTCCCCGCCTCCTGCGGGAGCCGACCTTGCTTTTGAGCAAGGGGAGCTGCTGACATGCAGCTCCCCTTGCTCAAAAGCAATTCTGCTCTCGCTTCAATGAAGCAAAGCAGAGTTTGCTACGGCTGGGCGGGAGCTGTGCTCCTGCCCTGTCGTAGCAAACAGCAATGTCCCGGGGGTGGGCACTCCAGGACATTGCAGGAGCTGGCCCTGGGGGGTGGCGGTCCCCAGGGCCATCGAGGGCTCCAGGAGGGGGGCCACGCGGCCCCCCCTCCCTTCATTTTCAAAGCCCCGGGGAGGTGGTGGTCCCCGGGGCTTGGGGGTCTGTAACTGACCCCCCAATTTCAATATTTAGTGCCCTGGGGAGGTGGTGGTCCCCGGGGCTTGGGAGCCCGCGAGGCCCCCACCCCTAATTATAAAAAAGCTCCGGGGAGGTGGCGATCCCTGGGGCTTGGGGGCCGCGAGGCCCCCCCACTTTTTGTATAATGCACTGGGGAGGTGGCGGTCCCCGGGGCTGCGGGGGCCCCCGCCACATAATTTAGCATGCCCCTGGGACGTGGCCCACCCGTGGGCTTAAATTCAACAAAGCGCGGGAGTCCACGCTTCGTTTTTTTTTTTGTTTTTTTTTTCGCGGCCGGATTCGCAACCCCAGCGCGAATTCGGCCATTTAAAAAAAAAAATGTTTTCTTTGGCCCTGGGGGTCCTTGTGGGACCCCCTGAGCAGGCCTAGGGGGTCAGGGTGTTTCTACCCTGCCCCCTTATCTTTTTTTTTTAACCTTTTTTTTTTTTTACTCTTTTCTTGTGACTTGCTTACCGAGTCACAAGATGGCTGCCAACACTTCCTGCTTTGGAGTGTTGGCAGCCAATCAGAGTGAAGCTCGTGCCCGGGAGGGTTCGCGAACCCTCCTCGGTGCTCAGATATCGATATTTTTCTTTTTTTAGTTTCTCAGGAACTACTGAACGGATTTACACCATTTAAAAAAAAGAGCTCTTTCTGAACGGGCTACCTTTTTGCCAAATTTGGTGTAATTCCGTTCAGCAGTTCGGGCTGTAGCTTTGTCTAAAGTTTCCTATGGAAATTAACATGGGGAAAATGCGTTTTGGGACCCCCCTTTTTTCTTGGCCCCCGCTTCACGAATCACCCCGAAACTTTCAAGACAGGAGCTGACCGGAGCGCCCCACTAGTTTTGTAAAATTCGCGAAGATTCGTCAAACGGCGCCAAAGATATTGGCAAAAGAAAAAACGCTATTTGAGTAGAAACGAGGTCCTAACTATAACTACCTACTGGCGACCGCCAGTAGGTAATATATATATATATATATATATACATATATATATACATATGTACATTATACATACATTTATATCCTACTGGCGGGCACCAGTAGGTAGTTATAGTTAGGACCTTGTTTCCATAGGACAAGCCTTTTTTGACTTACCTGTAACTTTGGTGTCGTTTGATCAAGCTTCATGAAATTTTCCAAACAAAAGTGTCAAAGTATGTTTTGTGTGCCACAGAAAGTTTGGGGGTGATTCGTGCAGTGGGGAAAGAGAAATAGGGGCGCAAATAATAGTGCATTTGTAATGTTAATTCCCATAGGAACGCATTGTCGAACCTACAGCCTGAACCGCTGGATGGAATTTCACCAAAGAAAGGTAGATGTCGTTATGCAGATTGTGCTTTTTGATATCTGGTGCAAATCCGTTCAGTAGTTTTTGTGAAATTAAATCCGAACAATATAGTGAGATCTCTGGCCGCGGATATTTCGAGGCGGTTTCACAATAGACATGGAGATGTTGCAACGATTTCGCAGTAAATTGTCAATGAGCGTGCCAGCGGGAATGCTCTGATTGGCTGGATACAACCTGAACCGAAAGCTGCGGCCACCATTTTATCAATCGGGAATGGTTCCCAGGGCTGAAAATTTCTGTGACAGCTAACATAAGGGGTCAGGGTGGAGGTAGTCTGACCCCATGTTTGAGAAATGGGGGTGTTAGTGACACAAGTTATGTGTCCAAATTTTTTTTTTTAATCGTGCACGATATTCGCCACAATGAGGCGACCGCCAGCGCGCCCCCCCTTGTACCATCACAAGTACATCGCAACTATTGCGACGTACTCGCAAATATTGGTGGAAATATTAAAAAAATGTATCTATATACACACACCCTCGATAGTCACAGACTTATGTACCTACTCACATATCCACTCAGACACTCATACACCCACTCACATACCCACTCATACACTGATGCACCCACTCACAGACTCACTCAGAGAGCCATGTGTGTACTCACATAAGCATTCAGAGGCTCATGGACCCAGATGCAGATGCACTGAGACTCATGCGCCCACTCACATTCATATTCAGAGACATATACACCCAGTCACAGACCAACTCGGAGACTCACAGACCCACTCAGACACTGAGACACTGACACACCCACTAACAGACCCACTGAGAGACTTATGCTTCTACTCACACACCCACTGAGAGATTGATGCAGTTCCATGAAGTCGGTAGCTCCATCCGGTGCTACTGCAGTGCTGAAAACAACCAAATCCAACAGTGGCAGTCGACTGCGTCAGTGCGGACAGGAGTCAGTGTCCGAAGACTTGGAAACAGTACCTTTTGTTCCAGCCATCTGCAGCAGTGTGCTCCGGTGGCGGCGGTTGTCGAGGCTACAGAGTGAAGTGGAGCACTGCGCTGACATAGATTCTAAAAGCACTGAGTGGGACATGTTACACCATTACTGAACAGCCTCAAACATGTAAAAGGGCAAACCTACCGGATTGCAAATTCCCAGTGGCAGACAGAAACCAAATGAAAGGGTTCTTAGTATGAATGGGCTAGTCACCTTGGGAGACTTGTCCTCCAAGTTCACCTTACCGCAAAGGAGATCAGAGTAGGCTATGTTTGAAGCTGCTTTTGAAGATACATCCTGCAATCAGGGTGCTAGCACTGCTATCACTGGCCACCAATCACAGGTCCTCCAGGAAGGAAAGCAAGGCTGGGCAGAAGTCCAATGGAAAAGGGTCTGGCAGGCGAAATCGAGGACCCACTTTCAAGAGTCTGGCAACAAAAGGTGACTTGAAGAATGTTTCAAACTATGGGAGCTCAGATGTGTCTTACTAAGTTTATTTAAGATATTGCTTGTCAACTAGCTGCATATGAAAATATTCTCTGTTTGCCAAACTAGAACAGCCCATTTTAATATTTCAAAGATGCACATCTGTGAAGCCATGATTGTTCAGAACATCTTTCACGACACGTTAATCACTCCAGCTGCAGAGCCTATAGGAGTACTAGGCTTCTCTGTTTTGATCCACACAATGGCCAGTCACAAGAAGCACAATGAAGGCTCTTTTGATGATGCAAGCATGTCCACGATCAAGAGTCCATTTCACTTCCTGTAGTGATGTTCACAGAATCTCCACCAAGTCCAATAAAACAGGCTGATGGTTCAGGTGAGTTCCGAAGGAGAAGCAGTTCCCTCCACCACCCAAAACCAGCAAAGACTTCTCATCAGGAAGGAGGATGCTGCTATGATTGTGAAGCATCAACGGCCACTCCAGCGATGTCTGCAAAGCAAGAACACCACAAGTCAAAAGATAGATTCAACATAAGTACTGCAGGTCAACATCTACCGACTATCCCACTTCTGACTCCGCTGCTCATGACCCTAGATGGCAGAAAAAGATTTTTTACTGGACCTGGGAGATCCCCCCTGAAAGTGGCGCTGCAGGAACAAGACGGCGCTGCACAGGATTTGGGACCTGTGCTTTGCAGTGTACATTCTGCATAAATATAAGCAGATTGGGCAGGCTCGGTCTACGACAGACCACCACACTGGTCCCTGAGGCACCACTGCAAGACCTTTTATTGTGATTGTTGCTTTATTTCCTTTTTTATTCCTGCCAAGACCAGGAACTAGCTGAACACATCTAGATCACGGCCAACTGCTGTATGAATTTGGGGTACCAGAGCTGTCATGTGGCAATGCCAGATCTCTGCCAGCGCTGGCCCATGCCTTGATGATCACCTTGAGAAGGTGTGGACTCCAACCTGTATCAGCTGCGCTCCAACAGAGAGCAAGTGCGACCTGGGGCAGTCAGAGGTTACTGGGCAGTATACTGTGTGGGTATGGTGGTTTACTTTTGGTGTCCCTGGGCCACCATACTGGTGCACGTTAACCTAGACAGCCAAGACATTCCCTTTAGGCACTTGACTGGCTTAGGGTAGCGAGGCCAAGCAGTCAAAGCCTACATTCAGTGTGACAGAACCAGGCAGGATTCTGAGGAAGGTTTGCACTTACAAAGATAACTGGGGTTGAGGACATGTATGCTTGTGGTAGCTATCGGTCAGGAATTTAACACTGTTTTGACATCTACGATGCAGTTTTTTGTTTGAACTAGAAAGTTAGCTAGGATAACCTGCTCTCTCTACTTGGAAATAGCCATACTAAAACGCATGACGTTCAGCACATGTGGGCTGGGCACAGACCCTTGACATGTGGAATCTACTGAGGCTTATTCAAAATAATCAATATATGTGGGTTGGCAAATGAGAATGAGATACCGCTATCTGGAAAGTCTGCCCATCTATGTTTGAGTCTTACTGATCATGTCTCGTTGCCAGTTCACTAGACGCTCCCAATGGGATGAGGACCAAGAACTCGGAATCTGCTGCCATTTTAGGCCCAGTTTGCAAGGGGAAGGGTTCTCATTGGAGAAACCATCAATGTAGTCTGTGCAAAGATCTGGGAGAGGCTCTGGCACATGTGAGACTGAGTTGTCACGCCCTTCATGAGGTGACCACACACTGTATTTTTCCCTCAACAGCAAATATTCTAACTGGAGATCCATACCGTGTCCTGGACCATGGACGCTCCTCTGAAGCTAGAGGCGTTTTCGTAAAGAAGCTATATTGAAAAGGAGGCCGGTCAGTAAGTAAAACGAAATTGTCATACAGTGTATTTAATGGTTTTAATAAACTAAAATGATGTATTAAATTCAACAACACTAAATAACTTCAATGTTTAGTCACTGCTTTACTTTATAGAAGGGAAAGGACCTGTAATAACAAGTATGCAAATATTACATTTATATGGACAGGCAATGAAAGCCAGAAGGTACAATCTCCTCCTGGGCCCAACTTACAGCCCAAAACGTCTTCACAGCTCCCTCAAACCAAACAACAAGTGTCCAGTTAACATTGAGCCAGATGCGCCTTGTGCTGATCTACCCAGGATTCAGGATTCTCCTCCGCGCAGGCACAGACCAGCACCTCTTGCACAAAGGATGAGCATCCTCTTGTCTGACCACAGCAACAAGGAGCCTGCACAGGCTTTCAAAGACAGAGGGACAGCCTGACGGGAGAATGGCCAACAGAGGGCCCATTCCTGGTCCACTGTCTTCCTTCTTTAAATGGATCGTTGAGTTTTCTCACTCTCTAGTCGACGTAGATGAAGCAAGTACTGACTGAGGGGGTTAGTGCTTAAAATACTTTTGTCAAAGTGGGCTGTCAGAATAACAAGAGGGGCTTCTAAAATTAAAGGTCTACAGCCTCTTCTGGTGTGGCATTCTGTAGCTGGCCAGTTCTCATGGATTTTCTGCCCAACCCACAAAGAGCAGTTCGGGCTGACTCGGGTGTAATGTGTATTGGCCTCCATTTAGAGGCTCATTGCAAAGGGAAATAGTCTGCACACCAGAGAAGGGGGACAGTGAGCTCCTCTCAAGCATGAGAAACCTGCACTAAAAACAAGGAGGATGCATTTGAAATGATCTCACTGCCAGGCACAAGGGTTTCAGCGAGGGGGGCAGGGAGTGCGTATGTGGCGGCTGCTACTTCAAAGATGGACCAGCCCAGCACAAAGTGGTCTCACCATTGATGCTGACCACATCAGACAAATTCACTATCACCCTATGCTGGCAGCCTCAGCAGAGAGGGTCAGTCCTCACAACTACATCTGTCAGCTTGATACTCCCAGGTGAGCAGTGTAGGGAGCTTTCAAATGCTCACCATCTGGCAGCTTTCAAATGCTCACCATCTGGCAGCTTTGAAATGCTCACCATCTGGCAGCTTTCAAGTGCTCACCATCTGGCAGCTTTCAAATGCTCACCATCTGGCAGCTTTCAAATGCTCACCATCTGGCAGCTTTCAAGTGCTCACCATCTGGCAGCTTTCAAATGCTCACCATCTGGCAGCTTTCAAATGCTCACCATCTGGCAGCTTTCAAATGCTCACCATCTGGCAGCTTTCAAATGCTCACCATCTGGCAGCTTTCAAATGCTCACCATCTGGCAGCTTTCAAATGCTCACCATCTGGCAGCTTTCAAATGCTCACCATCTGGCAGCTTTCAAATGCTCACTATCTGGCAGCTTTCAAATGCTCACCATCTGGCAGCTTTCAAATGCTCACTATTTGGCACCTGTCAAATCAATGGAATTGGCCAACATTTGACAACTGAAAATTCAATTTACAATGTCTGAGCTTTCCTAGTAAGGCTTACGTCAGAAGCACACCCAAGCAGCGAGAAAAGGCTAGGTACCTCCTTATCGCGATACTTAATGTGCTGCTGAGGGACCTGAACAGACACAAGCAGAACACACAATGCAAGGTTCCTCATCGGCTGCAGTTTGAGTAGATCACGTGTGAATTCACTGGTCGTGGTACGCAGAATAGTAAACGTTGCATGGGTGAGGAGCAAGGCTTTGTACTCACTGTGTTGATTTGAAACTCAGAGGCCTGACCAGAGCTCAAGTCGATCACAGTCACTCCTGGGACCGATGGAGAATGAATCCAAACGCCCCCCACCAGCAGGAGTTTTCCATCATACACATGGGACGTATGAGAGTACCTGGAAGGAGAAGGAAGCAAAAGCGATGCATCAGGGCTTGTTACTGCTGCAGGAACTGGGTTCCGATAGCACCAGGGCCGAAGCGTATGGCACAAAGAGGAGGCACAATATAACCCTGATTGCAGACTGTTCTGTTGCAGAGACACATGCCATTGATGGAGCAGGGGATAACAAAAAATGTTTGTACCCCTTGGAAATTAATAACCTCATAACCCATAATAATTCTAACTGTTTGCTGTGGATGTACTAAACCAACAAGATACATTTTTTCATATAAAAAGGGTAAGATTAACATGCTTCTTTGTGCAAAATGTAATTTACTTACAAATGTGAAATTGTTTAATGTTAATATTACAGTCTGCGTAATAACTAGAATAAGATGCATGATTATGTTGCATAGTAGAATTGTATTGTGGCAAAGAATCCGGATGGTGAGTAAACTGGCTTTAAATGTCGCGTTTGCTAGGTAACATCTAACAGGGGTTTTAGAATGGTGGGTGGTAAACAGAAAGGCTTATATTTTTACGTTTTAATTTTGGTTATGTTTGTTCTTATGATAGTTCACTCGGGCCTGCTAGGCCGCGCTTGGACAATGGCTGCCGGAGAGGATGAGGTCCCGTGAAACCAACCAATATGGCTTCCGTGCAGAGTCTGTGTAAAGATCCCAAGTCACGTGGGTGCAGCCTGTATTTGGAGTGAGAAAAGTCAAGGACGATTTGACCCAGAGTAAAGATTGTGCCAGGAGCTCAGCCTGGGAACCGGACGAGAACAGTGTGTGAGAAAAGGAATGAACCGATGTGTGACAATCACAGTTGCTACAATAAGGACAAATAAATTGAACTATGTTCGGAAGGTTGAACACAAGACCAAATGTGTGCACTATTGTCCCCCAAACCGGTTAGAACAAGGAGGGCGATGAGGTGACCATCACCCCCCCTCGAATGGACCAATTAGCGTGATTCTTGCCCCTAAGGATTGCAACTTTTGGGTGTAGTGAGCCAGAGAATAGGGTATAAGAGAGCACGTTATTACATTATGAAAAAAAGCTTGCTTTCCATTTGCCGCCTGAATGCTGCGAGAGACTCTGTCATTTTTGATTCTGAACTTTGACTGGGAAAGGAACGAGATCGTTGCGGGAATTTCCCGGGAGGTGCGTCGAGGAGGTACTAGCGGGATAGTCAGTCAGTTTGGGAGTCCTATCCTGTGATCTGCGGTTCATCCTTCTATGGTGAACTATTCTTGACTTCGCCCTGAGGCCAAAGGGTAATATGTATTTCTAATTTTCTTTAAATCACTTTCCTTGAATGTTTAATAAATCTTCTATATGTTTGAATTAATACAATTTTACTTATTATGCTTGAAGTAATTTTAGATAAAAAGATATTCTAACTCTAAAATGAGTCTGTGGTTCTTTAAATAGGTTTAAGATTTATAAATGTCAAAAGCTCTAACTGTGATTAAGCAGGTCTTGATCACCATTTCCTAAATTCTACTAGTTGGTCCATCGACCAGAATAAACGGAGTGCCTTGATGTTTAGAATCGACAGGATTCACAGTCAATGTATATTATGTATAGGATAAAATTCTGTCAAAATTAATAAGGTACCCCGTTCATCCAGCTGCTCGAAAATCCTTGTGAAGCGCTCCTAATCCAGAAGGTTGAGTCGTTGTATGTATGCGGTGTTATGGGCCCCACCGACATCAAGTTTTATGCTAGAGGAGAGTAAGTGTTTCTGGGTTAGTGGCGTAAGGGGTAACAGTTTTTGTTTTAGCCACGCTGGATCAGATTTCTTGGTAGCAGAGATATGGTTTCTATAGATTAGGTTGGTGATTTATATATATTGATTTATATGTCTAACACTATATGTTGAGTGTGTATTATGTTATATGTAGTCGAAATATTTGAAAGCTTCCGGGAAGTAGGAAGTGGACACGTGTGGCAAGAGAAGTCACATGGAATTGTGCATTGTCTGATTTCACATTGGTGATAACACAGGACTGTGTTATGTTAGGGAAATGTCATGTATGAATTGCATACGAGTGATATAGCAACAGGTTTTCTTGTGAAACTTTGGCCATAATTCTCAGGAGCAGTATAGTCTCCACATGTGTTTTATCCCCAAAGAAACAGGTTTACTTCTTGCTTGAAAGAAGGGTAAGGTAGAGGGAAGTGCTACACTTATCGAACAAAATCGTATTTCTTGTGAGATTGAAATAAAACTGTCCTTTTGTTTAGAGAAACAGACAATGGAACGTTGTTTTACGTTGTAACTAATCGATTTCGTTGAAAAGGAAAGGTTAAGAAAAGTGCCGATAATTCTTGTAAAGGAGGGGTCAGTAGAAGCAGGAGCAGAACTGACGTCAACTAAAACCGCGCTGGTATTGGTCAGTTGCGGGAAAACGAAGAGCTTTCTGATTGGTGTGCTGGTGTGAGACGCGCTGAGATAGGTCAATGTGAGAGTGACGTAGAGCTTTCTGATTGGTGTGCTGGTGAGAGACGCGCTGGGATAGGTTGAATAGTCGAACTGTAGAAAGGATTAAGTAGCGGAGAAGTGTGTGATTTTATTTGGGAAAAGAACAGTGAAATATGGCTTATTATTATGATGAATGTGATAGGAGGAAACAAACATGGTTTGGAAAACTTTAAAAAAAATTCAAGAAGGATAAAAAAGTTGTGACAAGAGAAGAAGTACTGCCTCCACCGAAAACGCCAGCATCTTATATGATGTTAAAATATGGCTATCATACTTGCATTTGGTTGGAAAATTGGGCGAAATACACCAAAAATGATGGAGTATTGGCTTTTCCAGAAAATGGTTCGTTTAGTACAGCTGTGATTCGAACTTTGAGAGAGAAAATGATGAAACTTGAACCAAAACCTAGACCGACACAGTTTGAGGCTTTAGGTGAATGGGAGGACGAAATGTATGAAAGAGAAAGACACAGAGGTGCGAAGAATCATAGTTTGGTTCATGGAAGAGTATGGGGAGTGAATCATGAAGATAGGATGAGACGATGGCGTTATGCTAACATGACGGATGGTATGTTTCCGGCCAGAACAGGTGAAGAGAGTACAGGGGGAAAAAGTACAGAGAAAAAGAAACATGTGATATCTGAGAGATATGGAGTTAGCGATACAGAGGATGAGTTATTGGAGGACATTTTGAATAAAAGACCGCCACCCTATCAACAGAATTCTGCGGTGGTGACTCCAAATGCACCACCAATGGAAACTGCTAGCAATCAAAGCCCTGAACGAAATTTTGAAATAAATAGGTCAATTGAAAGATTAGAAACACCACAGGCTGTGAAGCATGACAATGGTAATATAAATGAATTAGCGAGAACTACAAGAGAATTGACTGAGAAAATAAGAGAACTAACCAAGAATATGGAAGCTGTGACTGTGCCAGTGACGATAGGGCCAGTGATTCCAGTATTTGAAAATCAAAGAATAAATGACCATTCCTTGACAATTCCATTAAACTCCAGCATGCAACAAGTAAGGGAGGAGATAATGTCAGAAAATAGAGAAGCAAGAGATTCTGCTGGATCATCAGTCCACCTATAAATTTGACAGTCAATGAGAGTCAGACCAATAAGATCCCTATGGGAACTGAGTCAGCAACTGAAACTCCAGAGAGAAGTGTGAATTGGGCAGAAATTATTAAAACTCCTGTAGGTCCGACTGCAGGAGAATTAAATGATTGGGTGAGGAACTTGCAGAAGAAGGATACTGAAACACAACCTTTGGATGTAATTAGATTAAAAATAGACATGGAGGAATTGATCTTAGGAACTATTGGTACAGATCGATTGAAGTCCTATCAGGATGACGAGCTGATGTTCATGTGCAAAAGCATAACTTGGAGAGCTAGGAACTTACATGAAAGATTAGAAGAGACAGCGAGTGAATTAGGAGTAGAATTTGGAAAGATTAGAGGATTGCAGAAACCGTACAGAGTAGAATTCAGTGAAAAGGACATAGAAAATCTGAACACTTCAGGACGCCTAACTCAGATAAAAGAACTGATTGTGTTATTGAGAAAATGGGGAGATGAGGATAAATGGAGAAGTAGGTGGATAAGGAGAAAAGAAGGAACAATTGATAAAGCATCATTGGCTTTTCCAGTATAAGAGAAAGAATCGACAGTAATGGAGTGTCCAATGAGAGAAACTCCAGTAGGGAGTTATGTACATGTCCCATAGTCCAGACAAGATATATTGTCATTTACCAATGACTTTCCAAGGTTGAGTGAAAAGCCTGTAGAGTGGTACCGACAGGTAGAAAGATTTGTAAAGGTTTCAAAGGTATTATGGGAAGATTTGGATGGTTTGTTTGAAATTGTTGTTCCTGCAGATTTATGGACGGAATGTAAAATTACGATTGATTGGCCGAAGGAAGAGTATCCTAGAGATGCAAAAACAGGAGCGCCAGGACCCGAAGTAATGAGAAAATATGAACAGGCAATCATATTTCTGAAGAATAAGATTCCCCCAAAAGAAACAGACTTGGTAAAAATTGATAGAACAACCCAGGAAAGTAAAGAATCTGTACACGCATACTACGAGAGATTATTGTTGGTATTTAAGCAGTATAGTGGATACGAAACCTTGAGTGAAAAAGACATGAGTCATTTTGTGTATAGGTTTGTGTATGGATTGAGACCTGAGATAAGTGAAATGATTAAGCAGCATATGTTATGTTGGCAGAATAGTACTGTAGATGAGGTATTACGATATGCAAAATATTGTAGTGATGATATTGAGTGTAGACAGCGTAAACTCAAAGAAAAGGCAATGTGGGCACAAGTAAAGGTTGCAGAAAAGCAAGAAGCTCAATTGAATAATCAGCCTAGTGATGCGGGGCAGGTTAAGTCTAAGCCGAATATCGGTAAGGGAAAAGGTTAAATGAGTATAGAAGAGGCCAAAAAGAAATGGCCATGCCATAATTGCGGAAAATTAGGGCACTGGAGAAACGAGTGTAAATTTCCTCCGAAAGCTAACACAGACAATCAATCATTGACTCCACATGTGCAGAATGAGGCGAGTTACCAACATCCGCAACAACCGCAGGTAGTTACTCAACAGTGTCAGGTGCCGCAACCACCTCTTCCACAGAGTGTAAATCCTCAAAGATGCAGTGCAGAGGCAGGATTCTACGGAGGAGAGCAGGTAACGAAATTGCCGCGCGCAGCTGCTGTTTCACAGTATTGGCTATGGCAGGATGGAAATGAATCGGATGAGAGTTTATGACGGTGCCTAGGAGAGGAAGAGGAGTGCGTGCTTGGAGCAACTCTAGAGGTAGATCAGTCAGGTCCATTTGTGGATGGAAAAGTGGATGGTGTAAATGTTACATTCCTTGTGGACACTGGAGCTACCCGTTCTACTGTTAGATCAGTGGAAATTCCAACCCTTCCTCTCTCAGGTGAATTTATCCAAGTTGTAGGTGTTTCAAACCAGCAGATTAAAGCGCCTCTTACCAAACCAGTAGAGGTGGAAATTGGGCCATTCAAAGACATGCATCGCTTTGTAGTGTGTGATTGTAGTCCAGTAAATTTATTGGGACGCGATCTGCTTTGCAAAATGAATTGTACCATCTATTGTACACTGGATGGTATTGCTTTCCAGACGCCAGATGAGGATGTTCTGTATAAAATGACAATGGCAGAACTGGAACCAGGAATGAATGAGATGTTTCCTGTGTTCGATGCAGAGAAAATCCCTACTGAATTAAAAGAAACAGTCAGGTCTGAGGTATGGGATCTTACGGGTGAAGACATTGGATTAATGAGAGAAGTTGATCCTGTAAAGATCACTGTAAAAGAAGGAGTAAATTACCCAAATACTCCGCAGTATAAATTGACACCAGAAATTATTGAAGGTACAACCCCAGTAATTAATAAGATGATTGAACAAGGAATTTTGAGAGAAATAATGAGCAGTTCATGTAATTCCCCTATCATGGGATTGAAAAAGCCAAATGGAACATTTAGAATAGTGCAAGATCTGAGAAAGGTAAACAAGATTGTTATACCTTGTTGCCCAATTGTGCCAAACCCCGCTGTAATACTATATCAGATTCCTCATGATGCAGATTGGTACACGGTTATTGATTTGTGCCATGCATTCTTTTCTATTCCATTACACCCTAATAGCCAGCCATTATTTGCGTTCCGGTTCGGAGCGCGTATTTTAGCATGGTGTCGTATTCCTCAAGGGTATACTGAAAGTCCTTCTATATTTAATAACATTTTGAAAAAGTCGTTAGAAAGTTTGAAAATGCCTGAAAAATCTGTGATGGTCCAATATATTGATGACCTATTAGTGGCATCAAGGACCAGAGAAGCATGTGTTACGGACACGATTGCTTTGTTGAATCATTTGGCAGAAGGAGGACATAAAGTGTCCCCATCAAAGCTGCAATTTTGTCAACAAGAAGTACAGTACCTAGGTCATAAGATTGAGAAAGGGATGAGAAAAGTGGCAACAGAGAGGATAAGAATTATCAAAGGAATGAGAGCTCCAATGACACAAAGAGAAGTGAGAATGTTCCTTGGAGTGGTTGGATATTGTCGACAGTGGATAAGTGGATTTTCACTAATTGCAAAACCTTTACAGCGATTGACAAAGAGTGATGTCAAAGATCCAATTGAGTTGAATGAGGAAGAAATAAAAGCTTTTGAGCAATTAAGAACGAGTTTGTGTGAGGCACCAGCATTGGGAATGCCTGATTATGAGAAAGAATTTGAGCTGTATTGTAGTGAGAGAGATGGATGTGCACTTTCTGTATTGGTGCAGAGGCATGGAAAAATGAGACAACCAATAGCCTATTTTTCAGCTGTTCTTGACCCGGTAGCGAAGGCGTTACCAGGATGTTTGAAAGCGGTGGCTGCAACTTGTGTGAGTCTGGAACAGAGAGAGGGCATTGTAATGGGATATCCTTTGAGAGTGTATGTTCCACATTCTGTTGAGATTCTTTTAACAAGAACAAAAACCCAATTCATGACACATAGTCGGCTGACTAGATACGAAAAGGTGATTTTGGGTGCAGACAATGTAACCATTGACAGATGTACAAGTGTGAATCCTTCCACTTCACTGCCAGATGAAATAAATGCAGAAGTCAAGGATGATGTTGATCATAAGTGTTTGGATGTGCTTGAATTTTGTACAACGCCTCGTCCAGATATCAAGAACGAGCCATTAAGAGTCAGATTATGTGATGTTTGTGGACGGATCATGCTTGCGAACAGATGGAGTTTTAAGTGCTGCGTATGCTGTGTGTACAGTGGCTACCATAATGGAAGCGTCCTGTTTGAAAGGAATACGTTCAGCCCAAGTTGCTGAGCTGATTGCTTTGATTCGAGCGTGCAAATTGGGAAAGAATTTCCGAATCACTGTGATCACGGATAGCCAGTATGGCTTCGGAGTGGTTCACGATTTTGGACAAATCTGGTCCCAAAGGGGATTCCTGACTTCTTCGGGGTCTCCTATTAGAAATGGTGAATTTGTGAAAATGTTGCTTGAGGCGATACAGCTGCCTAGACAGATTGCGGTGGTAAAATGCACTGCTCACAAAAATGGAACTGACTACATTTCTGTAGGAAATAAATTCGCAGATGAATTGGCTCAATATTGTGCTAGAAATATGGCTTCATTGAATAGAAGAAGGGAAAAAGAAGTTGTTTCATGTCCATTGTTGTTCACTAACGTGGTTGAAACCTGGGATGAAGTAAGACAGTTGCAAGAAGAGGCAGACAATGAAGAAAAAGATGTTTGGATAAAAGCAGGTTGCAGACAAAGTGAGGAAGATGAAGTGTGGGTTTATAGAGATGAAAGACCAGTTATGCCTGATAGCATGATCTCTAACATGGCACGGATGTACCATGGACAGGCACACATTGGTAGGGATGCCATGATCAGACTTTTCAGACAAACCTGGTATAACCCAAAGTTTAGGGCTATAGCTGAAAGTCTTTGTCAAAGATGTATCATATGCCAACAGATAAATCCTGGAAGGAAAACAGTAGTGAGTATGGGAACTATAGGACGTGAAAGAGGTCCTTTTACCAGAATGCAACTGGATTTTATAGAAATGCCCCCAAGTAACAGATTGAGGTATGTGTTGGTGGTTGTCTGTTTGTTTTCTCGTTGGGTGGAAGCCTATCCGACAAGAAGGAATGATGGAGTTACTGTAGCCAAGCTCCTATTGAGAAAGTTCATTCCTAGGTATGGTTTTCCAGTAACGATTGAAACAGATAGAGGAACGCATTTTCAGAATGAAATCATTCAGCTAATATGTGAAGCACTAGACATTCAACAAAAACTGGATTGTGCCTACAGACCAGAGGCTTCTGGAGTGGTAGAGCAAGTAAATGGCACCATGAAATGAAATGAATGAAATTTGTACTTATAAAGCGCACCCATACCCCCAAAGGGGTGTCCAGGCGCTGTACGCATACCGCTGTGGAACCCTTCCTGGCTTTTCCCTGTGAAATGTCCACTCCTGGGCACCCCCAGGGTGAAGCCAGGCATCCCAGCGCTGTTGGGGCCGTTGTGGAGATTAAGCAAGCTATTGCCCAGAGTTGCAGAGTGGGACCCATGATTAGAATAGGCACCGAGGCGAGAATTATCAGGTCCGAGGAAATTGAGCCCAAGACCCGCCGAGGCGGGAATTGAACCCTGGTCCCGGGCCAGATCTCTGCATCAGGGTCTGCCGCTCTAACCATTGAGCCACACTTCTCCACCATAAAGAATAGGTTAGGGAAAATGTGTCAAGCCACAGGACTCAAATGGCCCGATGCCCTACCATTGGTGTAAATGACCATAAGAAGCATTCCGGACAGGAAAACAGGTCGGAGTCCACATGAAATAATTATGGAACGAGCAATGAGACAAGCTCATGTACCTGTCAACAAACTGATGACTATAACTGATGATCTCGTATTGGACTATTGCAAAGGATTAGCTGATGTGGTGCATTCTGTGTTTCATCAGGTTGGGCCGGATGCGACCACTCTTGAAAGAAAACCAGCTCATGATTTGAGTCCAGGAGACTGGGTCCGCATTAAAGTCCACAGAAGAAGAAAATGCCTGGTTCCTCGCTGGGATAAGCCACGTCAAGTGATCCTGGTGACGACTGCTGTAAAGTGTGCAGGTGTGAAAAATTGGGTTCATGCCAGTCATACCATCAGAGTTCCAGATCCTGAAGCTCGACCTGTAAGTCGACATCTGGAAATATCAGACACCAGTTCAGCATCCGAAGCAGAGGCTGAAACAATTGGAGTTCCAGATATTGAAGCTCGACCTGTAAGTCGACATCTGGGAAGAACAGGTACCAGTTTGATAACAGAAGAAGAAACTGAAACGATCAGAGTTCCAGATCTTGAAGCTCGACCTGTAAGTCGACATCTGGAAATATCAGATACTAGTTCGGAATCTGAAACAGACCCAACTGAATCCAGTGAAAGACAAAAGGAAAAATCAAGAAACAAAAGAACTGACATTGAAACTGGAGAAACTGAACTAAGAAACAGTGATAGTGAACAACCAAGTACAAACTTTGGAAAAATTCCTCCAGAAATCATTAAAGTAACTGAAGAAAATTTAGATCTAGGTAGAGAGATTAGAGAAAGTGCGGAAGAAAAACGAGCAGTAGGGACAGAATTTCAAGTAGAAGAAAAACAGGGAAATTTAGATTCAGATAGAGAGGTTAGAGAAAGTGCGGAAGAAACACGAGGAGGGTTAGAATCAAATTTCCAAACAGAGGAATCACAAGAAGATTCAGATTCAGACAAAGAAACTGAAATCATAAAATTCAAAATTGGAGAAAGTGAAATAAGATCTGAAACAGAATCTGAAGAAAGTGAGGAGGAAAGAAAGCAAAAAATCGGACTAAGAAAGAGAACTTGGAGAACGGAAAGGGAAGAAAAAGAAAGTGAACTGAAAAGGCCAAGGAAAGGAGACAATTGGCCCAACGAAATCAAAAGATTGAAATATAAGATAATAAATTTGAATCAAGATCATGCAGAGCAAGTAAATGAGAAGTCAAGAAAGACAAAAGGAAACAAATAAAAGACTGTTGCAGAGACCAAAAAGAGTGAAGAGACCTAACTTGAAATACAAGTCACCTGAATGGGTATACATAGCACTGTCCGATATCAACGAAGTGGATAGTAGTCACGAAAACCCAGACCAAGACTGTGAAAAAGTGGGTGAGAGTGAGTTGTACCCATCTTGAAGAGGTGAAATGGGAAAAACCGGACTGGACACAAACTGGAAAAAGACAAGAAAAAGTTCTAAGAAGAACTGGAAAAAGCCCCAAAAGAGACTGATTAAAGGGTAAAGCGGCTGAAAAGTCATTCTGAGGTGTGGAGACACATTTCCTGTACATATATATATATATATATATATATATATTACACAAATAGGTTATCTATAAACATGGCAGACATGTGAGCCTTTCCGTAGATGGTGTAGAATGTGTTTTTATTGTACAGGTTTTCTGATGTTAATTTGGTTTATTCTAACCATAGTAATTCCACTTAGATTGATTGAACAGGATACACCAGAAATTACAAATAAGACAAACAATAATGAGAAACATAACATAGAGAACATTGCAACCATGATAGATAGTACTGATTCTCACAAGGATAAGTCAATAAATGATTTTTCAAAGAATGTTTTTACAAAACTTTTATATGAATATGTAGAAACCATGGATGTCCGAGATTGTTATGTATGTATGCAGTTACCTGCGTCTGTGACAGAAGGTATAACATATCATCACCTTCCTTTGACGTATGGAATAACATGTAGTGTTTTAGCTAGTTTATTTTATAAAACAGGGAAATTAGAATATTATTATACTAATATGGATGACGTTTTTGCCAAAGTTCCCATAGTCCCTGAACTAAATAAGGTGAAACATGCATTAATTTTTGGAGAGTTTTTCCTAGAAGTGAAAGAACTAACATTAGACTATGCATTTAGACACAATCTCACTTGTAGATTAGAGAAAGAAGAAAAGGTTTTCTTAGACATGGTAGAAGAGAGAAGGGTAAAGTTTCAAAGAAAAGCAACAGAAGAAAAGGGGAAAACACCATCTTGGGCGTTTGTGGAGGAAAGTCATGATAAGAGTGAAAAGATTGCAGCCATGAGTTTAGATAGGCCCCAACAGGGAAAATTGTGTATTAGTAGAGATAACACTATGTATGATAACTATTTCGTGGGATCCAGTGAATGTCAAGATACATACAAAATTTTAGGTGGATGGGGATTCAAAGGAGGAAAAGATCCCGTATTTCCGGGGATCTACTATATTTGTGGAAATAGAGCATACTACAGGTTGCCGTACCATTGGTACGGAACATGTTATTTAGGCCTGGTCTTTCCAAAGATTTTTCATGTGGAGAGAGGAACGAAAGAAATTCACGAGATAGGTAATACAATAACCCGTAGGAGAAGAGAAAGCTTCTCAGAGATAATAGGTGATATTTTTGAAGCATTGATACCAGCAGTGGGTATATCTTTGAATGCATACAAAATTCGGAAATTGTCTACAGTAGTAGATCGTTTGTCTACGAATACAGCTGGAGGGTTCTTGATGGTAAATACTGAAATGGTTGCCATGAGAGCTATGGTGATGCAAAACCGACTTGCCCTTGACATTCTTTTGGCAAAGAGGGTGGAGTCTGTGGAATGCTGAAAGTACAACATTGTTGCACTTACATTCCAGACAAAAGTGAAAATATACAGAAGTATATAAAGAATATTACTGATTTGCATAAAGAAATTGTCCCACTGGAGGTTGAAGGTGCTTAGGAGAAACTTGGTAAGGGTTTTTCCTCAATAAAGAAGTGATTTACAGAAATAGGTAGTTCCCTTATTGGGAAAATACTAATTCCAGTAACTATAATAATAGTAATAATATTATTTTTGACATTAGCATATGTTTGCATTAAAAGGAGAAAAAGACAAAATAAAGTGAAAAGAGAAAATGAGAAAAATGAAGAAAGGAAACGAGAAATGGGAGAGATAGAGTTGGAAGAGTTTAAAGAGAACATGTATAAAAGATCTAAAAGACAAAATGAAAAGAACACGGTTGTCTGAATTAACAATTGCAAATGGACAAGAAACAATTTTCCTGAAAATTTAATTGGGTAGGGTTAATGGTTTTAGTGGTGATATTAAAAATCACCAAAGGGGGGAATTGATGGAGCAGGGGATAACAAAAAAATGTTGTACCCCTTGGAAATTAATAACCTCATAACCCATAATAATACTAACTGTTTGCTGTGGATGTACTAAACCAACAAGATACATTTTTTCATATAAAAGGGTAAGATTAACATGCTTCTTTGTGCAAAATTTAATTTACTTACAAATGTGAAATGGTTTAATGTTAATATTACAGTCTGCGTAATAAATAGAATAAGATGCATGATTATGTTGCATAGTAGAATTGTATTGTGGCAAAGAATCCGGATAGTGAGTAAACTGGCTTTAAATGTCGCTTTTGCTAGGTAACATCTAACAGGGGTTTTAGAATGGTGGGTGGTAAACAGAAAGGCTTATATTTTTACGTTTTAATTTTGGTTATGTTTGTTCTTATGATAGTTCACTCGGGCCTGCTAGGCCGCACTTTGAAAATGGCTGCCGGAGAGGATGAGGTCACGTGAAACCAACCAATATGGCTTCCGTGCAGAGTCTGTGTAAAGATCCCAAGTCACGTGGGTGCAGCCTGTATTTGGAGTGAGAAAAGTCAAGGACGATTTGACCCAGAGTAAAGATTGTGCCAGGAGCTCAGCCTGGGAACCAGACGAGAACAGCGTGTGAGAAAAGGAATGAACCGATGTGTGACAATCACAGTTGCTACAATAAGGACAAATAAATTGAACTATGTTCGGAAGGTTGAACACAAGACCAAATGTGTGCACTATTGTCCCCCAAACCGGTTAGAACAAGGAGGGCGATGAGGTGACCATCACCACCCCTCGAATGGACCAATTAGCGTGATTCTTGCCCCTAAGGATTGCAACTTTTGGGTGTAGTGAGCCAGAGAATAGGGTATAAGAGAGCTTGTTATTACATTATGAAAAAAAGCTTGCTTTCCATTTGCCGCCTGAATGCTGCGAGAGACTCTGTCATTTTTGATTCTGAACTTTGACTGGGAAAGGAACGAGATCGTTGCGGGAATTTCCCGGGAGGTGCGTCGAGGAGGTACTAGCGGGATAGTCAGTCAGTTTGGGAGTCCTATCCTGTGATCTGCGGTTCATCCTTTTATGGTGAACTATTCTTGACATCGCCCTGAGGCCAAAGGGTAATATGTATTTCTAATTTTCTTTAAATCATTTTCCTTGAATGTTTAATAAATCTTCTATATGTTTGAATTAATATAAGTTTACTTATTATGCTTGAAGTAATTTTAGATAAAAAGATATTCTAACTCTAAAATGAGTCTGTGGTTCTTTAAATAGGTTTAAGATTTATAAATGTCAAAAGCTCCAACTGTGATTAAGCAGGTCTTGATCACCATTTCCTAAATTCTACTAGTTGGTCCATCGACCAGAATAAACGGAGTGCCTTGATGTTTAGAATCGACAGGATTCACAGTCAATGTATATTAGGTATAGGATAAAATTCTGTCAAAATTAATAAGGTACCCCGTTCATTCAGCTGCTCGAAAATCCTTGTGAAGCGCTCCTAATCCAGAAGGTTGAGTCGTTGTATGTATGCGGTGTTATGGGCCCCACCAACATCAAGTTTTATGCTAGAGGAGAGTAAGTGTTTCTGGGTTAGTGGCGTAAGGGGTAACAGTTTTTGTTTTAGCCACGCTGGATCACCATGCACACCTTGCACACATGCCTGGGCCTTAGGTTTGGGTCTAGAAATGTCCCAGTAGATGTTCTGTAAACCGGTGTTTCGGCCTAAGGACTCTACATCCGGGGAAGCCCACAATTTACTGGGAATGTATGCTTCGGAAAACCACAAAGAAAAAGTTGAGCGTTCAGCAGTGAGAAACAGGCTCAACTCTACAGGGCAGGACTGTGCAGAGACTGCACTAGATAAGATGCTGCAAACCTTCTGTTACCCAGCTCTAAACATCGACCACATTTCAATGATTATTGGTGTTTGAGGCATCCGTGAGCAATGGGACAACGCCAGAATACAACTCCCAACCATTTTGGTAGCCAAAAACAGCAGAACTAGTGCTCATAACAGGTTCTATGCACAAAGTGCTTGCAAAACACTCCACTGCTGGGATTTGTTCCAAACTACCACAGTTTGTATTTTGTTTTGAAGGAAAGTGTTTGTAAGGTAGCATATTTTTCAATCAATGGGGGGAGGGGGGAAGAGTCCACATTGCAATTAGTGTGATGGTTGGATTAATCCCTACCTCCCACCAGAAAAGCATCTCAACATCATAAACAAAGTCCACAGTACTGCAAACACAATGCAGCTGGCAGCGTGGTGCCTAGAAGATAGCTTCATGGCCAATATTTAATTAAGAGAATTACAAACAACTAAGCTGGTGATATTGTTGTACACATGTTCTTACCTGGGGACGATGGGGGGGTGGGTTTCAATCCTCTGCCACACAAAGCCAGTAGGTGCTGGTGTTAGGAAGTGCACCGACCCCAGTGGCAGACCCCCTGCGCCCAAACCTCCAGCGATAAGCGCACCCCCCTCCAAACTGCAGGCGCTGTGCGAATGTCGTCCCTCTGGAACCGGCCCCTCCACTGGGATCTAAAAGGGGAGAAAATCATGAAATGACGACACAGTTCAGGAAGCCAAGGCCCTCACCATCCGAACCGACTTTAAGAATAAGAGACGTCTCACTCATCAGTGTCCTTTAACACAAAGGGACGTCTCATCAGTGTCCTTTCACACAAAGGGACGTCTCATCAGTGTCCTTTAACACAAAGGGACGTCTCATCACTGTCCTTTAACACAAAGAGTCGTCTCATCAGTGTCCTTTAACACAAAGAGTCGTCTCATCAGTGTCCTTTCACACAAAGAGACGTCTCATCAGTGTCCTTTCACACAAAGACGTCTCATCACTGTCCTTTAACACAAAGGGACGTCTCATGACTGTCCTTTAACACAAAGGGACGTCTCATCACTGTCCTTTAACACAAAGAGACGTCTCATCAGTGTCCTTTAACACAAAGGGACGTCTCATCACTGTCCTTTAACACAAAGGGACGTCTCATCACTGTCCTTTAACACAAAGAGACGTCTCATCAGTGTCCTTTCACACAAAGACGTCTCATCACTGTCCTTTAACACAAAGAGACGTCTCATCACTGTCCTTTAACACAAAGAGACGTCTCATCACTGTCCTTTAACACAAAGGGACGTCTCATCACTGTCCTTTAACACAAAGAGACGTCTCACTCATCAGTGTCCTTTAACACAAAGAGACGTCTCACTCATCAGTGTCCTTTAACACAAAGGGGCGTCTCATCACTGTCCTTTTGCACAAAGGGACGTCTCATCACTGTCCTTTCGCACAAAGGGACGTCTCATCACTGTCCTTTCGCACAAAGACGTCTCATCAGTGTCCTTTCACACAAAGACGTCTCATCACTGTCCTTTCGCACAGAGGCGTCTCATCACTGTCCTTTCGCACAAAGACGTCTCATCACTGTCCTTTCGCACAGAGGCGTCTCATCACTGTCCTTTCGCACAAAGAGATGTCTCAACACTGTCCTATCGCACAGAGGCGTCTCATCACTGTCCTTTCGTACAAAGAGATGTCTCATCACCGTCCTTTCGCACTAAGACGTCGCATCACTGTCCTTTTGCACAAAGGGACGTCTCATTACTGTGCTTTCGGAATATGAGACGCCTCATCACTGTCCTTTCGCACAAAGGGATATCTCAACACTGTCCTTTGGCACAAAGGGATTCCTCATCACTGTCCTTTCGCACAAAGACGTCTCATCAGTGTCCTTTCGCACAGCTTTCTGCAAACGACTGTCTTATTGGCAAAGTACCACATGATATGGAACAATCTTGTTTTGTCAATTCAAAAGTATACATTCAAGAACACCTAACACACAGGAGGTGAAGCAAAGGAGGTCACAAAATAAAGAGCATCTCAAGGTTCCTGGCAGCACTTTACTGCAGGTCCTGTAGCAGCAGGGACAGTCCTTTGTTGAGTACCTGTCATCTACCACTAGAGTCCCAGGCCCTTGAGTACTATCGCCCTGCTCGCCTCATGACACTCAGTCCTCACTGGATCTTGACTCTCCAAGAGGCTGAGCGTTGAACACTCGAGGAGTTACGTTTCAAACTTTAATAAAGCAAGGCACAAGTAGTGAATTAAAAGGCGCTATCCAGTGAATTTGATCAAATAAAGGTTTGTTTTTGTTTACAACAGCAAATGTAAAATAGAAAAATAAATAGAACAGACCCAAAGAACAAAGGTTCTAGTTAAAGGGTCTCAGCACTAGGGCCAAGGTCGGAGTCCATTTAGGGTCTCTGCAGCACAGAGTTATAATCACAATAACACAACAAGCATTTGCAATGCAATAGGTCTCGCAGTTATACGAGTTAAAGCTATTGGCATTGTAAATGACAATGCCTTTTATTTATGTTTTTAAAACGAAAACAAATATAAAAGGCATTGTTATTTGCAATGTCAATAGCTCAAACTCGCGTAAATGCGAGACCTATTGCATTGCAAATGCTTTTTTGTTAATAGTGGGGTTAGGTGGGCAAGGGCGCTATTGTGAAGATAATTTACAGACTTTATTGGAAGCTCTTTGAAATGCACACGCACCTTGTTGCTAAACGAAAGCAGGGTGCGTGCGCGCCAGGAAGTCTTTGGTAGTGTGAGCAGTTGCTATCATTTGTTGGAATGTTTGTAAAGGTGTTAATGCGTACGTATTTTATTGTTAAAAGAGATAAGAGTGGGTGAGACAAGAAGTCTGTGGTGGTGTGAACGGGTTACATTGAGTCTCCATTTGCTGGAAAAAAAAGTTTTGCCTGTAAAAAAAAAGTGACAATATGCACAAGTCGCACTGTAGTTGCGCTTGGTATTATTGTCTGTTGCATGTCTGCCAAAAATCAAATTGCAATGGGAATTATTGTTACTGAGCTGCACGTGGCAAAAATAAATTACCAACCATATCGAAAAATATGAAATAAAAGAAATGCTCAATAATTCTTACAAATGTAAAAGAAACAATACGTTGGCAGCTGCACGCATACACCATGTTTAAAACAGACAGTTAGAGGAAAAGAAAAGGCAAAACAACGCACTGTATTTGCCAGCTGTACGCATACACTGTGTTTAAAATTAAAACAGACAGTTACGGTTGTGTTGAAAACAGAAAGCTTGGGAAACTAAAATGCAATTGCAATCAGTATTATTCTTACCAGCTGAACGTGGCAAAGAAAAGTTACCGACCGCGTGGCAAAATATGAACTATAAAGAAATTGGTAATAGTGGGGTTAAGTGGGCAAGGGCGCCATTGTGAAGGTAATTTACAGACTTTATTGGAAGCTCTTTGAAATGCACACGCACCTTGTTGCTAAAAAGAAAGAAGAGTGCGTGCGAGCTAGGAAGTCTTTGGTAGTGTGAGCAGTTGCTATTATTTGTTGCAATTATTTTATTGTAAAAAAAAAAAAAAAAAAAGAGTGGCTGAGACAAAGTCTGCGGTGGTGTGAGCAGGTTACATTAAGTCTCCATTTGTTGTAAATAAAGTTTAGGCTTGAAAACAAAAAGTGACAATATGCACAAGTTGCACTGTAGTTGCGATCAGTATTATTGTCCGCTGTATGTTGCCCAAAAATGCAATTGCAATGGGTTTTAATGTTACCAGCTGCACATAGCAAACAAGAAAAGAGCGCGCGCCTCGGAGCCCAGGGCCGCAGACGCTACGCTGAAGGCCTGGGGGCTGCGCCGCACATGGAGCTTGCTGTGGTCATGGAGACGCCCTGTTACCTTTCTGTGGGCTCCTCCGACCGGAACAGCGCCCGACTCGAGCACTCCAGAGCCGGCCGGTGTGTGCCAAGACGCCCGACACACCGGGAGGCGCAGCCCTGCCGCGCCTGGACAGGAGATGTGCACGCGTATGGTGCAAGCAGGAGTTGTGATAACGCCGCGAGCCGTACGCGTGCACATCTCATGTCTGTTAAGCTTCGGCACAGACAGTTGATGTGCACGGGTACGGCTTGCAGCGTTATTACAACTCCTGCTCGCACCATGCACGTGCACATCTCCTGTCCCGCATCAGACCAAAAGTCGGCAACAATAGATCTCGCATAGCGAGCAGCGCTTTGCGCTGCATCGCTAGGCGAGACCTAAAAACCTAGGGTAATGTTTGCCACGGGCCAGCGATCAGGGGATTCCTCGGGTCTCCAGTATCTCGCTATGAACTCTGTTCCTCATCGAATGTCAGGGGCAGGCAGACTGTTCAGAGTGTCCAGAATCCTATGATCGAGGGTGGCCCCTTTACCTTTATGTTTACTGGGCTTTTCTGCCCTGAAAAGGGAATAATACAGATGTTAAATCCCTGTTTAAGGGTCTACATTGCGGGAGCCTCACTCAGCTACCAGTGGTGGATTCATGAGCCCTTTGAAGCCCATGTCGTATAATGATGCTGAGATTGTTGCAATAAACAGACTTTCCCTTCCTGTTAACCGTTTGCTCTGGTTCTGTTGTCTCCATTCGGTTGAACATTAAGGAGTCTCGATGTGGTTGCTTCAAGCACCTCTTTCGTGAATGTGAATTCACTGTATTTTTTGTATGCTTTAATATTATCAGGTATGTTTCCCTTACACTTGTTCATCCTTTTATTTCATATTGCTTGTGACTACTTTGTCAATGAGTGTAGGCCTCACTATGTTGACAGTTAAGAGTTCATGTTATCGCAGTAGGCTTGGCAGGGGCAGGGCGAGTTGCATAGCTTAAGACCTGCAGGCAAGCAAAGGGTCACACAGCAGAGGTAGTGAACTTTCTGTAGGGTACGTGATTTACATCGTGGCCATCTGCGAGTCCCCTTTAGAGGAGATTCGCAGCGAGAACTTACGTACTCTGCTTGGCACGCTATTTTGCCAACTGTATATTGCGCGTATAAATATCAATTTGTAATTTTGTGTGCAGTATTTAGCCTTGAGGGCATTACATCGCCCCTTCTTTTTCTAAAGAGGCAGTAACTGGACAATGATAATTGAGGGTCTTTATAGCGGTCACTGAGTTCCCACCATTAACAGAAGGGGCGATGGCACAAAATAACAACTATAAGTGTGAGCACCGGCCCTGCGAGGACAGGCGAAGGCCTGATCGATGGCCACAAGAACAGGGCTCGAGTCGGGGTACCACGCGGGTGAACGGCGTCACCCCACTTATTTTACCGGGTTTTTACCGGGTGGACGCCGTCCCCCCTGCCCAAAAGATGGAGCCGGGACCCGAGTCTGCACCTGCGCGCGAATGATAGCCTTTCAAATGCACCCGAGGCTCAGACTAATCTCCCCTTCCACCTCGCGCCCTCCCCTTGCCAGCCTTTCTCAGAGCACAGCCGAGGCGCCAAGGCTTCAAGGAGTTGCGCTGTCAACACGCCGAGCATGTCACTTCCAGGGACCCCGATAGATGCCCGTAGTGCCTACGGCCCGAGTCTGTAATAACCGTGTAATCCGAGGAATGGGTCCTGTGTATATTGTGTTCTTGTGTTTTGAGTGACTGCCACTTATTGCAGTATTATACCTCTACTTGTACCTTTTCACGCTTTTCAGACGGAGACCGGCAAATTTCGTGACGTCACTTCCTGTCGTGACGTCACTTCCGGTGACACCACCCAACTTGGAGCGTCCCCCCACTTCTTTTTTTAGGACTTGTGCCCTGCACAAGAATGTCTAGCAGCAGGGAATGTAGATCCCGAATCGAGGGCTGCCCCTGTGGGTTCATCTCACACACACACACCTACCTTCTCCCAGCTCAGCTTCTTCGAGTGCAGAAAATGCCAATCCTCGAACGCGGTGTCCGCGACAGCGCGGCCTCCATACACGAATAGGTAGATATCACCTGAAACACACCAAAAACAAGACTTCTGTAACCGGGGCCTACCTGAAAGACACAGCACTGTCACTGTCAGCATAACATCAGTGCACGGAGGGATAAGCAGACTGACCATGAAGCGAAGGCGTGAGACCAACACTCCATGACAAGTCTATCCACAGTCGTTGACTCACCGTGTGAAAAACGGCAGCAATAAAAATGGCTTCTACCAAGATTGTATGTGTCTTAACGGACTGAAAAATGATCAGTCCAGCGCTGTATAAAATGTTTAAGCTTGTTATTTGATGTTAAGCGTTTCCAGGTTTATGGAGTTGGTGAGCACTACACGGAGAAGATTGTCATTAAAGCAACAGTATCACAAATCCATGGGGTGGGATCTAAATGAAACAGCATTACAGAAATCGAAAGGTGATGAGACAGGATAGATGATGGTGGGAACTTGCACTCTATACTAAACAGAATACTGTGGAGTTTTACCTACAAGACACACTTTACATCACACAATTCCACAATTTTGCACAGAATCACACAATGGTTATGAGAAAAACCTGGATCGGGGTTCAAGTCTTTGCATTCCTAAGTCATCAACGTACACCACTTCTGATTCCCAAATCAAACAAGTTGTTTCCGCAGACAACGGATGTGGGGACAGTGTGAGACTGTAGGTCTTGCCCTAGAAATAAAGGACCTGATTTTAGTTCAAAAGCCATACAGCTGCTTTGAACCAGGCTGGACTGTATTTGTTATGTTCACGAGTTAGTAAAGCACCCGGTTACTCCATTCAGAGGGCCCCTGCACTAGGATTCCCCCCCACAGTGGTCCAATACACATAGCTGGGCCTATTTAAGATGGTCTGAAAAGCCAGTCTTAGGTTTCTTCCCAAAGGCCACTTCTGAGCGTTCCCGTCTCTGGTCGGCTGGGAGGGCGGTCCACAGGTTAGCACCAGAACTCTAAACAAGCGACCGCCCATCCGTGCTTTCTACTCTGGGGATCACAGTGAGTGCCGCTCGCAAGGACCGGAGACATCTGCTAGGATGATGCGGCTTAACCAGGGGATGGAGATATCGGGGTTCTTCCAGGTTCAAGATCTTGGGGCAAAAGCATAAAGCTTCGAAAGATACCCTTTTCCTAACTGGAAGCCAGTGGAGTTTGACATGGCTGAGCCCGTCGAAGAGTATCGGGGAATGTTCAGCAGCGTCCAAGCTGCAGCACTCTGTACTCTGAAGCATTCATGTCTGCCTTGTGTGGGCCTGAGACACTGTATGGTACAATAGTCCCGTCAGGGGATCAGGAGGGCTTGGACTCTTGTCTTCCTGGCCGCATCAGGGAGCAGACCCAAGATATTGCGTAGCATTTTTAAAATCCCAAAGCAGACCCCGGCATGACTGGCTATCTGGCTGTCAAAAGAAAGAGTGTTGTCAGACTAAATGCCGAGGTTCTTAACTTTCGGTTTAGGAATTGGGGTTGGCCCGAAAGCATCTGGCCACCGCGCAGTGGACCAGACTGAGGGTTGTTCCCCAAAAAACAAGACCTCGGTTATTTTCAGCATTCGGATTAAGGCAGCTGCGGCCAATCCATTCTGCTAACTCTAGCAGACATGAACTTAACCTGTCTGCAGATGTCCCTTCATCCTGCGGCAAGATGATAATTAGCTGTGTACCATCAGCGTATGACAATTTTAATGCCATAACGCTAAATCAGGTCAGCAAGGGGCGCATATATAAATTAAACAATGTCGGGATGAGAGCCGAGCCTTGCGGCACTCCCTGCTGCAGTGAGAAGACCTCAGATGTACACAGCTGTTGGGTCACCTGAACGTACGGCCCGATGAAAGCTGGCCAGCCATCTCAGAGCTAGGTCCTCGAAACCGAACCGCCAGAGCTGATCAAGAAGGCGGCCATGGGATACAGTGTCGAAGGCTGCACTCAGATCCAGCATTACCAGCGCGGCCGTCTTACCCCATCAGCAACGAGTCTCAACGACGCTGAGGCAAGCAATAGTGCGGATTCAGTGATGTATTGAGGACAGAACCCTGATTGGGTATCATGCAGGAGCTCTTTATCCTCAATATACCTCATCGCCTGCTGATTAATGTGTTTTCCTGCTATTTTAGAGAAAACGGAAGCAGGGAGATGGGCCTAAAGTTTTCTGGTTTGTGCGGATCCAATGTAGGTTTCTTCAGAAGAGGAACAACAGTGGCATGTTTCCACTTCAAGGGGATTTGACCTGTCGTAAAAGACAGGTTGAGCAGTTCACAAAGCGCCAGTAGAATGGCCTCCATTCCGCACTCCAGCATCACAGGCGAGACAGGATCCAACGGAGAACCAGATTTCACTTTAGATGCAAGGGCACAAAGTTATGTCTTGGACACAGTGTTTATACTAAGGAGACCATCCTTCAAAACAGGTGGTAAAGGCCAAGGATCAGGATACGAGAACTCTCAAACTTCCTTCGGGAAGGAGGCATAAATCTTTGCGACCTTCTCAGAGAAAAATTGTGCAATCTGATTACAGTTATCCGAGGGAGTGATAGAGGCAGAAACATGCTCCAAGGAGGATAAGGATTTCACGATCCGAAAATGCTACTGTGAAGAATTCTGAGCGTAGTCCTGACTCCGCGTGTATCCGATTTGCTTGTGATATTCTTTTAGGGATTTAAGATATTTAACTTTGTCTAATGTACTATAATTCCTGCGCCAAAGACATTTAAGGCATTTGCAGGGTTTCTTCATAGACCTTCATTCCTCACTAAACCATTCCACTGAAGGACGAGAGCGAGCAGCACTACAGTTCTTCATGGGCGCAATGTCATCCAAGGCCTCACTAATCCAGGTTTCTACCTGGGAGTTGGCTAAATTAGCACAGTATCTAAGAGAGGGGCGAATAGCACTCAAAGCAGCCATTAATTATTGACTCCCCGCTGGCCTGCCACTTTCATCACTTGTCCTGCTACCCACCCCGTCACAGGAACTCACGCAGGGAACTAGGGGTGAAGCAGCTGTCTGTGTGCCCCAAGTGCATTGTACCCAAGGAGCAAGGTAAGAAAAAGTGGAGTGCTTGGCAGGAGGTGGAAATGGGCATTCCTACCGGTTGCAGCAGTCGGCCCAACATCTACCCCTAATCCCTCCCCCCTCCAGTTACTAGGTGGTGGAGGAGAATTGGAGCCTCGGAGCATATTTGTGTGTTGGGTGGAGAACCGGGAGGAGAACACTCTACGCCAAAACCACCTGCATAGCTTGTGTCTCACTGTGCCCCGGACTCTCAGTTTTGCTGCAGTTTCCCCGCCTCAAGGATGCAAGTCAATCATGCTCAACATTTTACTGGAACAAGGCGTGGAGACTGTAGGAAGGTGGAATCTGACTGCATGGTTGCCCCCACTTTTTTCCTGGTGTTTTGATGGTTTTTGAATTAGTTTGGCTGGGATCCTGCTAATCAGGACCCCAGCCTATCTGCTTTCTAATCCAAATTGATTCCATGTACTCTAGGTACACTCCAGATTGGATTCTGGGGTACCCTTGTGAGTCCCTAGTATATGGTATACTATGTACCCAGGGCATAGGTACCCCAGAGGCCTACCAGGGGCTGAAGCATGTATTATGCCACCCCTGGGAAGCCTGTTAAAATGACACAACAGGTCTGCTACTGCAGCCTGTGTAAGGTGGTGTATTCACCCCTTACTGAGATATAGGTTCCCTATATCTCTCCATATCACTACACATGTAGACCTATCAGTCACCCCTATGGCAGGCCTTAACAATCCTGAAGGCAGGGTGCTGGGTTTCATGTGAGAGGGTGCCCATGCATGAGCAGAGCCCCTCTGCAGCTTTCGGAATCTTCATTCCGGGGTTGTCTGTGATGCAGCCTAACCATATACTCTTAAGTGCATTATAACCAAACGGTAAATGCTAACTTTGGGATGGCTGCACGGAAACATGTCGTGTTTGGTGTCAAACACCTTGGAATCATACCCCCACACCAGTAACTGGTGTGGGAGTATGATCCCACCCTTCTAGAGGGAGAAACATGATTGCACCGGTATACCCGGTACCAACTTAACAGAGCCTGGCATCACAAAATGGATGCTGCAGCCACAGACACGAGTCTGACCTCCTGCTGCTGGACGAAACTCCGGCAGGGGAGGCCTGGACAATAGGTCTCCTGTCACAGACAGGCTTTAGTGTATTGGGGCTGGGTGGGTGCACTCAGAGTGCTTTGAAGTCTGCACTGGGGGCACATTTGGTGTCCCTGTGCATAGTCCAGCTCAAACCGGTTGCAGGGGCACTCAGCCCCTGCTCTGGCGCGAAACTGGAAAAAGGAAATGGGTGTAGCCACCCCTCTTTCCAGACCCTCCCATAGGTGGGTCCCCAGAGTTTGTCCAACCCCTTCCTTGGGTATAAAGTAGGAACCCTGTCCATAGGACTTTAGATTACACCTGGACGAAACTCTGATACTGAATCCTGGAACTTCGACGATCTACAAGGCGCTAGATGACTGAAGAATCTCCCTGGGAGTAAAGGAGTTACTCCCCTGCTTGGCAGGCACCAAAGACGCATCTGACCGGTCTGCATCTCCGAAGCTCCTGAGGACTCCGAAGAACTTTGCAACACAGGAGGTGGGTTCCCGTGGTCTTAGAGGTCGATCAGTGCCCACAGCAAGTCTGAGGCCCGTATCCCTCGTGGTGACCGTACAACCCGAACCCCTGTGCACCGCGTCACTTTGCAGAAGCATCAGCTTTCCAGCGACTCCTGCAGCTGAGCTTTGGGTTACTTGTAGCCCTGACCCCGAGCACCAAATCCACCGAAGATTGGCCACCTACACTCCACGAGTGTTCAGTGAGCAGCCCCTTTGTGTTTTGTCTCGAGGTCCCTTCGCAATCCCTGGTCCGTTGACCTGTGGGTCCCCAAGAAGGCAACTCTAACTTTAATTGGGCTTCCCTGGTTGCTCCAGACGTGTCCTGACTCTCCATCGCTTGGGGAGTCCCCAGGACCTTGCTGGTCCTCTCCGAAGCATATTCTCTCTTTCCGCGTGGGTTGCTGTTGCCAAGGCTTGTTGTGTTCAATCCGAGCACCAACGCCGCAGCACTCGACATCCTTCGTGGGACAGCTCGATTCCAGCTCCTAGTCGTCGTCGACGCCTCCTGGTCCTCGTGGCTGCAGAGTTAAGCTTCACCTCTTCGCACCTGAAGCACCCGACATCGGTGGGCATTCGATTGCTCCGCTCCTGGTCACTGGCTAGTGACCCATACTCTGTCCCCTCTGCTTTCAGGTTCTTCACATCTTCGATCCAGGCTTGGATCCACCCGGACACTTGTCTCCTTCACGGCAGCAGCACTTTGCAGCAGATCGCCATTGAAATCAACGACGATTCCCGACACCATTTTCCACCTATGCACCCGACTTCCCTGGGTGAGGTAACTCGAGTACTACGGTGCTCCCGTGGGTGTTGGCCCTAGAAACCCTTAAGTCTAAAGGGGTTTGCTGAAAGTCCTCTCCTAAGTGTCCTTTTACTTTAAAACTCCAACCGCGACTTTCCTCATAGAATCCTACGGCGCTCGCTGCTGTGTTCTCACACTGCACACTTCCCCCGTGGGTCTCCTGTGTCACTACCTTGGGTGGTTCCTTGGGGTCCCAGCGATTCTACGTGCTCTAGGCACTGTGTCTAGCCAAGTTGTGGTTCTTATACCACTTTCTTAATATATGGTTTGGTCCCCCCCTGGGGCCCATTGTATATTGTGCTATTTACTGTCGTTTCTGAACTGTATTATTGTGTATCTTGGACTTTAATCTCATAAAGAGATTAGTAGTTAGTGTTTAGAAATAAATACATATATTTTATATATATCTTGTGTGGTTCTCCTTTCATTTGGTCATTCAAGAGGTTATAATCTGGTAAACCAAGCTGCTTTACACTCCTTCAAGACTTAGCCTGAAGGCTGCTCTCCATAGCTACCACTAGGATAGCTTTCAATAAAGGTTGTCTTTAAACCTATCATCAATAAGGGTCGTTTGGACTGGTGCAAGGTGCCCACTAGAACTAGTGGACAGCATATGCCAGGCCAACTTCTCACATTGGTGTGCAGCGTTTGGATTCAAGCTTGCTATTGCTTTACCAGATAATCTCTTTGAATTGACGAACTGAAAAACCACTATAGGTACATATAAATCAAGTTTAGAATACAGTAAGTTCTACTGAACTTAGAGTTGTGTGTAAAGGGCTTAGCACACCCTTTCTACAACTCAAGATAGTTTAGTAGGCCCCACTAGAGTAGGTAGGTGCATACACCACACCACACTAGTCATGTCTTCAAAGGCAGAAACCAGTGGGTCTCTCCCCACTAAGTATGACCATGCCTCATTCCAAGAATTGAGGGTCATGTGTGCCTCTAGGAAATTGAAGACAGGGAAAAGCCCATCCACACAACACCTCATACACTTGTTGTTAGCAGATGACCTCAGAAAGACCCCAGGGTCTGATGAGGTTGCCAAAGAGGGTGGGACAGTAGAAGAGGAAAGGCCAGGTAGTGAAAATTACTATGACCCAGACCCTGATGCTGGCCAGGAGGATCAACATGATTCCAACCTGGGACAACTAATTTTTCCTGAAGGTGAGGATGGAGGCCCGAGTGGGTCTCTCTTTACTCCACCTGGAAGGGTTAACAGTTTACCAAGAAGGTCTAGATCTCCTTCTCTGGAGTCTAATCATTCTGGTAGAACTGTAGGGAGCTCTATTTCTTATAGGACCTCTGCTTCTCATAAAAGGGAGTCCTCTTATGAGAAGAAGTGCCAACTGCTTGAGTTTGAGAGAGCTAGGCTTAGACTCAAGAGAGAGCAATTGGCCTTAGACAGGGAATCCCTGGAGCTTCAGAGAGCTTCTCAGAAGTTGGGGCTAGAGCCCCATGGTGGCAGCAGCAGTGTCCCTAGAGGTAGAGATCATACTCATGACCATAGGAACCTGAACAAGATTGTCCCTCCCTACCAGAGTGGGGATGACATCCACAAGTGGATAACTGCACTTGAGAGGGCCTGTAAAGTACAGAGGGTCCCTCAGGAGCAGCGGGCAGCAATCTTGTGGCTCTCCTTTGCAGACAAAGGTAGAGACAAGCTCCTCACTGTTAGAGAAGAGGATGCTGATAATTATAGAGTCCTGAAGAGTGCTCTGATAGATGGGTTTGGCCTACCCACTGAAAAGTATAGGTTGAAGTTCAGAGACACCCAAAAGGCACAGACTCAGGACTGGGTTGACTTTGTAGATTGTGCTACTAAGGCTCTGGAAGGTTGGATACATGGCAGCAAGGTGCATGACTTTATAGGATTGTACAATTTGATTATGAGGGAGCAGATCCTTAATAATTGTCAAAACCAGCTTTTACACCAGTACCTGGTGGACTCTGATCTGACCTCTCCCCAAGAATTGGGAAAGAAGGCAGACAAATGGGTCAGAACCAGGGTAAGGCCTAAGAATCAGGGTAGTGACCAGAAGAAAGATTCTACAAAGTCCCAAGAGAAAGGTGGGGATAACTCCAAGGATAAATCCACTACAGGGCCCCAAAAGTCCTCTCCTGGGGGTGGGTCCCAAACTCCTTCCTCCCCTGATAAGAAACCTTATTGCCATATCTGCAAGAAGCCTGGCCACTGGAAAAATGACCCCAGTTGCTCCAAGGCTGGCAATAAGGAAACTGTTCCTCCCAGCAATACTACCACTCCTCCTGGTACTACTAGTAGTAATCCCCCAGGTGGTAGTAATGCACCCAAAAAGTTAGGTGCATTATCATGGGGAACTGAGGTGGACCCTGGATTACTAAGGTCCCCCTCCCAGGCCTCCTTAGTCTATGATGGTGGCATGGGATTTGCCACTTTTACTATGAGTCCCAATACTTTGGGCAAGTACAGACAGGAGCCCATAATCAATGGTCAGAAAGCTGTGGCATTCAGGGACACAGAGGCTAGTGTCACCATGGTGACAGGGAAACTAGTCCCCCATCAACAGCTTTTACCTGAGTTCAAATACCAGGTGACAAACATTGATGGAATCAGAACAGATCACCCCATGGCCATAGTCAATCTCAGCTGGGGAGGGGTCACTGGCCCAAAGAGAGTGGCAGTGTCCCCAAACTTGCCTGTAGATTGCCTGATGGGCAATGATCTAGAGGTTTCAGCCTGGGCTGAGGTTGAATACCAGGCCCATCTGAGAATGTTGGGCCTCCCTGAGAGAGTTAGTGGGGCTGTGAGGACCACAGCCCAACCCCAGGGAAATTTTGGAGCAGTGGAGCCTGAAAGAATGGCCCACTCCACTCCACCAGAGAGCAGAGGGATTGAAGAAAAGTCTTCTTCCCCCAGACAATAGGTAAGGGTCAGCTTCCTCAGGGAACTGATCCTACCCCTTGTGAAGGAACTGCCCCAGAGGTAGTCAGGCCTGGCCTGGCAGCACCCCTGATGGCAGGGGAACCTTCCAAGGTGGTACCCAGTCTGGAGCAGGTAACCTGCCCCTCTCTACCCTCCCTCAGTCAGCCCAGGGCTGCAGAGGTCAGGGAGGTCAGTGGACCCCACAGGGCCCACTGTCCAGAGGAACCCCCACCATCAGCAGATTAGTGGCACCCAGTCTAGTAGCCCTGGCCAGGTGAAAATTCCTCAACACACTGAGGGATCCCCCTTACCCTTGTGTAGGGACCTCCCCCAGATGGACTCTGTTGGGCAAAGGCAAACCTGGGACCCAGTGGTTCCAAACCTACCATGTCCCTCCATTGTTCCAGCCAAAGGGACCCAACCCCCAGCTGTAGGCAGCCAAAGGTTGACCCTTAGAGCAAGATGCAACTCAGTCATGGAAGGTAAGGCAACCATGGTGACCAGTGATCTGAGGAAGCTGAGACCAACTTTCTTAGGGCCTCACTTCCCTACTCAGACACCTCACCAGCCTTTTACTTTACCAAAACACACCACAGGTAGTGATTCCCCATGGTGGAGATCATCCCATACCCTTGGGGTTAGGGATTGCTTGGTGGACCATAAGGCAGGGGGTAACCATGCTAGTGCAGGTACTTCCTTATATGGCCACTTAGGCAATAAAGGCTTAACTGGGCAAGGTTAGCCTCATCTCCTTTCGTTTGGGGGGGGGGAGGGGGGTTATGTAGGAAGGTGGAATCTGACTGCATGGTTGCCCCCACTTTTTTCCTGGTGTTTTGATGGTTTTTGACTTAGTTTGGCTGGGATCCTGCTAATCAGGACCCCAGCCTATCTGCTTTCTAATCTAAATTGATTCCATGTACTCTAGGTACGCTCCAGATTGGATTCTGGGGTACCCTTGTGAGTCCCTAGTATATGGTATACTATGTACCCAGGGCATAGGAACCCCAGAGGCCTACCAGGGGCTGAAGCATGTATTATGCCACCCGTGGGAAGCCTGTTAAAATGACACAACAGGTCTGCTACTGCAGCCTGTGTAAGGTGGTGTATTCACCCCTTACTGAGATATAGGTTCCCTATATCTCTCCGTATCACTACACATGTAGACCTATCAGTCACCCCTATGGCAGGCCTTAACAATCCTGAAGGCAGGGTGCTGGGTTTCATGTGAGAATGTGCCCATGCATGAGCAGAGCCCCTCTGCAGCTTTCGGAATCTTCATTCCGGGGTTGTCTGTGATGCAGCCTAACCATATACTCTTAAGTGCATTATAACCAAACGGTAAATGCTAACTTTGGGATGGCTGCACGGAAACATGTCGTGTTTGGTGTCAAACACCTTGGAATCATACCCCCACACCAGTAACTGGTGTGGGAGTATGATCCCACCCTTCTAGAGGGAGAAACATGATTGCACCGTGTTAGAAATGGGGGTCTCTAGTTGGCAATGGCTGGCCACTGTCCAAGTAGGGACCCTTCTTCCTAAGTCAGAGTGAGAGGGCTACCCTCTTTAATACCCCTGCTCAACCCTGTGGTAACGTAGCACGAGCAGGTAGGCTTATCTCAGAGGCAGGGTGTGAAGCATTTATGATCATACACAGTAACACAGTGAGGAACACTACAAAGGGACACCACACAAGTAGTTATTATAAAAAATAAGTATCTTTATATAAAGGCAGATTTATCACAAGACCAATAACTGTAAAAGCCACAATACTGTCAAAAATAGGATAGCTGTTGAAGGGCTGTCAAAAATAGTTCAAAGGTTGCAAAAATAAGGTTCAAGTTCAAAGCAGTGGTCTCTGCGACCCTTCCTTTCACAAAGTACCTGGGTTTTAGTAGCAAAACCAACAAAGTGTCGCAAATAAGCTGTAGCGATGATTCTCGGCACGCGAGGCCGGCGATGCGTTGAAATCTTTGCCGCAAGGGAGGATGATGCGCCGATCTGCGGGATGCGTGCGGAGACGATGCGTCAAACTTCTGCACCTAGACCGCCGATGCGATGACTTTCTTGCCGCGTGGGAGAAGTCGATGCGGTGATCCTGTTGCGCTGTGCGATCGTGTTGCGATGCGAAGACAAGACGCTCCGCGAGGAAGCGGCGAAATTCGGTGCGATGCGATCAAAGTGGCGGACGCACGGCGTCCGCACTGCGATGTCTCGAAGCGATGATTTCTTTAAGGGTTGCGAGTGCGCGGCGACAGCAGCGCGATGATCTTTCCAGCGCGTCTCGGCTGCAGCGGCTCGCAAAGGGGTGTCAGCAATGGTTTCGGGTTGCGGGCCCTCGGCGGCAGTAGCGCGATGATTTTCCCAGCGCTCTCGACTGCAGCGGCCCGCAAAGATGCGTTAGCGTCGATTTCTCACCGTCTTTTCTCTGATGCAAACTAGAGGCCCTGGAACTCACAGGAGCCTCCTCAGCAGATAGCAGTCCTCGCAGGGAGGAAGCAGGAGGTTGGTGGTGGAGTCTGATGTGCCTGAGACTCCAGCAGGAGGCTAGCTCTTTTCCTAGCCCTGGGTAATTGCTGTAACAAAAATAAAAATTCTCTCAAGAGTTCCTTTTCCTCTTCTTCAAGGTCCAGTGGTCACTGCTGCAGGCCAGTGCAAGAAACAACACACAGCACTGGGGCAGTCCCTTCCTGCAGATTCCTCCAGTGGCACGGACAGAGTTTCCTCTCCAGATCCAAAAGCAATACAAAAATGTAGGTGCTTGAGCAGATATTTATACCCCAAAAGCCTTTGATCCTTGAAGCTACCAGTCACTGAACCTAGCCAGAACCAGTTCTGCTCAGGCCTGGAGCACTTTGTTTACCAGGCTGCATCCTTCCTTTCAGAAAGAGGGGGTCTGCTAGCAGACACACAGTGGGAGGTGGAGCCAGCATTCACCTTGCCAGGCACAGCCCTATTCAGGTCAAGGAGCCACCCCTCCCCACACTCTAAATGCAGATCTCTCTATTCAACCCAGGTCTGACTCAGCCTGTCCTGCCCCTCTAAAACCAGACAGCCAATACACATAACGGCAGAGCACACTGGAAGGCTTAGGCAAGAAAATACCTACTTTCTAAAAGTGGTATTTTCAAACACAGAATATAAAAATAAACTTCACTAAAAGATGTATTTTAATATTCTGAGCTCAGAGCATACTAAATTCGTTTTTCTACCATGTTCCTGGGGTCAGTTAGGACTATAGCATGTAATAGTCAAACTGCCCATTCTAGCCTATGAGGAACAGGTAGCCTTACAGTAGTGAAAAACGAAATGGGGCATAATTCACTACCAGGACATGCTACACACACCAAGGCATGTCCTGCCTTACACATACAAGGCACCCTACCATAGGGGTGACTTACAGGATGCTAAGGGAAGGTTCAGGGGCTGGGAAGTGAGTGCACTTCACAGCCAAGATGGCAGTTCTGGACTGCACACAGACACTGCAGTGGCAGGTTTGAGACACACTTTACAAGCTGCTTCTGTGGGTGGTACACATCAGTGCTGCAGGCCCACCAGCAGCATTTGGTTTACCAGCCCTGGGCACACATAGGCCACACTACTAGGGACTAACAGGTAAACCAAATAAGCCAATCAGGGATATACCAATTCACATAGACATATTTATACAGGGAGTATTCGCGCTGTGACACTGAATGGCAGTGGCACAGCGCCCAGAGCCTCTAACACCAGTAAAACAGAGGAGACAACAGCGAAAAATGGAAGGGAGACCCACGCCAATGGTGCCAGGTCTAACACACGTCCCCTCCAGCTGAAATGTGGGGAGAACTACCCATCCCCTTGGAAGTTCTCATCGCTAAGGTGGAAAAATCTGGACAGACCATCAGCATTGGCGTGTTCTGTACCAGGGCGGTGTTCCACCGTGAAGTCCATACCCTGTAGGGAAATGGACCACCTCAACAACTTGGGATTCTCACCCCTCATCTGCATCAGCCATCTGAGGGGCCTGTGGTCTGTCTGAACCCGGAAGTGAGTCCCAAACAGGTATGGTCTCAGCTTCTTCAGTGCCCAGACCACAGCAAATGCCTCACGCTCAATTGCACTCCACCTCTGTTCCCGTGGAAGTAACCTCCTACTGATGAAGGCTACAGGTTGGTCTAGTCCCTCCTCATTTATCTGTGACAGAACGGCCCCCACCCCATGCTCTGAAGCGTCTGTCTGGACAACAAATTCCTTAGCAAAATTGGGCGCCTGGAGTACGGGTGCTGTACACACAGCAGTTTTGAGGGCATCAAAGGCTTTCTGACAGGTGTCAGTACAGTTCACAATCTTTGGCCGCTTCTTGGAAGTCAGCTCAGTCAAGGGTGCAACAATGTTGCCATACCCCTTGACAAACCTCCTGTAATAACCCGTGAGTCCTAAGAAGGCCCTCACCTGGGTCTGGGTCCATGGGGGCTCCCAAGCCAGGATGGTTTCAATCTTGGGCTGCAGGGCGCCACCTGGCCGCTCCCACCTGGTGTCCCAAGTACACCACAGAACCCTGCCCAATCTGGCACTTACTGGCCTTGATTGTGAGGCCTGCTCTGCGCAGTGCCATCAACGCTTACCAGAGGTGGCGCAAGTGGTCCTCCCAGGAGGAACTAAACACTGCAATGTCATCCAGGTAGGCGGCACTGAAAGCCTCCAGCCCAACCAACACCTGGTTGACCAATCTCTGGAAGGTGGCAGGGGCATTCTTCATCCCAAAGGGCATCACACGGAACTGGTAGTGCCCATCTGGTGTGGAGAATGCTGACCTCTCCTTTGCCCCATCAGTTAAGGCGATCTGCCAGTACCCAGACGTCAGATCAAACGTGCTGAGGTACCGGGCAGCCCCTAACCGGTCTATGAGCTCATCAGCTCTGGGGATGGGGTGCGCGTCGGTCTTGGTGACCGAATTGAGACCTCGGTAGTCCACACAGAACCTAAGTTCAGGAGTGGCACCAGGCGTCGCAGCTTTTGGTACCAAGACCACGGGGCTGGACCAGGGGCTGCTAGAGGACTCAACCACCCCTAGAGGCGAACATTTTGGAGACCTCCTCCTTAATGCAAGCCCTGACCCTGTCAGTCACCCTGTAAGCCTTGTGCTTGACAGGAGAACTGTCCCCGGTATCCACCTCATGGACGCACCAATCAGTGACACCAGGTACCAGGGAGAACAAATCAGAAAATTGCCCCAACAGGTGGTGACAATCTCTCTGCTGCTCAGGGGTCAGTGTGGTGGAGAGGATCACACCCTCCACTGACCCATCCTTCTCTTCTGCACTCAGGAGGTCAGGGAGAGGCTCACTCTCCTCCTCAACCCCATCATCTGTGGCAAGAAGCATGCCCACTTCAGACCTCTCAAAGTGGGGCTTTAGGCGGTTCACATGCAGGACCCGCAAGGGGTTCCTGGGAGACTGAAAGTCCACCAAGTAGGTAACTGGACTTTTGCGCTCCACCACCTCAAATGGACCGGTCCACTTATCTTGGAGCGCACAAGGCTCCACTGGGGCCAGTACCCAAACCTTCTGACCAGGTTGAAATTCGACCAGAGTGGCATTCTGGTCGTGCCAACGTTTCATTTCTTCCTGGCTGGCTTCCAGATTTGCCTCAGCAATCTTTCTGAAACGCTCGAGTCTGGTTCCTGAAGGCCAACATGTAGCTAAATACATCTTGGGGAGGTTTCCAGGAGATTGCTCCCAGCCTTCCTTGACCAGACTCCGAGGTCCTCTAACCGGGTGGCCATAGAGGAGTTCAAAGGGACTGAACCCTAAGGACTTCTGTGGCACCTCACGGTAGGCAAACAACAGGCATGGCAAGAGTACGTCCCACTTACGCCTCAGGGGCTCTTCTAGGCCCATGATCATGCCCTTCAAGGTCCGGTTGAACCTTTCAACCAGACCATTCCCTTGGGGGTGGTAAGGAGTGGTGAACTTATACGTTACCCCACACTCCTTCCACAGAGACTTCATGTACTGGGAGATGAAGTTGGTCCCCCTGTCAGACACCACCTCTCTGGGGAATCCCACACGGGAGAAAATCCCCATCAGTGCACGTCCCACCACGGGGGCCGTCACTGTCCTGAGCGGGATGGCTTCAGGGTACCGGGTGGCATGGTCCACCAAGACCAGGATGAACCTGTTGCCCATGGCTGTCTTGGGGTCCAGAGGCCCCACAATGTCAATGCCCACTCGCTCGAATGGGGTACTCACAACTGGAAAGGGCTGGAGTGGGGCCTTGATCTTCCCCCACTCTTCCCACTTGCCTGGCAAGTCTCACAGGTCCTGCAATGAGTGTCTGAACTCTTGTGCATCTGGGGCCAATAAAAGTGGGCGGCCAGCCTCTCAAAGGTCTTGGTCTGCCCCAGATGTCCTGCCAATGGAATGTCATGAGCCAACCCCAGTAGGAAGGTTCTGAAGCACTCGGGGACCACCAGCACACAGGCTGACCCTGGCTCAGCAACCTTAGGCTCACTATACAGGAGACTGTTCTCCCAATAAATCAGATGTGAACCAGACATGTCACCTTCTGCCTGGGCTGCAGCCTGTCGCCGCATACCCTCAAGAGAGGGGCAAACTCTCTGCTGCTCACAAAATTCCTCCCTGGTGGGTCCCCCTTCCTGCTGCCAGTGGGTCAGCTCAGGCAGGTCCCCCAGTTCGGTGATCTGCTCCCAGGTAGGCTCCAGGGCATCCCCCTCAGGGTCTGCTCCTTCCTGGGCCGTGGGAACCAAGGGGGCCGGCTTCCCGCGCCCCCTGCCCCTTCTCTCTAAGGCAGGGATCTGGGCCCTACTCTCAGGCTCCAGATCCTTTTCAACACCCTCCTTGGCTGCCATGAACCGAGTGGTAGCACACGCCCACTCAGGCAGACCCAACATCTCTAAGTGAGCCTTCCTCTCCACCGTAGCCCACGGGAGTCCTCTAAATCATTGCCCAGCAGACAGTCTACAGGCATGGCGGGCCTCACAGCTACCTGAAGAGTTCCTGAGACCCCCCACTCAAAGGGAACCTAAGCCACCTCACATTGGCTCTCTGAGTTGTCTGCGGACACTACTGGGTAGAATGCATGGGGGACAACCTGCTCTTTGGACACCAACCGGGAGCTGACAGCAGTTACACTGGCCCCTGTGTCTCTTAGAGCCTCCACCCTATGGCCATTGATGGTCACCCACTGCCTGTATTTTTAGTGTTAGCAGGCAGTGCAGGCTTGGGGACCATCTCAAAGTCCCCTAATGAGACAAGGGTCAACTCTACGGGATCCCACCCCTCTTGGGCACCCATCTCCTCCTCTCCCAGGGCTACACTAGCAATCTGGCGGGGTGGTGCACGGGAGTGCACTGGCCCCCTTTGGGGGCACTGTGGATCAAAATATCTGTGGCCCACTTGACCACAGTTGTAACACGTGGGGGCCCCCTGGGAACGGGCCTACCTGTTGGGGGCCCTGTCCTCCTTTCTTGGGGGGCTGGGACACCACTGCCTGGTTCCCTGGGGGATTACTTTGGGGCCCTCGGTGGAACTCCCTCTGTTGACCCTTGTCCCCCACTCCTCTGCTGGGGACCCTGCCCACCTTTGGCGACGTCTCCCACTGGACCCTTGCGGACCCGGGTGCTCACCCAGCGGTCCGCCTCCTCAGCAAGCTTTCTAGGGTTAGTCAGCTTGCAATCAATTAGATGCTGGCGTAGCTCAGGAAAACAATTACTAGATAAATGCTCCCATGCAATCAAATCATAAAACTGTGCAAAAGTTTCTACTTTGCTACCTTTTACCCAGCGTTCCATGGCTCTGCAAAAAAAAGACACATATTCAACCCACGTGGTACCCTCTAGCTTCTTACAGACCCTAAAATTCTGCCTATACATCTCAGGGGTCAAACCATAGCGGGTCATCAACGCTTCCTTCATGTTGGCATAAACCATCCTACTTTCTGGGGGCAGGTCCAACAAGGTATCCCTCCCCTCACTCACAAAGCGTCCCCACAACCCCGCTCCCCAATCCTTCTCAGGGACCCGGTGGGACACCATGGCTAATTCATAAGTGGCAAACCATTGCCCAATATCTTCACTTTTGTGGAAATCTTTAATAACCTCCTTGGGTATATACACCCTACTCTCAGGGTGCACTACAGGTACGCTGCCACCAGAGGGGAGATTTCCATGCTCTTAGCTTTAATCTCCAACTCCCTCAATACTCTCTCATGCTCAAGCTTCATCCTCATAATCTCAATTTCTAACTTCTTGTTCTCTAGGTCCCGGTGACCATCCATTTTAAGCTTAGCCATCTCCATATTATGCCGCCTATCTCTCTCCCTGTCCTCCAGCTCTTCTGGGGACAGACCCTTAAGCGGACACACTAGAGCCCGGGTTGGAAAGGGCTGGATCTCCTACTAAGTCTACTACATCGCCCTGCTGCTCTCCTCCCTCCACAAGCTCTCCTATATCCTTAGGGGCATCCCTGGCTTCTAGCCAGGCCTTCAGCGCCTTGTAATACTCCTCCCTTCTAGTGAGACCTGTGATAGGGACTGTGAATTGCTTGCAAAAATATTTGAGCTGCTTGGCATTGTAGGTTTCTATTTTCTCTTCTTCCCAGGAGAGATCCTCTGAGGCATTGGATCTGGGCTTGCCCATTGTAGAAATAACTGGCAATATCAATAAAGGACAGAAGAAAACTTCTCAAAAAATGTAAGCGGGTGAAAAATCACCGGCAATATCAATCGCAATATAGGATCCTAAAAACTCTCAGAAATGTGCGTGGGTGAAAAATCACCAGCAATATCAATTACAATAGGGGATCAAAAAACTTTCAATAAATGGGCGCGGGTGAAAAATCACCGGCAATATCAATTACAATAGGGGATCAAAAACTTTCAATAAATGGGCGTGGGTGAAGAATCACCGGCAATATCAATCACAATATAGGATCCCAAAAACTCTCAGAAAATGTGCGCGGGTGAAAAATCACCGGCAATATCAATTACAATATAGGATCCAAAAAAACTCAAAAAACGTATGCGGTACGTTATGGTCTGCACTCACTAGTAGTGTACACTATAATTACTGTATGCGATCATAAATGCAAGTCCAGATCCTCACCGCTGACCACCAATGTTAGAAATGGGGGTCTCTAGTTGGCAATGGCTGGCCACTGTCCAAGTAGGGACCCTTCTTCCTAAGTCAGAGTGAGAGGGCTACCCTCTTTAATACCCCTGCTCAACCCTGTGGTAGCGTAGCACGAGCAGGTAGGCTTATCTCAGAGGCAGGGTGTGAAGCATTTATGATCATACACAGTAACACAGTGAGGAACACTACAAAGGGACACCACACAAGTAGTTATTATAAAAAATAAGTATCTTTATATAAAGGCAGATTTATCACAAGACCAATAACTGTAAAAGCCACAATACTGTCAAAAATAGGATAGCTATTGAAGGGCTGTCAAAAATAGTTCAAAGGTTGCAAAAATAAGGTTCAAGTTCAAAGCAGTGGTCTCTGCGACCCTTCCTTTCACAAAGTACCTGGGTTTAGTAGCAAAACCAACAAAGTGTCGCAAATAAGCTGTAGCGATGATTCTCGGCACGCGAGGTCGGCGCTGCGTTGAAATCCTTGCCGCAAGGGAGGATGATGCGCCAATCTGCGGGATGCGTGCGGAGACGATGCGACAAACTTCTGCACGCTGGACCGTTGATGCGATGACTTTCTTGCCGCGTGGGAGAAGTCGATGCGGTGATCCTGTTGCGCTGTGCGATCGTGTTGCGATGCAAAGACAAGACGCTCCGCGAGGAGCGACGAAATTCGGTGCGATGCGATCAAAGTGGCGGACGCACGGCGTCCGCACTGCGATGTCTCGAGCGATGATTTCTTTAAGGGTTGCGAGTGCGTGGCGACAGCAGCGCGATGATCTTTCCAGCGCGTCTCGGCTGCAGCGGCTCGCAAAGGGGTGTCAGCGATGGTTTCGGGTTGCGGGCCCTCGGCGGCAGTAGCGCGATGATTTTCCCAGCGCTCTCGACTGCAGCGGCCCGCAAAGATGCGTTAGCGTCGATTTCTCACCCTCTTTTCTCTGATGCAAACTAGAGGCCCTGGAACTCACAGGAGCCTCCTCAGCAGATAGCAGTCCTCGCAGGGAGGAAGCAGGAGGTTGGTGGTGGAGTCTGATGTGCTGAGACTCCAGCAGGAGGCTAGTTCTTTTCCTAGCCCTTGGGTAATTGCTGTAACAAAAATAAAAGTTCTCTCAAGAGTTCCTTTTCCTCTTCTTCAAGGTCCAGTGGTCACTGCTGCAGGCCAGTGCAAGAAACAACACACAGCATGGGGCAGTCCCTTCCTGCAGATTCCTCCAGTGGCACGGACAGAGTTTCCTCTCCAGAGCACAGATATTTATATCTTAACACAAATGGTATGCAGTTCCTAATGTTAAAAGCAGGAGGAAGTGTTTTTCAATATAGGAACTCCACATAGAGATGTGGAGTAGTAGAAAGGTGGGGAGAAGAATCCTCTCCTCTTGGAAAAAGACCCTCACACACCCAGCCTGCTAGGTGTCATGCTTCATCATCGGGTCTGCTCCTTATCGGGTCGGCGCTGCAATCCCGATCGGCACCCGTGATGGGGCCTCCTTGGCGGAGATCTTTATTCCATATGCCGGTGGGTGAAGTGCGTGTGAGGGCCCTAAAACAGTGTAGGTGATAAAGATGTGTAGGGAAATAAAAAGGGGAGGTGGTCCACTCAAAATAATTTTATTAAATGTGGCCCCTACCCTGGTTAAAAAGAAAACAAGACGCTTATCTCCACTCTAAGGTTGTAGAGATTTTTGCGTTTGTAAAAAGGTCAACATGTTTCTTGCCTGACAGTATATTAAATGGCAATTCTTCAGGACCAACGATGATCTACCTACACTTAATGGTAGTGGTCAACAATAAAATGAAATAAATTAGTGACCACCATTACAGCACCCTAAAAAGTGGTACCTGTAGATCAAAAAAACAACACAACCCTATTAGGGTCAAGGATGCACGGCATCAGTACCGGCTGGTGTAGACACTAAAATGTAGTGTCGGTTCATCAGGAACAAGGCGGCGGACGTCCTACCCTCACACAGCCGGTCCGGGCTAGCTCTTTTCCTAGCCCTTGGGTAATTGCTGTAACAAAAATAAAAGTTCTCTCAAGAGTTCCTTTTCCTCTTCTTCAAGGTCCAGTGGTCACTGCTGCAGGCCAGTGCAAGAAACAACACACAGCACTGGGGCAGTCCCTTCCTGCAGATTCCTCCAGTGGCACGGACAGAGTTTCCTCTCCAGATCCAAAAGCAATACAAAAATGTAGGGGCTTGAGCACAGATATTTATACCCCAAAAGCCTTTGATCCTTGAAGCTACCAGTCACCGAACCTAGCCAGAACCAGTTCTGTTCAGGCCTGGAGCACTTTGTTTACCAGGCTGCATCCTTCCTTTCAGAAAGAGGGGGTCTGCTAGCAGACACACAGTGGGAGGTGGAGCCAAGCATTCACCTTGCCAGGCACAGTCCTATTCAGGTCAAGGAGCCACCCCTCCCCACACTATAAATGCAGATCTCTCTATTCAACCCAGGTCTGACTCAGCCTGTCCTGCCCCTCTAAAACCAGACAGCCAATACACATAACGGCAGAGCACACTGGAAGGCTTAGGCAAGAAAATACCTACTTTCTAAAAGTGGTATTTTCAAACACAGAATATAAAAATAAACTTCACTAAAAGATGTATTTTAATATTCTGAGCTCAGGCATACTAAATTCGTTTTTCTACCATGTTCCTGGGGTCAGTTAGGACTATAGCATGTAATTGTCAAACTGCCCATTCTAGCCTATGAGGAACAGGTAGCCTTACAGTAGTGAAAAACGAAATGGGGCATAATTCACTACCAGGACATGCTACATACACCAAGGCATGTCCTGCCTTACCACATACAAGGCACCCTACCATAGGGGTGACTTACAGGATGCTAAGGGAAGGTTCAGGGGCTGGGAAGTGAGTGCACTTCACAGCCAAGATGGCAGTTCTGGACTGCACACAGACACTGCAGTGGCATGTCTGAGACACACTTTACAAGCTGCTTCTGTGGGTGGCACACATCAGTGCTGCAGGCCCACCAGCAGCATTTGGTTTACCAGCCCTGGGCACACATAGGCCACACTACTAGGGACTAACAGGTAAACCAAATAAGCCAATCAGGGATATACCAATTCACATAGACATATTTATACAGGGAGCATTCGCGCTGTGACACTGAATGGCAGTGGCACAGCGCCCAGAGCATCTAACACCAGTAAAACAGAGGAGACAACAGCGAAAAATGGAAGGGAGACCCACGCCAATGGTGCCAGGTCTAACACACCGGTATACCCGGTACCAACTTAACAGAGCCTGGCATCACAAATGGATGCTGCAGCCACAGACACGAGTCTGACCTCCTGCTGCTGGACGAAACTCCGGCAGGGGAGGCCTGGACAATAGTTCTCCTGTCACAGGGAGGGTGTGACCACCTCCCAGACAGGCTTTAGTGTATTGGGGCTGGGTGGGTGCACTCAGAGTGCTTTGAAGTCTGCACTGGGGGCACATTTGGTGTCCCTGTGCATAGTCCAGCTCAAACCGGTTGCAGGGCACTCAGCCCCTGCTCTGGCGTGAAGCTGGACAAAGGAAATGGGTGTAGCCACCCCTCTTTCCAGACCCTCCCATAGGTGGGTCCCCAGAGTTTGTCCAACCCCTTCCTTGGGTATAAAGTAGGAACCCTGTCCATAGGACTTTAGATTACACCTGGACGAAACTCTGATACTGAATCCTGGAACTTCGATGATCTACAAGGCGCTAGATGACTGAAGAATCTCCCTTGGAGTAAAGGAGTTACTCCCCTGCTTGGCAGGCACCAAAGACGCATCTGACCGGTCTGCATCTCCGAAGCTCCTGAGGACTCCGAAGAACTTTGCAACACAGGAGGTGGGTTCCCGTGGTCTTAGAGGTCGATCAGCGCCCACAGCAAGTCTGAGGCCCGTATCCCTCGTGGTGACCGTGCAACCCGAACCCCTGTGCACCGCGTCATTTTGCAGAAGCATCAGCTTTCCAGCGACTCCTGCAGCTGAGCTTTGTGTTACTTGTAGCCCTGACCCTGAGCACCAAATCCACCGAAGATTGGTCACCTACACTCCACGAGTGTTCCGTGAGCAGCCCCTTTGTGTTTTGTCTCGAGGTCCCTTCGCGATCCCTGGTCCGTTGACCTGTGGGTCCCCAAGAAGGCAACTCTAACTTTAATTGAGCTTCCCTGGTTGCTCCAGACGTGCCCTGACTCTCCATCGCTTGGGGAGTCCCCAGGACCTTGCTGGTCCTCTCCGAAGCATATTCTCTCTTTCCGCGTGGGTTGCTGTTGCCAAGGCTTGTTGTGTTCAATCCGAGCACCAACGCCGCAGCACTCGACATCCTTCGTGGGACAGCTCGATTCCAGCTCCTGGTCGTCGTCGACGCCTCCTAGTCCTCGTGGCTGCAGAGTCAAGCTTCACCTCTTCGCACCTGAAGCACCCGACATCGGTGGGCATTCGATTGCTCCGCTCCTGGTCACTGGCTAGTGACCCAGACTCTGTCCCCTCTGCTTTCAGGTTCTTCACATCTTCGATCCAGGCTTGGATCCACCCGGACACTTTTCTCCTTCACGGCAGCAGCACTTTGCAGCAGATCGCCATTGAAATCAACGACGATTCCCGACACCATTTTCCACCTATGCACCCGGCTTCCCTGGGTGAGGTAACTCGAGTACTACGGTGCTCCCGTGGGTGTTGGCCCTAGAAACCCTTAAGTCTAAAGGGGTTTGCTGAAAGTCCTCTCCTAAGTGTCCTTTTACTTTAAAACTCCAACTGCGACTTTCCTCATAGAATCCTACGGCGCTTGCGGCTGTGTTCACACACTGCACACGTCCCCCGTGGGTCTCCTGTGTCACTACCTTGGGTGGTTCCTTGGGGTCCCAGCGATTCTACGTGCTCTAGGCACTGTGTCTAGTCAAGTCGTGGTTCTTATACCACTTTCTTAATATATGGTTTGGTGCCCCCCAGGGGCCCATTGTATATTGTGCTATTTACTGTCGTTTTTGAACTGTATTATTGTGTATCTTGGACTTTAATCTCATAAAGAGATTAGTAGTTAGTGTTTAGAAATAAATACATATATTTTATATATATCTTGTGTGGTTCTCCTTTCATTTGGTCATTCAAGAGGTTATAATCTGGTAAACCAAGTTGCTTTCCACTCCTTCAAGACTTAGCCTGAAGGCTGCTCTCCATAGCTACCACTAGGATAGCTTTCAATAAAGGTTGTCTTTAAACCTATCATCAATAAGGGTCGTTTGGAGTGGTGCAAGGTGCCCACTAGAACTAGTGGACAGCATATGCCAGGCCAACTTCTCACAGAGACCACAGAGGTAGGGAGGCTGTGTGACCAGTGTGACCTCATTAATTTGTGCCTTTGTGCCCTAAAGGCCAAAAACTGCTTCCAGGAAGCAGTAAATCCCGGATGTTTGACCCAGAGTCGAAGGTGGACTCCCTAGGCGTTTAGTGCTGATGTGGTCAGACTATGTTCTGGTGTTGCTTGCGCTGAAATGAAAAGGGATTTCTAGAGCGCAAACAAATGCCCAAAGGTGTCAAGGCACTAATAACTGTTAGTCCTGGTTGAGGGAACACAGCCAAAGAGGGGTTAGAGCGTTCAGTGACCTTGAAACCTCCTTTAGAGGGTGAAGAGCTATGTTTTTAAGGCCTTTCGGAATGGGGTATGAGCCTGGAGGCTAGTTATGAAGCGGGGAACGGACTTCCAGTGCATGGCCACTGCCACTGAGAAAGCTCTGCCTCCCCATCTTGCCTTTCACTCGGTTTTGCCTAGTAGACTGGAGCTGTCTGGAGGGAGTATACCATTGAAACATGGTTTTAAGACTTCGGGCCCAATACTGTACATCGCCTTGTGAACAAAGCATAGAGCCTGAAAGACAATACGTTTGTTCACAGGCAGCCAATGGGGCTTAGATATCCATGCAGAGACTGAATGATATTTAGGAATATCGCAAATCAGTCTTGCTGCCGCATTTTGAACCAGTTGTAACTTGGCAACAGCAGTCTTGTTAATATCCAAGTAGAGGGTACTGCAATAATCGCACCTGGATGAGATCAACACAAGGGCCACTCTAGGAAGGGGCTTTCCCGTGGCTCTACAAGGCTTTGAATAACTGATCCCTTGTTGGCTCCAATATGCAAATATGCACAGGATTTGATTGAATGACTCGCATACAGGCCATTTTGAGCCGGGGTAGAACCACAACCACCCCAGCTCCATCCGGAGAACTTTCCCCTACAGGAGGCATCGGGTGCACATAAGGTGTCATAGGCCCCCGAAGCACACGGCTTCTACCTCTGGACGAGACTGGGCCGGACCCCCCTTTCAAGTGCACTGTGAATTGACATGTGAGTTTGCTATCATGGTAAAGAGAAAAGCTCCTACCCAGTGCCTGTTGGAGGTAAACTCAGGTGTTCCCAGTATTACCTTTTACCTACCTAAGACAATGGGTGTTATAAACAAAGAAACAGATAAGGTGGAGGAGAGGCTGAGAATCAGTCAATGAAAGGAGAGGGTGGAAAATGAGAGTCCCTTTGGATCTAATCACCCGAAGGGAGAGGCAGGGGATGGTTTGCTTTCACACTACAGTCACGCTCAGCAGGCCAGTGTTACCTCCAGCGTAAGGGAAGATCACCATGAGATTTAACACAAACCTTCTCTTGATAATAGTTAGCTTGCCACCAGCAAAGAAATCGAAAGGGTTGTCAGGCAGGCTAAAGCACAAAGCTATGGTTTCAGCTGTAAAGCACACTCAAAGTGGTTGCGGTTCCTCGGAGTTGTAAATAATCTGCTCCGGACAACGACTTTCTGACTTGTTTGGTGGAGGAGCTGGGGAGTTTAAGGACCCAGGTTGAGAGCATCCCGAGTAATTCTCCGAGTTCTTTAGAGGACATGATAAAAAAAAACCTGGTCTCACCTATTATAGGCAGATTGGACTCCATGGAGTCATCACTGAAACAGATGTCTTATGTGGCTGTTCCGCACCGGTTAGAAGGGAGGGAAAGCAGCGGGGTGCAGAGTTCTAATGGGTCCTCCAGAGGATCCATGACAGCTTCTCGGCCAGGCCTGGATATGAACTGTAGTACATCTTGAGAAGCCGGGCTGGTTATTACAACTGATGATCCCACCTCAATGCTCTGGGAAAAGATATGGTTCACACCCACGATTACAGATCCCAGGGAGGGTGGAAGATGCAACTTTTAATATTTTACACCTACCACCTGTATTGGGCCTGGGCTGAAGACTGATAAAACGTTGTGGTGAATTTTAAATCTGAAAGAAACAGTTAGTTATAGATTCCTTACCTTAGAATTACCCCAAGGCGTCAGACTGGATCCGGAAAGTTTTTCGTCAGCATTACCCCTGCGCGTCGCAAGTGTCGGTCGACTCCACGTATCTCGTCGGCGTCGTGGTCGCCGGGATGACGTTGCGGCAGCTACATAGACGCCGCCCTCACGAGCTGACGTCAGTTTGTTCTTTTTCCGCGCCAGCAAGCGCAGATCCGGAGAGAGCGGTACCCCGAGTCAATTTTTGACTGAACTTTTTCTCGACTTTTGTCGACTTCGTCATTGTTTGAGTCGATCAACTCCTGGTGCACGAGGGATGCCCGGCTTTAAGGCTTGCGGTTCCTGTACCCAACTCATGTCGGTGACGGATCCGCACCGCGTGTGCCTCTACTGCCTGGAGCGCGAGCACGACCCCAAGTTGTGCTCCGACTGCCGGACCATGGCCCCGACTTCTTTGCGGGTGCGGTCCTGAAAGCTGCTCGAGGCCCGGCAGTCGACTCCGCGCCGCTCGAGGTCCCGGTCGCGGAGGAGGTCGAGGGACCGGTCGCGGAGCCACCACCATTCTTTGTCAAAGTCTTCGCACTCGGGGTCAGGTAAGTCGAAGCACAAAAAGAAGTCGAAGAAGCATCATCGCTCTTCGACTTCTCCCCGTCCGTCGGCCGACGCGACGAGGGATGCGGGTGGTGCTACTCCCGCGGCACCGCATGCGGAGCCTGCTATGTCGACTCCGGGTTTCCCCCCCTTTCCGGGACCCAGTGCGACCCCTGCCCAGCTTCGGAGGTTCTACGAAGCGATGCATGCCATCTTTGGGCAGTCCGACTCCACTGGCGCGCCTTTGAGCCCCGCGGACTGGTCTGGATCCGGATTGGCACCGGTCGACCTCGTTACGCCTCCCCTGGCGCCGATTCCACCGGCATGACGTCCACCACCGGCGTCGGCTGTGTCTCTAGCCGTCGTTGACCCCGGCCTCCACCTCGAGGTAGACGCGGAGTCGGACCGTCGACCGACGCCAGATCCGACGCCGACGGGTACTTTTGTGCTCCTGTTCTACCCTGGCTCAATGAGACCAGATTGGCAGCCAGAGGAGGCTGAGGAGTACTGGGAGGGGTCTGGAGACCCTTTAAAAGACCAGATGGTGTATGAGCAGGACTGGAGAGAGGAACTGGGGGAAGCCAGTGGTTTGGATACCTCACCAGACCTTGGCATGTTGTCTCCTCCTACCGTGGCTACAGAGGAGGGAGCGTCATACGCAGTGGTGTTGCGTAGAGCGGCTGAGGCTCTCCACCTCGAGCTTCCTACGGTGTCAGTCAGGACTAACCTCCTGACAGAGGTGCTTCAACCGGCAGCGAGCTCTTCGGAGCCACTGCTGCTATTTAATGAAGCCCTGACAGACATCCTTTTGGGCACCTGGTCCAGGCCCAACACAGGGGCTCCTGTGGACAGGATGATTGCCCGACGCCACCGCCCGGCCTCCGGGCGACCCCACTTTCCGCTCCCAACACCCCACCCCTGAGACCTTGGTAGTCCAAGCCTCCACGTCCAAGGGCGCATTCCCTACCGCTCCCCCGGAAAGGGAATCCAAGAAGCTGGACCATCTTGGGAAGAAAATGTTTTCTTCCGCCAGCTTGGGACTGCGGTCGGTAAACACTGCATATTTATTGGGCCGTTACACCCACTCTGTGTGGGATACGGTGGCGCAGGTGCTGTCCCAGTGCCCGGAGGAGGCCCGGGCCGTCTCTCCCGTGCAGTTGCCGAGGGGAGAGACGCAGCGAAGTTTACCATCCGCTGTGGGCTGGATACCGCCGACGCACTTGGCAGGACAATTTTCACGTCAGTAGCCCTTCGACGCTACGCCTGGTTGCGTTCGACTGGTTTTTCCGAGGATGTCCAATCCACCCTTATGGACATGCCCTTTGATGGCCGTCGCCTTTTCGGCGACAAGGCAGACAACGCGCTAGAGCGCTTTAAGGACTCTCGGTCTACTGCCAGGTCCTTGGGCCTCTCCACCACCCGCCCTGCGCAGTCTTCCTTTTGCCCCTTTCGTTGCTACGGAAGGTGTGCCCCACTACGTCCCGCCCAGAGCCACAGGCTGGCGCAAGCTGTTCAGCCACAGCGCGGCTGGGGATGAGGGAACCACCGCCGTGGTTCTGGGGGCCAGCGGGCGGGCCAGTCCACCACAGCCCCCTCTGCAGCAGCCTCCAAACCCTCCTAGTCCAACCTTTCAGGGCCACCAAACGCCAGTGGGCGGCAGGATCCGCCATCACCTCCCCCACTGGCGCACCATCACGTCGGACAGGTGGGTTTTGCAAATAGTTCGAAGGGGCTACTCCCTCCCCTTCGAGACTACCCCTCCCTCCATGCCACCTCAGTACCATCGCATGGCGGAGGATCACCAGGCCCTTCTCCAACAGGAAGTTTCGGCACTCTTGGCCAAGGGTGCCATCGAGCGCGTTCCTGCCCCAGAAGTAGGTTGTGGTTGCTATTCCCACTACTTTCTGGTGCCCAAGAAGGACAAAGGCCTGCGTCCTATCTTGGATCTCAGGGACGTCAACCGCTTCCTCCGGAGGGAGAAGTTCAAAATGTTGACGCTCGCTCAGGTCTTGTCTGCCCTCGACCCTGGAGACTGGATGGTAGCGTTGGACTTGCAGGACGCTTACTTTAACATCCCCGTCCTGCCGGCCCACCGGCGTTACCTGCGGTTCACGGTAGGCCACGAGCACTTTCAGTTTACCGTGCTCCATTTTGGCCTTACCAGCACCCCTCGGGTATTCACGAAAGTGATGGCGGTGGTCGCACCTCATCTGCGCAGATCAGGGGTTCCAGTCTTCCCCTATCTCGACGACTGGCTGTTGAAGGCGGGCTCGCCCCAGGCTGTCGTCTCCCACCTCCAGACTACGGCCGACCTCCTGCATTCGCTGGGGTTCTCCATCAACGTGCAGAAGTCACACCTGAACCCCTCTCAGAAGCTCCTCTTCATCGGAGCAGTTCTGGACCCAACGCAGTTTGGGGTTTATCCTCCCGAACAGTGAGTCCGGGATATTCGGGCTATGATTCCGATCTTTCAGCCTCTATCCCGGGTTTCGGTCAGGATGACCCTGAGGCTGCTGGGCCTCATAGCCTCCTGCATCCTGCTGGTAGATCATGCCAGGTGGCATATGCGGGCTCTGCAGTGGGACCTGAAGTTCCAGTGGGCGCAGCATCAGGGGAATCTGTCCGATTGCGCCCAGATCTTGGAGGGCACTGCACACCAATTGCAGTGGTGGCTGACGAACCAGGATTGGGTTGACGGCAGATCCCTCTCCCTTCCTCAACCAGAGTTCACAGAGGTGACCGACTCATCACTTCTGGGATGGGGTGGCCACATGGGGGAGGTGGAGATCAGAGGCCTCTGGTCTCCGGCGGAGTCTTGACTCCACATCAACCTTTTGGAGTTTTGGGCGATTCATCTTGCACTCAAGGCATTCCTTCCCTCTGTTCGGGGAAGAGTAGTGCAGGTGTTCACGGACAACACCACCGCCATGTGGTACTGCAACAAACAAGGGGGGGTGGGGTCGTGGACCCTATGTCAGGAGGCCCTCCGTCTCTGGACATGGCTGGAACATCAGGGCATTTCCCTGGTGGTTCAACACCTGGCAGGTTCCTTGAATGCCAGGGCGGACAAACTCAGCCGCAGGTGCATGATGGATCACGAATGGCGTCTTCACTCGGAGGTGGTGCAAGGTCTCTTTCAGCAGTGGGGAGAGCTTTGGTTAGATATTTTCGCCACAGAAGAGAACGCGCAATGTCAGCAGTTCTGCGCGTTGGAATTTCCAAGGCGGCACTCGCTAGGCGACGCTTTTCGTCGCGAGTGGAGTTGCGGTCTTCTATACGCCTTTCCGCCTATACCACTTCTGCCCAGAGTGCTGAAGAAGATCAAGCGCGAACGGGCCCAAGTCAGTCTTGTGGCTCCGGATTGGGCACGAAGAGTCTGGTATCCCGAGCTGCTCAACCTGGCCATCGATCCTCCGATCCGACTGCCTCTTCGGGAGGATCTTCTGTCGCAGCAGCAGGGGACGGTCCTCCACCCGAACCTGCCCAGCCTCCACTTCCTTGCGTGGAGATTGAGCGGCGGCAGTTGACGTCGTTTCACCTGCCTCCCGAAGTCTGCGATGTTATCTTGGCAGCCAGGCATCCCTCCACTAAGACGGTATACGCCTGCCGATGGAACAAATTTGTGGCATGGTGCACAGCAAAGGCTGTGGATCCCCTTTCTGCCCCTCTTTCTGAGGTCCTCTTGTTCCTCCTTTCTTTGGCCCAGCAGGGCTCTGCTCTGGGCACTATCAAGGGCTACCTCTCGGCCATTTCAGCCTTTCTTAGGCTTCCTGATCAGCCTTCTCTTTTCAAGTCCCTTGTTGTAAATAGATTCTTTAAGGGCATTACTCATCTTTTTCCTCCTGTTCCCTTCGTAATGCCCCAGTGGGACTTGAACTTGGTTCTTACCTATCTTATGTGCGCTCCCTTTGAGCCGCTACATAACTGTACTCTCAGGCTTCTGACCTTAAAAACTGCCTTTCTGGTGGCCATCACCTCTGCTCGCAGGGTGAGTGAGCTCCAAGCACTTTCTTCCAAGCCTCCTTTTCTGGCTGTTCATCTGGACAAGGTCATCCTAAGAACTAGACCTTCCTTTCTTCCCAAGGTGGTTACTTCTTTCCACATTGGCCAAACCATCACTTTGCCCACCTTCTTTCCGCCTCCGCATCCTTCAAAAGAGGAAGAGAGGCTCCACCATCTGGATCCAAAACGTGCGCTTTCCTTCTACTTGGATCGCACAAAACACTTCCGGGTGGACGACCAGCTCTTTGTTGGTTACGTGGGCGCTAAGAAAGGTCGAGCCGTGCACAAACGGACCATCTCCAGGTGGGTCGTTCTGTGCATCAAAGCTTGCTATTCTTTGGCAAAGAAGGAGCCTCCAGTGGGACTGCGCGCCCATTCCACCAGAGCGACGGCAGCTACTACTGCTTTGGGACGGGGAGTCCCCATCAATGACATCTGTCAGGCAGCTACGTGGGTATCGTTGCACACGTTTACCAAACACTATTGCCTGGACAGCCAAGTCTGGAGAGACGGCTTCTTTGGCCGTTCTGTTCTCCAGGACTTTCTGGTGTGAACTTAGTTCGCAGACCCACCTCCGGGGTCGGTATTGCTGGGGTATCTATTCTAAGGTAAGGAATCTATAACGAACTGTTTCTTTCAGATGAACAGGTTACTTACCTTCGGTAACGATATATCTGTAAGAAACATAGGTTAGTTACAGATTCCTTACCGCCCCACCCATCCTCTGAGTTCTGCGAACTGACTTCTAGGGTTAAGGACATCCTTTCAGGGCCCATGTTTTGTGCACCAGTGGTCAGTGTCCTGCATGGCTCTGCGCTTCTGGCGTGGAAAGTCGTGTACAGAACGGACGTCAGCGCGCGAGGGCGGTGTCTATGTAGCTGCGGCAACGTCATCCCGGCGACCACGATGCCGACGACGAACGCGGAGTCGACCGACGCCGCCTTCCGACGCGCAGGGGTACTGCTGACGAAAAACTTTCCGGATCCATTCTGACGCCTGGGGGTAATTCTAAGGTAAGGAATCTATAACTAACCTATGTTTCTTACAGATATATCGTTACCGAAGGTAAGTAATTTGTTCTTCAGCTTTCTTTTTTTTTTTTTTTACAGAGAAGGCCATTAAAGCATTGATGAATCACTCGGTGGGGAGGAGGGTTGGGGGGGGCAAATAATGAGATTTCTGTTGTTTCTTTAGGGTATTTTTATAGACCTTCAGAGCCCAATGGCATCCAGCTAAGTGCCCAGTGTTGTTCTCCTCTCAATGCCAGCACCTCTTTAGGGAGGGTGATCAGAGCAAACCCAAATTCATCATGTGGAACCCTCACTCAAAACCGCTATCTTCCTTCAACCCTTTCTATGCTGAGGACGTAACGGTTACATCCTCGGCTGTGGCCCTGGTGTGCAGAGGACATAACCATTACGTCCTCTGCACATCACCCGGAAATCCCTCTGCTGTAAACAGCAGAGGGATTTCCTTTTTTAGTTTTTCACCTCGGGAAGAGCTTCCCAAACCTCCTGAGGCCTTTTTTTTTCTTCAATGTAATGACGACCGAGCACTGATAATATTGAAAGTGAAACTGAAATGAGCAGATCAGCTCATTTCAGTTTCACTGCTTCGGTGCTCGTGGTGCTATCTCAGCCCCCGCGCACTGAAACACATGGGAGAGGTATTGTTGGAAAGGGGACAATCTCCCCTTTCCAATGGTACTCTTCCCTAGTGGATCTCTGCTTGGGGATGGCTGCAGGAGGTCGATCCCCAAACAGGGATCTACCACTAGACACCATGGAGGGGGGAGTGGACCCTTGGGCAAGGGCCTTTGCTCCCCCCCAGACTGATTTGGGCATATTCAGTCTTTTTGCCCCCTCCTCAGATTTTTTTAATGGAAATTTAGGGGTGGGGGCTGCCTTGAATGGGCATTGTAATAGGCACAGTCTTTCTGCGACCCCTGGGGGGGCAGATGGGGGCAATAGCCCTGGATCACCCCCTAGAGACCAGGGAGAACATTTAAATGTAAATTTAGGTTTGGGGCTGCCAAGAATGGGCATGCCAATGCCTCCACCCCGCCCAATAAATAGCCACAGTCTTACTGCCCCCCGGGGGGCAGAGGGGGCAGAAAGCCCACTAAGCACCAGGGAGTATTTATTTAGCCAGAGTAGGGGCTGCTCAGAATTGACATTAGCAGAAGTGCCCCCACCACACTCAAAAACAAATGGACAATCTTTGTGCCACCCATAGGGGCAAATGGAGGCAATAGCCCCCGATCTGTCACCCCCGGGGGAGGCATAAAATGTGATTTTTTAGCTAAATTTGAGGTTTGCAGGGGATTCTGGGTAAGAAAATGATGGGGGATCCACGCAAGCCATACCTCCCTGGACTCTCCCAGGTGCCTAGTTTTCAGAAATGTCTGGGTTTAGTAGGTTTGCCTAGGTGGCTGCCGAGCCCAGGACCAAAAATACAGGTGACCCCCTTGCAAAACCAGGTAGTTTTGTGATCGATAATTTAGATGCCTCCACAATATGTTTTGGGACCTTCCCTGTTGTGGGCACTTGGCCCACCCACACAAGTAAGGAGACCTGGGGGAACGCTGGGTGGTAGGAAATTTGTGCCGGCGCTGTGATTCCATAACTTTCCTACATGCAAATGTGAGTAAAACGTTGGGGAATCCACGCAGCCATACCTCCCTCGACTACCCCAGTGTCTAGTTTTCAGAAATATCTGTGTTTTGTAGGTTTCCCTACATGGCCTCTGAGCCCGGGACCAAAAACACTGGTTATCCCCTTGCAAAAGCAGGTCATTTTGAGATAGCTAATTTTGATGTCTCCACAATACCCTTTGAGCCGTTTCCTGTCGCAGGCACTAGGCCTACCCTCACAAGTAAGGTACCATTTTTATTTGGAGACTTGGGGAAATGCTGGGTGAGTGGAAGTTTGCGACTCCCCGTAGATTCCAGAACTTTCCATCACGTAAATGTGTTTTTTATTTTTTTTACAAAGTTTGAGCTTTGCAAGGGATTCTGGGTAACACACCGTGGCGAGAACCACATTAGTCACCCTATCCTGGATTCCACTGGGTTTTGAGTTTTCAAAAATTTACAGGTTTGCTAGGTTTCCCTAGGTGCCGGCTGAGCTAGGGCCCAAAATCCACAGCTAGGCATGTTGCAAAAAAGGGTCCGTTTTCAGTGATAAAATGTGATGTGTCCACGTTACGTTACGTTTTTGGCCGGTTCCTGCTGCGGGCACTACGCCTACCCATGCAAGTGAGGTACCATTACCATCAGAAGTCTGGTGGGAATGCTGGGTGGGAGGACGTTTGTGGCTCCCCTCAGATTCCAGAGCTTTCCATCACAGAAATGTGAGGAAAAGGTGTTTTTTAGACACATTTTGCAGATTGCAAGGGATTCTGGGTAATAGAACCTGGTGAGAGCCACACAAGTCAACCCTTCCTGCATTACTGGGTGTCTAGTTTTCAAACATGTACAGGTTCGCTAGGTTTGCCTAGGTGCCGGCTGAGCTAGAGCCCAAAATCCAAAGCTAGGTACATTGCAAAACTAAAAATGGGTCAGTTTTCAGTGGAAAAATGTGATGTGTCCACGTGAGGTACCATTTTTATCAGAAGACTTAGGGGGAAACAGAATAGTACAACAAATGTTATTAAACCGGTCACCCATGCACTCATCAGCAGCAGACTCGACTACTGCAACACACTCTACGCTGGCACCACCCAGAAACTCCAAAAGAAACTGCAAAATATCCAGAACGCCTCAGCCAGACTCATCCTGACCATCCCGCGCCGCAGCAACATTACCGGCCACCTGAGAGACCTCCACTGGCTACCCATCAACAAAAGAATTACCTTCAAGCTCCGCACGCACACCTACAAAGCTCTCCACAATGCCGGACCTGCATACCTCAACCACCGCCTCTCCTACACTCCCACCAGAAATCTCCACTCTGCCTAACTGGCCCTGGTCACCATCCCACATATCCGCAACACCACGGCTGGAGGAAGATCGTTCTACCTCGCTGCCCCACCTCCCCCCAACTCAGTGCCTTGAGACCCTCATGGGTGAGCAGTCTTGCTTTATAAGAACCCTGATTGACTGATTGGTATTCAATTCCAGGTTTGATAGTAAAATAAAATAAGCCAAAATATCTTTGACTGCTAAAATGTTAGGATTTGTAAAAGTAAATCTTTAAATAAAAGAAAAATGGGTTGTGGTTATTACATGAAGAAAACAAAAACACTTTGTGGTAGTCTGTCTTGTACATCTTTGGTGACCATGCAGGAATAGGAAGCGGTAAAGGGCAATGAACAAGGAAACAGGAAAATCATGCTAAAGAAAAAAGTATGGAGATTTAGGGAGTTAAGCTGGAGGAGAGAGAGTAAGTGGAAGAAGGATGAGATGGTAAAAAAATAAAGATAGGCAAGTAAGAATTTAAAGGGCACAGACTCAGAGAAGAAATTGAAGCATGAGTGAGCTTCTCAATAAAAGTCAAAAAGTAAATATTTCAAGATGAAAGGCATGTACATGATTGGAACTGGCAAATTCATAAAGGGCGGAACAGGATTCAACACATATGTTTTCAGTCTACATCACAGGAATCCCACAGTAAGACCAGATGTTACCCTGAGGGAGACTCACCACGGAAGACCACCTCTATAGCAGAGTGACGCCAGCGAGGAGGAGGTTCTTCTTCAGGACTGGTTGTTACTACATCCACCCGGCAAGTGTTAGGTTCCGCAGACTCCTCCCATGCCAAACGCAATATCTCGGAGCAAGGATGTAAAGGAGACAGCCGTCCCCCCAGCACCAGACAACACTTGGAATCTGGCAGCCACGTCATGGTGTGGAACAGACGAGCATCTAAAGAGGCGAAACAGGAAAAACAGATCACAAACACATAGTTATTACCATCTCTAAAGCACAATGATTGCCGGATCTGGTTAGAGCGCTACAGATTACTCAAAATGATAAAATATGAAAAATGAAATTCCTTATTTTATATCATCACAGTCCAATAAAATCAGCAGATAATCATGTTTCTTCTTTACACTTGAATGAAAAGAGCAGTTGTTCTGCATTTCAGCACTGACTTACAGGCCCTCTGTAAACAACCTGAGCTACTCTGCAAACCCCTCGTTATTCCAACCCTGAACACTTGCTCTGCCTGCAAGCCCTTCCCTTAGTCACTTACAGCACCTTGAAAGGCAAAGACCTAGGTGGTGGTTAAAGGAAAACCATAGTGCAGGCGCTAGCATCTTGTCCGAATTCTCCTCACCCCATTGGTCCTCGCTTGCGAGCACGCAGTCGGTCACCCAATCCTGACCACGTCTAATGAGGATATGAATGTCCCGCAGACGTTCATGGCGTCCATTCTTCTCCCCAAAGCCTCCGGTGCTGATGACCACGCCTGGTCCGATGAGAGCCGACTGGTGGCCAAACCTCCGGGGTCCAGTGTGTGGTTGGGCCTTGGGGCACTCTCTTGCTGGGATGGAATTGCAGATCTCAGGGAGGTCAGCAACTGTGAAACCTTCAAGCAAAAAGAGATCCATTAATGCATAAACCGGAGGGTAGTGCAAGCATTGTTCTAGAGGTAGCGCCAGGAGGGCAGTCAGTGACATAGGAGAATAAATACATCCTGGAATACCCACACCTGGGCACACAGCACAGACCTGAGCAGGGAAACCTGCTGCTAAGATTCACGAACCTCACATTCTATTTCTGTCACCAGCAGGGTACCCCTGGCAGGACCAAGTGACTGGAAGGTTTTTTAATGCATTTATCAAAATTATGTCTTTGGAGGAAAAGGGAGTTTGGAATATTCACCGATGAGAAAAAGGAGACGAACAAGAGCATGGCTCAAGTACTGGTATCGCAAATGGACACCTATTCATCCTTACACAGTGAAGGACAGACGCACAAGTTAAACACTACCCACATGTCTCACATACAAGGTAGGCAAGGTACCAAAGTCCTAGAGCAGGGGTTGGATGGACACTTGCAGGGGAGACGTGAGAATTGCGATTCTCCTATTAACATGACCAGAGAATCTGGATTTCATTACAGACACAGAGGCTAACATTATGCATTATCCTTTTAATGCAGTCACAAGCAGCCGCACTACATCATAAATAAAACAGTTCTAGAATGGAATGAACAGATGGAATGAAAGGCATGAGCACCAAACAGACAGCCTCTTTTAAATGTGGGCAAATAAGGAAAGTTCCAAAAGCTTCAGCATCAACTTGTTCTTGAGGATGAAGAATCCAAGGAATCCGGAAAGGGGGGAATGAAGAGAGGTGAGGAAGAATCACGGATGACGAGAAGAAACCATTAAGACGAGTTGTCAGAAAGGAAGGAGGAAAATGTTAAGGGTTGGAGGTAGCAGAGCACAGAAATGTCATTCATGGTAAAAAGGCAATAATCAAATAAGACATTCAATAATGACCTAAGCAAAGAGAAGACCGTCCAAGGGAGGGACGGGTGGGATAATGTCAGCCTCCGTGTCTTTAATGAAATCCAGATTCTCTGGTCATGTTAATAGGAGAATCGCAATTTCATTACAAGACCGGAGGCTACATTATGCATGTTGGTAGCCGTGAAGGACAACATCAGACATGTGCTCGATAGGCTTGCAATAATGTCGAGCAAATGTGGATGCGTTGGACCAATCCGCTGCTTTGAGAATATCATCCAACTTACCACCAGAGCAGAAGGACTTACTGGCCATAGCACCTCTGATAGAGTGGGCTTGGAATTTAGATAAATCAATGCCAGCTAGGTTCATGGAGGACTTGACCCATCTAGCAATGGAAGCAGAGGAAATGGGTTTGAATGGTTTGACAAAAGAAATAAGCAGTTGATTAGCGTCATGAGGGCGAAGATCATTCATTCTACTATCATAATCCTTCATACAGTCAACAACACAAAGTTTCTTACACAGATCGAAACGAGGATAAAAGATAGAATCTGACATAGTTTTCGTCCTTCTAACAATTTCGAATTTAACACCAAACATATCATAAGATCTATAAGAAATATCCAGACATTTGATATCAGAGACTCTGCGGCAGGAAATTAAGCACAAGAGAGATGCAAGTTTAATAGAAAGACACTTCCTATTAAGAAGGGAATTAACAGGCCAAGATAAAAAAGATCTAAAATAGCCTTAACGTCCCACATGGATTGATACTTAGGTCTAGGAGGCCTCTTCAGTCTAATACTCTTCATGACTCTGCAAACAATAACATTTTTACCTACCGTCTTACCATTGACGAGAGAGTGACCAGCAGAGATAGCTGATTTATAACAATTAATAGATCTATAGGAAAGCCCAACGTCGAATTGTTCGACAAGGAAATTAACTACATGAACGATAGGGGCCTCCACGGGATCCAAGTCCCTCTCCAGGCACCAACGAAACCATTTTCTCCAAATGTTGTTGTACCTATAGTGTGTTCCTGGGGCCCAAGATTCTCCGAGAAGATTTGCAGCTGACGTCGAAAGGCAGTTCATTGGATTTCCTGACACCTTCCAGGCAAGAAGGTTCAAATTCCCTGAAAGAATTAGGTGGTGAACGTCTCCGTCTGCGTTTGTAACCAGACCCTTGACCGCAGGAATGAAGAAGGGAATGCTGCAGGCCAATTCCAGAGTTGTTGGGAACCAGGCCTGAGAAGGCCAAAAGGGGGTTATCAGGACTAGGGAGCATTGGTCTTGTCTGACCTTTTGAAGAACTCTCTGAATCATCGCGAAGGGGGGAAAGGCGTAACCCGAAGGTCTGACCAGAGCTGGAGGAAGGCGTTCACAGCAAGAGCGCCCGGATCCGGCATCCAGCTGAAGTACTTCTCTATCTGGAAAGTTAGCCTGCTCGCAAATAGGTCCACATCCAGTGGGCCCCAAAATTGATTTAAGGTGTTGAAGACACGCGAGTAGAGTTTCCAATCGCTGAAGTCTAAGAGGAATCTTGAGTTCCAATCCGCGGAAATATTTGATTTTCCGGTGAGATATTCCGCCCTGAGAGCAATCTTGTGCTCTAGGTAAAACATCCAGAGTCTCTTGGCTAAGTCGGAGAGGTCTGCTGATTTGGTCCCGCCTTGTCGGTTGACATAAGAAACAGCGGAGATGTTGTCCATCTTCAGGATAACAGATCTCCCTTGAAGCGAGTGTCGGAAACTCATTAGAGCGTATAGGCCTGCCGTGAGTTCTAAATAGTTTATGTGATGTGATGTCTCTGCAAGAGACCATACACCACCGGTGTTTTGGTTGAGGAGGTGAGCACTCCAACCATGGAGACTCGCATCCGATTCCAGGATGAACTCTGGAGTCGAACCAAAGATTGCTTTGCCATTCCAGGCATCCAAATTCTCCAGCCACCAAGATAGTTCTGACTTGGCTTCCTGGTCTAAGGTTACAAGATCTCCATACCACAGGCCAGATCTGAGAGCCTTCCCTTTTATTCTCTGAAGAGCTCGGTAGTTGAGAGGTCCCGGGAAGATGGCTTGAATGGAAGACGAGAGGAAATGAAATGAATGAAATGAAATTTGTACTTGTAAAGCGCACTGTTACCCTAGGGTGTCCTGGCGCTGTACGCATACCGCTGTGGAACCCTTCCTGTCTTTTCCCTGTGAAATGTCCACTCCTGGGCACCCCCAAGGTGAAGCCAGGCATCCCAGCGCTGGTGGGGCCGTTGTGGAGATTAAGCAAGCTATTGCCCAGAGTTGCAGAGTGGGACCCATGATTAGAATAGGCACCGAGGCGAGAATTATCAGGTCCGAGGAAATTGAGCCCAAGACCCGCCGAGGCGGGAATTGAACCCTGGTCCGGGCCAGATCTCTGCATCAGGGTCTGCCGCTCTAACCATTGAGCCACACTTCTCCACTAAAAGTCTGGCTAACTCTCTTAGGGACAGAGAATCTTGTTTCAAAACAAACCTGATTTCTTTGCGAATTTTGGCGATTTTCTTTGGGGGAAGTAAAAGAAGACATTTTGACGTGTCCACTGTAAAGCCGAGGAACTCCAGGGATCTGGAGGGGTAAGGACTGATTTTTCTCTGTTTATAATAAAGCCTAGACTCTCTATGAGTTCCATTGCAATTCTCAAATCTTTGAGGATCTGCGAGTGGAGTTGGGACATAATGAGAATGTCGTCCAAATAAACAATTAAGCGAATACCTCTTTCCCTCAAAAGGGAGGCGATAGTTCTCATAATTTTGGTGAAACACCACGGGGCGGAAGAAAGGCCGAAAGGTAGGGCTTGAAATTGAAAAAGACGATTGTTCCAAGCGAACTGAAGAAAGGGCTGGTGTTCCTTGGCCATAGGAATGGTAAAATAGGCGTCTTTTAGATCCAGTTTGACCAACCAGTCTCCCTCTAGAAGTAGGTCTCTCAGGAGGTGGATGCCCTCCATTTTGAAATGCCTGTAGACCAGATACTTGTTCAACTCTCGAAGATTTATAACTGGTCTCCAACCTTTGTCCTTTTCGGACGAGAAATAGAGTGCTTACAAACCTCTTCAAACTCCAAGGAACTTCTAAGATGGCGCCCTTTTGAAGCATGGAGGAAATCTCTTCCTCTACAATTTTTGTTGATCCTCTGAAAGAGTTAGAACTCTCTGGGGAGATGATTGTGTAGGAGTGGCGATAAAGTCTATCCTGAAACCCCGAACAGTCTCCAAAACCCAGGGATCTTGAGTTAGGCTTTCCCATATGTGGTAAAAGAAACGTAGCCTGCCCCCTACCTTTGGAGGGGAAGAAGAATGAGGAAGAGGAGTACTTACTTTGAGTATTGGAGTTGTTAGGCATGTAGCGGGACCTGGATCCTCTGTGCCGCGAACCTCTCCCTCTTTGGGGGTAGAATTGAGGGTTGGTTTGGAAGAACCCTCTTCCGGAGCCTCTGAATCTTGAGAAGGGCCTTTTGTTGCCTCGGCCGGAAGAAAGGCCCCTTCTTCCAGCCCGTCCAAAAAGGTTTGAGTTAAAAACACGTCTCATATTAGCTTGGGCTTTATCCAGGGCGGTGAAGGTGGAAACGTATTTACCAATAGATTTGATCATATCCTGACCAAAAGGAGCCCCTTAGGGTTTAGTGAAGGTTCTTTTTCGGCCATATCGCCCAATTTGGGATTAATCTTAGTGAGAAGAGCTCTCCTTCTTTCAATATTAAGGCTAGAATTAGCATTACCGTGGAGCACTAATGCCCTTTGGCTCCACCCTCTGACAAGGTTAGTGTCAAGGGGAGTGTCGTTGATGTGACACACTTCTGCTGTATCCAAAATTCTAGTTAGGGGTCCCAAGATGTCGAGAAGGCGATCCTGGCAGCCTTTGAGGCACTTCTCAATACCCTTTCTGGGGTCCTTACCCAGTTTGAACATAAACTTAATTAAGTCTGGGTCGAGGTTGGGGGTCTGACAGACCTTGTCTTGAATTGATGGTCTAGGGCACTCGGACCTAAGGGTACTGCGAGTGTCTCTTTCCAGGGTATTCCTGAGCCAAGTTTTAACGAAACTTGCCACATGCTCTTGGGGAACCACTCTGAGCTTCTAGGATGTGAAATATTAAGTGGCGAAAACATTTCATTGCCCAAGGGATCTAGGATGACAATCTTAGATGAGGACGGTGAATCATCAATAGGTTGGTTATTGAAATCAAGTTCCTCATCGTCCAAATCAAGGATAAATTCATCAGAAGGAATAGGGAAGCAATCCTCATTTTCAGAATCAGAATCTGCAATGTTATGAGCACTCCGATCAATTGTGCCGCTAGGGACACCCATGTAATTTGTGTCGCGAGGGACACCTGAGTACTTTGTGCCGCTAGGGACACCTGAGTAATTTGTGCCGCTAGGGACACCCTTCAGACTCGAGGTGTGAGGACCTCCAGCAAAGTTTGAGGTGCTACGACCTCCCAAGTCATTTGAGGTGCCAAGACCTCCCATAGTGCTCTTAAGACAAGGCTCAGTATAATTAGATTTTTTGGCTCTTTTTCCCTGGTTAGTAATTGAGACATTATGAGTAAAGGGCTCATCAGGGTGCTCGTCCTGAAGCGGGAGGGGTCTTTTAGAGGACATAACCTCTTTAAATGTGTCTAGCATGCAAGACCTCATCTCTTTCTGAATAAACTTTTAAAGGATTCGCTATTGAAATTAGGGGAACTAGTTGCAGCATCATCTGAATCGGAGTCTGACATTGTGTGGCAGACTGGTCAGATAAATGGAAGGTAAAAAGAATATAGATCTGTAAAGGCTTGTTAAAACAGAAGAGCCTGTTGAATAATAGTAGTGAATTCTCTCTCTCCCCCTTTTTTTTTGGCAAGGATTTAAAAGAAACGCGATCAGAAGTCAAGGCAGAAGCGAAGTAAAAGGACTCTCCGGTAGCAACTGACAGAAGCGCTCGAGAACAGCTCTCGAGATGCACCCTCTGACTGAAATTAGAGGAGAGTAGGCTGGGAACACAGGAGCGTGGCGTCACCGTTGCCAAGTGCCGCTCCTCTAGTCCGTGTTGGGTTTTAGAGAAGCGCTTTGAATCGAGAGGAAATGCCCTTGAAAGGAAGCGCGCGATGCGCTTTACCAAAATCCCTAAAACCGGAGACGGGGCTAAGCCGTGAATTGCACATAATTGGCTAAAGTCAATTAAAACGCGCGATCACTGGGTAATGCGCGATCACCGCGGAGGTAAAGCGGTGAGATAGAGATGATCTCCACGATTAAGAGGACTCTGGACCCGCCGTGGGCGATCGACACAAGGTACAGATCGGGAGGGGGGGAGGGCTTGAAGACCAAAAATTGGAATTCAAGGGGAGGAAGAAGAGAAAGCGAGGGGAAGGAAGCCTCATCAATTCTTAATGTAAACAAGCTACATAAGAAACAAGCAATGTTGTCAAGAAACTAAGGATTACATCAAAAACATTAGAAAGTATAATAGTAAGGTAACTTATCTGCTTGCGAGCCGCATTTAAAAGAGGCTGTCTGTTTGGTGCTCATGCCTTTCATACCATCTGTTCATTCCATTCTAGAACTGTTTTATTTATGATGTAGTGCGGCTGCTTGTGACTGCATTAAAAGGATAATGCATAATGTAGCCTCCGGTCTTGTAATAAAATCAATACGTACACCAATGTGGAAGTGAAAACATCTGTACCCCAAAAGAAGACACACTGCCACCCTCACCACTCATGGCAGAGAGACCGGGGAACTCATCGGCAGAACAGTACATGGCAGGGAGACCACGACTTCTAGCTGAAGGGCCTCCCATGGCAGGAAGACCACAACATCTCATCTGCAGAGCCATCAATTGCAAAGAGACCAGGACATCTCACCTGCAGAGCCTCCCACAGCAGGGAGACCAGGACATCTCTCTGGTAGAGTCGTACATAGCAGAGAGACAGGACATCTCATCTGCATAGCATCACCTGGTGATTTCAACAACATCTCTTGCCTACAGTGCTTTATGATCAGGGGCAAGCACAGAAACTGCTCACCTGCAGAGCTGGGTGTCGATAGAATCTGAGCCGGACCGCCCTTTGACGCCGTCAGTATGATGTAATGAGAGCACTTCAGGTGCCACTCCTAAAACAAAATAAAAAGACCAGGGGAATGAATTGGGACAAAAGAGAGTGAGCAACCAATCCTTTACTAATACTCCAAGGCACATAGCCCTATTGTCCTTATGAGAGAGAACTCTCCACTCACACACAGAAGACATGCCAGAGTACTGAAGAGGAGCCTGGTAAACCCACAAGATGCCAAAGCTGCACGTACAATAAAACAAATTCTAGCTATTGAGTCAAGAACTTTTCAATTCTATTAGGGACACGGAGGCGAGGATTATGCTTCTCTTTCTTTACAGACAAAAATACAGCAGCCAATCAACATTAAACAAACTTTAAACTACATTTCACATGAGTTCATAGTTCCACCAATCACAGTCCATCCTTCCAAATAAAGACGCCTGTAACTATCGTCCTAGCTCTTTCTTTGCTGCAGCGCGAAATAAGTGTTCCTTGTTTATGCATCTGACAGCTGGGACTCAGAGCTCCCCAAAGTGCATGGACTAATAAGTGTTCCTTGTTTATGCATCTAACAGCTGGGACTCAGAGCTCCCCAAAGTGCATGGACTAATAAGTGTTCCTTGTTTATGCATCTGACAGCTGGGACTCAGAGCTCCCCTCAGTGCATGGACTAATAAGTGTTCCTTGTTTATGCATCTGACAGCTGGGACTCAGAGCTCCCCTCAGTGCATGGACTAATAAGTGTTCCTTGTTTATGCATCTGACAGCTGGGACTCAGAGCTCCCCTCAGTGCATGGACTAATAAGTGTTCCTTGTTTATGCATCTGACAGCTGGGACTCAGAGCTCCCCTCAGTGCATGGACTAATAAGTGTTCCTTGTTTATGCATCTGACAGCTGGGACTCAGAGCTCCCCTCAGTGCATGGACTAATAAGTGTTCCTTGTTTATGCATCTGACAGCTGGGACTCAGAGCTCCCTCAGTGCATGGACTAATAAGTGTTCCTTGTTTATGCATCTGACAGCTGGGACTCAGAGCTCCCCTCAGTGCATGGACTAATAAGTGTTCCTTGTTTATGCATCTGACAGCTGGGACTCAGAGCTCCCCAAAGTGCATGGACTAATAAGTGTTCCTTGTTTATGCATCTGACAGCTGGGACTCAGAGCTCCCCTCAGTGCATGGACTAATAAGTGTTCCTTGTTTATGCATCTGACAGCTGGGACTCAGAGCTCCCCTCAGTGCATGGACTAATAAGTGTTCCTTGTTTATGCATCTGACAGCTGGGACTCAGAGCTCCCCAAAGTGCATGGACTAATAAGTGTTCCTTGTTTATGCATCTGACAGCTGGGACTCAGAGCTCCCCTCAGTGCATGGACTAATAAGTGTTCCTTGTTTATGCATCTGACAGCTGGGACTCAGAGCTCCCCAAAGTGCATGGACTAATAAGTGTTCCTTGTTTATGCATCTGACAGCTGGGACTCAGAGCTCCCTCAGTGCATGGACTAATAAGTGTTCCTTGTTTATGCATCTGACAGCTGGGACTCAGAGCTCCCCTCAGTGCATGGACTAATAAGTGTTCCTTGTTTATGCATCTGACAGCTGGGACTCAGAGCTCCCCAAAGTGCATGGACTAATAAGTGTTCCTTGTTTATGCATCTGACAGCTGGGACTCAGAGCTCCCCTCAGTGCATGGACTAATAAGTGTTCCTTGTTTATGCATCTGACAGCTGGGACTCAGAGCTCCCTCAGTGCATGGACTAATAAGTGTTCCTTGTTTATGCATCTGACAGCTGGGACTCAGAGCTCCCCAAAGTGCATGGACTAATAAGTGTTCCTTGTTTATGCATCTGACAGCTGGGACTCAGAGCTCCCCTCAGTGCATGGACTAATAAGTGTTCCTTGTTTATGCATCTGACAGCTGGGACTCAGAGCTCCCCAAAGTGCATGGACTCTACTGGTTGCCAGAGGTGGGAGCTGTTCATAAAGTTTCCGTATAAATAGGGTAAAAGTCGGGGGTACTAGCAGGTAGATGCCGTATACTTACTATTATTACACGATGGACGCCACCCCCCTGGTAAAAAGTTGGGCCCCTGTGAAGTAAGATGAATATGTCCCCTGGGACACATTCAGCTGCATCTGCGCTGTTGACTGCTTTCCGCCAACGTGCAGGCGGTGGAGGGACTTTTTTATTTTCCCCTCAAACAGGGCCCAAGACAAAGGACTGATTTAAAGGCCATCAGTCCACCTTTTGTGCACGTACAGTCCTGTCTGGGAGCTTTCTACAGCCTCACACCTAGGTGCCAGAGCAGTGGAGGGGAAACAAAGGCACACAGCTTATCACTTAACAAGCATTTAAAAGGAGCTAAAATTTGGAAGCAAGCTTTTGATGTTGTTCAATTCTCATATAAAACAGCATGCACTGTAAGAATGTCAGCTGCATCAAACTGTGTATTTACAGGAGTAGCCATTTAAATGCCCATGCGGTCACGTGCAGTAATGTCACACGCCGTGATGTCACTTGAATACTGTTTAACTTAGATCGTCCCACACTTCTTTTTTTAGAACTGGTCCACTGCGCATAAAGCATCACACGCCACTTGTATGCAGCTGAGGGGACTGATCAAGCTCCTGCCAGAGCCTGGTTCCCACCACTGGTGCCCGGTGAGCCCTCTGCCTACCTCTGGGATGGGCATCTGTTACGAGGGACGTGATGCTGTGTGTGAGGGGGCACCTACTGGTGGATGTGTGCAATGCTCTGTGTGAGGGGCAAATGCAGACGATGTGTGCAATGCTCTGTTGAGGGGGCACCTGCTGGCGGAGGTGTGCAATGCTCCGTGTGAGGAGGTACTTGCAGGCGGATAAGTGCAATGTTCTGTGTGAGGGGGTACCTGGTGGCAGATGTGTGCAATGCTCCATCTGAGGGGGTACCTGGTGGCAGATGTGTGCAATGCTCCATCTGAGGGGGTACCTGGTGGCAGATGTGTGCAATGCTCCATCTGAGGGGGTACCTGGTGGCAGATGTGTGCAATGCTCCATCTGAGGGGGTACCTGGTGGCAGATGTGTGCAATGCTCCATCTGAGCGGGTGCCTGCAGGCGGATGTGTGCAAGGCTCCATGTGAGGTAGCACCTTCAGGTGGATGTGTGCATTGCTCCATCTGAGCGGGTGCCTGCAGGCGGATGTGTGCAAGGCTCCATGTGAGGTTGCACCTTCAGGTGGATGTGTGCAAGGCTCCATGTGAGGTTGCACCTTCAGGCGGATGTGTGCAGTGCGCGCGAGGGGGCACCTTCAGGCGGATGTGTGCAGTGCTCCGCGCGAGGGGGCACCTTCAGGCGGATGTGTGCAGTGCTCCGCGCGAGGGGGCACCTTCAGGCGGATGTGTGCAGTGCTCCGCGCGAGGGGGCACCTTCAGGCGGATGTGTGCAGTGCTCTGCGCGAGGGGGCACCTTCAGGCGGATGTGTGCAGTGCTCCGCGCGAGGGGGCACCTGCTGGCGGATGTGTGCAATGCTTTGTGTGAGGCGGCGCCGGCAGGTGGATGTATACAATGCTCCATGTGAGGGGGCACCTACAGGCGGATGTGTGCAATGGTCCTTGTGAGGGGGCACCTGCTGGTGGATGTGTGCAATCCTCCATGTGAGGGGGCACCCACTGGTGGATGTGTGTAATGCTCTGTGTGAGAGGGCACTTGCAGGTGGACATGTGCAAAGCTTCTTGTAAGGGGGAGCCAGCAGGCGGATGTGTGCAATGCTCTGTTGAGGGGGCACCTGCTGGCGGAGGTGTGCAATGCTCCGTGTGAGGGGGCACCTGCAGGCAGATAAGTGCAATGCTCTGTGTGGGGAGACAGCTGTTGGCGGATGTGTATGATGCTCCGTGTGAGGGGGAGCCTGGTGGCGGATGTGTGCAATGCTCCGTGTGAGGGGGTATCGGCAGACTAATGTGTGCAATGCTCCGTGTGAGGAGGCACCTTCAGGCGGATGTGTGCAATGCTCCGTGTGAGGGGGTATCGGCAGACTAATGTGTGCAATGCTCCGTGTGAGGAGGCACCTTCAGGCGGATGTGTGCAGTGTTCCGTGTGGGGGGGTATCGGCAGACTAATGTGTGCAATGCTCGTGTGAGGAGGCACCTTCAGGCGGATGTGTGCAGTGTTCCGTGTGAGGGGGAGCCTGGTGGCGGATGTGTGCAATGCTCCGTGTGAGGGGCACCTGCAGGCAGATGTGTGCAATGCTCCGTGTGGGGGGGTATCGGCAGACTAATGTGTGCAATGCTCCGTGTGAGGAGGCACCTTCAGGCGGATGTGTGCAGTGTTCCGTGTGGGGGGCGCCTGCAGGCGGATGTGTGCAATGCTCTGTGTGAGGAGGCAGCTGTTGGCGGATGTGTATGATGCTCCGTGTGAGGGGGAGCCTGGTGGCGGATGTGTGCAATGCTCCGTGTGAGGGGCACCTGCAGGCAGATGTGTGCAATGCTCCGTGTGGGGGGGTATCGGCAGACTAATGTGTGCAATGCTCCGTGTGAGGAGGCACCTTCAGGCGGATGTGTGCAATGCTCTGTGTGAGAGGGCACTGTAGGAAGCTGGTTCTGTATATATTATACCAAAATGAGGTATAGTGTGCACAGAGTCCAGTGGAACCCCAAAGGTAGGCAGAGGTAAAAGTAGAGAGCACCTTACTCTCTATTTGCGGTAGTGTGGGCGAGCACTAAGGCTTTATCAGAGGACAGTGTTAAGCATTTGTTGTACACACTCAATCAGCAAATGATGTCACACACTCAAAGACTGAACTCAGAACAATTTGCTTTGTATAAAAATATTATTTAGTTATATTTATTTCTTAGAACCAAGCAAGCCTGGCACAGGTAAGTGATTTACACTTTGCTGTAACAACACAGTTTGAATTGCAGTTGTATATATACTTTGGTTTGGTTACAGTAGAATTACTGGAAATGCAATACCTTGAAATATTGTACATATACTTTGTAATGACTTTTCAATAGTAGATCATGTATACTACTTTGCAGATTACTTTTCTTACACAGTGTAGTATACCTGGATACTGCACTGGGACATTTCCTGTAAAAGGTAAGTAAAAGCGTTTTAGTTATTTGTACACAGTTGTATAGTCTTTTATAAATTTTCCAACTCCACACTTAGAAACTTTTTCATAGAAAACAGTCAATGTTATCCTATGGGAGGAAATAGAGTTATCGGTTTACAGGTAAGTACTTTGTTGTGGCGAGGATGCACTCTCAAAGCACCCTCAGCGGCACGAGGGAGGCCGGGTGCAGAGTGCTGAGGCCCAATGTTATCCAAAGGGGGATAGGGGGCCTCCGGTTGGTGGCTGCTCAAGAGCTGGCCACGAGGTTGTTGAAACAAAGCTCCTGGACTTCAGCTCAGGGCAAATGGGGGTTCAAGTTAGCACCAAAGGTACACCCACAGCGGCACTAGGGCGTCCGGGTGCAGGGTGCTGTTTTGGCGTCGGGCGCCCTGTTACTTTCAATGGGGATTCTCCGGTTTGCAAACACACTGCAGGCTCGGGGACGAAGGTCTTCTGGGAGCGACCACCACTTGGAGAGGTAAGTTGGGATGCTGGGGGTTGGCTAGACACAGTCGGTTGGGCCACCCAAGGCCCTGGGTCGTCGGGTGCAGGGGTGTCTTTTAGGGTCGGATCTTCTTACCAGCTTCTGGTCGCGGATGGGGGACCCTCTGGATTGAGGCTGCAGGCGTCGGCTGGAGGCTTGAGGCCAGTCAGGGATCACTGGATCTCGGATCAGGATCGCCGGGGAGACCTCCTCGTGGTGTTCGGCCACACGAACTTGGGCCGTGGGCGACGGGTGCAGAATGGTGCAGTCTGTGGGTGAACAAATCCGGTGTTCACGGGAGACAAAGTCTTTTCTTTGGAAGGCAAGGCAGGGCAGGTCCTCGGGGTTCTTGAGGTTGCTGGCTGCAGGACACACCGGAGTTTCGCTTCTGCAAGTTCGAGGTGGGGACAGGACGGTAGGGCTGGGGCAAGTCAGTGGGCGTCCTCCTCTTCTTAGATTCGGCACAGCTGTTCGGTCCTTCTTTTTTTTGTCGTTTCTTGTCTGAGGAGGCAAGGTTGAGGGGTGCCCCTAAATACTAGATTTAGGGGCGTTACAGGTAAGTAAAAGGTTGGGACCAATGGGTCCCTTCCTTGGGATGGGTACACCCCCTATTATGCCACCCTCCAGTGGGAGGGGGGCATATGCCTCACTCTGGTTGGCTGGGTCCCCCCATCTGCAAGATGGCGGGGACTGAGAGTTGTGCTTCACCTCGCCTCCCTCATCTGAGGGGTGGGGTTGGCAAAGGTAGGCACACCTCCCTTCCTCACTTGTTTTTCCCGCTGGTTCTCCCGCCCAAAGTGGGGGCCAGAACCGGTGGGGACCAGTGGCTGGAAGCAGCAAAAGGCCTGGGGAAGCTCACAAAGGTGGCAAGCCTTTGAAGAGTCCCCTTCGTGGGCCCATCCTGGGGGAGGAGGCTTGGCATCTCGTCCCAGGATGTACATTGTTTCAGACCTCCCAGAGCAGCAGGCTCTCGACCCAGGGGTCCAGAAACATGTCTGGTGGTGGCAGCTGGGGAGCAGCAACTCAGCCTCGACACTAGTGTTAGGTCATTTTTCAGGGGGCATCTCAAAGATGCCCTCTGTGTGCATTTTTCATTAAATCCCACACTAGCATCAGTGTGGGTTTAATGGGCTGAGAAGTTTGATACCAAACTTCTCAGTTTTCAGTGCAGCCATTATGGTGCTGTGGAGTTCATAATGGCAAACTCCCAGCACCATATACTCTTAATGGCAGCACTTACAATGTCAAAGAATGGACTCAGACACTGTAGGGGTACAGGGCTCATGCACCTGTACCCTCACCACTAGTATAGTGCACCCAGCTAGAGGGGTGGCTGATCTATGCCAGGGCGGTGGGTTGTAGGCATGGCACACAGGGATGTGTGCCATGTCGACTCTTCACTTTGTTCTGCACCAAGACACGCAGCCTGCAAAGGCAGTGTGTGAGTGTAAAGTACAGGGCCTCTAAGGGTGGTACAATAAGTGTTGCAGCCATTAGAGGCCTTTCCTGGTCACAGTGCCCTGGGTACCTGTGGTACCATTTACCAGGGGCTGACCTGTGGCCAGAGAGGTGCCAATTGGGTTTTGTCTTCAATGCAGTTTTAGGGAAAGAACATAGGCCCTGGGTACCTGATTGGCAGGAGCCCAGGGCACACTCAGTCAAAGCACATCAGCAATTCAGCAAAAAGTCGGGGCAACCATGCACAAAGAGGGCACTTTATCACAGGCGCCTGCAGTTGGATGGGTGCAATGCTCCGTGTGAGGGGGCACCTGGTGGCGGATGTGTGCAATGCTCCGTGTGAGGGGGCACCTGCTGGAGGTGTGAAATGCTCCGTGTGAGGGGGCACCTGCTGGCGGAGGTGTGCAATGCTCCGTGTGAGGGGGCACCTGATGGCGGAGGTGTGAAATGCTCCGTGTGAGGGGGCACCTGCTGGCGGAGGTGTGCAATGCTCCGTGTGAGGGGGCACCTGCTGGCGGAGGTGTGCAATGCTCCGTGCGAGGGGGCACCTGGTGGCGGATGTGTGCAATGATCCGTGTGAGAGGGCCTCTGCCTACACTGCCCTCAAACCTTTACTACACGAGCTGCACCTAAAAATAGGGTGACCAGTTCCCAGTTTTTGATCATCCGTTCCGGCAGGTTTCACTAAATTCAGCATTTGTTCCGGTTTTTGCAAATGGTGACTTCACAAACGTTTTCTAGTGCAAGATTAGGTTCCAGTCTTTTCAGAAATCAGTTTAATCCGCCCTTATAATATCAAGTGTAAAGGTTGTACTCAGGGCCGGACTGGCTGTAATGAATGTATTCCCCTCAGGGCCTTGGTGTCTGTGTTTCTACCTTGGTGACGCGCTCCTTAAAGTCACTTTCCTTTCGGTCGATGTGGGACTGTAGTTTCACCTTTATTTTTGTGAAATATGGTCACCCAACCTAAAAAGGAACACTCGGAAGTGTGCACCCCCCAACGACCTCGTCCTGCTCCCCCCATGCACAAGGTGCCTGCTGTCTCCATCCACACAACCCCCGCCCTGCCGGGACAGGCCTGACGCGGTTTGCAAAGCCATCATTTACACAAAATCAAGCCTTGAGTGAGCGAAGGCCAGCTCGGGTGAAGGGGCCCTGCAGTTTCTCATTTCTGCTCTGGTTCGCACGGGGACTTCGCGCAGACTAAAAGCAAACGGCACAGGCAGCCACCACCAGCATTAAGGGCTTTCGGAAACCTGCCTCCATTTCTGAAGCAACACTGCCACCATGTGGATTGTAATATTATTCACATACAATCAAAATATGCATTATTAATGTTAGACACAATTGAAGTATTTTCAACCTCTGCGCAGCGACTGGCATCCGATGGGGGTCGGAGGTTGACTGGTGCGGTGCGTTGGGTGGGGCAAAAGAACCAAATGTGGGGGTGCCTGGGCAGTACCACAGAAACTGATGCGGGATCGGGTGGTACCATATAAGCTAATGTAGGCAGGGGCGGCTGGTAGCCTTTGAAAGTGTTGGGCCGAGCGAAGTGTCCCAAAAAACCCAAAATAAAACACCCCCTCCCTCCAAAAGCCCAAAATAAAACACCCCCTACCTCCAAAAGCCCAAATAAAAACATACCCACTAACTACAAAATAAAACGTAATCACTACACTACTTACCCATGGGCTGCGTGTCCTCCTCCGTGTTCTTCTGCAGTCTTATGCATGAAGGGCTCCCCTAACCAATCCAGACACTGCTCTCATGCTGTTCACTAGCATGAGAGAAGTGCCAGGATTGACTGGAGCAGGTTGGCTGGATGCTCCATCAGGCCCTGGAGGCCTGTGCCTGTTCTCCACCCAGCTGTCTAAGACAGCTCGGGTTGGAGAGCTGCAAAGTGAGCATGTCAGGCTAACCATTGACAGACAGCCGGCCAAACTGACATGCGCACTTTGGAAAGTCCAATCAGCCACTGCTCCAGTCCTCTATGCTGCCAATCGGCAGCTGAGGACACGCCCCGCATTTCTCCCGGCTCGCGGGCAGGCTGGCCACTGGGGCGCACCTCGGTTAAAAATAAAATGACAATTAAATCATTTCATTGCCATTTTATACATTTAAAGTGGCCTGCAGAGGTCGGGGCGTGTCGCTCCCCCACCCTCATGAAGAAACCGCCGCTGAATATAAGGGTGAGTCGTACCACAGAAGCTAATACGGGGGTGGGTGGTACCATAGACGCAGCAGAAAGCTGGGTTCAGCCAATATACCCTCCAGAGGATGGGCTCTAAAGGTGGGAATCCCATAATTGGTCCAAGTCAGCAAACACAGCACAACACAAAAGATAAAACAAACATTGGACAATAGCTCTGGTGTTGGTCGCCAGTCTTTTGCCTTTGGCAATTCTCTTTTTGTCTGTCATGGTTGTTGCAAAACTTTGTCAGGGAACCTGCGGGCCCGCACCGAAAAAAAATGACCAAGGGCAAAACAAAAGCACAGATTACCATAGTAGTCCCTGGCACTGAAGGGAACTACTTTGTGGGTGGATGTACTCCTAGTGAAAGGGCAGCAGGTTGTAACTCACAGTAAAGTTAGCCAATGCCAGATGCAGGCTGAGCCACTGTCCCATGACACATGCTGGAGTGGGTGGGAGAAAATGTGAATGACAATAACACAATGTCAACTTTATTGTTTAGTTAATAAAAACCATAACAATTTTTTGCATTTCATTATGGATAACACCACCACCTAAGTACACTTTTACCAAAACAAACGAAAAACGCTACCAATAAAATGATTTCTAGGACTCAGATCGCGCCTCGAACACCCAAAGAGTAAAATTTATTATAATTAGGGCTTCAGTTTTTATGGTATTTATTTTTTCTGACATTTCCGTCTGCATTTATCCCTATTTATTTTTTGCAGATTTTTTCTGTATCCATTTTTTGTGTTTTTTGTATAAATGAAGCTGCAATTGGTATTTTTCCACATTTATTTAACTGATAAATGTATACTCGCATTTGAATGTCCAAAAGATTTCAGCGGTAAACAGTGCAATAACGTTAACTGAAAACCCTTCCATTGTAGAATAGCAGAAGTAACTATAGATCTGCACTTAATTAAGCTGAATTAGGAAATCTTTTTTCATCTCCCCTACCTCTCATTCTGTGCACCCACTGACCTGGAACTCATGACTGAAAGTAGAAAAAATTATTTAAAAAAGGCCTATTTTCAGTATTTTTCTGTAGTTAAAAATAAATACAGACTGGAAAATAAATAGTTTTCTGCCTATATTTATCTGTAAAAATCAGTAAAAACGGAAAACTGGGAGCCTTAATTATAATAAAATCTTTAAAGAATACTATGAGCTAAGACGAGCAGAAATAAAACCCAGAAACAGAATGGTTAAAGTGAGATAATGCATGATACTGGTCTTAGGCATGGCTAATAATTTAAAAAGTGCTGAGTACAATAGGTGGCCCCCAGGCCATTTGCCATGCTACTGAGCGTTTCCAGATTTCTGGGTACAATAGTCAGTTATGAGCTTTTGGGTATAGTTTACGGGATGAGAGTCAATAGTTCGAAGTCAAAGGTGAGCTCTAAGTTCTTTGACATATTTACCTCACCAAGATCTTACGTCCAATCGAGAAAAGCATATCGAAGGACAAGAGCAGGCCCCCTTCGTCAGGAAGATTGGTTTCAGTAAGGACCTCCTGACGGTATCGAGAGAAGGGCAGCAGCACAGGGGGTCCAGCCATGAGTCACACTTGAAATTACATAGTCTGCATGCCCCCTCCTTTCCTGGGTTGACCCATGCCAGGTTGAAGTCTGGCACTGGTAGACCAAGCAATCGCATGTACATTATATCGCTACACACTCGAATATCTAAGGGCATTAGGGAAGCAATGTCTTGCTTAAATGAGGCTAAAATCAGCTGCCTATTGATTGCCTTTTACAAGTCAGAAAAGAGATGGTGTCAGATGTTAGCGTAAGTGCTTCAATTTGAAAAAATGTAATTGCCTTCTGTAGTTGTCGATGCCATGGGTTCCCTGGGCTCTCAAATGTGTCCTTCAAACAGGCTTTGAGTGAGTTCCCTGGCACTTTCAGTATGCCTATGTAGTATTTCAAGGTGTCAGACTCGCAGGTTACATTTGATTTGACAGGCCAAATTCCAGGCGGATTCTAGATCTGTGCAGATGCCTGGGCAACTGAAATACTTTCTTATAACCTGAGCACTGCGCGTGCTCTAGACTGAGCGTGCAGGCACCAGGAAAAGGCTGTTGACCGTAGTGTAGTGCTGGGAGGAGGGAAGACTTTATGACTTTGAGAAATGGTGCAACAGAGGCCCTTTTTAGGTCTCGCCTAGTGTTGCAGCGCGCATGCGCTGCTCGCTTTGCGAGGCATGCAGTATATACTACAGCGGGGAAGCTTTGTGGAAACTCCGCCCACTCTCCGCCCATCTTTTTGATTGGGTTAGATCATAAATGCTGTCTTCTGATTGGTTTTCGGATTGTTAGTCCCTCCTCCTGACGGCCATGTCGTCATTTGTATAGTTCCGAGGCTATCGACCCTTTACTCCAACGCTATTTTCTTCCCTGTGTTCCCCCCGCCCCCTCCCGCAGTCCGTGGCTTTTTGCCCCCCCCCCTCACCCCTCCCCACTCGCGTTCGTGCCTTCATCAACGCCCGCACTCCTGTTTTTAATGCAATATGTCTCGCGTAAATACTGGTCCTATTGCATTTTAAATGCTTGTTTGTTGTGGGATTGGCTGGGTGAATTTGCACTCTTTTTTGGTGTCACGCGCTGCTGACGGCTTATTTTGCCCGACCAAAAGATGGCAGTTTCCAGAACACATGCGCAATACAAGCATGCAATTTTTTTAGCGCCTCCGGTTCAGGACAAGCCCCAGCAGTCGCCGAAGGGTAGCAGTCATATTTCACTTCAAATCCCCTGCCCTAGGCCTCTCGTGTTCGATGGGAAGAGGGCAACAACATGATGCGTGAAACTAGTCCTCACTGCCATCACACTGCATATGTAGAAATAAAGCCCCAAAAATGGCATTTTCGTTTCCGTATTACAATACGTGCACTGCTCACACTAATCTCTATGAAACTGCCCTACACTCCTGTACATTGAAGAACAGAATCAAGCCCAAAGTAAAATGGACATCATGTACTTCCGGGTTAGACTGTTCAAGCCTTTTATTTGCAGCTGCTGCTAAGCAGCGCACTGAGTGTATAGGGTTCATTCTTTCCGCCAAAGCGTGTCTGGTCTCTTCCGGAGCAGTGGTGACAACAAACACATGCAGCCCTCCGTTTCATCCTGCCTGCCCCCTGGCTGTCACACAGCGCATATTTCTTGCTGTGCAGAGCTTAATGCTGATTCGGGGTTTGGGGGGAAACGGATCGAGGGCAGCAGGGTGAGTTACACTTATTTGTTACTAGGTTCTGCACTTTGCCAAAAACTCTCCAGAGATTAATAACGTGAATAGTCTGTGTTGTTTGATAACTTGCCCAGAAACTTTACAAGATGGCCAGCTAGTGATTAACGCACGCATGCACTCTCTCCCTTTGAGATAAGGGAAGGTTTAGTCAGTGCCACAATCTGCAATACGGCCCGCCGTCTCAAGATTCAATTCTTCCACCTTAAAACACTCAGCAGTACGTGTGGCGTGCAGAACGTTTTGCCTACTTATCGTGTGTCCTGTGGTTTTGTTTTATTCATATATAAAAATTGTCTTGACAAAGAAAGAGCACTGCAAAAAAAAGACTTTGTTCCAATTACTTTTTATGGTATATCTCTGCTCTCCGGAAATGTGTAAAGAAGTTGCATAAAAGTGCCTCATTATATATGATGGTATGTTTTCCAAAATCGCCGTGATTGGGCTCGAATATAAGTGTCCTGTACCAGCCAGTCTAGAACAGTCAGCGGCAGCAGGTCACGCAGCACTTGGGGTAGACGCTGCAGTTCTTGCTTCACGTAACGGCTGAATGTAGTATAATGGCTGCAGCTCCTGTTGCTGGGGAGAGGGCTTAAAAACTGCAGCGCTTGTTACAAGGTGGCAGCATAAAGGCTCTGTAAAGGCAAAAAGCAGCCATGTCCCTACTGCAATCAGCCTCAATGCTGCGTTTCACTTTGTAGCCAGTCTACAATCTGCGGGTCTTGCTTCAGTTATCTGGAAGTTTCCCAAAGGAACAACCAGCCGACAGTGAGATGCTGCAATGTGAACTCCCCTAGAAGGCTAAAACCTCTTATCAGTGGTCGCTGCACACGAAACAAAATATGCAGAATATGCAATAATATCCAGCATAGGTAAATACTTATAAGGTCCCAAAGGCGAGACCGATTGCATTGCAAATGCTTGTTAATTTCTTATTAAGGCAGGCAAGACCGTATGTAATGGCTGCAGCTTTCTTTTTTAACGAGCCTAAGTGAGCCGAGAGTTTGAAGTTCTGGAGGCCTTTGTAACCAAAACAACCAAGTAGTTGTATTTCAGTGACGTTTTAATAATCATGGTCCCCATAAGCCATGAGAGAGATTTCTTATTCTTGTGGCGGCCGAAGATTACGACTTTGGTCTTGTCCTGATTAATTGTACGGTAGTTCTTTTCGTTATATGTATGTAGACTGCTCAGTGCACCTTGTATGCCCTCTTTGGTGTTGTCCATCATTACGATATTGTCTGCATATTGAAGAATGTGTGGAGTCGAATGGCCTAGTCCATGGGGGCCAGGCAGCTGTTCGCCAGAGCTTTGCCCAAGTCTGCTGGGCATAGGTTAAAAAGGAGTATTGTGAGGACGCAGCCTTGCTTCAGACAGCCTTGGGTGGTAATTCTGGAGATGATGGTGTGTGGCCCAGTCCTCACACAGACCCATGTGTCTGAATAAAGAGAATTGAGAGCCCCTAAGAAATTTGAGGGAATGCCCCACATAGTTAAGTTTCCTCCATAGCGTGGGATGGTCTACCTTATCAAAGGAGGCTCTGTAAATGACAAAATGGCAAAGGAGAGGTAGCTGTTTTCGTTGGGCTGCATGATGGCTTAGGACAGCAAGTGTAGTGATGTTATCTATGGTCGATGCTGCTGCTCGGAAGCCGATCTGAAAGAATGGAAGAACATCCTTGTCCAGAACCCTAGCCACTAGATGTTTAAGTAAGAGTTGGGCACATGCTTTAGCCTCTAAATCCACCAAGGGTGTCAGACGGTAATTAGATGCCTTTGTTGGGTCCCCTTTCTTGAACAAAGGGCACACGATGGAGCCCCTCCATGCATCTGGGACTTGGGCGGAGACAAAAGCTTGATTGAAAAGAGGAGTTAAAGCGTTTGCCCAGCCAGCAGGATGATGGAGCCCCTCCATGCATCTGGGACTTGGGCGGAGAGAAAAGCTTGATTGAAAAGAGGAGTTAAATCCTTTGCCCAGTCCAGCAGGATGATGGAGCCCCTCCATGCTTCTGGGACTTGGGCGGAGAGAAAAGCTTGATTGAAAAGAGGAGTTAAAGCCTTTGCCCAGTCCAGCAGGATGATGGAGCCCCTCCATGCATCTGGGACTTGGCGGAGAGAAAAGCTTGATTGAAAAGAGGAGTTAAAGTCTTTGCCCAGTTCAGCAGGATGATGGAGCCCCTCCATGCATCTGGGACTTGGCGGAGAGAAAAGCTTGATTGAAAAGAGGAGTTAAAGCCTTTGCCCAGTTCAGCAGGATGATGGAGCCCCTCCATGCATCTGGGACTTGGGCGGAGAGAAAAGCTTGATTGAAAAGAGGAGTTAAAGCCTTTGCCCAGTCCAGCAGGATGATGGAGCCCCTCCATGCATCTGGGACTTGGGCGGAGAGAAAAGCTTGATTGAAAAGAGGAGTTAAAGCCTTTGCTCAGTCCAGTAGGAGGGCCATTTGGTCCTGGCGCACCGTCATTTTTCATTGCCTTGATGATTTTGCAAAACTGGGCTGGCGTGGTTAGATCCTGTTGGTACCGCGTGGACTGGTCTGCATGTCCCCATTTATCCGTGTAGTCTGATGCAGCTGGGTGACTAGAATATAGCGCTGTTACATGACTCACCCAGACTCTTTCCGGAACTCCATTTTCCCTGGTTGAATTTGGGGCCTTTATTTTGTTGACGTAATCCCAGAAGCGGGCTAAGCTTCTTTCCTGGAGCATTTGATGCATCTTCAACCATTCCTTTTCTTCTGAGGCTTTCTTCACTTCCCACACTACTTTTCTAAGTTCTTTGCGCATTTGATGATATCCCTTGCAGTTTTGGGGGGGGGTTGAGCTTGTGGTTGTGCGAGGACCTTCTTAACATTCTCCGTGCAGTAATGAGAGCCTCGTTGTGCTGTTGGTTGAACTGCTCCCTTCTTGTTGCCCCTGAGGGTTGCTTACGACCCCCGTTGCTAGTGAAGAGTAAATAAGGTCGGTGGTCAGTGAGCCCCACATGTTTTGCATGACTCCATGAGCAGTATTGGTGGTCACCATAGTTACATTGCGAAGCCATTTAGTCACCAATATGGTGTCTCTGGCCCTCCATCTGATCCTCATAACTAACTCTGTTGCTTCGCCGATTGTAGAGGAGCCCACTGCGCGATATTTGGCTGTCACGGGAACTCCTAAGTTCACATAAAGGTCAGGGGATTGTGGTCGCTTCTGCACATATTACGCATCTCAAAATCAATAAGGTGATTCACTAGCGATTCAGACAGGAAGATGTGGGCAATTGTTGAAACTCCTTTGAAAGTGAGGGGGAGCTGGTGATGGGGACCTTGGGCCTTAAAAGCTTCTTCGGCAGAGATTAATTTGAAGGTACTCAGAAGATCATTTATTTTTCCCTGTTACTTGACTTTTCGGGTTGTGATTAACCCTGGGCAAAGCACTACGCTACGCTCGCGTAGTTTGCGAAGTTTGCGCTACTTCGCACAACGCGAATTGCACGTAGCACAGTGCAAACACGCGTAGCGTAGCGTAGCGTAGTGCAGCGGTCATTTTTGCTTGCTCGCGGTCCTCAACGTCAAGTTGGCGACCGCGAGCAAGCAAAATGACATCTCGGCGAGATTCTCAACGCAGGGAGGTCAGGTTTCTCATTGCGAGTGGTCGCGTATGCTCGCGACCGCTCGCGATGAGAAACTACCAGTTCGCGTTGAGAAAGCTGCCGCTCGAGTAAAAATCTACTCGAGCGGCAGTAAAAGACAGCTCGCACTGTGCAAGATGCCGTTTTCAATGATTGCACAGTGCGGACAAGCATCCGGCACTGTGCAATCATTGCGAACAGTGCACTACGCAGTTCGCGTAGTGCTACGCGTAGTTCGCGTAGTGCGAACTGCACTTTGCGTAGCTCGCGTAGCGCTACTTCGCGAACTACGCCCAGGCTTAGTTGTGATGCTGGTGTTTCCCAAGTCCCTGATGTTGAAATCACTTGTGAGCAGGACTTCATGTGAGGCTCGGTCCAGAAGAATGGCTTCAAGGTAGCTGCAGAGGTCATTATTATTAACCATGAGATTATTGCCACTTGCACAGCCGGAGAGTTTTGATTGGGGGGCGCGACTTCAATCTTGCCGGTTTGCTTAATGAAGACTGAGAGACCTCCCGATGCCAGCCGAATAGGTTGGTGCATTTTGCTGGCCTAAAAAGCTCATCATAGAAGCCTTGTAGGACTGGTGGAGTTGGCGCCCACGCTTTCTGTAGGCAGATAATATTGCTTTCATGCAAGAAAGCCACTGCAGATTTTCAGGCCTGCCACATTCCACGATGTGATTATAAACTTGGGCTCCGTCGTGGGCTTCTGAGATTGGAGACGGGCTGGTTGATGGTGGCTAGGAATAGTCCTCTCAGGTGCCCGGTGGTAATTCCCCTACTTCTCCACCCGTCGTCGTCACTACTTCTTGTCATGTATCTTTCATTTCTTGGATTATGGACACATGATACTTCAGATGAGTTTGCAGCTTTTGACGCACTTGGAAGCCAGTCATGGGTACCACCCCACACCCCTCTCAGGACGCTCCGGTGCGCCCTAGTAGGCTCCTGTGGCACTAACACGGGGGGATATGTTGGTGGGAGTCGTTAGAGCAGCTCAAGGCCTCATTCCTCAAAGATCTTCGATTCTCACAGAATGGCTTCTCCGAGGCCAGCTCTGTGCCATGTGGTAATTGTGGCAACCAAGGCTCCTTTTTCTGGAGTCGAACAAACTTTACAGAGGTTAGTTCGGCCGAGGTCCGATCCTTCAGTGTTGGAATGTGTTGGAACAGGCGTAAGAAATGACCTCTGTTTAACAACAGATCAACAGACTAATGGAGGGAGTCTGGATAAAATCCCCTATTACATTAAACAGTCGAACAGTATGGCACTGGCTGGCAGTCTCTTGTGTGTGTGAATCTTTATTACAAATAGATAGGGAGGGGTGAACAGATAGATAAATAGAGAGGCTTGCAAAGACAACATATGGTTATACAGAGAGATGAATAGTGTTCAACAGATAGATAGCTAGATAGATAGGGTTGCTTACATAGAAAATACTGCAAGAATAGATGCAACTATAGATAGATAGGGTTGCAAAGGCAGAAAGGTAGACTTGACAAGACAGATATAGATTAATAGGGTTGCAAGACAGATATAGATTAATAGGGTTGCAAGACAGATATAGATTAATAGGGTTGCAAGACAGATATAGATTAATAGGGTTGCAAGACAGATATAGATTAATAGGGTTGCAAGACAGATATAGATTAATAGGGTTGCAAGACAGATATAGATTAATAGGGTTGCAAGACAGATATAGATTAATAGGGTTGCAAGACAGATATAGATTAATAGGGTTGCAAGACAGATATAGATTAATAGGGTTGCAAGACAGATATAGATTAATAGGGTTGCAAAGATAGATAGATAGATAGATAGATAGACAGACAAACAATGTGATATAGGCTAACAGGGGGTAGCTAGATAGAGAGAAGACAGGATATTGAAATAAGATTCAATGAGTAAAATAATAGTTACATGTCATTATAAACATGACATACAACAGCACTGAAGCAAGACTGAAAGCCACACAAGCAGGACATACAGACTAAACTGGGTATATCTAAAGTCCTCAATTAAAACACATACCAGGAGGACAAACAGGAGTGCGGTAATAAACACACTTCATTGTGTGCAACTAGAAAAGGAGTAACTTTATAAAGAACATTTTCACATGGACGCAATCTGGCATGCTGTGAAATACCAGTAGTCAGATAAACAAAGGCCACTCCAAAAGGAATTTACAGCACCATTAGCAGGAGATGGGAAATGATAGAGCTAGAATATCCCCTGCAGGGGAAGAGCTATTACGTCTGGCTGTAAACACAAAGGCAACACTAGAGTAATAAAAAACAAAAACAGTGGCACTGAACAGAGCTCCCTTGTGTGCTGATTTGTTCCTTGCAAAAGAGCAAAATGCGGCTAGAAGTGAAGTTAGCCCGTGGCTGAAGTAGGATGACCCATAGCCATATGCTGCAGAGGGCGGAAGCAAAATGTGAATGACAACAGACCAATGGATGAAGAGAGCTGGCTGAAACCCTTTAAGTGTGTAGATTATATATATTTTAGTAATATCAAAAGGTTTTGGCTAATGCCAGAGCTAAAAAGAGTTCTCTCTCACTATATGGACTTACCCCCCAGCTACACAAATGAAAAGACGGTATGCAAAACAAAAACCTCCATCCGTCATGAATTCTGATAGTAATTATCTATAGGCTAAGCAGTGTCGTCTGATCAATATATGAATGACAATTTCACTAGCCAATGGCTAGCGGAGGAAGGGCCTTTCTCCCTTCTCTGAGGGATTGCATAAGGTCTGTGACACTGCTAAAGCAGTCGCGACCAGGCCGAAAAATAAGGGGCTGGCAAAGGTATCAGTAAGAATGATGGGAGACAATATTATTAACATAAAAATACTTTCAAAGGCGCATGGAAACATTTGGAGCCCAATTCAAAGAGGAGTTGGTGAGTGGAAGTTAAGTGTTTACAAAACATTGTGACTGTACAGAACGGTTCTACATTTCACATCCTAACTCAAAGAATCCGAATTTTTTTAACTTTCAAAGCGCAGTTCGCTGAATGGGAGATCGCTGTTAGTTTGGAATAGGGTGTAATACGAGGGTGGGCTATGCAAAACAGTTAACACCCACAAATCGCTACATTATGGGTAGGAAGGGGGAGCTAAAGCTTTGTAGCTAGTTTCCCACCCTGGAATCTTGCGAAATATTAATCCTGTCAAAGGAGTGAGAGCAGCATGCATTTCCCCCACAGGCATTCCCAGGTAGTGTCTGCATTGAGATCAACCCCTGGGAAGTGCATAGGGTTGAACAGGAGGATGGCTGTACATAAACATTTGTTAACCCAAGCAAGAAATGAGGGGAGGGGGCTTATTCATAGAAAATGAAGAACAGAAAGGGTAAAGTAGTTTTAAGGATGGGGGGAGGAGAACGCGCAGTGGTCACATCTCTCAGGTCGGTCCCATTGCTCGGTACATCACCAGCCCTACAGGAAGCACCCAGATGATAACTAGTGCCTCAAGGTTCCTTCAGTCTTGGGCAGAACATGACGTTACCTCAAACTCATCAAATGGCTCCAAGCCCTCGATCCGCTTTCGCTCGGATTCACTGATGAAGCAGTGGTAGAACTCATTCATATCGAGGACAGCACACTCCTCCCAACCCTGTGGAGAAATGGGACAGAGAAAGCAGCATATCAGGAAAGAATGTCCTGCTCACCAAAGCCCACACCCCCTATATTTCTACAATCTACCAGCACCTGTACCATGTTACACGTGACCCTCTGATGCTTGGTGTCTGCAGTCCTATCACTGATCAGCTGCACATGCCTGGGGCTCAGCAGGGTTATAGAATGATCTGCTATCAGATCTTTCAGGTTTCTGTGATCTAGAGCTTGTAACAGGTTATTCTGCACTGCTGTGAGTGTGTAACCTCTACACGCTGTGCACCCCAAGCCTCAACACGGTGTGAGTAAAACACTGGGGCGCTGCTCTTCATAAACTACTCATGCTCTAAACCCCAAGCCTCAATATGGCACAGGAAAACTAATACCGGACATGCTCTGGACCCCAAGCTTGAACATAGTGTGAGGGAAACAACACTGTGGGGTGCTCTTCACATCCTGGACATGCCCTCCATGTCCCACAAGCCTCAGCATGATGTCCATGAGACATTGGCATATTTTTGCCAAGTTCTGCGTCATAAGCCTCTGCATGTCCATCATACTGATGACTGGGGAGAGGGGGTTGGGAGCACTCATCGATATATTGACATGCTCTGCAGCACTAGCCTCTGAAAGGCCAATCATGGAGGAGCTCTCTTTCATATCATGTACTTACCATGCAAAGAGGTAGGCAGCATGATGCAATGAGATCGATGATTGAGGGGCTCTCCTGGCCATCCTCTGCACCACATGATCAATGTGGTGTAAGTGGAACCAACACTGGGCGCGCTGCTCTTCACATGTACACACTCACTACCCTGTGCCTCATCATGCTATAAGTGGAACTAACACTGGACGCGCTGCTCTTCATGATATGTACAGACTCTACCCGGTGCCTCAATGTGGTATAAGTGAAACCAACACTGGGCGCGCTGCTCTTCATATGTACACACACTCTACCCTGTGCCTCATCATGCTATAAGTGGAACCAACACTGGGCGCGCTGCTCTTCATATGTACACACTCTCTACCCTGTGCCTCATCATGCTATAAGTGGAATCAATACTGAACGCGCTGCTCTTCATGCTATGTACACACTCTCCCCACCCAGAGCCTCATCATGCTATAAGTGGAACTAATACTGGGCGCGCTGCTCTTCATATGTACACACTCTCTACCCAGAGCCTCATCATGCTATAAGTGGAACCAACACTGGGCGCGCTGCTCTTCATATGTACACACTCTCTACCCTGTGCCTCATCATGCTATAAGTGGAACCAATACTGGACGCGCTGCTCTTCATGCTATGTACACACTCTCCCCACCCAGAGCCTCATCATGCTATAAGTGGAACCAACACTGGGCGCGCTGCTCTTCATATGTACACACTCTCTACCCTGTGCCTCATCATGCTATAAGTGGAACCAACACTGGGCACGCTGCTCTTCATATGTACACACTCTCTACCCTGTGCCTCATCATGCTATAAGTGGAACCAATACTGAACGCGCTGCTCTTCATGCTATGTACACACTCTCCCCACCCAGAGCCTCATCATGCTATAAGTGGAACCAATACTGGACGCGCTGCTCTTCATGCTATGTACACACTCTCCCCACCCAGAGCCTCATCATGCTATAAGTGGAACCAATACTGGGCGCGCTGCTCTTCATATGTACACACTCTCTACCCAGAGCCTCATCATGCTATAAGTGGAACCAACACTGGGCGCGCTGCTCTTCATATGTACACACTCTCTACCCTGTGCCTCATCATGCTATAAGTGGAACCAACACTGGGCGCGCTGCTCTTCATATGTACACACTCTCTACCCTGTGCCTCATCATGCTATAAGTGGAACCAATACTGGACGCGCTGCTCTTCATGATATGTACACACTCTCTACCCCGAGCCTTATCATGCTATAAGTGGAACCAACACTGGGCGCGCTGCTCTTCATATGTACACACTCTCTACCCTGTGCCTCATCATGCTATAAGTGGAATCAATACTGAACGCGCTGCTCTTCATGCTATGTACACACTCTCCCCACCCAGAGCCTCATCATGCTATAAGTGGAACCAATACTGGACGCGCTGCTCTTCATGCTATGTACACACTCTCCCCACCCAGAGCCTCATCATGCTATAAGTGGAACCAACACTGGGCGCGCTGCTCTTCATATGTACACACTCTCTACCCTGTGCCTCATCATGCTATAAGTGGAATCAATACTGAACGCGCTGCTCTTCATGCTATGTACACACTCTCCCCACCCAGAGCCTCATCATGCTATAAGTGGAACCAATACTGGACGCGCTGCTCTTCATGCTATGTACACACTCTCCCCACCCAGAGCCTCATCATGCTATAAGTGGAACCAACACTGGGCGCGCTGCTCTTCATATGTACACACTCTCTACCCTGTGCCTCATCATGCTATAAGTGGAACCAACACTGGGCGCGCTGCTCTTCATATGTACACACTCTCTACCCTGTGCCTCATCATGCTATAAGTGGAACCAATACTGGACGCGCTGCTCTTCATGATATGTACACACTCTCCCCACCCAGAGCCTCATCATGCTATAAGTGGAACCAATACTGGACGCGCTGCTCTTCATGCTATGTACACACTCTCCCCACCCAGAGCCTCATCATGCTATAAGTGGAACCAACACTGGGCGCGCTGCTCTTCATATGTACACACTCTCTACCCTGTGCCTCATCATGCTATAAGTGGAACCAATACTGGACGCGCTGCTCTTCATGCTATGTACACACTCTCTACCCAGAGCCTCATCATGCTATAAGTGAAACCAACACTGGGCGCGCTGCTCTTCATGATATGTACACACTCTCTACCCAGTGCCTCAATGTGGTGCAAGTCAAACCAACACGGGGCGCGCTGCTCTTCATGATATGTACACACTCTCTACCCTGTGCCTCATTATGCTATAAGTGGAAATAACACTGGACGCGCTGCTCTTCATATGTACACACGCACTACCCTGTGCCTCAATGTGGTGTAAGTGAAACCAACACTGGGCGCGCTGCTCTTCATGATATGTACACACGCACTACCCTGTGCCTCAATGTGGTGTAAGTGGAACCAACACTGGGCGCGCTGCTCTTCACATGCACACACTCACTACCCTGTGCCTCAATGTGGTGTAAGTGAAACCAACACTGGGCGCGCTGCTCTTCACATGTACACACGCACTACCCTGTGCCTCAATGTGCAAATGGAACAAATACTGGGCGCGCTGCTCTTCATATGTACACACGCACTACCCTGTGCCTAAATGTGCACGTGGAACAAATACTGGGTGCGCTGCTCTTCATGATATGTACACACTCTCTACCCAGAGCCTCATCATGTTATCAGTGGAACCAACACTGGGCGCGCTGCTCTTCATGATATGTACACACGCACTACCCGGTGCCTCAATGTGGTGTAAGTGGAACCAACACTGGGCGCGCTGCTCTTCATATGTACACACTCTCTACCCTGTGCCTCATCATGCTATAAGTGGAATCAATACTGAACGCGCTGCTCTTCATGCTATGTACACACTCTCCCCACCCAGAGCCTCATCATGCTATAAGTGGAACCAATACTGGACGCGCTGCTCTTCATGCTATGTACATACTCTCCCCACCCAGAGCCTCATCATGCTATAAGTGGAACCAACACTGGGCGCGCTGCTCTTCATATGTACACACTCTCTACCCTGTGCCTCATCATGCTATAAGTGGAACCAATACTGAACGCGCTGCTCTTCATGCTATGTACACACTCTCCCCACCCAGAGCCTCATCATGCTATAAGTGGAACCAATACTGGATGCGCTGCTCTTCATGCTATGTACACACTCTCCCCACCCAGAGCCTCATCATGCTATAAGTGGAACCAATACTGGGCGCGCTGCTCTTCATATGTACACACTCTCTACCCTGTGCCTCATCATGCTATAAGTGGAACCAATACTGAACGCGCTGCTCTTCATGCTATGTACACACTCTCTCCCAGAGCCTCATCATGCTATAAGTGGAACCAACACTGGGCGCGCTGCTCTTCATGATATGTACACACGCACTACCCTGTGCCTCAATGTGGTGTAAGTGGAACTAACACTGGGCGAGCTGCTCTTCACATGTACACACGCACTACCCTGTGCCTCAATGTGCAAATGGAACAAATACTGGGCGCGCTGCTCTTCATATGTACACACGCACTACCCTGTGCCTAAATGTGCACGTGGAACAAATACTGGGTGCGCTGCTCTTCATGATATGTACACACTCTCTACCCAGAGCCTCATCATGCTATAAGTGGAACCAACACTGGGCGCGCTGCTCTTCATGATATGTACAGACGCACTACCCGGTGCCTCAATGTGGTGTAAGTGAAACCAACACTGGGCGCGCTGCTCTTCATGATATGTACACATGCACTACCCTGTGCCTCAATGTGCAAGTGGAACAAATACTGGGTGCGCTGCTCTTCATATGTACACACGCACTACCCTGTGCCTAAATGTGCACGTGGAACAAATACTGGGTGCGCTGCTCTTCATGATATGTACAGACTCTCTACCCAATGCCTCAATGTGGTATTAGAGAAACCAACACTGGGCGCGCTGCTCTTCATGATATGTACACACTCTCTACCCAGTGCCTCAACGTGCAAGTGGAACAAATACTGGGCGCGCTGCTCTTCGTGATATGTACACACTCTCTACCCTGTGCCTCAATGTGGTGTAAGTCAAACCAAAACTGGACGCGCTGCTCTTCATGATATGAACAGACTCACTACCCAGTGCCTCAATGTGGTATAAGTGAAACCAACACTGGGCGCGCTGCTCTTCATGATATGTACACACGCACTACCCTGTGCCTCAATGTGCAAGTGGAACAAATACTGGGCGCGCTGCTCTTCATGATATGTACACACCCTCTACCCTGTGCCTCATTATGCTATAAGTGGAACTAACACTGGACACACTGCTCTTCATGATATGTACACACCCTCTACCCTGTGCCTCAATGTGGTGTAAGTGAAAACAACACTGGGCGCGCTGCTCTTCATGATATGTACACACGCACTACCCTGTGCCTCAATGTGGTGTAAGTGGAACCAACACTGGGCGCGCTGCTCTTCACATGTACACACTCACTACCCTGTGCCTCATCATGCTATAAGTGGAACTAACACTGGACGCGCTGCTCTTCATGCTATGTACACACTCTCCCCACCCAGAGCCTCATCATACTATAAGTGGAACCAATACTGGGCGCGCTGCTCTTCATATGTACACACTCTCTACCCAGAGCCTCATCATGCTATAAGTGGAACCAACACTGGGCGCGCTGCTCTTCATATGTACACACTCTCTACCCTGTGCCTCATCATGCTATAAGTGGAACCAACACTGGGCGCGCTGCTCTTCATATGTACACACTCTCTACCCTGTGCCTCATCATGCTATAAGTGGAACCAATACTGGACGCGCTGCTCTTCATGATATGTACACACTCTCTACCCCAAGCCTTATCATGCTATAAGTGGCACCAACACTGGGCGCGCTGCTCTTCATATGTACACACTCTCTACCCTGTGCCTCATCATGCTATAAGTGGAATCAATACTGAACGCGCTGCTCTTCATGCTATGTACACACTCTCCCCACCCAGAGCCTCATCATGCTATAAGTGGAACCAATACTGGACGCGCTGCTCTTCATGCTATGTACACACTCTCCCCACCCAGAGCCTCATCATGCTATAAGTGGAACCAACACTGGGCGCGCTGCTCTTCATATGTACACACTCTCTACCCTGTGCCTCATCATGCTATAAGTGGAATCAATACTGAACGCGCTGCTCTTCATGCTATGTACACACTCTCCCCACCCAGAGCCTCATCATGCTATAAGTGGAACCAATACTGGACGCGCTGCTCTTCATGCTATGTACACACTCTCCCCACCCAGAGCCTCATCATGCTATAAGTGGAACCAACACTGGGCGCGCTGCTCTTCATATGTACACACTCTCTACCCTGTGCCTCATCATGCTAGAAGTGGAATCAATACTGAACGCGCTGCTCTTCATGCAATGTACACACTCTCCCCACCCAGAGCCTCATCATGCTATAAGTGGAACCAATACTGGACGCGCTGCTCTTCATGCTATGTACACACTCTCCCCACCCAGAGCCTCATCATGCTATAAGTGGAACCAACACTGGGCGCGCTGCTCTTCATATGTACACACTCTCTACCCTGTGCCTCATCATGCTATAAGTGGAATCAATACTGAACGCGCTGCTCTTCATGCTATGTACACACTCTCCCCACCCAGAGCCTCATCATGCTATAAGTGGAACCAATACTGGACGCGCTGCTCTTCATGCTATGTACACACACTCCCCACCCAGAGCCTCATCATGCTATAAGTGGAACCAACACTGGGCGCGCTGCTCTTCATATGTACACACTCTCTACCCTGTGCCTCATCATGCTATAAGTGGAACCAATACTGAACGCGCTGCTCTTCATGCTATGTACACACTTTCCCCACCCAGAGCCTCATCATGCTATAAGTGGAACCAATACTGGGCACGCTGCTCTTCATATGTACACACTCTCTACCCTGTGCCTCATCATGCTATAAGATGGACCAATACTGGACGCGCTGCTCTTCATGCTATGTACACACTCTCTACCAAGAGCCTCATCATGCTATAAGTGAAACCAACACTGGGCGCGCTGCTCTTCATGATATGTACACACTCTCTACCCAGTGCCTCAATGTTGTGTAAGTCAAACCAACACGGGGCGCGCTGCTCTTCATGATATGTACACACGCACTACCCTGTGCCTCAATGTGGTGTAAGTGAAACCAACACTGGGCGCGCTGCTCTTCATGATATGTACACACGCACTACCCTGTGCCTCAATGTGGTGTAAGTGGAACCAACACTGGGCGAGCTGCTCTTCACATGTACACACGCACTACCCTGTGCCTCAATGTGCAAATGGAACAAATACTGGGCGCGCTGCTCTTCATATGTACACACGCACTACCCTGTGCCTAAATGTGCACGTGGAACAAATACTGGGTGCGCTGCTCTTCATGATATGTACACATTCTCTACCCAGAGCCTCATCATGCTATAAGTGGAACCAACACTGGGCGCGCTGCTCTTCATGATATGTACACACGCACTACCCGGTGCCTCAATGTGGTGTAAGTGGAACCAACACTGGGCGCGCTGCTCTTCATATGTACACACTCTCAACCCTGTGCCTCATCATGCTATAAGTGGAATCAATACTGAACGCGCTGCTCTTCATGCTATGTACACACTCTCCCCACCCAGAGCCTCATCATACTATAAGTGGAACCAATACTGGACGCGCTGCTCTTCATGCTATGTACACACTCTCCCCACCCAGAGCCTCATCATGCTATAAGTGAAACCAACACTGGGCGCGCTGCTCTTCATATGTACACACTCTCTACCCTGTGCCTCATCATGCTATAAGTGGAACCAATACTGAACGCGCTGCTCTTCATGCTATGTACACACTCTCCCCACCCACAGCCTCATCATGCTATAAGTGGAACCAATACTGCATGCGCTGCTCTTCATGCTATGTACACAATCTCCCCACCCAGAGCCTCATCATGCTATAAATGGAACCAATACTGGGCGCGCTGCTCTTCATATGTACACACTCTCTACCCTGTGCCTCATCATGCTATAAGTGGAACCAATACTGGACGCGCTGCTCTTTATTATTTGTACACTCTCTCCACCCAGAGCCTCATCATGCTATAAGTGGAACCAACACTGGGCGCGCTGCTCTTCATGATATGTACACACGCACTACCCTGTGCCTCAATGTGGTGTAAGTGGAACTAACACTGGGCGAGCTGCTCTTCACATGGACACACGCACTACCCTGTGCCTCAATGAGCAAATGGAACAAATACTGGGCGCGCTGCTCTTCATATGTACACACGCACTACCCTGTGCCTAAATGTGCACGTGGAACAAATACTGGGTGCGCTGCTCTTCATGATATGTACACACTCTCTACCCAGAGCCTCATCATGCTATAAGTGGAACCAACACTGGGCGCGCTGCTCTTCATGATATGTACACACGCACTACCCGGTGCCTCAATGTGGTGTAAGTGAAACCAACACTGGGCGCGCTGCTCTTCATGATATGTACACACACACTACCCTGTGCCTCAATGTGCAAGTGGAACAAATACTGGGTGCGCTGCTCTTCATATGTACACACGCACTACCCTGTGCCTAAATGTGCACGTGGAACAAATACTGGGTGCGCTGCTCTTCATGATATGTACAGACTCTCTACCCAATGCCTCAATGTGGTATTAGTGAAACCAACACTGGGCGCGCTGCTCTTCATGATATGTACACACTCTCTACCCAGTGCCTCAACGTGCAAGTGGAACAAATACTGGGCGCGCTGCTCTTCGTGATATGTACACACTCTCTACCCTGTGCTTCAATGTGGTGTAAGTCAAAAAAACACTGGACGCGCTGCTCTTCATGATATGAACAGACTCACTACCCAGTGCCTCAATGTGGTATAAGTGAAACCAACACTGGGCGCGCTGCTCTTCATGATATGTACACACGCACTACCCTGTGCCTCAATGTGCAAGTGGAACAAATACTGGGCGCGCTGCTCTTCATGATATGTACACACCCTCTACCCTGTGCCTCATTATGCTATAAGTGGAACTAACACTGGACGCGCTGCTCTTCATGATATGTACACACCCTCTACCCTGTGCCTCAATGTGGTGTATGTGAAAACAACACTGGGCGCGCTGCTCTTCATGATATGTACACACGCACTACCCTGTGCCTCAATGTGGTGTAAGTGGATCCAAACACAGGGCGCGCTGCTCTTCACATGTACACACTCACTACCCTGTGCCTCAATGTGGTGTAAGTGAAACCAACACTGGGCGCGCTGCTCTTCATGATATGTACACACTCTCTACCCAGTGCCTCAATGTGGTGTAAGTCAAACCAACACGGGGCGCGCTGCTCTTCATGATATGTACACACGCACTACCCTGTGCCTCAATGTGGTGTAAGTGGAACCAACACTGGGCGCGCTGCTCTTCACATGCACACACTCACTACCCTGTGCCTCAATGTGGTGTAAGTGAAACCAACACTGGGCGCGCTGCTCTTCATGATATGTACACACTCTCTAACCAGTGCCTCAATGTGGTGTAAGTCAAACCAACACGGGACGCGCTGCTCTTCATGATATGTACACACGCACTACCCTGTGCCTCAATGTGGTGTAAGTGAAACCAACACTGGGCGCGCTGCTCTTCATGATATGTACACACGCACTACCCTGTGCCTCAATGTGCAAGTGGAACAAATACTGGGCGCGCTGCTCTTCATGATATGTACACACCCTCTACCCTGTGCCTCATTATGATATAAGTGGAACTAACACTTGACGCGCTGCTCTTCATGATATGTACACACCCTCTACCCTGTGCCTCAATGTGGTGTAAGTGAAAACAACACTGGGAGCGCTGTTCTTCATGATATGTACACACGCACTACCCTGTGCCTCAATGTGGTGTAAGTGGAACCAACACTGGGCGCGCTACTCTTCACATGTACACACTCACTACCCTGTGCCTCAATGTGGTGTAAGTGAAACCAACACTCGGCGCGCTGCTCTTCATGATATGTACACACGCACTACCCTGTGCCTCAATGTGGTGTAAGTGAAACCAACACTGGGCGTGCTGCTCTTCATGATATGTACACACGCACCACCCTGTGCCTCAATGTGGTGTAAGTGGAACCAACACTGGGCGCGCTGCTCTTCACATGTACACACTCACTACCCTGTGCCTCAATGTGGTGTAAGTGAAACCAACACTGGGCGCGCTGCTCTTCATGATATGTACACACGCACTACCCTGTGCCTCAATGTGGTGTAAGTGGAACCAACACTGGGCGCGCTGCTCTTCACATGTACACACTCACTACCCTGTGCCTCAATGTGGTGTAAGTGAAACCAACACTGGGCGCGCTGCTCTTCATGATATGTACACACGCACTACCCTGTGCCTCAATGTGGTGTAAGTGGAACTAACACTGGGCGAGCTGCTCTTCACATGGACACACGCACTACCCTGTGCCTCATCATGCTATAAGTGGAACCAATACTGAACACGCTGCTCTTCATGCTATGTACACACTCTCCCCACCCACAGCCTCATCATGCTATAAGTGGAACCAATACTGGATGCGCTGCTCTTCATGCTATGTACACAATCTCCCCACCCAGAGCCTCATCATGCTATAAATGGAACCAATACTGGGCGCGCTGCTCTTCATATGTACACACTCTCTACCCTGTGCCTCATCATGCTATAAGTGGAACCAATACTGGACGCGCTGCTCTTCATGCTATGTACACACTCTCTACCCAGAGCCTCATCATGCTATAAGTGGAACCAACACTGGGCGCGCTGCTCTTCATGATATGTACACACGCACTACCCTGTGCCTCAATGTGGTGTAAGTGGAACTAACACTGGGCGAGCTGCTCTTCACATGGACACACGCACTACCCTGTGCCTCAATGAGCAAATGGAACAAATACTGGGCGCGCTGCTCTTCATATGTACACACGCACTACCCTGTGCCTAAATGTGCACGTGGAACAAATACTGGGTGCGCTGCTCTTCATGATATGTACACACTCTCTACCCAGAGCCTCATCATGCTATAAGTGGAACCAACACTGGGCGCGCTGCTCTTCATGATATGTACACACGCACTACCCGGTGCCTCAATGTGGTGTAAGTGAAACCAACACTGGGCGCGCTGCTCTTCATGATATGTACACACACACTACCCTGTGCCTCAATGTGCAAGTGGAACAAATACTGGGTGCGCTGCTCTTCATATGTACACACGCACTACCCTGTGCCTAAATGTGCACGTGGAACAAATACTGGGTGCGCTGCTCTTCATGATATGTACAGACTCTCTACCCAATGCCTCAATGTTGTATTAGTGAAACCAACACTGGGCGCGCTGCTCTTCATGATATGTACACACTCTCTACCCAGTGCCTCAACGTGCAAGTGGAACAAATACTGGGCGCGCTGCTCTTCGTGATATGTACACACTCTCTACCCTGTGCTTCAATGTGGTGTAAGTCAAAAAACACTGGACGCGCTGCTCTTCATGATATGAACAGACTCACTACCCAGTGCCTCAATGTGGTATAAGTGAAACCAACACTGGGCGCGCTGCTCTTCATGATATGTACACACGCACTACCCTGTGCCTCAATGTGCAAGTGGAACAAATACTGGGCGCGCTGCTCTTCATGATATGTACACACCCTCTACCCTGTGCCTCATTATGCTATAAGTGGAACTAACACTGGACGCGCTGCTCTTCATGATATGTACACACCCTCTACCCTGTGCCTCAATGTGGTGTATGTGAAAACAACACTGGGCGCGCTGCTCTTCATGATATGTACACACGCACTACCCTGTGCCTCAATGTGGTGTAAGTGGATCCAAACACAGGGCGCGCTGCTCTTCACATGTACACACTCACTACCCTGTGCCTCAATGTGGTGTAAGTGAAACCAACACTGGGCGCGCTGCTCTTCATGATATGTACACACTCTCTACCCAGTGCCTCAATGTGGTGTAAGTCAAACCAACACGGGGCGCGCTGCTCTTCATGATATGTACACATGCACTACCCTGTGCCTCAATGTGGTGTAAGTGAAACCAACACTGGGCGCGCTGCTCTTCATGATATGTACACACGCACTACCCTGTGCCTCAATGTGGTGTAAGTGGAACCAACACTGGGCGCGCTGCTCTTCACATGCACACACTCACTACCCTGTGCCTCAATGTGGTGTAAGTGAAACCAACACTGGGCGCGCTGCTCTTCATGATATGTACACACTCTCTAACCAGTGCCTCAATGTGGTGTAAGTCAAACCAACACGGGACGCGCTGCTCTTCATGATATGTACACACGCACTACCCTGTGCCTCAATGTGGTGTAAGTGAAACCAACACTGGGCGCGCTGCTCTTCATGATATGTACACACGCACTACCCTGTGCCTCAATGTGCAAGTGGAACAAATACTGGGCGCGCTGCTCTTCATGATATGTACACACCCTCTACCCTGTGCCTCATTATGATATAAGTGGAACTAACACTGGACGCGCTGCTCTTCATGATATGTACACACCCTCTACCCTGTGCCTCAATGTGGTGTAAGTGAAAACAACACTGGGAGCGCTGCTCTTCATGATATGTACACACGCACTACCCTGTGCCTCAATGTGGTGTAAGTGGAACCAACACTGGGCGCGCTACTCTTCACATGTACACACTCACTACCCTGTGCCTCAATGTGGTGTAAGTGAAACCAACACTGGGCGCGCTGCTCTTCATGATATGTACACACTCTCTACCCAGTGCCTCAATGTGGTGTAAGTCAAACCAACACGGGGCGCGCTGCTCTTCATGATATGTACACATGCACTACCCTGTGCCTCAATGTGGTGTAAGTGAAACCAACACTGGGCGCGCTGCTCTTCATGATATGTACACACGCACTACCCTGTGCCTCAATGTGGTGTAAGTGGAACCAACACTGGGCGCGCTGCTCTTCACATGCACACACTCACTACCCTGTGCCTCAATGTGGTGTAAGTGAAACCAACACTGGGCGCGCTGCTCTTCATGATATGTACACACTCTCTACCCAGTGCCTCAATGTGGTGTAAGTCAAACCAACACAGGGCGCGCTGCTCTTCATGATATGTACACACGCACTACCCTGTGCCTCAATGTGGTGTAAGTGAAAACAACACTGGGCATCTGCTCTTCATGATATGTACAGACTCTCTACCCGGTGCCTCAATGTGGTGTAAGTGAAAACAACACTGGGCATCTGCTCTTCATGATATGTACAGACACTCTACCCGATGCCTCAATGTGGTGTAAGTGGAACCAACACTGGGCGCGCTGCTCTTCACATGTACACACTCACTACCCTGTGCCTCAATGTGGTGTAAGTGAAACCAACACTGGGCGCGCTGCTCTTCACATGTACACACTCACTACCCTGTGCCTCAATGTGGTGTAAGTGGAACCAACACGGGGCGCGCTGCTCTTCATGATATGTACAGACTCACTACCCTGTGCCTCAATGTGGTGTAAGTGGAACTAACACTGGACGCGCTGCTCTTCATGATATGTACAGACTCTCTACCCGGTGCCTCAATGTGGTGTAAGTGGAACCAACACTGGGCGCGCTGCTCTTCACATGTACACACTCACTACCCTGTGCCTCAATGTGGTGTAAGTGAAACCAACACTGGGCGCGCTGCTCTTCATGATATGTACACACTCTCTACCCAGTGCCTCAATGTGGTGTAAGTCAAACCAACACGGGCGCGCTGCTCTTCATGATATGTACACACGCACTACCCTGTGCCTCAATATGGTGTAAGTGAAAACAACACTGGGCATCTGCGCTTCATGATATGTACAGACTCTCTACCCGGTGCCTCAATGTGGTGTAAGTGGAACCAACACTGGGTGCGCTGCTCTTCACATGTACACACTCACTACCCTGTGCCTCAATGTGGTGTAAGTGAAACCAACACTGGGCGCGCTGCTCTTCATGATATGTACACACCCTCTACCCTGTGCCTCATTATGCTATAAGTGGAACTAACACTGGACACACTGCTCTTCATGATATGTACACACCCTCTACCCTGTGCCTCAATGTGGTGTAAGTGAAAACAACACTGGGCGCGCTGCTCTTCATGATATGTACACACGCACTACCCTGTGCCTCAATGTGGTGTAAGTGGAACCAACACTGGGCGCGCTGCTCTTCACATGTACACACTCACTACCCTGTGCCTCATCATGCTATAAGTGGAACTAACACTGGACGCGCTGCTCTTCATGATATGTACAGACTCTACCCGGTGCCTCAATGTGGTATAAGTGAAACCAACACTGGGCGCGCTGCTCTTCATATGTACACACACTCTACCCTGTGCCTCATCATGCTATAAGTGGAACCAATACTGGACGCACTGCTCTTCATGCTATGTACACACTCTCCCCACCCAGAGCCTCATCATGCTATAAGTGGAACCAATACTGGGCGCGCTGCTCTTCATATGTACACACTCTCTACCCTGTGCCTCATCATGCTATAAGTGGAACCAATTCTGGACGCGCTGCTCTTCATGCTATGTACACACTCTCTACCCAGAGCCTCATCATGCTATAAGTGGAACCAACACTGGGCGCGCTGCTCTTCATATGTACACACTCTCTACCCCGTGCCTCATCATGCTATAAGTGGAACCAACACTGGGCGCTCCGCTCTTCATATGTACACACTCTCTACCCTGTGCCTCATCATGCTATAAGTGGAACCAATACTGGACGCGCTGCTCTTCATGATATGTACACACTCTCTACCCCGAGCCTTATCATGCTATAAGTGGCACCAACACTGGGCGCGCTGCTCTTCATATGTACACACTCTCTACCCTGTGCCTCATCATGCTATAAGTGGAACCAACACTGGGCGCTCTGCTCTTCATATGTACACACTCTCTACCCTGTGCCTCATCATGCTATAAGTGGAATCAATACTGAACGCGCTGCTCTTCATGCTATGTACACACTCTCCCCACCCAGAGCCTCATCATGCTATAAGTGGAACCAATACTGGACGCGCTGCTCTTCATGATATGTACACACTCTCTACCCCGAGCCTTATCATGCTATAAGTGGCACCAACACTGGGTGCGCTGCTCTTCATATGTACACACTCTCTACCCTGTGCCTCATCATGCTATAAGTGGAACCAACACTGGATGCTCTGCTCTTCATATGTACACACTCTCTACCCTGTGCCTCATCATGCTATAAGTGGAATCAATACTGAATGCGCTGCTCTTCATGCTATGTACACACTCTCCCCACCCAGAGCCTCATCATGCTATAAGTGGAACCAATACTGGACGCGATGCTCTTCATGCTATGTACACACTCTCCCCACCCAGAGCCTCATCATGCTATAAGTGGAACCAACACTGGGCGCGCTGCTCTTCATATGTACACACTCTCTACCCTGTGCCTCATCATGCTATAAGTGGAATCAATACTGAACGCGCTGCTCTTAATGCTATGTACACACTCTCCCCACCCAGAGCCTCATCATGCTATAAGTGGAACCAATACTGGACGCGCTGCTCTTCATGCTATGTACACACTCTCCCCACCCAGAGCCTCATCATGCTATAAGTGGAACCAACACTGGGCGCGCTGCTCTTCATATGTACACACTCTCTACCCTGTGCCTCATCATGCTGTAAGTGGAATCAATACTGAACGCGCTGCTCTTCATGCTATGTACACACTCTCCCCACCCAGAGCCTCATCATGCTATAAGTGGAACCAATACTGGACGCGCTGCTCTTCATGCTATGTACACACTCTCCCCACCCAGAGCCTCATCATGCTATAAGTGGAACCAACACTGGGCGCGCTGCTCTTCAAATGTACACACTCTCTACCCTGTGCCTCATCATGCTATAAGTGGAATCAATACTGAACGCGCTGCTCTTCATGCTATGTACACACTCTCCCCACCCAGAGCCTCATCATGCTATAAGTGGAACCAATACTGGACGCGATGCTCTTCATGCTATGTACACACTCTCCCCACCCAGAGCCTCATCATGCTATAAGTGGAACCAATACTGGGCGCGCTGCTCTTCATATGTACACACTCTCTACCCTGTGCCTCATCATGCTATAAGTGGAACCAATACTGGACGCGCTGCTCTTCATGATATGTACACACTCTCTACCCAGTGCCTCAATGTGGTGTAAGTCAAACCAACACGGGGCGCGCTGCTCTTCATGATATGTACACACGCACTACCCTGTGCCTCAATGTGGTGTAAGTGAAACCAACACTGGGCGCGCTGCTCTTCATGATATGTACACACGCACTACCCTGTGCCTCAATGTGGTGTAAGTGGAACCAACACTGGGCGAGCTGCTCTTCACATGTACACACGCACTACCCTGTGCCTCAATGTGCAAATGGAACAAATACTGGGCGCGCTGCTCTTCATATGTACACACGCACTACCCTGTGCCTAAATGTGCACGTGGAACAAATACTGGGTGCGCTGCTCTTCATGATATGTACACATTCTCTACCCAGAGCCTCATCATGCTATAAGTGGAACCAACACTGGGCGCGCTGCTCTTCATGATATGTACACAAGCACTACCCAGTGCCTCAATGTGGTGTAAGTGGAACCAACACTGGGCGCGCTGCTCTTCATATGTACACACTCTCTACCCTGTGCCTCATCATGCTATAAGTGGAATCAATACTGAGCACGCTGCTCTTCATGCTATGTACACACTCTCCCCACCCAGAGCCTCATCACGCTATAAGTGGAACCAATACTGGACGCGCTGCTCTTCATGCGATGTACACACTCTCCCCACCCAGAGCCTCATCATGCTATAAGTGAAACCAACACTGGGCGCGCTGCTCTTCATATGTACACACTCTCTACCCTGTGCCTCATCATGCTATAAGTGGAACCAATACTGAACGCGCTGCTCTTCATGCTATGTACACACTCTCCCCACCCAGAGCCTCATCATGCTATAAGTGGAACCAATACTGGATGCGCTGCTCTTCATGCTATGTACACACTCTCCCCACCCAGAGCCTCATCATGCTATAAATGGAACCAATACTGGGCGCGCTGCTCTTCATATGTACACACTCTCTACCCTGTGCCTCATCATGCTATAAGTGGAACCAATACTGGACGCGCTGCTCTTCATGCTATGTACACACTCTCTACCCAGAGCCTCATCATGCTATAAGTGGAACCAACACTGGGCGCGCTGCTCTTCATGATATGTACACCCGCACTACCCTGTGCCTCAATGTGGTGTAAGTGGAACTAACACTGGGCGAGCTGCTCTTCACATGTACACACGCACTACCCTGTGCCTCAATGAGCAAATGGAACAAATACTGGGCGCGCTGCTCTTCATATGTACACACGCACTACCCTGTGCCTAAATGTGCACGTGGAACAAATACTGGGTGCGCTGCTCTTCATGATATGTACACACTCTCTACCCAGAGCCTCATCATGCTATAAGTGGAACCAACACTGGGCGCGCTGCTCTTCATGATATGAACAGACTCACTACCCAGTGCCTCAATGTGGTATAAGTGAAACCAACACTGGGCGCGCTGCTCTTCATGATATGTACACACGCACTACCCTGTGCCTCAATGTGCAAGTGGAACAAATACTGGGCGCGCTGCTCTTCATGATATGTACACACCCTCTACCCTGTGCCTCATTATGCTATAAGTGGAACTAACACTGGACGCGCTGCTCTTCATGATATGTACACACGCACTACCCTGTGCCTCAATGTGGTGTAAGTGGATCCAAACACTGGGCGCGCTGCTCTTCACATGTACACACTCACTACCCTGTGCCTCAATGTGGTGTAAGTGAAACCAACACTGGGCGCGCTGCTCTTCATGATATGTACACACTCTCTACCCAGTGCCTCAATGTGGTGTAAGTCAAACCAACACGGGGCGCGCTGCTCTTCATGATATGTACACATGCACTACCCTGTGCCTCAATGTGGTGTAAGTGAAAACAACACTGGGCATCTGCGCTTCATGATATGTACAGACTCTCTACCCGGTGCCTCAATGTGGTGTAAGTGGAACCAACACTGGGCGCGCTGCTCTTCACATGTACACACTCACTACCCTGTGCCTCAATGTGGTGTAAGTGAAACCAACACTGGGCGCGCTGCTCTTCATGATATGTACACACGCACTACCCTGTGCCTCAATGTGGTGTAAGTGGAACCAACACTGGGCGCGCTGCTCTTCACATGTACAGACTCACTACCCTGTGCCTCAATGTGGTGTAAGTGGAACTAACACTGGACGCGCTGCTCTTCATGATATGTACAGACTCTCTACCCGGTGCCTCAATGTGGTGTAAGTGAAAACAACACTTGGCATCTGCTCTTCATGATATGTACAGACTCTCTACCCGGTGCCTCAATGTGGTGTAAGTGGAACCAACACTGGGCGCGCTGCTCTTCACATGTACACACTCACTACCCTGTGCCTCAATGTGGCGTAAGTGAAACCAACACTGGGCGCGCTGCTCTTCATGATATGTACACACGCACTACCCTGTGCCTCAATGTGGTGTAAGTGGAAAAAACACTGGGCGCGCTGCTCTTCACATGTACACACTCACTACCCTGTGCCTCATCATGCTATAAGTGGAACTAACACTGGACGCGCTGCTCTTCATGATATGTACAGACTCTACCCGGTGCCTCAATGTGGTATAAGTGAAACCAACACTGGGCGCGCTGCTCTTCATATGTACACACACTCTACCCTGTGCCTCATCATGCTATAAGTGGAACCAATACTGGACGCGCTGCTCTTCATGCTATGTACACACTCTCCCCACCCAGAGCCTCATCATGCTATAAGTGGAACCAATACTGGGCGCGCTGCTCTTCATATGTACACACTGTCTACCCAGAGCCTCATCATGCTATAAGTGGAACCAACACTGGGCGCGCTGCTCTTCATATGTACACACTCTCTACCCTGTGCCTCATCATGCTATAAGTGGAACCAACACTGGGCGCGCTGCTCTTCATATGTACACACTCTCTACCCTGTGCCTCATCATGCTATAAGTGGAACCAATACTGGACGCGCTGCTCTTCATGATATGTACACACTCTCTACCCCGAGCCTTATCATGCTATAAGTGGCACCAACACTGGGCGCGCTGCTCTTCATATGTACACACTCTCTACCCTGTGCCTCATCATGCTATAAGTGGAATCAATACTGAACGCGCTGCTCTTCATGCTATGTACACACTCTCCCCACCCAGAGCCTCATCATGCTATAAGTGGAACCAATACTGGACGCGCTGCTCTTCATGCTATGTACACACTCTCCCCACCCAGAGCCTCATCATGCTATAAGTGGAACCAACACTGGGCGCGCTGCTCTTCATATGTACACACTCTCTACCCTGTGCCTCATCATGCTATAAGTGGAATCAATACTGAACGCGCTGCTCTTCATGCTATGTACACACTCTCCCCACCCAGAGCCTCATCATGCTATAAGTGGAACCAATACTGGACGCGCTGCTCTTCATGCTATGTACACACTCTCCCCACCCAGAGCCTCATCATGCTATAAGTGGAACCAACACTGGGCGCGCTGCTCTTCATATGTACACACTCTCTACCCTGTGCCTCATCATGCTCTAAGTGGAATCAATACTGAACGCGCTGCTCTTCATGCTATGTACACACTCTCCCCACCCAGAGCCTCATCATGCTATAAGTGGAACCAATACTGGACGCGTTGCTCTTCATGCTATGTACACACTCTCCCCACCCAGAGCCTCATCATGCTATAAGTGGAACCAACACTGGGCGCGCTGCTCTTCATATGTACACACTCTCTACCCTGTGCCTCATCATGCTATAAGTGGAACCAATACTGAACGCGCTGCTCTTCATGCTGTGTACACACTCTCCCCACCCAGAGCCTCATCATGCTATAAGTGGAACCAATACTGGGCGCGCTGCTCTTCATATGTACACACTCTCTACCCTGTGCCTCATCATGCTATAAGTGGAACCAATACTGGACGCGCTGCTCTTCATGCTATGTACACACTCTCTACCCAGAGCCTCATCATGCTATAAGTGAAACCAACACTGGGCGCGCTGCTCTTCATGATATGTACACACTCTCTACCCAGTGCCTCAATGTGGTGTAAGTCAAACCAACACGGGCGCGCTGCTCTTCATGATATGTACACACGCACTACCCTGTGCCTCAATGTGGTGTAAGTGAAACCAACACTGGGCGCGCTGCTCTTCATGATATGTACACACGCACTACCCTGTGCCTCAATGTGGTGTAAGTGGAACCAACACTGGGCGAGCTGCTCTTCACATGTACACACGCACTACCCTGTGCCTCAATGTGCAAATGGAACAAATACTGGGCGCGCTGCTCTTCATATGTACACACGCACTACCCTGTGCCTAAATGTGCACGTGGAACAAATACTGGGTGCGCTGCTCTTCATGATATGTACACACTCTCTACCCAGAGCCTCATCATGCTATAAGTGGAACCAACACTGGGCGCGCTGCTCTTCATGATATGTACACACGCACTACCCGGTGCCTCAATGTGGTGTAAGTGGAACCAACACTGGGCGCGCTGCTCTTCATATGTACACACTCTCTACCCTGTGCCTCATCATGCTATAAGTGGAATCAATACTGAACGCGCTGCTCTTCATGCTATGTACACACTCTCCCCACCCAGAGCCTCATCATGCTATAAGTGGAACCAATACTGGACGCGCTGCTCTTCATGCTATGTACACACTCTCCCCACCCAGAGCCTCATCATGCTATAAGTGGAACCAACACTGGGCGCGCTGCTCTTCATATGTACACACTCTCTACCCTGTGCCTCATCATGCTATAAGTGGAACCAATACTGAACGCGCTGCTCTTCATGCTATGTACACACTCTCCCCACCCAGAGCCTCATCATGCTATAAGTGGAACCAATACTGGATGCGCTGCTCTTCATGCTATGTACACACTCTCCCCACCCAGAGCCTCATCATGCTATAAGTGGAACCAATACTGGGCGCGCTGCTCTTCATATGTACACACTCTCTACCCTGTGCCTCATCATGCTATAAGTGGAACCAATACTGGACGCGCTGCTCTTCATGCTATGTACACACTCTCTACCCAGAGCCTCATCATGCTATAAGTGGAACCAACACTGGGCGCGCTGCTCTTCATGATATGTACACACGCACTACCCTGTGCCTCAATGTGGTGTAAGTGGAACTAACACTGGGCGAGCTGCTCTTCACATGTACACACGCACTACCCTGTGCCTCAATGTGCAAATGGAACAAATACTGGGCGCGCTGCTCTTCATATGTACACACGCACTACCCTGTGCCTAAATGTGCACGTGGAACAAATACTGGGTGCGCTGCTCTTCAGGATATGTACACACACTCTACCCAGAGCCTCATCATGCTATAAGTGGAACCAACACTGGGCGCGCTGCTCTTCATGATATGTACACACGCACTACCCGGTGCCTCAATGTGGTGTAAGTGAAACCAACACTGGGCGCGCTGCTCTTCATGATATGTACACATGCACTACCCTGTGCCTCAATGTGCAAGTGGAACAAATACTGGGTGCGCTGCTCTTCATATGTACACACGCACTACCCTGTGCCTAAATGTGCACGTGGAACAAATACTGGGTGCGCTGCTCTTCATGATATGTACAGACTCTCTACACAATGCCTCAATGTGGTATTAGTGAAACCAACACTGGGCGCGCTGCTCTTCATCATATGTACACACTCTCTACCCAGTGCCTCAACGTGCAAGTGGAACAAATACTGGGCGCGCTGCTCTTCGTGATATGTACACACTCTCTACCCTGTGATTCAATGTGGTGTAAGTCAAACCAACACCGCGCTGCTCTTCATGATATGTACACACGCACTACCCTGTGCCTCAATGTGCAAGTGGAACAAATACTGGGCGCGCTGCTCTTCATGATATGTACACACCCTCTACCCTGTGCCTCATTATGCTATAAGTGGAACTAACACTGGACGCGCTGCTCTTCATGATATGTACACACGCACTACCCTGTGCCTCAATGTGGTGTAAGTGGATCCAAACACTGGGCGCGCTGCTCTTCACATGTACACACTCACTGCCCTGTGCCTCAATGTGGTGTAAGTGAAACCAACACTGGGCGCGCTGCTCTTCATGATATGTACACACTCTCTACCCAGTGCCTCAATGTGGTGTAAGTCAAACCAACACGGGGCGCGCTGCTCTTCATGATATGTACACATGCACTACCCTGTGCCTCAATGTGGTGTAAGTGAAACCAACACTGGGCGCGCTGCTCTTCATGATATGTACACACGCACTACCCTGTGCCTCAATGTGGTGTAAGTGGAACCAACACTGGGCGCGCTGCTCTTCACATGCACACACTCACTACCCTGTGCCTCAATGTGGTGTAAGTGAAACCAACACTGGGCGCGCTGCTCTTCATGATATGTACACACTCTCTACCCAGTGCCTCAATGTGGTGTAAGTCAAACCAACACGGGACGCGCTGCTCTTCATGATATGTACACACGCACTACCCTGTGCCTCAATGTGGTGTAAGTGAAACCAACACTGGGCGCGCTGCTCTTCATGATATGTACACACGCACTACCCTGTGCCTCAATGTGCAAGTGGAACAAATACTGGGCGCGCTGCTCTTCATGATATGTACACACCCTCTACCCTGTGCCTCATTATGCTATAAGTGGAACTAACACTGGACGCGCTGCTCTTCATGATATGTACAAACCCTCTACCCTGTGCCTCAATGTGGTGTAAGTGAAAACAACACTGGGCGCGCTGCTCTTCATGATATGTACACATGCACTACCCTGTGACTCAATGTGGTGTAAGTGGAACCAACACTGGGCGCGCTACTCTTCACATGTACACACTCACTACCCTGTGCCTCAATGTGGTGTAAGTGAAACCAACACTGGGCGCGCTGCTCTTCATGATATGTACACACGCACTACCCTGTGCCTCAATGTGGTGTAAGTGAAACCAACACTGGGCGTGCTGCTCTTCATGATATGTACACACGCACCACCCTGTGCCTCAATGTGGTGTAAGTGGAACCAACACTGGGCGCGCTGCTCTTCACATGTACACACTCACTACCCTGTGCCTCAATGTGGTGTAAGTGAAACCAACACTGGGCGCGCTGCTCTTCATGATATGTACACACGCACTACCCTGTGCCTCAATGTGGTGTAAGTGGAACCAACACTGGGCGCGCTGCTCTTCACATGTACACACTCACTACCCTGTGCCTCAATGTGGTGTAAGTGAAACCAACACTGGGCGCGCTGCTCTTCATGATATGTACACACTCTCTACCCAGTGCCTCAATGTGGTGTAAGTCAAACCAACACAGGGGCGCTGCTCTTCATGATATGTACACACGCACTACCCTGTGCCTCATCATGCTATAAGTGGAACTAACACGGGGCGCGCTGCTCTTCATGATATGTACACACGCACTACCCTGTGCCTCAATGTGGTGTAAGTGAAACCAACACTGGGCGTGCTGCTCTTCATGATATGTACACACGCACCACCCTGTGCCTCAATGTGGTGTAAGTGAAAACAACACTGGGCATCTGCTCTTCATGATATGTACAGACTCTCTACCCGGTGCCTCAATGTGGTGTAAGTGAAAACAACACTGGGCATCTGCTCTTCATGATATGTACAGACTCTCTACCCGATGCCTCAATGTGGTGTAAGTGGAACCAACACTGGGCGCGCTGCTCTTCACATGTACACACTCACTACCCTGTGCCTCAATGTGGTGTAAGTGAAACCAACACTGGGCGCGCTGCTCTTCACATGTACACACTCACTACCCTGTGCCTCAATGTGGTGTAAGTGAAACCAACACTGGGCGCGCTGCTCTTCATGATATGTACAGACTCACTACCCTGTGCCTCAATGTGGTGTAAGTGGAACTAACACTGGACGCGCTGCTCTTCATGATATGTACAGACTCTCTTCCCGGTGCCTCAATGTGGTGTAAGTGGAACCAACACTGGGCGCACTGCTCTTCACATGTACACACTCACTACCCTGTGCCTCAATGTGGTGTAAGTGAAACCAACACTGGGCGCGCTGCTCTTCATGATATGTACACACTCTCTACCCAGTGCCTCAATGTGGTGTAAGTCAAACCAACACGGGGCGCGCTGCTCTTCATGATATGTACACACGCACTACCCTGTGCCTCAATGTGGTGTAAGTGAAACCAACACTGGGCGCGCTGCTCTTCATGATATGTACACACGCAGTACCCTGTGCCTCAATGTGGTGTAAGTGGAACCAACACTGGGCGCGCTGCTCTTCACATGTACACACTCACTACCCTGTGCCTCAATGTGGTGTAAGTGAAACCAACACTGGGCGCGCTGCTCTTCATGATGTGTACACACTCTCTACCCAGTGCCTCAATGTGGTGTAAGTCAAACCAACACGGGGCGCGCTGCTCTTCATGATATGTACACATGCACTACCCTGTGCCTCAATGTGGTGTAAGTGAAAACAACACTGGGCATCTGCTCTTCATGATATGTACAGACTCTCTACCCGGTGCCTCAATGTGGTGTAAGTGGAACCAACACTGGGCGCGCTGCTCTTCACATGTACACACTCACTACCCTGTGCCTCAATGTGGTGTAAGTGAAACCAACACTGGGCGCGCTGCTCTTCATGATATGTACACACGCACTACCCTGTGCCTCAATGTGGTGTAAGTGGAACCAACACTGGGCGCGCTGCTCTTCACATGTACAGACTCACTACCCTGTGCCTCAATGTGGTGTAAGTGGAACTAACACTTGGCGCGCTGCTCTTCATGATATGTACAGACTCTCTACCCGGTGCCTCAATGTGGTGTAAGTGAAAACAACACTTGGCATCTGCTCTTCGTGATATGTACAGACTCTCTACCCGGTGCCTCAATGTGTTGTAAGTGGAACCAACACTGGGCGCGCTGCTCTTCACATGTACACACTCACTACCCTGTGCCTCAATGTGGTGTAAGTGAAACCAACACTGGGCGCGCTGCTCTTCACATGTACACACTCACTACCCTGTGCCTCAATGTGGTGTAAGTGAAACCAACACTGGGCGCGCTGCTCTTCATGATATGTACACACGCACTACCCTGTGACTCAATGTGGTGTAAGTGGAACCAACACTGGGCGCGCTACTCTTCACATGTACACACTCACTACCCTGTGCCTCAATGTGGTGTAAGTGAAACCAACACTGGGCGCGCTGCTCTTCATGATATGTACACACGCACTACCCTGTGCCTCAATGTGGTGTAAGTGAAACCAACACTGGGCGTGCTGCTCTTCATGATATGTACACACGCACCACCCTGTGCCTCAATGTGGTGTAAGTGGAACCAACACTGGGCGCGCTGCTCTTCACATGTACACACTCACTACCCTGTGCCTCAATGTGGTGTAAGTGAAACCAACACTGGGCGCGCTGCTCTTCATGATATGTACACACGCACTACCCTGTGCCTCAATGTGGTGTAAGTGGAACCAACACTGGGCGCGCTGCTCTTCACATGTACACACTCACTACCCTGTGCCTCAATGTGGTGTAAGTGAAACCAACACTGGGCGCGCTGCTCTTCATGATATGTACACACACTCTACCCAGTGCCTCAATGTGGTGTAAGTCAAACCAACACAGGGCGCGCTGCTCTTCATGATATGTACACACGCACTACCCTGTGCCTCATCATGCTATAAGTGGAACTAACACGGGCGCGCTGCTCTTCATGATATGTACACACGCACTACCCTGTGCCTCAATGTGGTGTAAGTGAAACCAACACTGGGCGTGCTGCTCTTCATGATATGTACACACGCACCACCCTGTGCCTCAATGTGGTGTAAGTGAAAACAACACTGGGCATCTGCTCTTCATGATATGTACAGACTCTCTACCCGGTGCCTCAATGTGGTGTAAGTGAAAACAACACTGGGCATCTGCTCTTCATGATATGTACAGACTCTCTACCCGATGCCTCAATGTGGTGTAAGTGGAACCAACACTGGGCGCGCTGCTCTTCACATGTACACACTCACTACCCTGTGCCTCAATGTGGTGTAAGTGAAACCAACACTGGGCGCGCTGCTCTTCACATGTACACACTCACTACCCTGTGCCTCAATGTGGTGTAAGTGAAACCAACACTGGGCGCGCTGCTCTTCATGATATGTACAGACTCACTACCCTGTGCCTCAATGTGGTGTAAGTGGAACTAACACTGGACGCGCTGCTCTTCATGATATGTACAGACTCTCTACCCGGTGCCTCAATGTGGTGTAAGTGGAACCAACACTGGGCGCACTGCTCTTCACATGTACACACTCACTACCCTGTGCCTCAATGTGGTGTAAGTGAAACCAACACTGGGCGCGCTGCTCCTCATGATATGTACACACGCACTACCCTGTGCCTCAATGTGGTGTAAGTGAAACCAACACTGGGCGCGCTGCTCTTCATGATATGTACACACTCTCTACCCAGTGCCTCAATGTGGTGTAAGTCAAACCAACACGGGGCGCGCTGCTCCTCATGATATGTACACACGCACTACCCTGTGCCTCAATGTGGTGTAAGTGAAACCAACACTGGGCGCGCTGCTCTTCATGATATGTACACACGCAGTACCCTGTGCCTCAATGTGGTGTAAGTGGAACCAACACTGGGCGCGCTGCTCTTCACATGTACACACTCTCTACCCTGTGCCTCATCATGCTATAAGTGGAATCAATACTGAACGCGCTGCTCTTCATGCTATGTACCCACTCTCCCCACCCAGAGCCTCATCACGCTATAAGTGGAACCAATACTGGACGCGCTGCTCTTCATGCTATGTACACACTCTCCCCACCCAGAGCCTCATCATGCTATAAGTGAAACCAACACTGGGCGCGCTGCTCTTCATATGTACACACTCTCTACCCTGTGCCTCATCATGCTATAAGTGGAACCAATACTGAACGCGCTGCTCTTCATGCTATGTACACACTCTCCCCACCCAGAGCCTCATCATGCTATAAGTGGAACCAATACTGGATGCGCTGCTCTTCATGCTATGTACACACTCTCCCCACCCAGAGCCTCATCATGCTATAAATGGAACCAATACTGGGCGCGCTGCTCTTCATATGTACACACTCTCTACCCTGTGCCTCATCATGCTATAAGTGGAACCAATACTGGACGCGCTGCTCTTCATGCTATGTACACACTCTCTACCCAGAGCCTCATCATGCTATAAGTGGAACCAACACTGGGCGCGCTGCTCTTCATGATATGTACACACGCACTACCCTGTGCCTCAATGTGGTGTAAGTGGAACTAACACTGGGCGAGCTGCTCTTCACATGTACACACGCACTACCCTGTGCCTCAATGAGCAAATGGAACAAATACTGGGCGCGCTGCTCTTCATATGTACACACGCACTACCCTGTGCCTAAATGTGCACGTGGAACAAATACTGGGTGCGCTGCTCTTCATGATATGTACACACTCTCTACCCAGAGCCTCATCATGCTATAAGTGGAACCAACACTGGGCGCGCTGCTCTTCATGATATGTACACACGCACTACCCGGTGCCTCAATGTGGTGTAAGTGAAACCAACACTGGGCGCGCTGCTCTTCATGATATGTACACACACACTACCCTGTGCCTCAATGTGCAAGTGGAACAAATACTGGGTGCGCTGCTCTTCATATGTACACACGCACTACCCTGTGCCTAAATGTGCACGTGGAACAAATACTGGGTGCGCTGCTCTTCATGATATGTACAGACTCTCTACCCAATGCCTCAATGTGGTATTAGTGAAACCAACACTGGGCGCGCTGCTCTTCATGATATGTACACACTCTCTACCCAGTGCCTCAACGTGCAAGTGGAACAAATACTGGGCGCGCTGCTCTTCGTGATATGTACACACTCTCTACCCTGTGATTCAATGTGGTGTAAGTCAAACCAACACTGCGCTGCTCTTCATGATATGAACAGACTCACTACCCAGTGCCTCAATGTGGTATAAGTGAAACCAACACTGGGCGCGCTGCTCTTCATGATATGTACACACGCACTACCCTGTGCCTCAATGTGCAAGTGGAACAAATACTGGGCGCGCTGCTCTTCATGATATGTACACACCCTCTACCCTGTGCCTCATTATGCTATAAGTGGAACTAACACTGGACGCGCTGCTCTTCATGATATGTACACACCCTCTACCCTGTGCCTCAATGTGGTGTAAGTGAAAACAACACTGGGCGCGCTGCTCTTCATGATATGTACACACGCACTACCCTGTGCCTCAATGTGGTGTAAGTGGATCCAAACACTGGGCGCGCTGCTCTTCACATGTACACACTCACTACCCTGTGCCTCAATGTGGTGTAAGTGAAACCAACACTGGGCGCGCTGCTCTTCATGATATGTACACACTCTCTACCCAGTGCCTCAATGTGGTGTAAGTCAAACCAACACGGGGCGCGCTGCTCTTCATGATATGTACACATGCACTACCCTGTGCCTCAATGTGGTGTAAGTGAAACCAACACTGGGCGCGCTGCTCTTCATGATATGTACACACGCACTACCCTGTGCCTCAATGTGGTGTAAGTGGAACCAACACTGGGCGCGCTGCTCTTCACATGCACACACTCACTACCCTGTGCCTCAATGTGGTGTAAGTGAAACCAACACTGGGCGCGCTGCTCTTCATGATATGTACACACTCTCTAACCAGTGCCTCAATGTGGTGTAAGTCAAACCAACACGGGACGCGCTGCTCTTCATGGTATGTACACACGCACTACCCTGTGCCTCAATGTGGTGTAAGTGAAACCAACACTGGGCGCACTGCTCTTCATGATATGTACACACGCACTACCCTGTGCCTCAATGTGCAAGTGGAACAAATACTGGGCGCGCTGCTCTTCATGATATGTACACACCCTCTACCCTGTGCCTCATTATGCTATAAGTGGAACTAACACTGGACGCGCTGCTCTTCATATGTACACACCCTCTACCCTGTGCCTCAATGTGGTGTAAGTGAAAACAACACTGGGCGCGCTGCTCTTCATGATATGTACACACGCACTACCCTGTGCCTCAATGTGGTGTAAGTGGAACCAACACTGGGCGCGCTACTCTTCACATGTACACACTCACTACCCTGTGCCTCAATGTGGTGTAAGTGAAACCAACACTGGGCGCGCTGCTCTTCATGATATGTACACACGCACTACCCTGTGCCTCAATGTGGTGTAAGTGAAACCAACACTGGGCGTGCTGCTCTTCATGATATGTACACACGCACCACCCTGTGCCTCAATGTGGTGTAAGTGGAACCAACACTGGGCGCGCTGCTCTTCACATGTACACACTCACTACCCTGTGCCTCAATGTGGTGTAAGTGAAACCAACACTGGGCGCGCTGCTCTTCATGATATGTACACACGCACTACCCTGTGCCTCAATGTGGTGTAAGTGGAACCAACACTGGGCGCGCTGCTCTTCACATGTACACACTCACTACCCTGTGCCTCAATGTGGTGTAAGTGAAACCAACACTGGGCGCGCTGCTCTTCATGATATGTACACACTCTCTACCCAGTGCCTCAATGTGGTGTAAGTCAAACCAACACAGGGCGCGCTGCTCTTCATGATATGTACACACGCACTACCCTGTGCCTCAATGTGGTGTAAGTGAAAACAACACTGGGCATCTGCTCTTCATGATATGTACAGACTCTCTACCCGGTGCCTCAATGTGGTGTAAGTGAAAACAACACTGGACGCGCTGCTCTTCATGATATGTACAGACACTCTACCCGATGCCTCAATGTGGTGTAAGTGGAACCAACACTGGGCGCGCTGCTCTTCACATGTACACACTCACTACCCTGTGCCTCAATGTGGTGTAAGTGAAACCAACACTGGGCGCGCTGCTCTTCATGATATGTACACACGCACTACCCTGTGCCTCAATGTGGTGTAAGTGGAACTAACACTGGACGCGCTGCTCTTCATGATATGTACAGACTCACTACCCGATGCCTCAATGTGGTGTAAGTGGAACCAACACTGGGCGCGCTGCTCTTCACATGTACACACTCACTACCCTGTGCCTCAATGTGGTGTAAGTGAAACCAACACTGGGCGCGCTGCTCTTCATGATATGTACAGACACTCTACCCGATGCCTCAATGTGGTGTAAGTGGAACCAACACTGGGCGCGCTGCTCTTCACATGTACACACTCACTACCCTGTGCCTCAATGTGGTGTAAGTGAAACCAACACTGGGCGCGCTGCTCTTCATGATATGTACAGACACTCTACCCGATGCCTCAATGTGGTGTAAGTGGAACCAACACTGGGCGCGCTGCTCTTCACATTTACACACTCACTACCCTGTGCCTCAATGTGGTGTAAGTGAAACCAACACTGGGCATCTGCTCTTCATGATATGTACAGACACTCTACCCGATGCCTCAATGTGGTGTAAGTGGAACTAACACTGGGCGCGCTGCTCTTCACATGTACACACTCACTACCCTGTGCCTCAATGTGGTGTAAGTGAAACCAACACTGGGCGCGCTGCTCTTCATGATATGTACAGACTCACTACCCTGTGCCTCAATGTGGTGTAAGTGGAACTAACACTGGACGCGCTGCTCTTCATGATATGTACAGACTCTCTACCCGGTGCCTCAATGTGGTGTAAGTGGAACCAACACTGGGCGCGCTGCTCTTCACATGTACACACTCACTACCCTGTGCCTCAATGTGGTGTAAGTGAAACCAACACTGGGCGCGCTGCTCTTCATGATATGTACACACTCTCTACCCAGTGCCTCAATGTGGTGTAAGTCAAACCAACACGGGGTGCGCTGCTCTTCATGATATGTACACACGCACTACCCTGTGCCTCAATGTGGTGTAAGTGAAACCAACACTGGGCGCGCTGCTCTTCATGATATGTACACACGCAGTACCCTGTGCCTCAATGTGGTGTAAGTGGAACCAACACTGGGCGCGCTGCTCTTCACATGTACACACTCACTACCCTGTGCCTCAATGTGGTGTAAGTGAAACCAACACTGGGCGCGCTGCTCTTCATGATATGTACACACTCTCTACCCAGTGCCTCAATGTGGTGTAAGTCAAACCAACACGGGCGCGCTGCTCTTCATGATATGTACACACGCACTACCCTGTGCCTCAATGTGGTGTAAGTGAAAACAACACTGGGCATCTGCGCTTCATGATATGTACAGACTCTCTACCCGGTGCCTCAATGTGGTGTAAGTGGAACCAACACTGGGCGCGCTGCTCTTCACATGTACACACTCACTACCCTGTGCCTCAATGTGGTGTAAGTGAAACCAACACTGGGCGCGCTGCTCTTCATGATATGTACACACGCACTACCCTGTGCCTCAATGTGGTGTAAGTGGAACCAACACTGGGCGCGCTGCTCTTCACATGTACAGACTCACTACCCTGTGCCTCAATGTGGTGTAAGTGGAACTAACACTGGACGCGCTGCTCTTCATGATATGTACAGACTCTCTACCCGGTGCCTCAATGTGGTGTAAGTGAAAACAACACTTGGCATCTGCTCTTCATGATATGTACAGACTCTCTACCCGGTGCCTCAATGTGGTGTAAGTGGAACCAACACTGGGCGCGCTGCTCTTCACATGTACACACTCACTACCCTGTGCCTCAATGTGGCGTAAGTGAAACCAACACTGGGCGCGCTGCTCTTCACATGTACACACTCACTACCCTGTGCCTCATCATGCTATAAGTGGAACTAACACTGGACGCGCTGCTCTTCATGATATGTACAGACTCTACCCGGTGCCTCAATGTGGTATAAGTGAAACCAACACTGGGCGCGCTGCTCTTCATATGTACACACACTCTACCCTGTGCCTCATCATGCTATAAGTGGAACCAATACTGGACGCGCTGCTCTTCATGCTATGTACACACTCTCCCCACCCAGAGCCTCATCATGCTATAAGTGGAACCAATACTGGGCGCGCTGCTCTTCATATGTACACACTGTCTACCCAGAGCCTCATCATGCTATAAGTGGAACCAACACTGGGCGCGCTGCTCTTCATGATATGTACACACTCTCTACCCTGTGCCTCATCATGCTATAAGTGGAACCAACACTGGGCGCGATGCTCTTCATATGTACACACTCTCTACCCTGTGCCTCATCATGCTATAAGTGGAACCAATACTGGACGCGCTGCTCTTCATGATATGTACACACTCTCTACCCCGAGCCTTATCATGCTATAAGTGGCACCAACACTGGGCGCGCTGCTCTTCATATGCACACACTCTCTACCCTGTGCCTCATCATGCTATAAGTGGAATCAATACTGAACGCGCTGCTCTTCATGCTATGTACACACTCTCCCCACCCAGAGCCTCATCATGCTATAAGTGGAACCAATACTGGACGCGCTGCTCTTCATGCTATGTACACACTCTCCCCACCCAGAGCCTCATCATGCTATAAGTGGAACCAACACTGGGCGCGCTGCTCTTCATATGTACACACTCTCTACCCTGTGCCTCATCATGCTCTAAGTGGAATCAATACTGAACGCGCTGCTCTTCATGCTATGTACACACTCTCCCCACCCAGAGCCTCATCATGCTATAAGTGGAACCAATACTGGACGCACTGCTCTTCATGCTATGTACACACTCTCCCCACCCAGAGCCTCATCATGCTATAAGTGGAACCAACACTGGGCGCGCTGCTCTTCATATGTACACACTCTCTACCCTGTGCCTCATCATGCTATAAGTGGAATCAATACTGAACGCGCTGCTCTTCATGCTATGTACACACTCTCCCCACCCAGAGCCTCATCATGCTATAAGTGGAACCAATACTGGACGCGCTGCTCTTCATGCTATGTACACACTCTCCCCACCCAGAGCCTCATCATGCTATAAGTGGAACCAACACTGGGCGCGCTGCTCTTCATATGTACACACTCTCTACCCTGTGCCTCATCATGCTATAAGTGGAACCAACACTGGGCGCGCTGCTCTTCATATGTACACACTCTCTACCCTGTGCCTCATCATGCTATAAGTGGAACCAATACTGGACGCGCTGCTCTTCATGATATGTACACACTCTCTACCCCGAGCCTTATCATGCTATAAGTGGCACCAACACTGGGCGCGCTGCTCTTCATATGTACACACTCTCTACCCTGTGCCTCATCATGCTATAAGTGGAATCAATACTGAACGCGCTGCTCTTCATGCTATGTACACACTCTCCCCACCCAGAGCCTCATCATGCTATAAGTGGAACCAATACTGGACGCGCTGCTCTTCATGCTATGTACACACTCTCCCCACCCAGAGCCTCATCATGCTATAAGTGGAACCAACACTGGGCGCGCTGCTCTTCATATGTACACACTCTCTACCCTGTGCCTCATCATGCTATAAGTGGAACCAATACTGAACGCGCTGCTCTTCATGCTGTGTACACACTCTCCCCACCCAGAGCCTCATCATGCTATAAGTGGAACCAATACTGGGCGCGCTGCTCTTCATATGTACACACTCTCTACCCTGTGCCTCATCATGCTATAAGTGGAACCAATACTGGACGCGCTGCTCTTCATGCTATGTACACACTCTCTACCCAGAGCCTCATCATGCTATAAGTGAAACCAACACTGGGCGCGCTGCTCTTCATGATATGTACACACTCTCTACCCAGTGCCTCAATGTGGTGTAAGTCAAACCAACACGGGGCGCGCTGCTCTTCATGATATGTACACACGCACTACCCTGTGCCTCAATGTGGTGTAAGTGAAACCAACACTGGGCGCGCTGCTCTTCATGATATGTACACACGCACTACCCTGTGCCTCAATGTGGTGTAAGTGGAACCAACACTGGGCGAGCTGCTCTTCACATGTACACACGCACTACCCTGTGCCTCAATGTGCAAATGGAACAAATACTGGGCGCGCTGCTCTTCATATGTACACACGCACTACCCTGTGCCTAAATGTGCACGTGGAACAAATACTGGGTGCGCTGCTCTTCATGATATGTACACACTCTCTACCCAGAGCCTCATCATGCTATAAGTGGAACCAACACTGGGCGCGCTGCTCTTCATGATATGTACACACGCACTACCCGGTGCCTCAATGTGGTGTAAGTGGAACCAACACTGGGCGCGCTGCTCTTCATATGTACACACTCTCTACCCTGTGCCTCATCATGCTATAAGTGGAATCAATACTGAACGCGCTGCTCTTCATGCTATGTACACACTCTCCCCACCCAGAGCCTCATCATGCTATAAGTGGAACCAATACTGGACGCGCTGCTCTTCATGCTATGTACACACTCTCCCCACCCAGAGCCTCATCATGCTATAAGTGGAACCAACACTGGGCGCGCTGCTCTTCATATGTACACACTCTCTACCCTGTGCCTCATCATGCTATAAGTGGAACCAATACTGAACGCGCTGCTCTTCATGCTATGTACACACTCTCCCCACCCAGAGCCTCATCATGCTATAAGTGGAACCAATACTGGATGCGCTGCTCTTCATGCTATGTACACACTCTCCCCACCCAGAGCCTCATCATGCTATAAGTGGAACCAATACTGGGCGCGCTGCTCTTCATATGTACACACTCTCTACCCTGTGCCTCATCATGCTAGAAGTGGAACCAATACTGGACGCGCTGCTCTTCATGCTATGTACACACTCTCTACCCAGAGCCTCATCATGCTATAAGTGGAACCAACACTGGGCGCGCTGCTCTTCATGATATGTACACACGCACTACCCTGTGCCTCAATGTGGTGTAAGTGGAACTAACACTGGGCGAGCTGCTCTTCACATGTACACACGCACTACACTGTGCCTCAATGTGCAAATGGAACAAATACTGGGCGCGCTGCTCTTCATATGTACACACGCACTACCCTGTGCCTAAATGTGCACGTGGAACAAATACTGGGTGCGCTGCTCTTCAGGATATGTACACACACTCTACCCAGAGCCTCATCATGCTATAAGTGGAACCAACACTGGGCGCGCTGCTCTTCATGATATGTACACACGCACTACCCGGTGCCTCAATGTGGTGTAAGTGAAACCAACACTGGGCGCGCTGCTCTTCATGATATGTACACATGCACTACCCTGTGCCTCAATGTGCAAGTGGAACAAATACTGGGTGCGCTGCTCTTCATGATATGTACAGACTCTCTACCCAATGCCTCAATGTGGTATTAGTGAAACCAACACTGGGCGCGCTGCTCTTCATCATATGTACACACTCTCTACCCAGTGCCTCAACGTGCAAGTGGAACAAATACTGGGCGCGCTGCTCTTCGTGATATGTACACACTCTCTACCCTGTGATTCAATGTGGTGTAAGTCAAACCAACACTGCGCTGCTCTTCATGATATGAACAGACTCACTACCCAGTGCCTCAATGTGGTATAAGTGAAACCAACACTGGGCGCGCTGCTCTTCATGATATGTACACACGCACTACCCTGTGCCTCAATGTGCAAGTGGAACAAATACTGGGCGCGCTGCTCTTCATGATATGTACACACCCTCTACCCTGTGCCTCATTATGCTATAAGTGGAACTAACACTGGACGCGCTGCTCTTCATGATATGTACACACCCTCTACCCTGTGCCTCAATGTGGTGTAAGTGAAAACAACACTGGGCGCGCTGCTCTTCATGATATGTACACACGCACTACCCTGTGCCTCAATGTGGTGTAAGTGGATCCAAACACTGGGCGCGCTGCTCTTCACATGTACACACTCACTGCCCTGTGCCTCAATGTGGTGTAAGTGAAACCAACACTGGGCGCGCTGCTCTTCATGATATGTACACACTCTCTACCCAGTGCCTCAATGTGGTGTAAGTCAAACCAACACGGGCGCGCTGCTCTTCATGATATGTACACATGCACTACCCTGTGCCTCAATGTGGTGTAAGTGAAACCAACACTGGGCGCGCTGCTCTTCATGATATGTACACACGCACTACCCTGTGCCTCAATGTGGTGTAAGTGGAACCAACACTGGGCGCGCTGCTCTTCACATGCACACACTCACTACCCTGTGCCTCAATGTGGTGTAAGTGAAACCAACACTGGGCGCGCTGCTCTTCATGATATGTACACACTCTCTACCCAGTGCCTCAATGTGGTGTAAGTCAAACCAACACGGGACGCGCTGCTCTTCATGATATGTACACACGCACTACCCTGTGCCTCAATGTGGTGTAAGTGAAACCAACACTGGGCGCGCTGCTCTTCATGATATGTACACACGCACTACCCTGTGCCTCAATGTGCAAGTGGAACAAATACTGGGCGCGCTGCTCTTCATGATATGTACACACCCTCTACCCTGTGCCTCATTATGCTATAAGTGGAACTAACACTGGACGCGCTGCTCTTCATGATATGTACAAACCCTCTACCCTGTGCCTCAAGTGGTGTAAGTGAAAACAACACTGGGCGCGCTGCTCTTCATGATATGTACACACGCACTACCCTGTGACTCAATGTGGTGTAAGTGGAACCAACACTGGGCGCGCTACTCTTCACATGTACACACTCACTACCCTGTGCCTCAATGTGGTGTAAGTGAAACCAACACTGGGCGCGCTGCTCTTCATGATATGTACACACGCACTACCCTGTGCCTCAATGTGGTGTAAGTGAAACCAACACTGGGCGTGCTGCTCATCATGATATGTACACACGCACCACCCTGTGCCTCAATGTGGTGTAAGTGGAACCAACACTGGGCGCGCTGCTCTTCACATGTACACACTCACTACCCTGTGCCTCAATGTGGTGTAAGTGAAACCAACACTGGGCGCGCTGCTCTTCATGATATGTACACACGCACTACCCTGTGCCTCAATGTGGTGTAAGTGGAACCAACACTGGGCGCGCTGCTCTTCACATGTACACACTCATTACCCTGTGCCTCAATGTGGTGTAAGTGAAACCAACACTGGGCGCGCTGCTCTTCATGATATGTACACACTCTCTACCCAGTGCCTCAATGTGGTGTAAGTCAAACCAACACAGGGGGCGCTGCTCTTCATGATATGTACACACGCACTACCCTGTGCCTCATCATGCTATAAGTGGAACGAACACGGGGCGCGCTGCTCTTCATGATATGTACACACGCACTACCCTGTGCCTCAATGTGGTGTAAGTGAAACCAACACTGGGCGTGCTGCTCTTCATGATATGTACACACGCACCACCCTGTGCCTCAATGTGGTGTAAGTGAAAACAACACTGGGCATCTGCTCTTCATGATATGTACAGACTCTCTACCCGGTGCCTCAATGTGGTGTAAGTGAAAACAACACTGGGCATCTGCTCTTCATGATATGTACAGACTCTCTACCCGATGCCTCAATGTGGTGTAAGTGGAACCAACACTGGGCGCGCTGCTCTTCACATGTACACACTCACTACCCTGTGCCTCAATGTGGTGTAAGTGAAACCAACACTGGGCGCGCTGCTCTTCATGATATGTACACACTCTCTACCCAGTGCCTCAATGTGGTGTAAGTCAAACCAACACGGGGCGCGCTGCTCTTCATGATATGTACACACGCACTACCCTGTGCCTCAATGTGGTGTAAGTGAAACCAACACTGGGCGCGCTGCTCTTCATGATATGTACACACGCAGTACCCTGTGCCTCAATGTGGTGTAAGTGGAACCAACACTGGGCGCGCTGCTCTTCACATGTACACACTCACTACCCTGTGCCTCAATGTGGTGTAAGTGAAACCAACACTGGGCGCGATGCTCTTCATGATATGTACACACTCTCTACCCAGTACCTCAATGTGGTGTAAGTCAAACCAACACGGAGCGCGCTGCTCTTCATGATATGTACACATGCACTACCCTGTGCCTCAATGTGGTGTAAGTGAAAACAACACTGGGCATCTGCTCTTCATGATATGTACAGACTCTCTACCCGGTGCCTCAATGTGGTGTAAGTGGAACCAACACTGGGCGCGCTGCTCTTCACATGTACACACTCACTACCCTGTGCCTCAATTTGGTGTAAGTGAAACCAACACTGGGCGCGCTGCTCTTCATGATATGTACACACGCACTACCCTGTGCCTCAATGTGGTGTAAGTGGAACCAACACTGGGCGCGCTGCTCTTCACATGTACAGACTCACTACCCTGTGCCTCAATGTGGTGTAAGTGGAACTAACACTTGGCGCGCTGCTCTTCATGATATGTACAGACTCTCTACCCGGTGCCTCAATGTGGTGTAAGTGAAAACAACACTTGGCATCTGCTCTTCATGATATGTACAGACTCTCTACCCGGTGCCTCAATGTGGTGTAAGTGGAACCAACACTGGGCGCGCTGCTCTTCACATGTACACACTCACTACCCTGTGCCTCAATGTGGTGTAAGTGAAACCAACACTGGGCGCGCTGCTCTTCACATGTACACACTCACTACCCTGTGCCTCAATGTGGTGTAAGTGAAACCAACACTGGGCGCGCTGCTCTTCATGATATGTACACACGCACTACCCTGTGCCTCAATGTGGTGTAAGTGAAACCAACACTGGGCGTGCTGCTCTTCATGATATGTACACACGCACCACCCTGTGCCTCAATGTGGTGTAAGTGGAACCAACACTGGGCGCGCTGCTCTTCACATGTACACACTCACTACCCTGTGCCTCAATGTGGTGTAAGTGAAACCAACACTGGGCGCGCTGCTCTTCATGATATGTACACACGCACTACCCTGTGCCTCAATGTGGTGTAAGTGGAACCAACACTGGGCGCGCTGCTCTTCACATGTACACACTCACTACCCTGTGCCTCAATGTGGTGTAAGTGAAACCAACACTGGGCGCGCTGCTCTTCATGATATGTACACACACTCTACCCAGTGCCTCAATGTGGTGTAAGTCAAACCAACACAGGGCGCGCTGCTCTTCATGATATGTACACACGCACTACCCTGTGCCTCATCATGCTATAAGTGGAACTAACACGGGGCGAGCTGCTCTTCATGATATGTACACACGCACTACCCTGTGCCTCAATGTGGTGTAAGTGAAACCAACACTGGGCGTGCTGCTCTTCATGATATGTACACACGCACCACCCTGTGCCTCAATGTGGTGTAAGTGAAAACAACACTGGGCATCTGCTCTTCATGATATGCACAGACTCTCTACCCGGTGCCTCAATGTGGTGTAAGTGAAAACAACACTGGGCATCTGCTCTTCATGATATGTACAGACTCTCTACCCGATGCCTCAATGTGGTGTAAGTGGAACCAACACTGGGCGCGCTGCTCTTCACATGTACACACTCACTACCCTGTGCCTCAATGTGGTGTAAGTGAAACCAACACTGGGCGCGCTGCTCTTCACATGTACACACTCACTACCCTGTGCCTCAATGTGGTGTAAGTGAAACCAACACTGGGCGCGCTGCTCTTCATGATATGTACAGACTCACTACCCTGTGCCTCAATGTGGTGTAAGTGGAACTAACACTGGACGCGCTGCTCTTCATGATATGTACAGACTCTCTACCCGGTGCCTCAATGTGGTGTAAGTGGAACCAACACTGGGCGCACTGCTCTTCACATGTACACACTCACTACCCTGTGCCTCAATGTGGTGTAAGTGAAACCAACACTGGGCGCGCTGCTCTTCATGATATGTACACACTCTCTACCCAGTGCCTCAATGTGGTGTAAGTCAAACCAACACGGGGCGCGCTGCTCTTCATGATATGTACACACGCACTACCCTGTGCCTCAATGTGGTGTAAGTGAAACCAACACTGGGCGCGCTGCTCTTCATGATATGTACACACGCAGTACCCTGTGCCTCAATGTGGTGTAAGTGGAACCAACACTGGACGCGCTGCTCTTCACATGTACACACTCTCTAACCTGTGCCTCATCATGCTATAAGTGGAATCAATACTGAACGCGCTGCTCTTCATGCTATGTACCCACTCTCCCCACCCAGAGCCTCATCACGCTATAAGTGGAACCAATACTGGACGCGCTGCTCTTTATGCTATGTACACACTCTCCCCACCCAGAGCCTCATCATGCTATAAGTGAAACCAACACTGGGCGCGCTGCTCTTCATATGTACACACTCTCTACCCTGTGCCTCATCATGCTATAAGTGGAACCAATACTGAACGCGCTGCTCTTCATGCTATGTACACACTCTCCCCACCCAGAGCCTCATCATGCTATAAGTGGAACCAATACTGGATGCGCTGCTCTTCATGCTATGTACACACTCTCCCCACCCAGAGCCTCATCATGCTATAAATGGAACCAATACTGGGCGCGCTGCTCTTCATATGTACACACTCTCTACCCTGTGCCTCATCATGCTATAAGTGGAACCAATACTGGACGCGCTGCTCTTCATGCTATGTACACACTCTCTACCCAGAGCCTCATCATGCTATAAGTGGAACCAACACTGGGCGCGCTGCTCTTCATGATATGTACACACGCACTACCCTGTGCCTCAATGTGGTGTAAGTGGAACTAACACTGGGCGAGCTGCTCTTCACATGTACACACGCACTACCCTGTGCCTCAATGAGCAAATGGAACAAATACTGGGCGCGCTGCTCTTCATATGTACACACGCACTACCCTGTGCCTAAATGTGCACGTGGAACAAATACTGGGTGCGCTGCTCTTCATGATATGTACACACTCTCTACCCAGAGCCTCATCATGCTATAAGTGGAACCAACACTGGGCGCGCTGCTCTTCATGATATGTACACACGCACTACCCGGTGCCTCAATGTGGTGTAAGTGAAACCAACACTGGGCGCGCTGCTCTTCATGATATGTACACACACACTACCCTGTGCCTCAATGTGCAAGTGGAACAAATACTGGGTGCGCTGCTCTTCATATGTACACACGCACTACCCTGTGCCTAAATGTGCACGTGGAACAAATACTGGGTGCGCTGCTCTTCATGATATAAACAGACTCTCTACCCAATGCCTCAATGTGGTATTAGTGAAACCAACACTGGGCGCGCTGCTCTTCATGATATGTACACACTCTCTACCCAGTGCCTCAACGTGCAAGTGGAACAAATACTGGGCGCGCTGCTCTTCGTGATATGTACACACTCTCTACCCTGTGATTCAATGTGGTGTAAGTCAAACCAACACTGCGCTGCTCTTCATGATATGAACAGACTCACTACCCAGTGCCTCAATGTGGTATAAGTGAAACCAACACTGGGCGCGCTGCTCTTCATGATATGTACACACGCACTACCCTGTGCCTCAATGTGCAAGTGGAACAAATACTGGGCGCGCTGCTCTTCATGATATGTACACACCCTCTACCCTGTGCCTCATTATGCTATAAGTGGAACTAACACTGGACGCGCTGCTCTTCATGATATGTACACACCCTCTACCCTGTGCCTCAATGTGGTGTAAGTGAAAACAACACTGGGCGCGCTGCTCTTCATGATATGTACACACGCACTACCCTGTGCCTCAATGTGGTGTAAGTGGATCCAAACACTGGGCGCGCTGCTCTTCACATGTACACACTCACTACCCTGTGCCTCAATGTGGTGTAAGTGAAACCAACACTGGGCGCGCTGCTCTTCATGATATGTACACACTCTCTACCCAGTGCCTCAATGTGGTGTAAGTCAAACCAACACGGGGCGCGCTGCTCTTCATGATATGTACACATGCACTACCCTGTGCCTCAATGTGGTGTAAGTGAAACCAACACTGGGCGCGCTGCTCTTCATGATATGTACACACGCACTACCCTGTGCCTCAATGTGGTGTAAGTGGAACCAACACTGGGCGCGCTGCTCTTCACATGCACACACTCACTACCCTGTGCCTCAATGTGGTGTAAGTGAAACCAACACTGGGCGCGCTGCTCTTCATGATATGTACACACTCTCTAACCAGTGCCTCAATGTGGTGTAAGTCAAACCAACACGGGACGCGCTGCTCTTCATGGTATGTACACACGCACTACCCTGTGCCTCAATGTGGTGTAAGTGAAACCAACACTGGGCGCACTGCTCTTCATGATATGTACACACGCACTACCCTGTGCCTCAATGTGCAAGTGGAACAAATACTGGGCGCGCTGCTCTTCATGATATGTACACACCCTCTACCCTGTGCCTCATTATGCTATAAGTGGAACTAACACTGGACGCGCTGCTCTTCATATGTACACACCCTCTACCCTGTGCCTCAATGTGGTGTAAGTGAAAACAACACTGGGCGCGCTGCTCTTCATGATATGTACACACGCACTACCCTGTGCCTCAATGTGGTGTAAGTGGAACCAACACTGGGCGCGCTACTCTTCACATGTACACACTCACTACCCTGTGCCTCAATGTGGTGTAAGTGAAACCAACACTGGGCGCGCTGCTCTTCATGATATGTACACACGCACTACCCTGTGCCTCAATGTGGTGTAAGTGAAACCAACACTGGGCGTGCTGCTCTTCATGATATGTACACACGCACCACCCTGTGCCTCAATGTGGTGTAAGTGGAACCAACACTGGGCGCGCTGCTCTTCACATGTACACACTCACTACCCTGTGCCTCAATGTGGTGTAAGTGAAACCAACACTGGGCGCGCTGCTCTTCATGATATGTACACACGCACTACCCTGTGCCTCAATGTGGTGTAAGTGGAACCAACACTGGGCGCGCTGCTCTTCACATGTACACACTCACTACCCTGTGCCTCAATGTGGTGTAAGTGAAACCAACACTGGGCGCGCTGCTCTTCATGATATGTACACACTCTCTACCCAGTGCCTCAATGTGGTGTAAGTCAAACCAACACAGGGCGCGCTGCTCTTCATGATATGTACACACGCACTACCCTGTGCCTCAATGTGGTGTAAGTGAAAACAACACTGGGCATCTGCTCTTCATGATATGTACAGACTCTCTACCCGGTGCCTCAATGTGGTGTAAGTGAAAACAACACTGGACGCGCTGCTCTTCATGATATGTACAGACACTCTACCCGATGCCTCAATGTGGTGTAAGTGGAACCAACACTGGGCGCGCTGCTCTTCACATGTACACACTCACTACCCTGTGCCTCAATGTGGTGTAAGTGAAACCAACACTGGGCGCGCTGCTCTTCATGATATGTACACACGCACTACCCTGTGCCTCAATATGGTGTAAGTGGAACTAACACTGGACGCGCTGCTCTTCATGATATGTACAGACTCACTACCCGATGCCTCAATGTGGTGTAAGTGGAACCAACACTGGGCGCGCTGCTCTTCACATGTACACACTCACTACCCTGTGCCTCAATGTGGTGTAAGTGAAACCAACACTGGGCGCGCTGCTCTTCATGATATGTACAGACACTCTACCCGATGCCTCAATGTGGTGTAAGTGGAACCAACACTGGGCGCGCTGCTCTTCACATGTACACACTCACTACCCTGTGCCTCAATGTGGTGTAAGTGAAACCAACACTGGGCGCGCTGCTCTTCATGATATGTACAGACACTCTACCCGATGCCTCAATGTGGTGTAAGTGGAATTAACACTGGGCGCGCTGCTCTTCACATGTACACACTCACTACCCTGTGCCTCAATGTGGTGTAAGTGAAACCAACACTGGGCATCTGCTCTTCATGATATGTACAGACACTCTACCCGATGCCTCAATGTGGTGTAAGTGGAACTAACACTGGGCGCGCTGCTCTTCACATGTACACACTCACTACCCTGTGCCTCAATGTGGTGTAAGTGAAACCAACACTGGGCGCGCTGCTCTTCATGATATGTACAGACTCACTACCCTGTGCCTCAATGTGGTGTAAGTGGAACTAACACTGGACGCGCTGCTCTTCATGATATGTACAGACTCTCTACCCGGTGCCTCAATGTGGTGTAAGTGGAACCAACACTGGGCGCGCTGCTCTTCACATGTACACACTCACTACCCTGTGCCTCAATGTGGTGTAAGTGAAACCAACACTGGGCGCGCTGCTCTTCATGATATGTACACACTCTCTACCCAGTGCCTCAATGTGGTGTAAGTCAAACCAACACGGGGCGCGCTGCTCTTCATGATATGTACACACGCACTACCCTGTGCCTCAATGTGGTGTAAGTGAAAACAACACTGGGCATCTGCGCTTCATGATATGTACAGACTCTCTACCCGGTGCCTCAATGTGGTGTAAGTGGAACCAACACTGGGCGCGCTGCTCTTCACATGTACACACTCACTACCCTGTGCCTCAATGTGGTGTAAGTGAAACCAACACTGGGCGCGCTGCTCTTCATGATATGTACACACGCACTACCCTGTGCCTCAATGTGGTGTAAGTGGAACCAACACTGGGCGCGCTGCTCTTCACATGTACAGACTCACTACCCTGTGCCTCAATGTGGTGTAAGTGGAACTAACACTGGACGCGCTGCTCTTCATGATATGTACAGACTCTCTACCCGGTGCCTCAATGTGGTGTAAGTGAAAACAACACTTGGCATCTGCTCTTCATGATATGTACAGACTCTCTACCCGGTGCCTCAATGTGGTGTAAGTGGAACCAACACTGGGCGCGCTGCTCTTCACATGTACACACTCACTACCCTGTGCCTCAATGTGGCGTAAGTGAAACCAACACTGGGCGCGCTGCTCTTCATGATATGTACACACGCACTACCCTGTGCCTCAATGTGGTGTAAGTGGAAAAAACACTGGGCGCGCTGCTCTTCACATGTACACACTCACTACCCTGTGCCTCATCAGGCTATAAGTGGAACTAACACTGGACGCGCTGCTCTTCATGATATGTACAGACTCTACCCGGTGCCTCAATGTGGTATAAGTGAAACCAACACTGGGCGCGCTGCTCTTCATATGTACACACACTCTACCCTGTGCCTCATCATGCTATAAGTGGAACCAATACTGGACGCGCTGCTCTTCATGCTATGTACACACTCTCCCCACCCAGAGCCTCATCATGCTATAAGTGGAACCAATACTGGGCGCGCTGCTCTTCATATGTACACACTGTCTACCCAGAGCCTCATCATGCTATAAGTGGAACCAACACTGGGCGCGCTGCTCTTCATGATATGTACACACTCTCTACCCTGTGCCTCATCATGCTATAAGTGGAACCAACACTGGGCGCGATGCTCTTCATATGTACACACTCTCTACCCTGTGCCTCATCATGCTATAAGTGGAACCAATACTGGACGCGCTGCTCTTCATGATATGTACACACTCTCTACCCCGAGCCTTATCATGCTATAAGTGGCACCAACACTGGGCGCGCTGCTCTTCATATGTACACACTCTCTACCCTGTGCCTCATCATGCTATAAGTGGAAACAATACTGAACGCGCTGCTCTTCATGCTATGTACACACTCTCCCCACCCAGAGCCTCATCATGCTATAAGTGGAACCAATACTGGACGCGCTGCTCTTCATGCTATGTACACACTCTCCCCACCCAGAGCCTCATCATGCTATAAGTGGAACCAACACTGGGCGCGCTGCTCTTCATATGTACACACTCTCTACCCTGTGCCTCATCATGCTATAAGTGGAATCAATACTGAACGCGCTGCTCTTCATGCTATGTACACACTCTCCCCACCCAGAGCCTCATCATGCTATAAGTGGAACCAATACTGGACGCGCTGCTCTTCATGCTATGTACACACTCTCCCCACCCAGAGCCTCATCATGCTATAAGTGGAACCAACACTGGGCGCGCTGCTCTTCATATGTACACACTCTCTACCCTGTGCCTCATCATGCTATAAGTGGAATCAATACTGAACGCGCTGCTCTTCATGCTATGTACACACTCTCCCCACCCAGAGCCTCATCATGCTATAAGTGGAACCAATACTGGACGCGCTGCTCTTCATGCTATGTACACACTCTCCCCACCCAGAGCCTCATCATGCTATAAGTGGAACCAACACTGGGCGCGCTGCTCTTCATATGTACACACTCTCTACCCTGTGCCTCATCATGCTATAAGTGGAACCAATACTGAACGCGCTGCTCTTCATGCTGTGTACACACTCTCCCCACCCAGAGCCTCATCATGCTATAAGTGGAACCAATACTGGGCGCGCTGCTCTTCATATGTACACACTCTCTACCCTGTGCCTCATCATGCTATAAGTGGAACCAATACTGGACGCGCTGCTCTTCATGCTATGTACACACTCTCTACCCAGAGCCTCATCATGCTATAAGTGAAACCAACACTGGGCGCGCTGCTCTTCATGATATGTACACACTCTCTACCCAGTGCCTCAATGTGGTGTAAGTCAAACCAACACGGGGCGCGCTGCTCTTCATGATATGTACACACGCACTACCCTGTGCCTCAATGTGGTGTAAGTGAAACCAACACTGGGCGCGCTGCTCTTCATGATATGTACACACGCACTACCCTGTGCCTCAATGTGGTGTAAGTGGAACCAACACTGGGCGAGCTGCTCTTCACATGTACACACGCACTACCCTGTGCCTCAATGTGCAAATGGAACAAATACTGGGCGCGCTGCTCTTCATGATATGTACACACTCTCTACCCAGAGCCTCATCAAGCTATAAGTGGAACCAACACTGGGCGCGCTGCTCTTCATGATATGTACACACGCACTACCCGGTGCCTCAATGTGGTGTAAGTGGAACCAACACTGGGCGCGCTGCTCTTCATATGTACACACTCTCTACCCTGTGCCTCATCATGCTATAAGTGGAATCAATACTGAACGCGCTGCTCTTCATGCTATGTACACACTCTCCCCACCCAGAGCCTCATCATGCTATAAGTGGAACCAATACTGGACGCGCTGCTCTTCATGCTATGTACACACTCTCCCCACCCAGAGCCTCATCATGCTATAAGTGGAACCAACACTGGGCGCGCTGCTCTTCATATGTACACACTCTCTACCCTGTGCCTCATTATGCTATAAGTGGAACCAATACTGAACGCGCTGCTCTTCATGCTATGTACACACTCTCCCCACCCAGAGCCTCATCATGCTATAAGTGGAACCAATACTGGATGCGCTGCTCTTCATGCTATGTACACACTCTCCCCACCCAGAGCCTCATCATGCTATAAGTGGAACCAATACTGGGCGCGCTGCTCTTCATATGTACACACTCTCTACCCTGTGCCTCATCATGCTATAAGTGGAACCAATACTGGACGCGCTGCTCTTCATGCTATGTACACACTCTCTACCCAGAGCCTCATCATGCTATAAGTGGAACCAACACTGGGCGCGCTGCTCTTCATGATATGTACACACGCACTACCCTGTGCCTCAATGTGGTGTAAGTGGAACTAACACTGGGCGAGCTGCTCTTCACATGAACACACGCACTACCCTGTGCCTCAATGTGCAAATGGAACAAATACTGGGCGCGCTGCTCTTCATATGTACACACGCACTACCCTGTGCCTAAATGTGCACGTGGAACAAATACTGGGTGCGCTGCTCTTCATGATATGTACACACTCTCTACCCAGAGCCTCATCATGCTATAAGTGGAACCAACACTGGGCGCGCTGCTCTTCATGATATGTACACACGCACTACCCGGTGCCTCAATGTGGTGTAAGTGAAACCAACACTGGGCGCGCTGCTCTTCATGATATGTACACACGCACTACCCTCTGCCTCAATGTGCAAGTGGAACAAATACTGGGTGCGCTGCTCTTCATATGTACACACGCACTACCCTGTGCCTAAATGTGCACGTGGAACAAATTCTGGGTGCGCTGCTCTTCATGATATGTACAGACTCTCTACCCAATGCCTCAATGTGGTATTAGTGAAACCAACACTGGGCGCGCTGCTCTTCATCATATGTACACACTCTCTACCCAGTGCCTCAACGTGCAAGTGGAACAAATACTGGGCGCGCTGCTCTTCGTGATATGTACACACTCTCTACCCTGTGATTCAATGTGGTGTAAGTCAAACCAACACTGCGCTGCTCTTCATGATATGAACAGACTCACTACCCAGTGCCTCAATGTGGTATAAGTGAAACCAACACTGGGCGCGCTGCTCTTCATGATATGTACACACGCACTACCCTGTGCCTCAATGTGCAAGTGGAACAAATACTGGGCGCGCTGCTCTTCATGATATGTACACACCCTCTACCCTGTGCCTCATTATGCTATAAGTGGAACTAACACTGGACGCGCTGCTCTTCATGATATGTACACACCCTCTACCCTGTGCCTCAATGTGGTGTAAGTGGATCCAAACACTGGGCACGCTGCTCTTCACATGTACACACTCACTACCCTGTGCCTCAATGTGGTGTAAGTGAAACCAACACTGGGCGCGCTGCTCTTCATGATATGTACACACTCTCTACCCAGTGCCTCAATGTGGTGTAAGTCAAACCAACACGGGGCGCGCTGCTCTTCATGATATGTACACATGCACTACCCTGTGCCTCAATGTGGTGTAAGTGAAACCAACACTGGGCGCGCTGCTCTTCATGATATGTACACACGCACTACCCTGTGCCTCAATGTGGTGTAAGTGGAACCAACACTGGGCGCGCTGCTCTTCACATGCACACACTCACTACCCTGTGCCTCAATGTGGTGTAAGTGAAACCAACACTGGGCGCGCTGCTCTTCATGATATGTACACACTCTCTACCCAGTGCCTCAATGTGGTGTAAGTCAAACCAACACGGGACGCGCTGCTCTTCATGATATGTACACACGCACTACCCTGTGCCTCAATGTGGTGTAAGTGAAACCAACACTGGGAGCGCTGCTCTTCATGATATGTACACACGCACTACCCTGTGCCTCAATGTGCAAGTGGAACAAATACTGGGCGCGCTGCTCTTCATGATATGTACACACCCTCTACCCTGTGCCTCATTATGCTATAAGTGGAACTAACACTGGACGCGCTGCTCTTCATGATATGTACAAACCCTCTACCCTGTGCCTCAATGTGGTGTAAGTGAAAACAACACTGGGCGCGCTGCTCTTCATGATATGTACACACGCACTACCCTGTGACTCAATGTGGTGTAAGTGGAACCAACACTGGGCGCGCTACTCTTCACATGTACACACTCACTACCCTGTGCCTCAATGTGGTGTAAGTGAAACCAACACTGGGCGCGCTGCTCTTCATGATATGTACACACGCACTACCCTGTGCCTCAATGTGGTGTAAGTGAAACCAACACTGGGCGTGCTGCTCTTCATGATATGTACACACGCACCACCCTGTGCCTCAATGTGGTGTAAGTGGAACCAACACTGGGCGCGCTGCTCTTCACATGTACACACTCACTACCCTGTGCCTCAATGTGGTGTAAGTGAAACCAACACTGGGCGCGCTGCTCTTCATGATATGTACACACGCACTACCCTGTGCCTCAATGTGGTGTAAGTGGAACCAACACTGGGCGCGCTGCTCTTCACATGTACACACTCATTACCCTGTGCCTCAATGTGGTGTAAGTGAAACCAACACTGGGCGCGCTGCTCTTCATGATATGTACACACTCTCTACCCAGTGCCTCAATGTGGTGTAAGTCAAACCAACACAGGGCGCGCTGCTCTTCATGATATGTACACACGCACTACCCTGTGCCTCATCATGCTATAAGTGGAACTAACACGGGCGCGCTGCTCTTCATGATATGTACACACGCACTACCCTGTGCCTCAATGTGGTGTAAGTGAAACCAACACTGGGCGTGCTGCTCTTCATGATATGTACACACGCACCACCCTGTGCCTCAATGTGGTGTAAGTGAAAACAACACTGGGCATCTGCTCTTCATGATATGTACAGACTCTCTACCCGGTGCCTCAATGTGGTGTAAGTGAAAACAACACTGGGCATCTGCTCTTCATGATATGTACAGACTCTCTACCCGATGCCTCAATGTGGTGTAAGTGGAACCAACACTGGGCGCGCTGCTCTTCACATGTACACACTCACTACCCTGTGCCTCAATGTGGTGTAAGTGAAACCAACACTGGGCGCGCTGCTCTTCACATGTACACACTCACTACCCTGTGCCTCAATGTGGTGTAAGTGAAACCAACACTGGGCGCGCTGCTCTTCATGATATGTACAGACTCACTACCCTGTGCCTCAATGTGGTGTAAGTGGAACCAACACTGGGCGCACTGCTCTTCACATGTACACACTCACTACCCTGTGCCTCAATGTGGTGTAAGTGAAACCAACACTGGGCGCGCTGCTCTTCATGATATGTACACACTCTCTACCCAGTGCCTCAATGTGGTGTAAGTCAAACCAACACGGGGCGCGCTGCTCTTCATGATATGTACACACGCACTACCCTGTGCCTCAATGTGGTGTAAGTGAAACCAACACTGGGCGCGCTGCTCTTCATGATATGTACACACGCAGTACCCTGTGCCTCAATGTGGTGTAAGTGGAACCAACACTGGGCGCGCTGCTCTTCACATGTACACACTCACTACCCTGTGCCTCAATGTGGTGTAAGTGAAACCAACACTGGGCGCGCTGCTCTTCATGATATGTACACACTCTCTACCCAGTGCCTCAATGTGGTGTAAGTCAAACCAACACGGGGCGCGCTGCTCTTCATGATATGTACACACGCACTACCCTGTGCCTCAATGTGGTGTAAGTGAAAACAACACTGGGCATCTGCTCTTCATGATTTGTACAGGCTCTCTACCCGGTGCCTCAATGTGGTGTAAGTGGAACCAACACTGGGCGCGCTGCTCTTCACATGTACACACTCACTACCCTGTGCCTCAATGTGGTGTTAGTGAAACCAACACTGGGCGCGCTGCTCTTCATGATATGTACACACGCACTACCCTGTGCCTCAATGTGGTGTAAGTGGAACCAACACTGGGCGCGCTGCTCTTCACATGTACAGACTCACTACCCTGTGCCTCAATGTGGTGTAAGTGGAACTAACACTTGGTGCGCTGTTCTTCATGATATGTACAGACTCTCTACCCGGTGCCTCAATGAGGTGTAAGTGAAAACAACACTTGGCATCTGTTCTTCATGATATGTACAGACTCTCTACCCGGTGCCTCAATGTGGTGTAAGTGGAACCAACACTGGGCGCGCTGCTCTTCACATGTACACACTCACTACCCTGTGCCTCAATGTGGTGTAAGTGAAACCAACACTGGGCGCGCTGCTCTTCACATGTACACATTCACTACCCTGTGCCTCAATGTGGTGTAAGTGAAACCAACACTGGGCGCGCTGCTCTTCATGATATGTACACACGCACTACCCTGTGACTCAATGTGGTGTAAGTGGAACCAACACTGGGCGCGCTACTCTTCACATGTACACACTCACTACCCTGTGCCTCAATGTGGTGTAAGTGAAACCAACACTGGGCGCGCTGCTCTTCATGATATGTACACACGCACTACCCTGTGCCTCAATGTGGTGTAAGTGAAACCAACACTGGGCGTGCTGCTCTTCATGATATGTACACACGCACCACCCTGTGCCTCAATGTGGTGTAAGTGGAACCAACACTGGGCGCGCTGCTCTTCACATGTACACACTCACTACCCTGTGCCTCAATGTGGTGTAAGTGAAACCAACACTGGGCGCGCTGCTCTTCATGATATGTACACACGCACTACCCTGTGCCTCAATGTGGTGTAAGTGGAACCAACACTGGGCGCGCTGCTCTTCACATGTACACACTCATTACCCTGTGCCTCAATGTGGTGTAAGTGAAACCAACACTGGGCGCGCTGCTCTTCATGATATGTACACACTCTCTACCCAGTGCCTCAATGTGGTGTAAGTCAAACCAACACAGGGCGCGCTGCTCTTCATGATATGTACACACGCACTACCCTGTGCCTCATCATGCTATAAGTGGAACTAACACGGGGCGCGCTGCCCTTCATGATATGTACACACGCACTACCCTGTGCCTCAATGTGGTGTAAGTGAAACCAACACTGGGCGTGCTGCTCTTCATGATATGTACACACGCACCACCCTGTGCCTCAATGTGGTGTAAGTGAAAACAACACTGGGCATCTGCTCTTCATGATATGTACAGACTCTCTACCCGGTGCCTCAATGTGGTGTAAGTGAAAACAACACTGGGCATCTGCTCTTCATGATATGTACAGACTCTCTACCCGATGCCTCAATGTGGTGTAAGTGGAACCAACACTGGGCGCGCTGCTCTTCACATGTACACACTCACTACCCTGTGCCTCAATGTGGTGTAAGTGAAACCAACACTGGGCGCGCTGCTCTTCACATGTACACACTCACTACCCTGTGCCTCAATGTGGTGTAAGTGAAACAAACACTGGGCGCGCTGCTCTTCATGATATGTACAGACTCACTACCCTGTGCCTCAATGTGGTGTAAGTGGAACTAACACTGGACGCGCTGCTCTTCATGATATGTACAGACTCTCTACCCGGTGCCTCAATGTGGTGTAAGTGGAACCAACACTGGGCGCTCTGCTCTTCACATGTACACACTCACTACCCTGTGCCTCAATGTGGTGTAAGTGAAACCAACACTGGGCGCGCTGCTCTTCATGATATGTACACACTCTCTACCCAGTGCCTCAATGTGGTGTAAGTCAAACCAACACGGGCGCGCTGCTCTTCATGATATGTACACACGCACTACCCTGTGCCTCAATGTGGTGTAAGTGAAACCAACACTGGGCGCGCTGCTCTTCATGATATGTACACACGCAGTACCCTGTGCCTCAATGTGGTGTAAGTGGAACCAACACTGGGCGCGCTGCTCTTCACATGTACACACTCACTACCCTGTGCCTCAATGTGGTGTAAGTGAAACCAACACTGGGCGCGCTGCTCTTCATGATATGTACACACTCTCTACCCAGTGCCTCAATGTGGTGTAAGTCAAACCAACACGGGGCGCGCTGCTCTTCATGATATGTACACACGCACTACCCTGTGCCTCAATGTGGTGTAAGTGAAAACAACACTGGGCATCTGCTCTTCATGATATGTACAGACTCTCTACCCGGTGCCTCAATGTGGTGTAAGTGGAACCAACACTGGGCGCGCTGCTCTTCACATGTACACACTCACTACCCTGTGCCTCAATGTGGTGTAAGTGAAACCAACACTGGGCGCGCTGCTCTTCATGATATGTACACACGCACTACCCTGTGCCTCAATGTGGTGTAAGTGGAACCAACACTGGGCGCGCTGCTCTTCACATGTACAGACTCACTACCCTGTGCCTCAATGTGGTGTAAGTGGAACTAACACTTGGCGCGCTGCTCTTCATGATATGTACAGACTCTCTACCCGGTGCCTCAATGTGGTGTAAGTGAAAACAACACTTGGCATCTGCTCTTCATGATATGTACAGACTCTCTACCCGGTGCCTCAATGTGGTGTAAGTGGAACCAACACTGGGCACGCTGCTCTTCACATGTACACACTCACTACCCTGTGCCTCAATGTGGTGTAAGTGAAACCAACACTGGGCGCGCTGCTCTTCACATGTACACACTCACTACCCTGTGCCTCAATGTGGTGTAAGTGAAACCAACACTGGGCGCGCTGCTCTTCATGATATGAACAGACTCTCTACCCGGTGCCACAATGTGGTGTAAGTCAAACCAACACTGGACGCGCTGCTCTTCATGATATGAACAGACTCACTACCCAGTGCCTCAATGTGGTATAAGTGAAACCAACACTGGGCGCGCTGCTCTTCATGATATGTACACACGCACTACCCTGTGCCTCAATGTGCAAGTGGAACAAATACTGGGCGCGCTGCTCTTCATGATATGTACACACGCACTACCCTGTGCCTCAATGTGGTGTAAGTGGAACCAACACTGGGCGCGCTGCTCTTCACATGTACACACTCACTACCCTGTGCCTCAATGTGGTGTAAGTGAAACCAACACTGGGTGCGCTGCTCTTCATGATATGTACACACTCTCTACCCAGTGCCTCAATGTGGTGTAAGTCAAACCAACACGGGGCGCGCTGCTCTTCATGATATGTACACACGCACTACCCTGTGCCTCAATGTGGTGTAAGTGAAACCAACACTGGGCGCGCTGCTCTTCATGATATGTACAAACGCACTACCCTGTGCCTCAATGTGGTGTAAGTGGAACCAACACTGGGCGCGCTGCTCTTCATGATATGTACACACTCTCTACCCAGTGCCTCAATGTGGTGTAAGTCAAACCAACACGGGGCGCGCTGCTCTTCATGATATGTACACACGCACTACCCTGTGCCTCAATGTGGTGTAAGTGAAACCAACACTGGGCGCGCTGCTCTTCATGATATGTACACAAGCACTACCCTGTGCCTCAATGTGCAAGTGGAACAAATACTGGGCGCGCTGCTCTTCATGATATGTACACTCCCTCTACCCTGTGCCTCATTATGCTATAAGTGGAACTAACACTGGACGCGCTGCTCTTCATGATATGTACACACCCTCTACCCTGTGCCTCAATGTGGTGTAAGTGAAAACAACACTGGTCGTGCTGCTCTTCATGATATGTACACACGCACTACCCTGTGCCTCAATGTGGTGTAAGTGGAACCAACACTGGGCGCGCTGCTCTTCACATGTACACACTCACTACCCTGTGCCTCAATGTGGTGTAAGTGAAACCAACACTGGGCGCGCTGCTCTTCATGATATGTACACACGCACTACACTGTGCCTCAATGTGGTGTAAGTGAAACCAACACTGGGCGCGCTGCTCTTCATGATATGTACACACGCACTACCCAGTGCCTCAATGTATTGTAAGTCAAACCAACACGGGCGCGCTGCTCTTCATGATCTCACTACCCTGTGCCTCAATGTGGTGTAAGTGGAACTAACACTGGACGCGCTGCTCTTCATGATATGTACAGACTCTCTACCCGGTGCCTCAATGTGGTGTAAGTGGAACCAACACTGGGCGCGCTGCTCTTCACATGTACACACTCACTACCCTGTGCCTCAATGTGGTGTAAGTGAAACCAACACTGGGCGCGCTGCTCTTCATGATATGTACACACTCTCTACCCAGTGCCTCAATGTGGTGTAAGTCAAACCAACACGGGGCGCGCTGCTCTTCATGATATGTACACACGCACTACCCTGTGCCTCAATGTGGTGTAAGTGAAACCAACACTGGGCGCGCTGCTCTTCATGATATGTACACACTCTCTACCCAGTGCCTCAATGTGGTGTAAGTCAAACCAACACGGGGCACGCTGCTCTTCATGATATGTACGCACGCACTACCCTGTGCCTCAATGTGGTGTAAGTGGAACCAACACTGGGCGCGCTGCTCTTCACATGTACACACTCACTACCCTGTGCCTCAATGTGGTGTAAGTGAAACCAACACTGGGCGCGCTGCTCTTCATGATATGTACACACTCTCTACCCAGTGCCTCAATGTGGTGTAAGTCAAACCAACACGGGGCGCGCTGCTCTTCATGATATGTACACACGCACTACCCTGTGCCTCAATGTGGTGTAAGTGAAACCAACACTGGGCGTGCTGCTCTTCATGATATGTACACACGCACCACCCTGTGCCTCAATGTGGTGTAAGTGGAACCAACACTGGGCGCGCTGCTCTTCACATGTACACACTCACTACCCTGTGCCTCAATGTGGTGTAAGTGAAACCAACACTGGGCGCGCTGCTCTTCATGATATGTACACACTCTCTACCCAGTGCCTCAATGTATTGTAAGTCAAACCAACACGGGGTGCGCTGCTCTTCATGATCTCACTACCCTGTGCCTCAATGTGGTGTAAGTGGAACTAACACTGGACGCGCTGCTCTTCATGATATGTACAGACTCTCTACCCGGTGCCTCAATGTGGTGTAAGTGGAACCAACACTGGGCGCGCTGCTCTTCACATGTACACACTCACTACCCTGTGCCTCAATGTGGTGTAAGTGAAACCAACACTGGGCGCGCTGCTCTTCATGATATGTACACACTCTCTACCCAGTGCCTCAATGTGGTGTAAGTCAAACCAACACGGGGCGCGCTGCTCTTCATGATATGTACACACGCACTACCCTGTGCCTCAATGTGGTGTAAGTGAAACCAACACTGGGCGCGCTGCTCTTCATGATATGTACACACTCTCTACCCAGTGCCTCAATGTGGTGTAAGTCAAACCAACACGGGGCACGCTGCTCTTCATGATATGTACACACGCACTACCCTGTGCCTCAATGTGGTGTAAGTGGAACCAACACTGGGCGCGCTGCTCTTCACATGTACACACTCACTACCCTGTGCCTCAATGTGGTGTAAGTGAAACCAACACTGGGCGCGCTGCTCTTCATGATATGTACACACTCTCTACCCAGTGCCTCAATGTGGTGTAAGTCAAACCAACACGGGGCGCGCTGCTCTTCATGATATGTACACACGCACTACCCTGTGCCTCAATGTGGTGTAAGTGAAAACAACACTGGGCGCGCTGCTCTTCATGATATGTACACACGCACTACCCTGTGCCTCAATGTGGTGTAAGTGAAAACAACACTGGGCATCTGCTCTTCATGATATGTACAGACTCTCTACCCGGTGCCTCAATGTGGTGTAAGTGAAAACAACACTGGGCGCGCTGCTCTTCATGATATGTACACACGCACTACCCTGTGCCTCAATGTGCAAGTGGAACAAATACTGGGTGCGCTGCTCTTCATATGTACACACCCTCTACCCTGTGCCTCAATGTGGTGTAAGTGAAAACAACACTGGGCGCGCTGCTCTTCATGATATGTACAGACTCTCTACCCGGTGCCTCAATGTGGTGTAAGTGAAAACAACACTGGGCGCGCTGCTCTTCATGATATGTACACACTCTCTACCCAGTGCCTCAATGTGCAAGTGGAACAAATACTGGGCGCGCTGCTCTTCATGATATGTACACACCCTCTACCCTGTGCCTCATCATGCTATAAGTGGAACCAATACTGGACACGCTGCTCTTAATGATATGTACACACCCTCTACCCTGTGCCTCAATGTGGTGTAAGTGGAACCAACACTGAAAGTCTTCTCTTCATGATATGTACACACGCACTACCCAGAGCCTCAATGAGGTGTGAGTGAAACAAACACTAGGCGCGCTGCTCTTCAAAACCTAGACATGCTCTGTACCTCAAGCATCTACAGAACACCACTGAAATCCATGATAAATTGCCTCTCTTTCATATCCTGGGCATACTCTATACTACAAGCCTAAAAGTGATGCAGATTAGACCAATGACGATAGGGTACTTATCATACCTTGAACATGCTCTGTACCAATGTACGCGTGTGCTCCCCAACCTCACACCTTGAACATGCTCTGTACCAATGTACATGTGTGCTCCCCAACCTCACACCTTGAACATGCTCTGTACCAATGTACGTGTGTGCTCCTCAACCTCACACCTTGATCATGCTCTGTACCAATGTACGTGTGTGCTCCCCAACCTCACACCTTGAACATGCTCTGTACCAATGTACATGTGTGCTCCCCAACCTCACACCTTGAACATGCTCTGTACCAAGGTACGTGTGCTCCCCAACCTCTTAGGATCATCTCTGCTCCTGGTCTTCTATGGCTGGGGAACAAGGTCCAGAAATGGTCTGCCCAGCAATAAATTGTCCTTGTTCTCCCACTGTAGCTTGTGCTGAAAGCAGAACTCCTAATGCCCAATCGTTAGTGGCCATTGTTCGGTTGGGCATTCCTGTAAAGGTAGCATGTGCAGCCTTCAATTTGTAGTACTACAATGTATGATGCCATCATTCCCAGCAGTTTCATTATTCTCATGGTGAGAAGATGCGGCATCTGGTGAAGGGGAAGCAGAGGTTGAAATGTCATTGCTCTGTTGTTGCTGGGATAAGAATTTGCTGTGGCAGAATTGAGTGTTGCTCCCAGAAACCCCTAGGTTTGCTGTCGGCTGAGATGGGATTTTTTGGCTTTGATCATGATTCCAGTTTGTGGAGGAGTCGAACAGCCAGTTGAGTGTGGGCAAGGTATTGTGTGATACTTGCCTCTCCTTATCAGCCAATCACTTAGATACAAGAGCACATGAATTTGGCTTACTCTTGAGTAAGACACCAACACAGCTAAATATTTTGTAAATACTCCGAGAGCCGTCATCGATCTAAATGACAGAACCTTGAACAAGTATTGTGTTCCACTTATTACAAGCCTCATGTATTTGGAGTGAACCTGATGGACAGAGATGTGGAAGTGCTTATGTTTTAGATCGCGCATGGTCATGCAGTCGCCCTTCGTTAGAAGTGGCTTGACATCTTGCAGGGTGACCATCTTGACATTTTGTAACATTATCTAGAGGTTCAGTGCTACCCCTGCCCATCACCCTCCGGCTTCCGTTACACAGGGAGATTGGAGCGCGACAGTAAGGTGTAGCTGCGCAGAGCACGCTTCACTAAGCACCTACAATGTATCGCTCAGGATAGGTTCTCTGCTCTAACCCCCCACCCCCGTCTCCTGAAGAGTGAGGGCAAAATGGAATTAGGACAGCAGGACTCACTCCAATTTCTTACAAATGCGATTCCTCTTTTACTGGGTGAAGTCCCCTAGGATTAGAGAAGTTAGAGTGGGTCTATGGTCCTGATGAAAGCCTGAGAATGCTATAGTGTTCATAAACAGGGCTGAAACATGTTGACAAACAGGATTGTGAAGAAGGTACCATAAGAAAATCGCACTCCCTTAGTTGTTTTAATCTTGTGTGGAGTAGGAATGATTTTGCAGTAATAAAACTGACTTTCAGCACACCTATCCCAAAGCAGTTTAACACCTGTTATTGAGACCCACTAATCTTGCACTTCATTCAAAAAACAGACTCCAGTAACTGTGGATGATTCCTTTCAGCACCATGACGGTGCGGGCGTCAGAAAAACTGAGATGACGACGCACTGCACCTCGTGTGGGAAGGGGAGTGTCCTTTTGGATACATATCTCTATTTCTCTAATATCAGGTTGTTCATAGACCAATATCATTACAACTGAGTGAAATAACCACAAACATCAACTTCAGGGGCACTATCTGTGACCCCTGGAAAATTATAGAGCCTACCAGTCCTTTTTTAGGTCTCGCCTGAGCCAGCGCTTAGCGCTGCTCTGGCCGAGACATTTAGTAAGTATGTTTTTGAAGTGCTACCAGAGAGGCTTTTGCTGGCCTCCAGCTTGCGTTCACGATGGCGTGCACGCGCGCAGCTGCCATCTGGGTGTTCTCTAATGGCTCCTCTGCGCACACTATCCCCTCCCTTCTCAGAGGCGCCATCTGGCTTTCCTCTCGCTCGGACAAGCGCTTTAATGCCCCCTCCCCACCACAGATCACGTCACCATTGCATCTGCATTTGCCTGTGTTTTGTCAGCAGACGAGAGTTTTTACATTGCTCATTTTCTTTCTTTGCATCAGAGAAGCGCAATGGTGCAAAAGGCAATGTATCTTTTGAATTAAAGGAACAGATCACGTCACCACTGCTTCTGCATTTGCCTGTGTTTTGTCAGCAGACGAGGAGTTTTTACATTGCTCATTTTCTTTCTTTGCATCAGAGAAGCGCAATGGTGCAAAAGGCAATGTATCTTTTGAATTAAAGGAACAGATCACGTCACCACTGTATCTGCATTTGCCTGTGTTTTGTCAGCAGACGAGGAGTTTTTACATTGCTCATTTTCTTTCTTTGCATTAGAGAAGCGCAATGGTGCAAAAGGCAATGTATCTTTTGAATTAAAGGAAGCCGAAGCAGAGTCTACACATGTTCCTGTTTTACAGCGCACTACCCCCACTACCCCCCTTCTCAGAGGCGCCATCTGGCTTTCCTCTCGCTCGGACAAGCGCTTTAATGCCCCCTCCCCCACCACACATCACGTCACCACTGCATCTGCATTTGCCTGTGTTTTGTCAGCAGACGAGTAGGCCACCACGGACGCTTACAGCAAAGAGTTAAACAGTCAACAAGCCAATACAATGGGCTAGGTTTGTCTCTGCTTAAATGCATTCATTTTAAAGTCTCGCTAAGTACATAGTCTGTCAAACATCTTCCCCTTCTCGCTCAGCCTTGCACATGCTTGTCGCTGTGCAGAAGGCAGCATAATGCATATCTATCTGTGCCTAGAGTGTAATTATTTACACAGCGGGATGTACAGATTAAATTCAAAACTCGTCTAAGCATCACTCTGCACCACCACAGCATCACTCAGCACCACCACAGCATCACTAAGAACCACCACAGCATCACTCAGCACCACCACAGCACCACCACAGCATCACTAAGCACCACCACAACACCATTAAACACCACCTCAGCATCACTAAGCACCACAACATCACTAAAGCACCACCACAGCATCACTCAGCACCACCTCAACACAACTCAACACAGCCTCAGCATCACTAAGCACCACAACACAACTCAGCACCACCACAGCATCACTCAGCACCACCACAGAATCACTCAGCACCACCACAGAATCACTCAGCACCACCACAGCACCACTAAACACTACCTCAGCATCACCAAGCACCACCACAACACAACTCAACACCACCTCACCATCAATAAGCACCACCACCACAGCATCACTAAGTACCACAACAGCATCACTAAGCACCACCACAGCACCACTCAGCACCACCACAGCACCACTCAGCACCACCACACCACCACCACAGCATCACTCAGCACCACTAAACACGACCTCAGCATCACTAAGCACCACCACCACAGCACCACTAAGTACCACAACAGCATCACTAAGCACCACCACAACACCACTCAGCACCACCACAGCATCACTAAGCACCACCTCAACACCACTCAACACTACCTCAAGCATTAGAATAGCCAATAGGTCTCGCCTTTGGGGCCTTATAAGTATTTAACCATGCAACAGTTAATGTTGTTGCACCAAGGATATTATGCTGCATAACTAAATACTTATAAGGTCCCAAAAGCGAGACCTATTGGCTATGCCAATGCTTGTTATGTGTGTACATCAGGCCGTGTGTCAAGATTTATGTATATTGTTCTCTGCCTCACAGCTGGCATTTCTGTGCCTTCACGTGGACTCGGAGGGCTCGACCCAGAAGTCTTGCTTGCCTTTGTCTACGATTTCTGCTTCAAAGAGCTGCTTGTCTAAGCTGGGCCTTGAAAATCTTCTCTGTTTTTCGATTTCTTTTCTCTAGGCCTCTACAGCACTAAGGGTTCTCAATAAAAATGGGTGGGGATCCAACTGCCAAGCCTTTTCAGTACCAGCTCTTTGGAAAAGGCATGGCACTCCCAGGCCCTGCTTCTTTCCGTGGGATTGATCCTTTGCTTAGAGTGGTCCACCACTGTTGCTATCGAAAATTTAAATTTGAAGGTTGATCCTTTTGAGGTTGATCCTCTTAAGGCGGTTCCTGTGTGTGAAATGTTGCATCTTTTCGAGGTCTGGGTACCATGCCTGTTCCTTGGTGTCCACTACAGGTAGGCGATGCGTGGTATTTGTCCTCGGTGTGGGTTTTAATGGGATCCCTGGAGATTCACCCTGAGTCGGAGTTTTCAAGAGATAAAGAAATAAAACTCTGCACCCTTTTAAATGTACCCATGCTGCTGGGAGGCAATGAGCAAGACGTGCTCTCCATCCTCACTGTCTCCCCGAGGCCCATCTGATCGTATCGGCTGCCGTGGGACGACTGCATCGCCATCACACCGCGGTGTGAGCCCTGTGCAACCTTCTGCAGCTGCTGGAGGGGGCTAAGAGAGGACACGAAGGATCTGGTGCGCCCGGGGGCTCTGAACGACGGTCTGAGGCGACAGGTGCCATCTTGGTCCCAGGGAATATCGAGCCGCTGGGGAGGAGAGTGCTGTGTGGGAAACCTGCTGAGACCGGCCCCCAAACTGCGTGAGGCAGTGGGGTACCCCATGAGCCCCGAGAGAGAGGTGTCCCCGCAGCTGGACGGGGATGGACCTGGTGTGGCCACGGGTGCTCCGACGCGGCGTGGGCCTGCCGGGGCCGCCACGCTGATGCCCTACCTGCAGGCTGGCCTCCGACCCCCAGATTGCCGAAGAGCTGAACGCCCCGGGCTAGGAGTGCGTGTGGTCCTTCATAGCACAACCAGAGGATTCCTGCTGCAACTCGGCGGTGCCGGGGAGTGCGGAGGCGGGGTGGGCACCCCAATTGCAGGCCTGTAGGTGGCGGCAGCCGAGAACCGACAGAGACCATGGCGGACTGCTAGCTGAGAACGGAGGCACCGCGCGGGACTCCCAATTCCAGTGAGCTCCTCGCTACTTGACTCCTGGTTAGCGAGCGGGCCTCTGCGAGACTGGCAGAAGCGTTCTCCCCTGCAGAGACAACACGCAAGGTGGAGGCCGAATGCTGGAGATCGAGTGAGTCAGCGCTGAGGCTCAACCCGAGGACTGCCGTGGGATTTTCAGTTCCACACGCCCAAAGGTGAGAGTGGACTGCTTTTGGGAGCCGCGTGAGCTGGACCCCTACACGATTTGAGGGCACATCCTAGCAGCCCCTTGGGACAGAAGGGCAAGAGAGGAAATATTGGAGTCATGAGGCTTGAGGAACTTCGCACACCCTAGATCTCCAGTGAGGAGACTCCTCTTCACTGGGGCGAACTGGCAGCAACTTGTGGACAATACTGTGGCGATCCTCTGGAACCTGCAACGGATTAGGCCACAGCAATACTCGCCCACACAGGATACGTTTGGAGCAGGTGGAATTATATAGTCACTCCCCTGCCCCCGACTGAGGAGGGTGATCAACTGTGTTGTCCGACCCCACTGGATCCAATCTGGCGTAAGGGACATTCAGTGGAACTAGGCCGCAGCACCAGACGGGTAGCAAACTTCTGCTGTGTCGCTTGAAGAGACCTCAGGCGCCCTGCCCTGGAGGAGGTCATGGACACCAAACTCGGTTCCAGCTAAACTAGAGAAGGTGGGTGCCGACGGAGAGGTGAGTCGCATGGCATCACTTTGCATAGCGCTGCAGTGTGCACAAGGCCTTAAGACGGTGGACAAGCTGAGGTGAAGAGGGGCTCGGGACCTTGACCGACCTGGTCTACCCGCAATGCCATGCTCCAAAGCGGACAACCCGGTGGTATCCCGTTGGAATAAGGCCCCACAGACAGAGGCGGTGGTTCCTCCCCCGCACACTCGCCAATGACAGAAGACGGGTCCTCTGCCCCTATGACTCGGGGGTATATGAGCCTTTTCCTGCAAGAAATTCGGACGAATATGACCGCTCTCAAGGATGAATTCAAATCCTGCCTGCGCGACATCCGGAGAGACGTCACTGAAATAGGAGAAAGAGTGGATGACCTCGAACGGACCGTCAACGCCAGGTCTGAGGATCAGGAGATGCTCTGGCGTCGAGTACCAGTGATGGAAGACCAGCATACTGATCTACAAACTAAGCAAGAAGACCTAGAAAATAGGAGCCGCCGGACTAATTTGACTAATTCAGCCCAAAAATTCCAGCGCGTATGGAGGCCATTAACACAATACCTCATGCATATAGAATTCACATGCTTCAGCCCGCCAAAACTCAGGGCTCTCCAACTTTTCGACTAGAGGCACCACACAAGCTTTCCCTCACCAGCATAAGGAGCACTTGGTGCCGAGGGAGATCCGCCTGTCCCACTTCCCACTAGATGTTACAGCTCCCCGTGTGCACTTACGCCCTGGCATTGGACGAGACCTGTTTACAGTTTGTTTGTTAGGTGTTCACTAATTCATTGATATCAGTGTTAATCTGAAGCACAACAGGGTGTATGATGATAGCTTTAAAAGTGTTAATGGTGGTCTCACAAATAGGTGGAATACAGCATGTTGATCTGCATTGGTGCTGCAGGGCTTAATCTTACTCTCTATAAATGTGCAATCCCAGCCGTCAGCATTGCTATGTACAGGTTCTCCCTTGTGGAAGCCAATGTGTGACAGTACTACTCTGAGCTTATACTGCTACCGATGAGAGGATACTGGAGGCTTCCCATTAATGTATTAACAGCATTTCGCACTCATATGATGTGGACTGTGGTAGCTTGCATTGATACTGTAAACTTAAATCTACCTTTTACGGATATACAACTCCCTTTCTAAGCATTGTTATGTACTTTTTGTGCTTATCAATAAAAAGACTAAGTAAAAAAATGTATCCATGCTGGACAAGTGCCTTGCTCTGGTCTCTCAGTAAGCAGGGGATTCAGACCTGCTAATGTTGTGGCCACAGAAACCTGCTACTGCAAGAGGGGCAAAACTTAAACCGAGTATTCTTTGTACCCTCCCTCAAATGAGTTGTTCTTATACAACTTGCTCTGTAGGCTAGACATCAATCGTGCTCTTCTCTCTCAGTTGTCCAGCATTGACACATTTAAATTTTCAATAGCAACAGTGATGGGCCACTCTAAGCACGTCTGAGTTCAATGGAGGAAAAGCAATCTGAGGTGGAGTCTCTGTCCTAGAGCATTGTGGATTTCAAGGGAAGCACCAAGAGTCACTTCGAAACTGAAGCGCCTTCTTTAAACAAAAACAACTTGTAATTATCGGAGTCCGACATGAGATGGTAGGACCGTGCACAGCATGTGATCTACAGCTACACACGCTGCAGAGAACTTGATCATCAGCACACAAAGCGCTTTGGCAGTCACTGTCCACTTTCACAATTAGTCTGATAAGTTGAACTCTTTCTACAGGATCAGACCACCACCATGCCTTCCTTTTATACTTACTCTGTCCAAAAAACGCTTTCTCTGCGCTTCTCGGTCTGGGAATTGGGTGAGGGCATGCAGCCTCGAGTTCAGCTGGCAGAAGTGTTTTTGCATCACTTGTCCAAAAGGATCCTCTGGATGGATCTGTTCATACAGCACAAAGCATGCTGATTGGAAGTGATTAGCTGCCCAGCTGATCACAGTCGAGGATCTAAGGAAGATACAGTGGAAGAACAAACAAAATATTCAATTAACTTGGAGAATTAAAGCAGAGGGCTTAATGACTAGGGCATGATATGCAACAGCAGGTACAAACATTGCCACCACCATAAATGGTATACAAAAAGGTGATAGATATAACGCTTGAATTAATCAGAGTCACTGGTAATTACTATGGGTCGCATCCCAGTGCATCGTTACTTTGCACACCATGCCGCCTCAGTCTGGACCAAGACATATGCAAATCAGTCTGGACGCTGCTCCAACTGGAATGGTCCTGCCCGACCAGGTCGCCCCTGAACCAGAACACAAGCAACCTAGGACTGATTTCACCCTAGGTAGGGCTCATAAACCAGGTATAACTCAGTCCCACTTACAGCGACACACTAAAGTATGCAAAAAAAGTGATGGATGGAATTCTTGAATTAATCTCAGCCCCTGGCAATTACTTGGTGCGGCATCCCAGTCCATCCCTATTTTGCTCACCATAAACAAAACAGCTTTTTGCATGGAAAAAACACTTGTTCCAGTCTTGAAAACGGAAAACACTAATAGCGCGAAAAATCAGATACTTAATGGCCAGCGCCACCTGACCTTTACAAAGATGCTCAAGCACATTCTTTGCAAATGTTTAAAAAGAAAGGCAGAAGCTGTAGTCTCCATCTTAAAAGAGGAACGCAAGAGCTGATAAGCGGCAGTGCCCTGTGAACAGGTTATGTGAATAAACTCCAGCAGAGCAAACTTTCAAGGACGGGCTTTCTACTCAGACAGCTCAGATACACTTTGGGGATAATGCTACTGAATGGAAAATGGAGAAGTCAGATTACTAGCCAAAGTAATTTGGCTCTCACCATCTTTCATCCCTATTACTCAGCATACATTTCTACAAGGAGTGATATCACTCGCTGTAGGAAGGTGGAATCTGACTGCATGGTTGCCGCCACTTTTTTCCTGGTGTTTTGCTGGTTTTCGACTTAGTTTGGCTGGGATACTGCTATTCAGGACCCCAGCCTATCTGCTTACTCCCTAAATTGGTTGTTCATGTACTTTAGGTACAGTCCAGATTGGATTCTGGGGTACCCTAGTATATGGTATACTATGTACGCAGGGCATAGGTACCCCAGAGGCCTCCCAGGGGCTGCAGCATGTATTATGCCACCCCTGAGAGGCCATTCAAAATGACACAACAGGTCTGCTACTGCAGCCTGTGTAAGGTGGTGCATGCACCCCTTCCTTAGATATAGGTTCACTATATCTATCCTAATCACTGCACATATAAGCCTATCAGTCACCCCTATGCAGGCCTTATCAATCCTGAAGGCAGGGTGCTGCATTTTATGTGAGAGGGTGCCCAAGCATGAGCAGAGCCCCTCTGCAGCCTTCGGAACCACTATTCCGGGGTTGTCTGTGATGCAGCCAACCATATACTCTCAAGTGCATTATAACCTCGCGGTAAATGCTAACTTTAAAATGGCTGCAAGGAATTATGTTGTGTTTGGTGTCAAACACCTTGGAATCATACCTCCACACCAGTAACCAGTCTCCTAGAGGGAGAAATATGACAGCACTGGTACACCCGGTACCAGCTTCACAGAGCCCTGGCATCACAAAATGGATGCTGCCAGCCACAGACACGAGTCTGCCCTCCTGCTGCTGGACGAAACTCCGGCAGGGGAAGGCTTGACAATAGGTTTCCTGTCACAGGGAGGTGTGACCACCTCCCAGACAGGCTTTAGTGTATTGGGGCTGGGTGGGTGCACTCTCAGAGTGCTTTGATGTCTGCACTGGGGGCACATTTGGTGTCCCTGTGCGCAGTCCAGCTCAAACCGGTAGCAGGGGCTACCAGCCCCTGCTCTGGCGCGAAACTGGACAAAGGACATCGGTGTAGCCACCCCTCTGTCCTGACCCTCCCATAGTAGGGTCCCCAGAGTTTGTCCCACCCCTTCCTTGGGTATAAAGTAGGAACCCTGACTACAGGACTTTAGATATTACCTGGACTAAACTTTGCTACAGAAACCAAGTAACCTTCGACGATCTACGCTTTGCTGGACGACTGAAGAATCTCCCTTGGAGTAAAGGAGTTACTCCCCTGCAACGCAGGCACCTCAACGCATCTGACCGGTTTGCATCTACGCAGCTCCCGACGGACTCCGAAGATTTTGCAACACAGGAGGTGGGTGCCCAAGCTTCCCCGAGGCCGACTAGTGCTCTCAGCAAACCTGAGACCCGCAGCCCTCGTGGGGACCGTGCAACCCGAACCCCTGGATGGACACCGTGCACATTTGCAGCAGCATATGCTTTTATGCGATCCCTGAGGGTGTGCTTTGGGCTACTTGTAGTCCAAGCCCCGAGCAGTGTTTCCACCGAAGATTACTGGCCTACACTCCACGAGTGTTCCGTGGGCTGGTATTGAGTGATTCCTCTCGAGGTCCCTTCGCGATCCCTGGTCCGTTGACCTGTGGGTGCCTGAGAAAGCAACTTTAACTTTCAGTGTGTTTCCCTGGTTCCTCCAGACGTGCCCTGACTCTCCATCGCTTGGGGAGTCCCCAGGACCTTGCTGGTCCTCACAGAAGCATCTTTTCTCTGACCGCGTGGGTTGAATTTGCCAAGGCTTGTTGGTCTCCAATCCGGAAACTGACCCCCCAGCACTCGACATCCTTCGTGGGACAGCTCGCCTGCGGAATCTGGTTGTCGTCGACGTCTCCTGGTCCCCGGGGCTGCAGAGTCAAGCTTCACCTCTTCGCACCTGAAGCACCCGACATCGGTGGGCATTCGATTGCTCCGCTCCTGGTCACGTGAAGTGACCCAGACTTTGTCCCCTCTGCTTTCAGGTTCTTCACATCTCCGATCCAGGCTTGGATCACACCGGACACTTTTCTTCTCCACGGCAGCAGTACTTTCTCGCATCACGCCATTGAAAATGACGAGGGTTTCCGACACCACTTGACCCCTATGCACCCGGCTCCTCTGGGATAGGTAACACGGGTACCTTGGTACTCTCAAGGGTGCTGGCCTTAGAACCTTCTATGTTTAGCTGGGTTTGCTTGAAGTCCTCTCCTAAGTGTCCTTAAACTTTAAAATTCCAAACGCGACTTTCCCATAGAGTTGTACGGAGCTCGCGTCTGTGTTCCCACACTGCACCCGTCCTCCCTGTGTCACTACCTTGGGTGGTTCCTTGGGGTCCCAGCGATTCTACGTGCTCTAGGCACTGTGTCTAGTCAAGTCGTGGTTGTTATACCACTTTCTTAATATATGGTTTGGTCTCCCCCTGGAGCCCACTGTGTATTGTGCTATTTACTGTCGTTCTAGTACTGTAATATTGTGTGCCTTGTTCTCTAATCTCATAAAGAGGTTAGTAGAGAGTGTTTAGTAATAAATACATATATTTTATATATACCTGGTGTGGTTCTCCTTTCATTTGGTCATTCAAGAGGTTATATACTGGTAAAACAAGCTGCTTTATATTCCTTCAAGACTTAGCCTGAAGGCTGCTCTCCACAGCTACCACTAGGATAGCTTTCTATAAAGGTTGTCTTTAACCTAATCATCAATAAGGGTCGTTTGGACTGGTGCAAGGTGCCCACTTTAATTAGTGGACAGCATATACCAGGCCAACTTCTCACACTCGCCACAGGAATGACATCACTGGCTTCCCACCAAACCATCTTTAAAAGAAACCTCTACACAAGAGAGCATCATTCACCAACATATCCCCACAGGAAGTGATTTACCAGAATCAATTTCTGCAGCAATGGTCATCAAACGTTTTTGCTCAGAGCCACCCCCAAAGGAAAATGTTTTGAAGTCGGGCTCCACTCCAAAATGTTATGGCAAGACTGAGCACAGGGGGCGGGGCTTATGGAATAATTTCAGGGGTGCATTTTCTGTAGCTCATAATCTACACTAATTGTGAAACTTATAAAAGAGCAAAAACAAAAACAGAAATTTTCCAAAAATATTAATCTCTATAATTGGGGTGTTGTGAGCCCCTCATACATCTTGGACCAATGCAACTGCACTTGCTACACGAATGATAGCTGGAACAGGCCGTCTCCTCTGCCTCTTTCACCCCTTCTACACCATGACTAGCCATCATTTCAATATTAACACACACTATCTGTCCATGCCTGCTGGATCGTGTTGGAACAGCAGGAAGCCACTGCAAGATATTATCAAAGCTGAGGATGGGAGCAGCTTGAGATTCTGGGGCGAAGTTAGACACACTCAGGTATGAGGCATCCCCTTATCGCCCCGGAAGGATTTAGTTTGAGCCTACCAGACTAGTAGCGAAAGGCATATTGTGGGCTTATCAAGAACACAGAGAGGCTTGCAGCCCACCCATTGTTTGCTGCTGGTTGGCTTTACTGTCACTGTCATTTGTCTGCTGCTTATTCGATGGCTTGCCTTGTACATCTTATGCTAGTCTCTCTCCTGGAGCACTGACAATTTACTTGAGTCCTTCCACTGCTCACGTTTAGAGAACTACTTTTTTTTGCCCTAAACACCCAACTAGAGTGCTTGTGTTTTCCAACGGTTTCCTCGTGTGCTTTCTTTTAGCCTGTGCTCCATCTTGCTCTCTCTCCCCGTGTGCTTCTCCCCTGCCCCTCGGTGATGCATTTGCCTATGTGTGCTTCTCTCCAGCTTTGCTTTCTGACCTATGTGCTTCTTTCACCCAGCTCCACATTGCTCTCTACAGCCCACTTGCTTTTCTTCGCCCTGCACTACACCTTGCTCTCTCTCACGTTGCTTCCCCCACCAACGTCCCATGTTGCTTTGCTTCACCGCCCCCTTACTTGCTTCTGCCCCGAGTCCCCTGTGTTGCTTCTGCCCCCACCTGTGTTGCTTCTACTCCTCCTGCTTTAAGAAAAATAGCCCTCAGATCAATAAACAAAAAAGGGAAAAAAAGTTTCCACATTATATAGTAGCCATGTGTATGCATGGGGCCCAGGCCTTCAACTGGCGTGGGTGACCGCGTGATAGGTTTCTTTTTAACTTCTCCTTTAGCCATGCTGCACATCATCTGGGACGCTGTATTGCATTGAACAAACCATTTGCAAAGCTAAGAGGTCCCAATTGCAAATCTGACTGGCTTTGCCAATGCTTGCTAAATAAGGCAGCTGACCTTGCATACACAGGTCATACTGCAGTTTAATTAGCAGCAGCCAAGCATACACAAGAGGAAGAAATACTGTCAAATTTCTGTTTCAGGGATGTCTCTGTGGACAAAGTCAAGATGTGCAGCTACACAGCCACTTTTACAGAATGGCGGGTGCCAATCTTCGAGCTGTAAATAAAAGAATAAGTAAAATGTGAAATAATACTTGCAAGGGTCGGATGCCTGAAGACTCCTTCATACATTAAAATAGAATCTCTTCTCACTAGACTGTCCCGCCAGGCCCTGCAACCCATCCTGTGTGTCTTGTATGGATCCTCGCTGTCTCCAGCATGGGCAGAGGCCCTGCAATGCCTCCCATGTGTCATGTATGGACCCTCGCTGTCTCAAGCATGGGAAGAGGCCCTGCAATGCCTCCCATGTGTCTTGTATGGACCCTAGCTGTCTCAAGCATGGGAAGAGGCCCTGCAATGCCTCCCATGTGTCTTGTATGGACCCTAGCTGTCTCAAGCATGGGAAGAGGCCCTGCAAAGCCTCCCATGTGTCTTGTATGGACCCTAGCTGTCTCAAGCATGGGAAGAGGCCCTGCAATGCCTCCCATGTGCCTTGTATGGACCCTCGCAGTCTCAAGCATGGGAAGAGGCCCTGCAATGCCTCCCGCGTGTCTTGTACAGACCCTCGCAGTCTCAAGCATGGGAAGAGGCCCTGCGATGCCTCCCATGTGTCTTGTATGGACCTTCGCTGTCTCAAGCATGGGAAGAGGCCCTGCAATGCCTCCCGCGTGTCTTGTACAGACCCTCACAGTCTCAAGCATGGGAAGAGGCCCTGCAATGCCTCCCATGTGTCTTATATGGACCTTCGCTGTCTCAAGCATGGGAAGAGGCCCTGCAATGCCTCCCGCGTGTCTTGTACAGACCCTCACAGTCTCAAGCATGGGAAGAGGCCCTGCAATGCCTCCCATGTGTCTTGTATGGACCTTCGCTGTCTCAAGCATGGGAAGAGGCCCTGCAATGCCACCCATGTGCCTTTACAGACCCTCGCTGTCTCAAGCATGGGAAGAGGCCCTGCAATGCCTCCCATGTGTCTTGTAGGGACCATCACTGTCTCAAGCATGGGAAGAGGCCCTGCAATGCCTCCCATGTGTCTTGCATGGACCCTCGCTGTCTCAAGCATGGGAAGAGGCCCTGCGATGCCTCCCATGTGTCTTGTATGGACCCTTGCTGTCTCAAGTATGGGAAGAGGCCCTGCGATGCCTCCCATGTGTCTTGTATGGACCCTCGCTGTCTCAAGCATGGGAAGAGGCCCTGCAATGCCTCCCAGGTGTCCTGTATGGACCATCGCTGTCTCAAGCATGGGAAGAGGCCCTGCAATGCCTCCCATGTGCCTTGTATGGACCCTCACAGTTTCAAGCATGGGAAGAGGCCCTGCAATGCCTCCCATGTGCCTTTATAGACCCTCGCTGTCTCAAGCATAGGAAGAGGCCCTGCAATGCCTCCCATGTGTCCTGTATGGACCATCGCTGTCTCAAGCATGGGAAGAGGCCCTGCAATGCCTCACATGTGTCATGTGTGGACCCTCGCTGTCTCAAGCATGGGAAGAGGCCCTGCAATGCCTCCCATGTGCCTTTATAGACCCTCGCGGTCTCAAGCATGGGAAGGGGCCCTGCAATGCATCCCATGTGTCTTGTATGGACCATCGCTGTCTCAAGCATGGGAAGACGCCCTGCGATGCCTCCCATGTGTCTTGTAGGGACCATCACTGTCTCAAGCACGGGAAGAGGCCCTGCAATGCCTCCCATGTCTCTTGCATGGACCCTCGCTGTCTCAAGCATGGGAAGAGGCCCTGCAATGCCTCCCATGTGTCTTGTATGGACCCTAGCTGTCTCAAGCATGGGAAGGGGCCCTGCAATGCCTCCCATGTGTCCTGTATGGACCATCGCTGTCTCAAGCATGGGAAGAGGCCCTGCAATGCCTCCCATGTGTCATGTATGGACCCTCGCTGTCTCAAGCATGGGAAGAGGCCCTGCAATGCCTCCCATGTGCCTTTATAGACCCTCGCTGTCTCAAGCATGGGAAGGGGCCCTGCAATGCCTCCCATGTGTCTTGTATGGACCCTTGCTGTCTCAAGTATGGGAAGAGGCCCTGCGATTCCTCCCATGTGTCTTGCAGGGACCTTCGCTGTCTCAAGCATGGGAAGAGGCCCTGCAATGCCTCCCATGTGCCTTGTATGGACCCTCACAGTCTCAAGCATGGGAAGAGGCCCTGCAATGCCTCCCATGTGTTTTGTAGGGACGATCACTGTCTCAAGCATGGGAAGAGGCCCAGCAATGCCTTCCATGTGCCTTGTGTTGACCATCGCTGTCTCCAGCATGGGAAGAGGCCCTGCAATGCCTCCCGTGTGTCATGTATGGACCCTCGCTGTCTCAAGCACGGGAAAAGGCCCTGCAATGCCTCCCATGTGTCTTGTATGGACCATCGCTGTCTCCAGCATGGGAAGAGGCCCTGCAATGCCTCCCGTGTGTCATGTATGGACCCTTGCTGTCTCAAGCATGGGAAGGGGCCCTACAATGCCTTCCATGTGTCTTGTATGGACCCTAGCTGTCTCAAGCATGGGACGAGGCCCAGCAATGCCTTCCATGTGCCTTGTGTTGACCATTGCTGTCTCCAGCATGGGAAGAGGCCCTACAATGCCTCCTGTGTGTCATGTATGGACCCTCGCTGTCTCAAGCACTGGAAGAGGCCCAGCAATGCCTCCCATGTGTCTTGTATGGACCATCGCTGTTCCCAGCATGGGAAGAGGCCCTGCAATGCCTCCCATGTGCCTTGTATGGACCCTCGCTGTCTCAAGCATGGAACGCGGCCCTGCAATGCCTCCCATGTGTCTTGTGTTGACCATCGCTGTCTCCAGCATGGGAAGAGGGCCTACAATGCCTCCCGTGTGTCATGTTTGGACCCTCGCTGTCTCAAGCATGGGAAGCGGCCCTGCAGTGCCTCCCATGTTTCTTGTATGGACCCTCGCTGTCTCAAGCATGGGAAGAGCAGTGACCCAGACACTCACCGTGAATTGTCCATGTAGGTGAGCACGACCTCGGCCAGGAGCAGAGTCGGACTGGCAGGATCCATGCCCACCTGCTTCAGCCCATCTTCCAGTAGTGATAAGTCACTCAGGTCAATCCCCAGCAACATATAATCGTCTCCATGGAGCCCAACGAGTCCTGCGAGAGAAGAAGCAAAACAATAGCATGAGCAGCTGACCATGCACAGGGGGGGGCAAGAGAAAAGAGTGCCACATTCCTGAGAATGGAACTACTGATTAATGAAGGTTTGAATATAAAGATATTCGTTTTATTATTCTGCGTAATAACAAGAAAATGTCTTTATTAATTTAACACAGATGAGAAAATGGAAAAGGAGATTGGAGCAGTGAGAGAAGGTGTGAAAAGACAACTACAGAAGGAGGAGATGATTGTTCAGCATGGGGAAATGGGTAAAAACATACAAAAGGAAGTAAATAATAAGGGCCAATGAGTTCCCTTTCTGCTGGAGTGGAAATGGGTGTCTTCTTTCAGAAAACCACATTTGGATTCCATTTACTGATTAACGCCCCCACTCCCTGCTGCCTGGCTAAGGCCACTCAAGGGGCCTAATGTATGGATTTAGGAAACATACCATCAAGATAGGCACACATTGTTACATTATCCTTTATTCTACTGAAACATCATGGCCCTAGCACATCTAGTATAAGAACTAGACCCCTAGACTGGGAAGAGGTAATGTAATCGTTACTTCTAAAGCGCACTGTGACCCAATGGGTATCCTGGCGCTGAGAGACGTGAGACCTGTCAGCATCAATCTAGAGGGGGGGGGGGGGACCAAGGTGCAATAGGAACAGGAGAAAGACAGATGTTATGCTCTAGGATAGAGCCAGGTCTTCAATTTCTTTCTGAACTGTAGTAGGTCTTCCATCTGGCGCAGCTCTGTAGGAAGACAGTTCCAGTGCCATGCTGCTTCAACACTAAAAGCACGGCCTCCCAGTTTTGCTCTTCTGATCCTGGGTACTTTCACCCAGCTGGCTGAGGACGAACGGAGGTTACGAATGGGAGCATACCAACCAAATTTGTTCTGCAACGGTTTGGGCCCCATACCGCGCAGAGCCTTGAATACAATACAGAGTGATTTAAATTGGATCCTCTGCAGTATTGGGAACCAGTGGAGCTCCGCAAGGGCCTGGGATGCAGAGGCCTGCCGAGGTCTCATCAGAGCCAGCTTGGCCGCCACAGTCTGAATTCTCTGTAGTCTTCCAATTAAATACTTGGGGGACTCCAGCAGCAAGGCATTACAATAGTCCAGCCTGCTCATAATGACACTCCTTACCACCAATTCACGTGCCTGTGTTGGTAGCAAAGGGAGAATCTTCCGAAGTACCCGGATAAGGGAGAAACTACTCCCAACAACCTTGTTAACTTGAGTTTCCAGGGTCAATTTCTCATTGAAACCGATTCAAAGGTTACGAACCGTCTCAGAGGGTACCAAAGGTGTATCAGAGGGGATGGGCCAGAAGTCGGTAGGAAGAGAGTATGGCACTGTCCCACTAGCACAGCATAAAATCTCAGTTTTGTCTGCATTAAATTGCAGAGAATTATTTTTCAGCCAGTGAACCACGTCCTGCATACAGGCATGGAAATTACCTAAAGTGGTTGACTGATCCCCCTCCAGGGATAGAATAAGCTGAGTATCATCAGCATAATTCATCAAGCCTATATCGTAGGACTTAATGACAGCCAACAAGGGGCGCATATATGCATTAAACAATATAGGGCTAATTGCAGATCCCTGAGGGACCCCATGTCGAATCCCGGTGAACTGTCATGACACCATCGACATAAAAGCTTAGCAAAAGAAAATGCATAATTTAGCACCCTTTGAACAACAACAAAAAAAAGAATAAGGCAGCCGAGAGTGTGCAGATCAAGCTTAATGTAATGCACACTACAGTCAAAGGGCATTATACGTACTGTTTAAGGCACACAACACATCTTTTGGCTGGACACACTACATCTCTTCGCTCTCTACAATGCTTGACCCACAGGCAGACAAGAGCAAGTCATCCTTTGCTATCACTGACCTTACCAGAAGAGGGGCATCGGGTGCTCTCCGATATTCCCACAAGCTCCGCAAGCTCTTTGGTGCGGCTTATCAGGGCAGCTTTTCGGCGAACCACCTCAGGAAAGTCCACCTCACATACCACAGCATTCTTGAGAGCACCATCTGATTTCAGGCGGAAATATAAAGAATCAAAGCCAGCACCTAAAGACAGAACCTGTAGGGAAGAAAGGATGCAAAATGAAGGAAGCTGTGGGATGAGGAACCCATGGAGAGGTTAAAGAGCGATCATCCAGCCCCAAGGGAAGTGCACCACTAAATAAAATCAGTTCACGAGGAGCCAGAGGGAACAGGAAGCTCAGTGGGTCAGTGGTGGAGTTAGGATGTTGGTGAGCTCCAACCATCCACATGCCAAAATCACACAGGGGCCAAGGACTCTATCCAATAATATTCGGAAAATCATGGAGGTGGCCTGGATCCTCACACCCATCAAGATTTGTAAAGTTGTGTAGCATAGAACACCTCTTCCTCAGGGCCACTGGGGCTCTGCGGCAACGGAGGACCACATTATGCAACAGCATTGCCTAAATTATGTGCGAACAATAAACCAAGTTATAAAGCAACTAATCTGCGGCTCTATTATTTAGCTATTTTGTTTTTCAACACAAAGACACACAAAAAAGATCCCAAATCTGTAGAAAATATAATGAAAACTATATAAATTAGCAGATGCTACTCAAGATTCACAATCAACAATTCATGATTCTGCCTGAAAACACAGGCCTTCAGACGCCAAGGGTGAAATCACTTATAAACTTTGTGTGCCTGATCAGTACACAAGGAAATACACCTCAGACCACAATCCACCCGGACTCACAATCAAACCATTCGAGCACCAGAGGCACTTCATAGTCTGCTAATGCGCATCCCGAAAATACATAATACAAAACACATCAGCAAGTCTTTGCAGGCTCGGGTCTCACCTGGAAGGCCTCTGAGATGTGGAATAAGCACACCATATGTAGAAATGTTCAGACAGAATCTCAAAAAGATGGTTTTGCTACAAATCATCCACTTTTCCAGAAATCTGCTACCTGTGTGACCTGCAGCCAGCCACTGGTTCTGTTTCTCCAACAAGGCACCAAGGGCCAACTGGCCTGGTTTGTGCAGCCACAGGAAGCGGAGTTTCATTTTCTCACCTGCCTCTTGCAGGATTCCTGGGTGTGCAGCAGGAAGCTCCTCACACACTGGTCCACAGCTCTTGCACGGATGTAATAGCCCCTGGATGGATGAAACAGATCGATGAAGCGATAAGTCATCATCATCATAATAAACTTTATTCGATCAATCAAAATAGACCATAAAAGTACAAAGAAAGGTAAAATATTACAATAAAATAAATAGATGATGATTTAATTTCCAGTGCGTTATAAAAATGCTTCATAAAATGATATTAAATCTTTCATCGCACCCCTTTCTAAGACATCCTAGTAATAGTTTTACATTTGGAGCCAAGATCTGAAGGGAGGGAGAATAAACGAAAACCTCAGCTAGGGGTACGCTATACAGGCCTACCTACATGCATGTCTCTTCAGATCATCAATATTCATTTGAAACTATGCACAGGGATAAGTCATAGATCACAACGGTGTGCACCAAAGACACAGTTCTGAGACTTACACAAGAGACCAAGCTGCTCATGAGAAACATGCGGTGCTGCTGTGGGGCCGAAGATAAGAGCAGGATTAGGCAATATGAGATTATACATTGGGCTGGGGAGCACAATCGCAGCTCCAAAGCAGGAGAGGACAAACCCAAAACCCCAATGAGAAGACCCAACGGTCCGACAAGACTGGCACAAGCAGGAGAGGACAACCCCAAAACCCCAATGAGAAGACCCAACGGTCCGACAAGACTGGCACAAGCAGGAGAGGACAACCCCAAAACCCCAATGAGAAGACCCAACGGTCCGACAAGACTGACACACTGAGATCAGGTGTTGGACCATAAGTAGAGAAATGGCATCCTTGCACCGCAGACAGAGGGTCAGCGTGTGCTCTGGAAGGTCAGTGACAGGACCACACTTCACAAACCTGTTTATCAGAGGAGCTCTTCTGGTTTTCTTTGTCACAAAACAGCTCAGAAAGTCATCGGGAAAATACCCCAGGGCTGCCATGGAGCATTTACTGACGATGCTGCTGTCGTTGGTTCCCTGGACCTAAAGAAGAAGCAGACACAAGAGAAAGTGAGTTCAAAGGTGTTGAGCAAGAGCTGATCTCGATGCACCAGAAACAGGTCATTCAATGTCTGAGCAGCAGGCAGGCGATTTCCATGCACCAGAGAGGGATCAGAACAGGGGTCTTGAGATAGCTTTCTCAATACACCAGACAATGGTCACTGTCAGAGCAGTTGTGTGATGACAGCTGATATCATCTGTACCAGACACAGACCCATGACTATTCATCAGCATGCGCCAGGCATGGGTCACTGTCAGAGCAGTTGTGCGAGTGCAGCTGAACTACCTGCACCATACATGGGTGCCTGTGAGGCTAGGTTTTTGTGGACACTTCCTCTGCATGCAACAGGGACGATTGGCAGAGCAAAGGATTACTGGCGTCTGATTTCCCTACATCTGCCGCAGGCCTTTATGAGAGGAGTTGTGTGAGGACTACTGGCCTCCATGCATCAGATGCAAGCCATTGTCAGGGACAGAGGTTTTGAACAGGTGATCAATTTTGGAGGTTGATTAAAAGCATTGGAGTTTTTTTGCTAAAAATGTTTCAAGTCCAACTCAGAATGGGACTGAGTTGTTTCTTCAGCGATGCTTGGAGCGGGGCGAAGCTGAAATTCAGTTCAACAGCATGGAACTGCCTGTTGGATATGTTTTGCTGCATGTCCCGCTAAAGCTATTGAGCAAAACTTTCCAAACTTTCTGCTGGTGCCACAACAGCCCCAGGAGCACACTTCTAAGCTCCCAAGGACCTCAGGGGAAGCACTTAGAGACTTTCAGGGTGTCGGGCAGAGACCAGCAGCATTGTCCAGTCCAAGTTCAGTTGCGACTTGTCAGCTGGGCACTTTAAAGTTAACTATGTTCCTGAGTCTGCCCCAACTGGTCTTCCTGTCAGGGGAAGAAATCGTCACCCCACACCCAGGCCACTGTCCCTATTCTGGGGACAGTTTTTATACCCGTTTCACACCTCATTCGGGCCAAGCACAGGCTGGGCAGTGGCAGGAGAGCAAATGCAAATTAACCTCTAGCTTTCTAATGGTGTCTGTCGTTGGTACAGGTCAAAAGTTACAGAACAAAGTATATAATGTAAACTTTAACTTTCCCTATGTGCCAGTTACAGCCTGACCAGTGACATGTTGTTTGGGGTCTAGCCACTGGAAGAACATGCCATTTCTAATGCCAGACATGTTCTGCTCTTAAATATTATGCACCCCAACTTCTGGGCAGAAAGGTGTGCTTAGGGAGTGACTTATTTAACATCTAAAATCAGGTTTCCCTACCTGTCAAAAGAGTGATTTTAACAGCCTGTGCTGCAGGGTCAAGCCGCTGCTGGCAGGCTACAACTATGCTCTGAACAGGCCTGAAGCCATGTTTCCTTGAGACAAGAGTAGATAGCACAATTAAGTGCTGCACGCCACATGTGACATTTAACTTTCTTTGCCACAGGTGTATTTTCTGCACCTATTGCCTTTATAAGTTAAATAAGTCAATCAAGGATTAGCCACTTTTTACATCTTTTAGGGGCCAGAGAAAAGACACTGGACAGCAGTGCTCCAGTGTGCAGAGCCTAAAACACATCAATTAAATTCAACTAAAAAATGGGGTTGACCACGCAAATAGGGGCATTTTTCACAGTGACGTATGTTTTGGTGGGGGTGATACAGTTGCTGTGAATGATATACGCCACAAAAACCCGAGCAAGCAGGAGAGGGTTTAGCCGTCCATAGACATAAAACTTTATAATAGAAGACCTGAGGGGCTCGTCTTTGTGTGATGGTCTCACAAGTCTCTTGGGTCATGATATTGATGGATGTCCTTTTGTCAATAATGGCATTCACAGGCCGCCCCCCTATCAGTGCTCAGCACTTGGGGGTGGATCTTGCTCTTGCAACTGATCAACAGTATGCACCACTTGAATGGTGCCTGCTGCCTAGTAAACATTCATGTCGTCCTCCGAGAGGTCGCCAACTGATGGCATGTACCGCCTTGTTCAGACAATTTCATTGTGGCCGGGATTTATTTATTTATTTAAGAAGTTTTATATAGCGCTTGCCTGACCCGAGGGTATCGGAGCGCTTTACAGCAGATACAATGTAGAGATTCACAACAAACAAAACATAAGAAAGAACACATTAACATTGCAGGACGCTGTGTGGGAGCTTCGTAGTCTTGAGAACAAGGAGATCGAGTAGTGCAAGGTGTCTGTTTCCCCGCTCCGATAGATCCTATCGATTCCCTAGGGAGCGGTCGAGGAACAGGATTTTGAGTTGGCTTTTGAATTTTACAAAAGAGGGAATGGTTCTGATGTGAGGGGGAATAGAGTTCCAGATTTTAGGCGCGCTACCGCCGAAGGATCGTGCCGCAGTTTTTTGTTTTCGAGTTTTTGGCGGGATGAGTAGGAGGGAGTTTGAGCTTCTGAGGTTCCTGACCTGACCGGCTTTTTTGAGTTTGGCAGCCAAATATTCGGGTTTGCCGGTATGTAGGGCTTTATGAGTGAGGCAGGCTGTTCTGAAGCTAATCCGCATTTCGACTGGAAGCCACTTAAGATCTCTGAGTGCAGGAGAAATATGGTCGAATTTCTTGATTCCAGTGACCATTCTGGCTGCCGCATTCAGAGTTGTTCTGATGGGAGCCAGCTGTGATTTTGTTATTCCTGCGAGGACTGCGTTCCCATAGTCCAGTCTTGATAGCACCAGTGTCTGGGTGGCCTGTTTGAGATCACTGGGCGGAATGAAAGGTTTTATTTTGTTCAGTAGTTTTAGGTTAAGGAAAGCACTCTTGGCCGAATTCTTGATGTGTCTGGTCATGTTCAGTTTCGGGTCTAGCGTGATGCCTAGTGATTTGACAGAGTCGGCCAGGGTGAGATTCCCGTTGAGCGCATCGATGGCCTTTAGCCATTCAGCAATTTGGGGGGGGGGGGGGATAACCTGCATACAATCGTGGAGTGGTTTATCAGGGCTATAAAAATCCACTCACTATGGAGAGCCAGATTTAATTAGGATGAGCTATTTTTAGAGCCTACTCGCCCGCTCTGGCAAGCAGACAACAGGTGTTCTGCTTGCTCACAAAGAGTGAATGAGCAATAAAGATGCCTTTAAATCTTATCTTGTCTGCTCCGGCTTTCAGAGACAGAGGTCAAAAATCAGTTTGTCTTCCTACATTTACTTTTCCTTCTGCGACTGAAGTTAGAGGATTTTGTAAAGTGAACTGTGGGACAATCATGCTGTGCAAAGCATGTGAGATTAAAGGCTTGTAGATTTCAGGCTTTTTTTTCTAACAACACTGAAATAGCTAATAAGTGAACTATTCAAGCATTTTAAATATATTTCACTAGTTATGAAGACACATTTTTATAATTCTATGGTGAAAAAAAAAAAGATATATAGGATCCCAACACTTTACTTGGTGATGTGCAAGTTTTAAGTATTTTTGCTGAAACCCTATTTCCAAACATTGTTTATGCGCTATATAGTTTTATCAGTAAAACTACGTTAGTGGGAAAGTTTTGTGGTCATTTCAATGGAAAATGTGCTATCTGTAAATTACAGTGCACTACCACATCACACTTTAGCAATATATTTATGAAAAGTGAGTTATTAAACATGAACTGGGAAACATTCATGCTCCTGCCCAGATGACAATGCTATTAGTGAACTAAGAGGCAAGGCAGGGTCATGTGTACCCTATATGTGGGCTCAATTCTTATTATATATGGAGCAAACATTTAGTCTAGTAAATAGAGTTTTTTCTACAGCAGAAATAGTAAACTTGCATATTTGAAGGCGCTTTTTATGTGATAATAAAGAGAAAGGCGGCTCCATAAGAAAATATTTTCCTAGGATCACACAATTTGATACCAGTTCACGGGTCAAGTACGTTCCAGTTAGGTCGAGAAGATTATTCAAGTTACTAGACCTGCATGTCTAGTAACATTTTTATGATTTTTATAGCCCTGTTCATTTTGCCACAGGCTGAACACTTCTCGCCATTGGCCAGATATTAGAGCCTTCTGCAACTTCCACATGGCCAGCACAGTTTTTGGCTATCTTCTGCCTTTTATGATATTGGCCCTCGAGATTTGGTTGACTGGTTCACTCTTGATAGGCTAGTGGAGCGCTTTTTCCTTGTGTGAGTCCTAGGGTCAAAATGGCTTGCATGGATTTGGCAGGGTTTTTTAAACGCGTAGCCCTGTGTGAAGGGCACCTTGACCTCTCCATTTCATCACACAAGGTGCAGGTGCTGACGAGTGCACCCAAGTGGACATGGAAGGTGTCAACAGATTTATCAGGGCTCTGCTGCGCCTGGCGCAAGAGAAAACGTTTGTAGTCCGGGTTGACCATGGGTTCGAAGTGATTGTTAAGAGCGGCAATGCAAGTGTTGTACGTGAATGGAAGCCCTGTCTTCGGTAGGTTGCTTGGAAGCTTATACAAGCCCTCTCCTGCCAACTGCAATTGAAAGTGGAGTTTCCTGTTGTCTTCCACCGATGTGGCTGCAAAATACATTTCAAGTCTTCAACCCACAGCTTCCCCTTCAGTGCCTGTGCCATAGTGGTCCTGCAACAACAAAAGGTTCAAATGCAGGGATCAACACCATGGCAGTAGCCAGTAACACACATTGCTCCTTTTATAGTGTGGCATGTGTGGTCCTCGCCTTCTCCGCTGTTCAGTCACGGACCCCCTGGGGTGAAAGCCCCTCTGCTATAATTCTGTTTTCTGAGGTGCTGCTGGACTCACTGTGAGCGTTTATGTCTAACAGAGCCCTGGAGCAGACTGACCAGCTTTTCACTGCGCTGTCCTTGCTTCTGTGTTGGTAATCTGGGTTGGCTGATCTCTGCTGAACATGCCTGTACCACTCTTTGATCTTCAAGCAACCCCCTTAGCAATCAAGTGGCATGGAACATCAGGCACACTGTGGTGGTAGTGCAGCTTTTGCTCTGACAGTTTGCATGCCCATGAGACTGGTGTACCTCCACGTGCAGCAATGCTGCAAGGCTCCTCGTGGCCCGGCAGCACGTGAATCTCTTGCGTTGTCAATGTGGTCAGACGCAGCTCGTCATGACCGCGCAGCTGTCTCTCCTTGTGAGGGGGAGAGGGGCTGCCTAGCCAGAGGGCGAGGGTTATCTTGTCATCATAATGTAATGTCGGCACAATGTAAGGACGACCAAGTTGTTTGTCTCCACTCCCCCACACAAGCCCCGTGCAGGACCTTTTATTGGTGTTCATGATGTTACCCAGCTCAAACCATTTTATCCCAATAAAGGCAATTGAGCCCAACTTAGACATGTCCCATACTGCGCTGGTACATTACTACAGGCATGAGACATGCTTATTGTTCGTTACATCTTGGCATTATGATTCTTTGTTCTGACGGACGCTTGGTAGTCGAGGATTTGAGCCTGTTCCAAGGTGTGCTTTCCTACTATATATATTGAGCAAGATCTCGGCTGAGATCGAAATGCGTAGGGGTTGTTGCATGCTGTTGAATAAACACCCCATGGAAAAGCATAATTGACGGGACTAAATTATTGCGGAAACTGTGTGCGGGAAGAATCCCATTCTGGGAAGTTTTGTTTGGGATGGCTATATATGGAGATATATATATATGGAGATATATGGTTGCCCCCTGGTGAAGTACACTCGCAGCAGGTAGAATCCATGAGGAAAGTGCTTTATTGGATTTCATGCATTTGAGCAGCATTTGGGAGCCGACGCGTTTCGGGCATTGCGCACTTCATCAAAGGCATGCTGTCATGAAGCGGCTAATGCAACATACACCCCCTCTTTTATCTCGCTCACAATCACGTGAGTAAACGGCATGTGAGTGATGAAGGGCGCAATGCCCGAAACGCGTCGGCTCCCAAATGCTGCTCAAATGCATGAAATCCAATAAAGCACTTTCCTCATGGATTCTACCTGCTGCGAGTGTACTTCACCAGGGGGCAAAAAAAAAAATATATATATATGATGTGATCAAGACTGCCGTTGGGCAGTCGAAACGCGTCATGCTGGGCACTCGCTTTTAATAACTATGCACTGACACTTTGTTCAATCTGCACTGAAATAAAGGAAAACTTTTCACCGCATTTGTGGTCCGTACCTGCTTTTTCGACCAGGATTGTGATCGTTCCAGGACTGTGGCTGTCATATATATATATATATATATATATATATATATATATATATATATATATATATATATATATATATATATAATCTTAGACATTGTTTCTGCTTCCTACTGGCATCATTAACCCAACGCGAGGTACACCCCTGCTGCCCTTAGCATTTTGAGCACGTGCAGCACAGAGACTAGGATTGCACAGCACCTAGTGTGTGTGCATTCAATACCTTTTTGAAGAGGATGCCACCTGTGTGCCTGTACAGAGCATAGTTACTTAGGCTGCAGATGGGTTGTTCAAAATAAATTTGACCTGCGATTTACCAGCTACTTCTCAATATGTGGAAAACTTGCAACTTTCATGATGTTGATGTGGAATATCACCTAAATGAAAATGGTGCCAGAATTCACAATTTACTCACCCATCCATCAATAGATTCCTTACAGTGAGTTAAGCACCCGCTCAAGAGATCTATCTCCAACCTGCATGTCATTTATACCTTAAACGTACATGTTCTGTGAGCGATGAAAGCTTGTACTGGTCTGCGCTGCTGAATCTTTTCTGTGAGGAAGAAAGCACTTGCTGTCTTCTGAGAGAGTGGGAAGTTGCTTTGCTACTCTCATCCTGTACCCATTCTGTGAGGAAGCAAAACGATGCTGCTGCCTGATTTGTATGTGTCCTAATGAGGAAAACTTGCTGTGCTGCTGCCCTACCAATGTTTGTTCTCTGAAGTAGGGATGCTTGCACTATTTCTGCCCTAGCTGTACTTGTCCTATGAAGAAGGGGTGTTTCTAATTCTGAATGAAGGTCTCTCCACTGCTTATGAAGAAAAAAAGAATATAAAGAATGTACTTGCTTAGCACACCCTGTGAACAGGGACTTTTCAACAGTATTTGATGTAAGGCGCCTGTAATTCAGAGGAAGTTACTATCCCTGAAGGTGCTATATTCGAGCGCCAAAACATATTGATGGAAAAGAGAAGCAGGGTCTGTTGCTCTATCCTCTATTTTCAATCTTGTGGCAGGGAGGCACCAATAACAATTTTAATATAGGTCTGAAAATGTAACAAAGGAGAAACATAAAGGGTGACCTAATGTACATAACCTTACCAAAACTAGGAATCCATAGCTAGGAGACTATAGCGAGTGACCAGTAATACTCTGGTGTTTACTGAGCTAGAGGAGTACCCCGCTGATAAACCATACAACACTAGGTAGGTCGGTTTCCTCAGCCTGTATGAGTAAATGAATGTATGGTAGTTCTATTAGAGGTTTGGCTCTTTCTTCCGGGTGTGTTGTGTTTACAGAGAGAGTACAAATGTCAACTCCTCTCACTGCCTCTTTAATGTGTTAGCTACTTGTGTTATACATGTCTCTATGAGTGAGGGGAGTGTGTGATGTTTCTTCTGTTACAGACACTGGTCCTATACTTATTCTTTGTGTTAGGGAAAGCTGCATTGCTACTGTCCATATTGTACCTTTGTTGTGATGTAAACATCGGTTTGAAGCTTTACGTTACAAAAAAGACAAAACAATTGATATTGCCAATTCTCATCTAATACAAGATGTGAATCAAGGAGTGAACCCTCACAAAATATATGAACAGAGTTTACTTTTAGTTTTGTGTGTGAAACAAGCACATTTTGAAATGGACTATATGGCTTTGCAAAATTTTAAAAAACATACCCGAAAAGTGGCTCCATGTCATGTATAACCCCTTTGGTCAGTTATGACATTTTAGCCAACATCACTTTGCATTCTGGGTCTTTGAACCCATAAAATAAAATATTGAGACAAAATTAACCCCCCCACCCCATGCAATATGCCGAATAGTGCAGAATACTGATATATGATAGTGCACTTGACAGACTAGTGAAATGTAAAATAAATTGTGTCTCTGACTTTCTGTCTTTTTGGGAGGGTTAAACAACTCAGTGGGAGAGAGGGCAGACAAAGCATTTATAATGCAAACTGAAACATCTCACGGCTAATAGGCTAACACGAACACTACTTGGGTAAAAAAATGGCATGCTAAAAAGACACTGTGTCCCAGAACAATGCAAGCAGCAGAGATGCAATGAAAAGAAAAATAATGTGCTAGCATCCATCTTTTCAAGCGCCTGCCTGCGACCCTGCCGTGAAATGGTGCAGAATGTGCTGCAGATGCTGCCCAGCGAGGGCCGCCAGTGGGGGTATATATATCTATAAGAGCATCTGGAGGGAGAAGAAAGGTGAATATCCTGAAGAGAGCAGAATAATAAAACCCTGAGGGACAGAAAGGGATGGAGAGACGAGTACCTAGAGACAGAGTAGAGTGGTACTGCTGGGGTGGGGAGAAGAAAAGAGAATACCACGGTGTGTAAGAAGAGTGGGAAAGAGACATAAAATAAGGGGGTGAGGATGACAGAACATGAGGGTGAAGATAATTCCTTCAGTGTTTAACACTATCTACAGAGTGGGGTAATTATCACGTGCCTATGGGGGGGAGCATTCTTGCTGCATTTTTCAGCAAGAGGATGGAAGACACGCTGCATACCAGAGTGTTATATGAGCACTGTCTGTGTTGGACAAGACCAGGCTTCTCCAAGTAGCTCACAATCTTCTAGTAGCTCTCCGGCTCCCTGCAAGTAGCTCTCATGTGTGCAGTCCTGCCTACTAAACTAGACGTTTTTGCAATATATATCAAAATTAAAAAGTGTGTATTTGAAACAAAAATGTGTGTATGTTTTAGGAATTCATAAGCTGATGTTTGGAGAAAAGGGTTTAATTTCTAAAATACATTTAAAGCCAACATTTGTGTGACAATAATCAAATGGTGTTGGGGAGACTTTTACTCATATTAGCTGCTATTTATAAAACATGTAGTAGCATTCTTCATCGACAAGGCATTTTTATGTCGAGCCTAGAGCCAGCGCGCATGCGCTGCTCTGCGAGACTTGTTGTGGTGGAGTAGCGTATAGAAGCCCCGCCCACTCTCCGCCCATATTTGCCATTGGCTTGTGTCATTGTCTGTCCTAAATGCTGGCTTCTGATTCGTAAATAGGCTTGTTAGTCCCTCCTTAGTACAGCCTCCTCTTCATTTGTCACCTCCCATGGCGACCGGCCTCTTGACTTCAGTTGTTACACAGTACGTGTTATTTAGACTGTGAGCACTATTTTCTTTATTCAGTTTCTTTTACTGCAGGCACGACGTGCTTTGGTGCCTTCTTTACCTCCCCCTTCCCTCTCGTTGTCATGCCTTGTTTACCCCCGCCCTCCCTCCCGTTGTCCGTGCCTTCTCCCGCCCCATCCCCCGTCCGCTGTCTGTGCCTTCTCCTCCCCGCCGGCCCGCCCGCTGTCCGTGCCTTCTCCCTTTACACACGTCTTATTCAACAGAAACTTGGAATATGGAACTAGGGCACAAAGTGCAACCCAAGATCACACAGTTTAGATAATTTGCAGCGATGGAATCAGAATTCATGTTTTTGGGGTCATTTACAGATTAGACCGCATTGCCTCCCTACTGATGAACCAACTGCCTCTTCTTTTAGTATTCAAAGCCAAAGGGACAGGGTTTCCTTTCAGAAATCTCTTCAGGGGGCTTACTTACACAAAATGTATTTGTTATCACTGCATCTCATCACACCGTGCATGCGTACACTAGGGGGCTCTTTGATGACAACAGACTGTATTGATCGACGGAGACGAAGTGGAAGACAAGGCAGCAGCTTGCACAGAGCATGCACAGGATCTCAGCCTGTGGCGAGCCGTGAGAAGAAAGAATGCGCTTTATTAACTGTTCTCGCAGCCAGATTCCATGAGAGCAGTGCTTTCAGTCGCTCGGTCCCACCGGGTCTCAGAGCTGGCAGTCATTTTAAAACGGTTTCATATCAGCCTCTCTATTCAAACGCTTAACTCTACAATCAAAAACAAATTAGCGATTTCTCAACAGCGACAATAAAAGGCGTTAATGTAACCCTTGTCATCCATACAATTCCTGTTCACATTTCTTGTTTTATTCCAACTTGCATTCCCTAAGAGTATATTCATGTAAATATTTGACCCTTGTGTAGTGCGCACTGTGATCTGGGTCACCTTAACATGTCTAGGTGAGTTCATTTAGTGGATGTGTGTTCAGGACAGGGCATGACTGTTTGTGCTTCTGCAATTTTTGATTGGGGAGAAGTGACATGTTAGGGAGAACTTCAGTGTCTGAAATCAATCATGAAAACATTACAAAGCATCACATCTTCAGTAACAAAACTCCAGAGCAACTTTAAAGGACAGTAATGCCGTTATTTTCATTCTCCCACCCTACTTCTCTACACTTTAACACTGCTCTGAAAACACAGCATCTCGTCACTAATTTCTCTCTGCAAACACACTGTATCTCTTCACTGACTCATCTCTGTATAGTCTCATTAACTTTTCAGTGCCCCATCTCTTCACAGCCCATATGTGTCTTAATTGTCATATCCTGTAACATCCTCTGCAACTCTTCACTGCACCATGCCTTCACAGTCTCTGCATCCCTTTACTGGCCTGTCCCTCTGCAGTCCCAGCATCACCTGAAATACCCCTCATTTATCCACTGATCCTGCATCTTATTACTGTCAAGTCGCTCTATAGCCTCTACATCTCTTCACTCAGCTCATTCCTCCACATTTCCAGCATGTATTTGCTGTCCCGTCTAGCCAGTCGTGGCATCTCTTCACTGGGCATGAATTGCATTTATAGTGTTCACTAAATTGCACAAAAGCCTGAACTTTGGAGTGAGTGGCCATTCACCAATGACACTGGAAGTAACAGTAGATGTTGTAGCACCTAGTATAATGTGCTGCATGGCTAAACACTTACAAGGTCCTAAAGGCGAGCCCTATTGGCTATGCCAATGCTTGTTTACATTACCGCTGGCAGTCATGCATCATGCACAAAGGTGATCACTACTAGTAATCTTGCATATGGCGGCTACTAACGTAATTTTTCCTAATGTGGTTACTACTACATCTTTAATATTCGGAGCTCGCGATGATTTTCATTGAACATTATTTCTTATTACAGAGAAGGTTGGACCTTCTGTACACCACTGTACATGCAGGTTATTGTGGAATCGACATCACTGCCGTGTTAAAGTATCACAATACCGGTCAAGTGGGTGCCATTGCCAGCCACATCTGGTATAATAGTCAACAGCAAGGTGCATTCTGGGAGTTGTAGTTAGGAGTGTAACACAAGTATGTGTTAATAATGCAGATTTTCCACAGTTTAAATGGGTAGAAAATCTTGATTTTGATTTTAATAAAGGCACGGAGGCTAATATTAGGAGTGTAACACAAGTATGTGTTAATAATTCAGGTATGTAAATGCACTGCTAGCTAAAAAGCGTGGAAGCTGAACGAGTCATACATGACTTGCCCGACACCGGGGGGAGAAGCTGTGAATACATCGCACACACATATAACAACCCACACTCGGCAGCACTGCCGCCCCCGGCTCTCTGCCAAGCCCGGGGCCTCAGAGGCTATGACAGCGCACCGGACCCCACACCACCCCCGAGCCTCCAGCCCCTCTCACCGCTGTGTCCCGGGCCACCTGCCCCCGCTGTTTCCCCATGTCCAGCACAGGCCTGGAGGTGGCAATGACACAGAAAAGGGACTACACTGCATGATGCACATAGACAGTGATGACGGACAACGGCTCCAAGCCCTGAAACTGACAGAAGGATTATTGCATTCCCACCAGGCGAAATAGTCATCGACAAAGGACTACATACGGAGGCCGACGGAATTAGCCGGGAGGCAGGGTGTTATTGGACAGGACGGCAGAGGGGCGCGGCCAGGAGGCGGGGTGGTATTGGGCGAGACGGCAGAGGGGCGCGGCCAGGAGGTAGGGTGTTATTGGTGGGAAGGCTGGAGGGGCGTGGTCAGCCGTGCAGGGGGGCTAGATTCACTTCCGTGTCCACAGGGCACCGCCCCCACGGGTGCAGAGACGAGCGTGCGTGGGTAGTGTATTTACTTATTGTATTTTTGTGATTTTATACAACTCGGATCGCTGGCATCAGAGCGCTTCACAATACCGCCTACACAACCGACCAACAAGCAGAAATTATACAGATCCACCCCGGAGCAGTGAGCGCCAAGAGAGCCCTCTTGGGCGCTTTACACCAACTCTCGAGATAACAGAGCATTGGAAAGTGGTGGAAGTGAGCCTGTCCTACGGCTGCCTTTACGAGTGACTGGCTGGGCGCCCGAGGCGCTGCCCCGGTGGAGATGCGTTCTGTGCATCATGACCATGTTTGCCAACATCAAACTACCAAAACCGTTTCAAGCCCGCTCATTGCCTAGCTGTCATGTTTGAGTATGCTTATTTATGGCATTTCAGTGTTTTCATTAGACTTCGGTGTCACATTTCAATGTCTTATGTGTGACAGCGCGAGTGACACTTTATCAGGAGTAGAACAAAGCAGCTGGCTCCATGGAAAGTGAGAAATATCAGAAATTACCCACTTTTCTGTAAAGCAATTGGTTGGACACACTCTTGAAACTGATGTCTGTTACAATGATGAATCCAAGGAACTCCAGACGTAGCCATGAGGTATGATTCAAGTAAAGGTTTATTTAAGCTTGGATGGAAGATGGTAGTTACAGGATGGTGGTTAAGATAATCCAAGGCTAGGCCCCACCAGGAGCAGCATCTTTGCTGCTCAGCCCACAGTCTCCAACTGTCTCTCTCTCACACAACCAGGCACTCCAACATTCTGCTCACTCATCAACATTCTAACATTCCACATCACATTGATACTGGCTGAGAAGCAGGGAAAGGAAATCAAGGTACAACACATCCCTTTCCCTTGGGAACACAATAAATAACAAAGGTTACAACATTGCACCATCAAAGTACAATACAAGAGAAATATGCAATGTACATATGGAGATAACTAAATAAAGATTATACAGTTAGAATTACAGCATTAAGGAGAAAGAAACAAAGTGCAAATGATGACTGCAAATATAAGAGAACAGCAGAAAGAGAATATGAAAGAGAAGTATGCAATAAACACATGAAAGCTCCAAATATGCGAGAACAAAGAAAGGGAAGAATTACACACTTCCCAACAATATTAACAGAAAGTAAAAATTCGACAGTGGTGAAAATGTGCCGGACTGGGAGAATGGAGGACACTAAGGAAGTGTAGGTAATGCTGTGCAGGGCTGGGAGAATGGAGGACATCAAAAAGATGCAGGATTGTAGTTCCAAGTAGTTAAGATAATCCAAGTGATCCAGCGCGATATTAGCAAACAGCATTCATACACCAAATACTCACTTGGGCCCATACATTCGTACTACGCTAATACTTACGCTGGTGAGTCAGTTTTACTCTTTATCAAAATCCCTGCTACCAATTACTTTTCTGATTGAAGAGTAATGACTTACCAATGAATCCTTTGCTAACTGGGAAGTTTAAAATGAGTGACATTCATTACAATTCCTAATCCTGAAATAACCACTGAGTCAGGAAGTTTTAAAATGTTTATCTAAAGATTTAGCAGAGTAAAATACAGAACCACATGATACTCAGTCGCATATCAAGGATGAAGCATAGAATAATAATTATTAATCAATGACGGTCCCGCAGAAAGGAGAAGATAGAGACAGCAGCGCAACTAAGAGTTGCATGTATATTTACCTAAAGTGCGAGAACCAAACCCCTTGGCCAAGGAGTTGGAAAGATAAGACCCAGGAAGGATGAAGAGCAAAGACCTCCTCCAGGTTCAAGACGGACTGGTGACCTCTCTACCAACGACGCCTGCGTCGTTCCCCTCTCTGATACTCGACTTCTCCTCGATTCTCCCGTGCCTTCCTTCTAATGGACTCTGCCGCCCCCTCCTCAGGACCTCTCTGGACAGCGGTTCAGTCTGCAATCGATCAGCTTGTATGTCTGGAACTTACGCCTCTGCTTGTGCTTGTTCTAACTAATTAGCTAATTCTATATCTATTATACCCTTCTACGCCCATGTACCTCCCATTAATGTTGCCAAAATATGGGACCGCTATTTCTGATTGCACAGGGGGTTGATCCTCACACCATATTGATTTGGTTCGATTTCTTAAAGTCTATTGTTTTAAAATACCGCCCATCATTTTATTACATTTGCTTTATTTCCCACCCGTCTCACGACAATTTTTATACATAATTCATATACATTGTTGCAATTCAGTTGGTACATCATGGGTACAGCGGTGTCGGCCATCAGGTCATAGCCTTGGACGACGTCCAGGTTGACTTAATCCTTTTCTCTCTGGGCAGCCATGTAGGACGCATGCGCAGGATCATTGTCACACGAGTTTTCAGTTCACCAAACCCCAGGCCCAAAATTTACGAACTAATAAAAGCAAAGAAGAAAATATTAAAATCACAAATAAAATGTTTCACCGTATACCCACTCTTTCTATTCTATTCCCATTTACTTATAAATTCTATCCCGCATTAATGGCGTTAGAGATACGACAAATTAATTATAACACGAGAGCAAGCTGTAGCATGTGAAAACATAAAGCAGCCATTTTAATGCACACTGCGCAGAAGCAAGAGTTTTCCCACCAAGCAAAAAAAGTCGTCACAACACGTGATATGGTTGAGACATGCGCAGTAAAGTTCCCGCGTTTTAGCGGCCATTTTAGAAAAGACAAGCGTTATTTGTTAGTTTAGACACATAGGCAAGCTTCCTTGCTACTTATGTTTGTGTATGCAAGAGTTAGTATGAACAATACAAAGTTTAATAAATTAATACTATGAGAAGATTGCGTCCGAGCAAGTCTCATTTGTGAGTCCTTGCTCCATCACAAGGCTAGGCCCCACCAGGAGCAGCATCTTTGCTGCTCAGCCCACAGTCTCCAACTGTCTCTCTCTCACACAACCAGGCACTCCAACATTCTGCTCACTCATCAACATTCTAACATTCCACATCACATTCATACTGGCTGAGCAGCAGGGAAAGGAAATCAAGGTACAACAATGTCCCATCCTGCAGTGCTTCTACGTGGTCACTAACCAACTTCCTAACGATAAACCGTTGTGGTGCAGTATTAAGGAAGACACAGCGACAGCACTTAAAACACATGCTACCTATTTTGATGAATTAAAGATAGGTATGGGTTGTAAAAGGGAGCTCTGAAGATTTCCTTTAAGTATCTCTGTTTTTCTGACAGCACCCCAGAGTTAATATTTCTCTTTCCGCCAGCAAAAACATTAACCTTCTGAAGGCTTCCAGATCAGAGATATTAACGCAAAAAAAGTATACATTTTCTTTTTTTAAACTTTTACAAACCTAAACAGTTTGGATGAATGAGCAATATCCTTCAGAATACTATAACCAGAATAATCATATCCACAGACCGATCATGACAGTCTCCCTTTCTCAGTGTCTCATAGTCTCTCTCTCTCTCTCTCTCTTTCTCACAGACATCACCTCTGCCTTCCCATTATTCAGCCCGCCACTTCAGCCCCCACCCCATCTTACCTTGTGAAAACATGGTTATCCCCAAATTTCAGCCTCACCATGAAGGTATTGGCTTCACTACCTTTACTAGTTTTACCCATTTTTCAACAAGAAATAGGAGGTTTGGGCCCACCTCTTTCGGTATTAAATATGCACAGTGTAATTCAGCCTCTCAAAAGCATCTTGAAAACACTGTTCTTTCCCGATTGGGGATGCCTTCTAATCACATTGATAAATGCTGCAATTGGGCTGCCAAACAATAAGGTTAAAATTCTGGGAGAGCTAATTCCCCTTGGGCAATTTAAGCATAGTCAGTTTATTTCTATGGCAGGATCCTCCCCGCAGCAGAACATTTTGAATATACTGTCAATTTTGTGGACTATCATTTTGGCACATTATCCCCTGAAATGTGTACACACACCTGAATAGTAAATTCATTTTAGAGGGGGTACCATCCCTATTAATGACAGTGACCAGTGCCAGAAAAGGTGGGAGTGATCCACAGCTTACATGGCCCTGCCTATATTTACAGCTATCAAGCCCTCACTTGTGTGCCACATATATACTTAGGTATTTTAAGGACTTGGGGTGCCATAGCTTTCCCAGATCCAGGAGTTGGTCTTCCAGTCTGTGGGACAGAACCCATCGGAAACAGCCAACACTTAGTTCAGTTTGATTTTTACTCCAGATAAATTGCTGACCTCGTCGAATAATTATAACATTCATAGGATCGCCCTCTCTAGATCCTTAATATACACAAGATTCATCATCTACCCTAGAGGGTCATCTGCATAAAGCAACACTACTTGCATCCTGTTTGGATACCCTTGTCCTCCATCTCCATTCGTAATATGCAAGCCCATGGCTTCACAGCCAGGGCAAACAACAGGGTTGACAATTGGCACTACTCTCCCCTGTCTTGCCCAGTTACCACTTTTCAGAGAGCATGTCTCTCATCTCGCCTCAGGCCTCGTGTACAACAATTTAGACAAGCGCATTATATACAGACCAAAGTTAATTTGTTTTAGAACCCTGAACATGAACTCCCATTCCACAGAATCAAAAGCTTTCTTGATATCTAGAGAAGCCACTCAATATTGTGTACTCCTTATTAAGTAAGAACAAAACACAAAGACTGCCAATCCTATACCTTTACAATTGTATACATCAGATGATAATGCATAATTAACAACAAATGCATTGATCTAAGTTAGAATGATGTACCACACACACTAGATCGTTGTTGTCTTCTTTTCTTCTGGGTTGAAACATACAGTCTCTGTTGTAGTACCTTGCTCTCTTGAGAGAGTCCCGAACCATGTGTCTGGGATAGACCCTATTTAAGAGTTTTTCTTGAGGGTTCCTGCAGAAATTGGCTGAAAGGAATCCCTTGTTTTTGGCAGTGGGGGTGAAAACTGTCAAAATGGACGAGCGTATTTTTGGCTGTAGGTTTCTTGTACAGGGTAACCTGTAGTTGTTGGTCTTGATAATAGCTCCATATATCAAGAAATTCCACCCGTTCTCTACTCAAGTTTGGAGCGAACTTTAAATTGTGTTGCATAAATTGATCCACAAGAGAATCTCGTGGAGTTGTTGTTCTCCACACCAGACGAAAAATATATTGTCTATGTATCTAGACTAATGTTTGATGGTCTCAAAAGACGAGGCTATCTCATTATATATGTACTGTTCTTCAAAGATACCAATATATATTCGCTACACTTGGGTCTCACGTCGCCCCCATGCTGACTCCCTTCCTCTCTTGGTATAAGGCGCCATCAAATTCAATACATTTTAATTCAGAACAGTCTCAAAGTATTGGAGGATGAAGTTATGATGAGCTTTATCTCCTGATTGAGTGAGGATGTTCCTGACAGCACCAAGGGCTTGCATCTGAGGAATGATCGTATACAAGGCCTCAATGTCCATCGTGACCAATATTTCTCCGTGGGTATCAAAACTAATACCCTTGAGTTTCGAGATCATGTGTCAGGTGTCCTTAATATACAATGGGAAGTCACTAGTGGCTTAATGAAGGTATCTACAAATTTTGATAGTGGTTCTGTGGCTGCACCGATAGAGGACACTATAGGACGAAGAGGAGGGTCGAACATGTCTTTGTGAGTTATTGGGACTTCATTGATTACCGGTATTTGGTATGGGTGCAATAAAAAAAACATATTCTTTTTCACATCTAATCCCCTTGCGAAGAGCATCTTCACTCAAGGTATTGATCCGACTGATGACTCATATTTTTTGATAATGCTCAGGGATGTTTAAAATCATCTTCATTTTGTCCTTATATTGTTCAGTACTGAGGAGTACAATCCCTCCTCCCTTGTCTCATGGCTTCACCTTTATATGCTCATTTTTGCAAAGTTTTGTAAGGGCCATGTTTTGCTAAAAAGACAGGTTGTAGGGAGGCTTCGGTATATATTTTGTCATATTTTGGACCTTGGCAATAACTGCTTTCTGAAAGATTTCTACTTCTGGTCCAAGTTTATCTAAGTTAGGGATAAACGTGGAAGGGGGTTTAAGACCAGATAGACTGCCCTCAGTGACAATTGCCCTGTTCACGATGAATTTTTTTAATCTGATTCGTCTGAAGAAGGCAAAGAGATCTCTAGTGAGTACAAATTTGTCCGCAGTGGTACTGGGTACATAAGAGAGTCCCTTTGTAAGGAGATCTTTGGTGGTTTGATCGATAGTAGTGGTGGACAGATTAAATATGGGGATGGTGTCTAGTCCTGCAATATTGTTGTGGCTGGTTTGTAATTAATGCTGTTAGGGGTCTGTATTTGGATATCTCCCCCTGGTTGGTTCCAGAATCTCACATTTTAGTTTCCCCTTCTGGGTCCTAAAAATCGATTGTTGGAGTTTGGCCCCTTGAACTGACCATGTCTGTTACCATAGGAAGCAAATGATTCAAACTGCATTCTCCTTCAGATTCAGATGTATCTGAAAAAGTATTGATTTTCTTATTAGTCTAACTTTGATTGTCTGGTGGATATGTACCCTCCCAAGGTGTATTATAGTAATTTTCAGAGAGGTACGGATAAAGTAATTCTTGAGAAAATAATTTTATATCTTTCTTGAGTTTATCTGTTTTCTTCCTAAGAAGATAATCGCAAAATGAATCTGGTTCTGAGTTAACCTCTTCAGTTCTCTTCTTTGCTTCCTCAAGTGCATTAGTTCCCTTGAGATTCTCTTCTAACTCTTTAATTTCTTTGTTCAATATAAACACTACCTCCCGAGCTGTTACTATGATAAGAATCATCCAATCACAGGAACAGCAATTGGAGATCAAAGAGCACTTTTCAAGAAACCTTCTTATTTCTGCAAACAATCCCGGAACATCCCTAACTCTTAATCGTAGAGGGGTTATGACTGCCTTCAAATATTCAAGCATAACGTCAGCATGGGACTCAGTTCTTTTAGCTTTCTTTTTTAAATTAAGGAGTTGTTCAATTCATCATTCTGTACCTTAGAAATGACTATAGGTTTATCCCCTACATTGATATGACCTAATAGTTTTCCTCATCACTGAACCCAAATGCTTACTCGCCATACGGAAACAGTATACAAGGGCACATATAATGAAGGAATCAATAACAGTGTCAACACTGCCTGTACCATGAAGTAAATAAAGGACACCAAATGTAAAAAAAACTAAGGTAGAAGGAAAAAGGTGAAATAAAATGAGAAAAAAGATGCACACCGCTACACTGGTACTGTCAAATACCAGAACCCTCACAGCAAAAGTGCTGTAACTATTCTGAGAAACAAAGAGGGCCCCATGGAAATGGTAGAATGAAGGGGAGGCAGGAGCAGGGGATACAGGTAAGAACAAAACACAAGCACCGCCAGGCCTATACCATTACAATTGTATGCATCACATGGTAATGCATAATTAACAACAAATGCATTGAGCCAAACAATTATGATAGCAGATATCTTTTGTACATTTTCTCACAATTTTCTTTATTGATTTATTCTCATTTTCAACATATTTTTCTTATAGTCCACATGTTAACTTGTCATTTGTGAGCAATAGTTTAAAGTAACGAAGCCAATACTTCTAAATCACAACACAACAATATAGCCACTGCTATAGGCTAAATTTGCTACCTCAAGTAATTTATTCATAAGTGTAATAGGGGCCAATTTGTAAGACTCAGTAGGTAACTTTTTTCATACTGACAACCTCCCATCTTGCATTTTCCAAGCAGATCTGTCAGTCTGCACTTGTTATAGGTGAATCTCACTGTTGGGAGCAATTCTGGCAGTTTGGCTGTATATAAAAATATTTGTCAGCTGCCCTGGTCAAGATATTGTCTGTGTGCACCCAAAGACATCATATACAGCATACCACAAGGATCGTCCCTCAGCCCCACCCTGTTCAACAACTACATGACCCCCCTCGCAGACATCGCCAGATCCCACGCACTCAACATAATCTCCTATGCAGATGACACTCAACTGATCCTCTTGCTCACCGAGGACCCTTCCAACGCCAAAACCAACTTCTGCAACGCCATGACCAACATAGCCGAATGGATGAGAGACAACTGCCTCCAACTCAACTCTGGCAAAACGGAAGTTCTGATCTTTGGGAAGGACACCTCCGCATGGGACCACAGTTGATGGCCTGCAGAACTTGGACCCACACCCATACCCACATTGACCGACTACGCACGCAAAATCTTCAGATGGATCCCAACCAACACCAGAAAGACCATCACTCAGGCACTCATCACCAGCCGCCTCGACTATGGCAACGCCCTCGACGCCGACATCTCCACCCAGCTCCTCAGAAGACTCCAGACCATACAGAATGCTGCGGCCAGACTCATCCTGGACCTCCCCAAACGAACCCACATCGCTCCTCACTTGAGAGACCTTTACTGGCTCCCCATCCAGAAAAGATGCCATATCAAGTTACTCACGAACGCCAACAAAGCCCTCCACGACCTAGGACCTGCTTACCTCAACCATCGACTGAAATTCCACCAACCCGCTAGACACCTGCGCTCCTCTTCACTCGTACACACCTCCGCATCCGTCGCAGCCGCCAAAGTGGCCGCTCCTTCTCCTACATCGCTGCGAATACCTAGAACAACCTTCCCCTCCAGCTCCGTACAGCCCCCTCGCTGGCGGACTTCAGAAAGAGACTCAAGACATGGCTCTTCGGGGTGACAGTGCTGCGCTCTACAACTGCTGATTGATTGATTGATTGATTGATGATTGATTGATTGCATACGTTTTTGAAGATGAGAAAACTAGTGAAGGTGTTCAGTTGTTACAGGACACTCCTGCTACAGATTTGTTTGCTATGTTGGGCATGGACGTGTGGAGTTTAAGATTGTACAGCCTCACGCTGCTATTTGTTTAATAGTAGTAGTTTCTGAAATTACAGCGTTATTATAGATTTGTGGTTTAGTTACACATTGATCAAAACTATTTTGACAACTGTCCAAGTAGGGAGGCAGTAGATGTTTTACTAAACTTAATACTGCAGTGGTGAGTAAATCATCATGCATGACCATCGGAATATAGTCTCTACCCACCACCGTCACTGTGACTCCAATAGGAATCCGCAAGAGTTGTCATTCATTACAAGCCTTTGGAACTAGTCTTTGGGGAGTAATCATTGCAGACAGGCCTTTGGACATAAACAAATGTGGCTGCTATTTGTGACAGGCTGTGTGGCAGCCACATAGGACTGGCCTTGAGTGATTGGTTTCATATGGTCTTGCCAGCACCAAGAACAGCAGTTTTAACTTTGCTGCTTGCTCACAGGGTGCACTGGATTCCTTACCAGAAGAGAATCATGCTTTTGAGGGTCCACTGTCTCAGCCCACAGGTAGATCACTCTAAGGTTTCAGAAGCTGAACCGGGTACAAAAACAAAAATAAACACGTGCAGAGATCCACATGCATGTTCTGGTTACGATTCTGTTGGTTCTGCATCCATTTGGTGGAGCTATGGAGTTGGGGGTCTCAGAATAGGTTCCATGGGACATCTGTCTCGCTGTCAAAACACGAGGGTCATAGCAGCCAGACTCATAGCCAGAAGTATATCGTAGGGGGGCGTGGCCCTAAGCTATGACCAAACATTAAAGCTGTGCTCTATTGGTGCATTCCTTCCGAAACACTTGTTGTAGTACTAAATAACGACGCCCCAGAATATTGTGGTATAAGAATATCAAGGATGGAATATTGAAAGGTAAGTGCATATAGGGAAGTATAGATGTACTATTCCTAACTCCACAATACTTACCTTGAAAATACATATATTGCGTAGGTACATATGTGGAGTAATGTATAGAAAACCTATTCTTACCTGTCGATGTTTTGGATTCAATATTCCGTCCTCAATATTTTGTGCCATTGATTTTCTGATTTCGATATTCTGGTGCATGCCGTGTCATTCCATGTGAAGGAATATGTGGATAAGTTACATATCATAGCATATTTAATTAGTTTTTTAGAATCCAACTTTAAATCCAATCAGTTAGATAGTGTGAGGAAATATGGTTTATTATAAGGTGTGGTTGTCAGACCTCATCATGTAATAAACTCACGACCCCGTCTTGGGTCCAGTCACGCTCGTTGTTCAAACCTTAGCTCAACTCTGGGTAGCTGTTGCTTCGAGCAGTCAGGCTTAAACAAAGTAACAAGTGTAAACATTTAGACGGCACCAAAACAGTTGGACAAGAAAGAGACACAACTTTCAAGAAATCTGACATTAATTTATAAAAATAGTCTATATTTTTATGCATTATATGAATTTTTAGACACTAAATTGAAAAAGATCCACCAGAGGGTTCTGGAGATACAATTACTTGAAGAAACAGTAAATCACAACAATTCACTTAACCACAAACAATCATTGGCAAATTCAACTAATTTGACACTTGGAAACTTGTTCAAGAAATCTTTGGTCAAAGTTAAATGTGTCACTTCCAGTTACTTTGGATGGCTAACTCCAGCAGGGAACAGATCAGAGGGACTAACAAAGTCCCAAAGAACAGTAACCTTCAAGAAGAAGCAGTGTCAAGTCTCATTCCAGTGTTAATGGCACTTTGCCATTGACGTCTATGGAGTGGTCTTGATGCGAGGGATACAGGATGCTAAAGAAGCTGAAGGATGCTGTGCAGTTGATAGGGGACTTCCTGGGGTTACTCCTCGGTCCACAGTTCTGGTGGGGCGACTTTGGCCATAGAGGTCGATTTCCCTTTAAGTCCTTTTTGGTCCAGCCAAAGTCCAGTCACCACTGGACTACTGGTCTCTGGTTGCAACTAAAACAGTGGTCCCCTTTTGGAGCTAGCTCTCCTTCTGGGTGACCAAACTGCACTCCGACAGCTCTCCTGTGTCAAGCAGACTCCGATGCAACTTTTGAGCATCTGGACCCCCTCTCCCAGACTGCGCTGCGGCGAGGAGCGATGATCCGGTGATCTGCACTACCAATTTGCTCAAGCAGGCTTCCTCAGCTTTTATGGCCCTGTGATGCGAACAGGAAGTCAGCCAAATGACTCTTGGAGTCTGCTTCTGGCTGGGCTTGGGGGACAACTTCTCCACGAGCATGACACCATAAGCACAGTCCTCTCTTTCCTAGCCTTAGAAGTAGCATGTGCAATCCAACTTCGGTGCAGGCTCTCTTTGCCAGGTCCAAGGGCAGCCCTTCGGTTTGCTTCCCTAATGCAGGTGAGATCTGAGTTCTGAGAACCACAAGTGCCTCTTTTATGCCAAGAAAGTGCCCTTAGGGGAGGTCACAGTCACTAGCCAATAGGCTACTTGGATCCCTCCCATCTGATGACAACTTCCTGTGAAGTGTGGCATCTAGCTATCCCAGAGTGCTCTATTCTGCTCACTACCAAGAAGGCTGAACACCTCTCTCAGTCTGTGGAGCTTGGTAGCCCACGCTGGAGGTGGGACTACCTCTGGGTTACACACCCACGGGGAAACCAGCCTGACCAGTTTCCCCCTTGATGTCCCTGATGTCCTGTCTACTTAGACAAAGGAGCAGCCCCTTTTGTGTGTACTTGCCATTTGCCCATCAAAGGTAGCTCCCCCATTAAAGCTCGCATTTTAGGCTCACACCCTATGTTGCTTTTCCTGCCAGGAGGAGATAATTTATCTACCTCTGGCAGATCGTTTGTAGGCTATCCTGTGAGTCATTCACACTTCTCCCCAGGAGGCCAGAGGCTCTCTTGAGGACAGACCATTGTGTTCACCTGTAAATGGGCAATGGAAACCTTGGGTGACGAAGTGGCAACTTACTAAAGTTGCACTTTGCCCACCAGTGACATTAAATTTGATTTAACCATTAAATCGGATTTAATGCACTGATTCTTTTGATACCTTGAAGTACCAGCTTTAGTAATCCCATTCAGAAGTTAGCAAGGCTGAGTTGTCAGCCTGTAACTATGCACTCACTAATGGGCTACTAGCCTTTCAACAGTAAAAAAGATAATGGGACCTTAATGTGAGGATTTGGGTGTATTATATGGTATGGTTATGACTGCTTGTGCGCCAAACTACCCAGGATTAAGCTCAGGTTGATTTAGTGGCTTTTAGTGGCTCAACCTGCAAGGGATTGTGACTGTTGCTTGACCCGGGCTCAATCAACCAACAACCCCATTTCTCACAGTGACATTAAATTCGAATTAGGGATCAAGTCAGGTTTAATGCCACGACTAATTTGATACCTTACAGTACCCATCTCAGTAGTCCCATTCAGAAGTTAGCCAGTCTAAGTTGTCAGCTGGTGACTCTGTGTTAGCCAATGGAGCTACTAACTCTCCCACAGCTAAACAACAATTTGGAAGGGTGGCTGTCCGGACATATATAAAAATACATGTCCTACTTAATAACATGCAGCTCCCTGCCTCAGGGCTTGATAGGCCTTCCTTAGGGGAGACTTACATATATTGCTAAAGGAAGTGGGGGCTTTGCCATTGGTTTTAATGACAAAGTCGAACTGCAGTGTGACCACTGCCCCTCCAGTCTGCAGTGGTAGACTGGGAGCCATTTTGTACTTTGTCACACACAGGGTGGCACAAGCAGTGCTGTTTCCCTGGGTGGATACTGCCTTTCATGTCCTGGTTACCATATACTGGCACTTATAATTAAGCCAGTCTCTACCACTTAGGGGTAGCCACTTTGACATCCTCTTTGTAAGGGGTTAGAACACTGGCACTGAGGTCTGGTTATCAGGCCTCAGTGCACTTTCAGAATTGAAAAACCATCAGTCCACAATTGTGGGGGCGAACATGCAAAATGAGGCATTTCCTTACACTTAAAAACATGAAACCACAAGTCCAACCTTTAATATAATTCACCCTGCCTTTAGGGGTCAATAGGCCTGGGTTAGGGGTGACTTACAAACATTAAAAGGGAAGGCTTGGTCTTGCAGTGTAACACTGCTCTGCCAGCCAGCAATGGCAGGCTGGGAGTCATGCTTTTGCCTTGCCACACTCTTGGTGGCACAACTAGTGCTGCAGTCCACGAGAGACACTTTAACTTACAGGCCCTAGGTACCCCTGATAGTATATACTGGAGACCTGCAAGTAAGTCAAGTTAGGGCTATTGGGGGTTAGACAACTAAATATGTACCTTTTTAGGGTTATCCCATGTGCACTGTGTCCTGGTCAGCAGGGCCCCGGTCATTTCAGAGCCATTACACCAGTGCCTAGTAGTCCAAAACGGAGCAAAAAGTGGAGCAAACTTGCAACTATCCTGTTTCCTCACTGATGATGTTTAAAGTAGAAGGGTGTAAAGTTGTAAGGTAGGCTTACTCATGACTTTGTATATTTTTAAACTGTGGAAGCTTTGTGCAATGCAAAGCTTATAAAGGTCTTTTAAAAAAGCTAAGTTGGCCCTATATCAGAGCCCTCCCTTCCACACATCTTACCTCAGTTTTTTTTGCTGGAGGATATCCTACCTCTGACATTCTGCAACAGGAACTCATCACACCTGGAAGGCCTAAAAGGATAAGCCTTACCTCACGTAAATTTAAGAAACTTCATCTGCTTCATAATTAGGGCTCCCGGTTTTATGGTATTTATATTTTTGTAATTTCCGTCTGTATTTATCCATATTTATTTTTTGCAGATTCTACCTGTATTTATCCATATTTATTTTAGGTTTTGTGAAAAAATGAAGCTGAAATGTGTATATTTCTGCATTTTTTTAACCAGTTAATGTGCACTTGTGCCTGAACGCCTGACAAGTTTCAATGATATATACACACTCAGGTGGTAAAATATACACTTGTAAAAATTATGTACATTTTAGTATAAAGGTTGTGCAACTCTACTGCTGTTTAAGGCTCTTTACTAAAATCCCTATATTTTTTTAATCCCCTTGCCTGTCAATCCGCCCAGCTATTGGCCCGGCAGTCATGATTGACAGCACTTAGAATCACTCAAAAACAACCCAATTTCCGTTTTTTATCCACATTTAAAAATAAAAACAAACAGGAAAATAAATGGTTTTCTGTCTGTATTTATCTGTAAAAATCAGTAAAAACGGAAAACAGGGAGCCTTATTCATAATGTGTGGAGTTTCCTAATTCCGGCTAACTTCGTAAGCAAAGTTTTAATTTAACTCACCACTAATTTAAAATAACTTTACAGAGAACTTGGAGCATATCCATCAAGAACATTTTGGGAAATCAGTGGCTAACAGTGCCTTTTAAACATTTTAGGGCTGCAATAATGGTGAAAACTAAATAGAACTGTACAGGGGAAGTTAGGAAGGTCCCACAATGAAGTTCAATGTATGGTTGTGACAAAAAATGGATAGCTCAGTTACATTTCATCAAAAGCACCAGTCAAAACTGCATGGACTTGAAGCAGGCTCCGACAGTGGCATACACCCCTCATAGCTATAGGCAGGTTGTGTGAAAGGTTTTGTACAAAAGGAGACCTTCCTTAGACATTGCCCAGTAAGGCAGGTAGGCATGGTAAAGGATAGGTGATTTTTGTGAACCCAAGATTGGTCCATTTGAGGCCTCTGGTTTGGCTGAGGGCGCTAGTTTAATCTCCAGTTTGAGGAGCCGTAGATGGGCACTCAGCAGCACTGTCTCTAAGGCTCTGCGTGGTGGTTTCATAGTTTGCATCTAGGATCCTGCACTGTGATAACATCTCTGATGCTGCGTGCTTGTTCGGCATTACTACAGGTGCAGATAAAAGTCAAGCTTCATGTGATTAAACAGTTAAGATGCTGCCTTATTTCAATCTACACTAGAAAGCCAAATCACCTCCTTAGTAGAATTTAGACTTCTCAGCAAGTAGGTTGTTCTTTCCAGCGACTATACCAGCAAATGTAGACATGGCTGATATGCATTAAAAGAGAAGGTGCCAGCACTTCTTACCAAAAGCAACAAACAACAAGGGAGTGCCATTGTAACGCAATTTGCAAAAAGCAATGTGGATCAAGTAACAATGGCTAGAACTTATTAGGATTTTAAAAATCACTATGCAAGGTGATTTTTGGACCTTACGCTATGATCCCTTTTAGAAAATAAAGTGCATAATTGTGCTTTCAAATCAATTTGGGCCAGGTGCATTGGCCAAAACATGATAAATTATAAATTCCACTTAAAGTTTCCAATCACCATTTCTCTATGTGTACCTAGCTCTTATTTTGCTCCTTTAGGCTCTTTCTTACTTTCTCTATTCTCTCCCAATCCACACATTTCTGCCCCCGCTGCCTCTCTCAACCTTTTCCCCACTATCCCTTTCTGTTTGCTGCTGCATTTATCTTCCCATTCCTGTCTCTTTTCTCTCTTGCTTTTTCTATTTACTCTCCTTTATTTCTCTCAATCTTCTCTCCTTTTCGAGAACCTCATCTTTCATTCTTCTCTTCTATCTTCTTTGTACTTCAAAATATTTATATTCTCTCCCAAGCTCTCCTCCGTAGACCATGTATGTCAACAGAAACTTTTCCTTGGCTGTGCATGGCCATCAGCAGCACCTGCCACCTTTCTTTGACCACTGTGCCTTTCGCTGTTCTCAGTCTCAGAAGCCTATCACCCTGTGGGCCTCCTGGAACTGGGGAAGTCCCCTACGAGCACAGAACAAAAATGTTAGTGCACTGTGGCCATCATATTCTTGCAGCTTGTTGTAAATTTGACTTAGACAGGACATCAGGCTGCATGGATTTGGTGGGTGTAACTGCTTTAGGGCAACCAACAACCCAGTGACGTCCACCACACTTACTTTAAACGGGTCATCTACAGTACTGAAAAAGAAAATGTTTCTGGTAAAAAACACCAGAAACATTTTCTTTTCCAAAATCAAAGTCTATATGCAAAGGAAATACTTCCCACGAGTACTTAGTTTGATTTTTTTGTTTTGCTGTATAACGCAGCACCCTAACTTTCCCTATTCTTACATGTAAGACTCCCCTCAAGTTGGCCCAAGTTACCCCTGTGGGCTGGGTGCAGTGTGTGTGAAAGGTAGGACATGTACTGGTGTGTGTTACATGTCCTGATAGTGAAATACTGTGCTTTTCGTTTTTCACTATTGCAAGGCTATCTGTCTCATAGGTTAACATAGGAGTTCCCTTGAAACATCTTACAAGTATCACTTTCCATTGGCACAAGACAGAGAAATGGAGCTTAGGCTTGTTGAACTCAGAATTTAAAGATACATATTTTAGTAAAGATGATTTTTTATATTGTGTGTTTGAAAATGCCACTTTCAGAAAGTGGGCATTTTCTTGCTTAACCATCCTGTGTGCTATGCCATTTGTGTATTCACCATCTGGGTTGAGAGTGACAGGAGCTGGGGATGTGCATTCACACTAGACCGACACCGGGGTGGGTGGTTTGAGGTGTGTCCTGCCTTTCCTCAGTGACTCCTAGCAAGACCGAACAGACCTGGCTGCATTTAGAGTAGTGGGAAGAGTTGTTGCTTGCACCTGAATGGACTGTGTCTGCCTTCCACAAAGCTGTCCCCCCCTCCTGTAGTGAACCTAGCCTGAGCCAGGCAGAACTGGTTTATGTGTGCCAGAGGAACTTTGTTTGTACCAACTGCAAAGGGAAATGTGGTATAAATATTGGGGCCCTGACCCCAGAACTTTAGAACTCTTTGGGATTAAGGAACCTGCCAAGAAGAAGAGCTGGAGAAGCTGCGAGGAGAGATTACCACTTTGCTGTGTGCTTTGCTGTGTTGGCCTGCAGTGGCTGCTTCTGTCTTGGGCAGTGAAAGGACTGGACTGGCCTTTCTGCAACTTGTTTTCCTGAGTTTCTCCAAGGGCTTCAGGTAGAGCTTGCCCACTGTTCAAGAAGTCTCAGGAACAGCAAAGACTTCAAGTTCATCTGCTACCAGCACCAGGAACTGTGTGTTTTGTGCTGCAACAGAAGAAAAAGCAACCCGACGCCGTCAACGACGCCACTGTCGGCTCCGTGACCTGACACACAAGATGATGGACGGAATGTTGCACATTGGCAAACATTCACCCCCAGTCACAGATCTGGTTTTAATCAATCGTTATTTTGCTTCACCACGCCACCCCAGTTCAGACATAGCCATATGCAAATCAGTCTTGACCCTGTGCCTCATGGGAACAGTCCAGACCGAACTGCCAAGCCATGTCTTCCCTGGACCGGAATCAAGCATCCTAGGACCGGTTTCGGGCTTTCAGCCCTCATCAGCCAGGATAGCTTGACTCCAGTGGCGTAGTGAGCACGGGACCCACGTCTGGGCATACCCTTCCCACTTAGGGCGAAATGCAAAACACACAAGATGATGGACGGAATGTTGCACATTGGCAAACATTCACCCCCAGTCACAGATCTGGGTTTAATCCATCGTTATTTTGCTTCACCACGCCACCCCAGTTCAGACATAGCCATATGCAAATCAGTCTTGACCCTGTGCCTCATGGGAACAGTCCAGACCGAACTGCCAAGCCATGTCTTCCCTAGACCGGAATCAAGCATCCTAGGACCGGTTTCGGGCTTTCAGCCCTCATCAGCCAGGATAGCTTGACTCCAGTGGCGTAGTGAGCACGGGACCCACGTCTGGGCATACCCTTCCCACTTAGGGCGAAATGCAAAACACACAAGATGATGGACGGAATGTTGCACATTGGCAAACATTCACCCCCAGTCACAGATCTGGGTTTAATCAATCGTTATTTTGCTTCACCACGCCACCCCAGTTCAGACATAGCCATATGCAAATCAGTCTTGACCCTGTGCCTCATGGGAACAGTCCAGACCGAACTGCCAAGCCATGTCTTCCCTGGACCGGAATCAAGCATCCTAGGACCGGTTTTGGGCTTTCAGCCCTCATCAGCCAGGATAGCTTGACTCCAGTGGCGTAGTGAGCACGGGACCCACGTCTGGGCATACCCTTCCCACTTAGGGCGAAATGCAAAACACACAAGATGATGGACGGAATGTTGCACATTGGCAAACATTCACCCCCAGTCACAGATCTGGGTTTAATCCATCGTTATTTTGCTTCACCACGCCACCCCAGTTCAGACATAGCCATATGCAAATCAGTCTTGACCCTGTGCCTCATGGGAACAGTCCAGACCGAACTGCCAAGCCATGTCTTCCCTGGACCGGAATCAAGCATCCTAGGACCGGTTTCGGGCTTTCAGCCCTCATCAGCCAGGATAGCTTGACTCCAGTGGCGTAGTGAGCACGGGACCCACGTCTGGGCATACCCTTCCCACTTAGGGCGAAATGCAAAACACACAAGATGATGGACGGAATGTTGCACATTGGCAAACATTCACCCCCAGTCACAGATCTGGGTTTAATCCATCGTTATTTTGCTTCACCACGCCACCCCAGTTCAGACATAGCCATATGCAAATCAGTCTTGACCCTGTGCCTCATGGGAACAGTCCAGACCGAACTGCCAAGCCATGTCTTCCCTGGACCGGAATCAAGCATCCTAGGACCGGTTTCGGGCTTTCAGCCCTCATCAGCCAGGATAGCTTGACTCCAGTGGCGTAGTGAGCACGGGACCACGTCTGGGCATACCCTTCCCACTTAGGGCGAAATGCAAAACACACAAGATGATGGACGGAATGTTGCACATTGGCAAACATTCACCCCCAGTCACAGATCTGGGTTTAATCCATCGTTATTTTGCTTCACCACGCCACCCCAGTTCAGACATAGCCATATGCAAATCAGTCTTGACCCTGTGCCTCATGGGAACAGTCCAGACCGAACTGCCAAGCCATGTCTTCCCTGGACCGGAATCAAGCATCCTAGGACCGGTTTCGGGCTTTCAGCCCTCATCAGCCAGGATAGCTTGACTCCAGTGGCGTAGTGAGCACGGGACCCACGTCTGGGCATACCCTTCCCACTTAGAGGCGAAATGCAAAACACACAAGATGATGGACAGAATGTTGCACATTGGCAAACATTCACCCCCAGTCACAGATCTGGGTTTAATCCATCGTTATTTTGCTTCACCACGCCACCCCAGTTCAGACATAGCCATATGCAAATCAGTCTTGACCCTGTGCCTCATGGGAACAGTCCAGACCGAACTGCCAAGCCATGTCTTCCCTGGACCGGAATCAAGCATCCTAGGACCGGTTTCGGGCTTTCAGCCCTCATCAGCCAGGATAGCTTGACTCCAGTGGCGTAGTGAGCACGGGACCCACGTCTGGGCATACCCTTCCCACTTAGGGCGAAATGCAAAACACACAAGATGATGGACAGAATGTTGCACATTGGCAAACATTCACCCCCAGTCACAGATCTGGGTTTAATCCATCGTTATTTTGCTTCACCACGCCACCCCAGTTCAGACATAGCCATATGCAAATCAGTCTTGACCCTGTGCCTCATGGGAACAGTCCAGACCGAACTGCCAAGCCATGTCTTCCCTGGACCGGAATCAAGCATCCTAGGACCGGTTTTGGGCTTTCAGCCCTCATCAGCCAGGATAGCTTGACTCCAGTGGCGTAGTGAGCACGGGACCCACGTCTGGGCATACCCTTCCCACTTAGGGCGAAATGCAAAACACACAAGATGATGGACGGAATGTTGCACATTGGCAAACATTCACCCCCAGTCACAGATCTGGGTTTAATCCATCGTTATTTTGCTTCACCACGCCACCCCAGTTCAGACATAGCCATATGCAAATCAGTCTTGACCCTGTGCCTCATGGGAACAGTCCAGACCGAACTGCCAAGCCATGTCTTCCCTGGACCGGAATCAAGCATCCTAGGACCGGTTTCAGGCTTTCAGCCCTCATCAGCCAGGATAGCTTGACTCCAGTGGCGTAGTGAGCACGGGACCCACGTCTGGGCATACCCTTCCCACTTAGGGCGAAATGCAAAACACACAAGATGATGGACGGAATGTTGCACATTGGCAAACATTCACCCCCAGTCACAGATCTGGGTTTAATCCATCGTTATTTTGCTTCACCACGCCACCCCAGTTCAGACATAGCCATATGCAAATCAGTCTTGACCCTGTGCCTCATGGGAACAGTCCAGACCGAACTGCCAAGCCATGTCTTCCCTGGACCGGAATCAAGCATCCTAGGACCGGTTTCGGGCTTTCAGCCCTCATCAGCCAGGATAGCTTGACTCCAGTGGCGTAGTGAGCACGGGACCCACGTCTGGGCATACCCTTCCCACTTAGGGGCGAAATGCAAAACACACAAGATGATGGACGGAATGTTGCACATTGGCAAACATTCACCCCCAGTCACAGATCTGGGTTTAATCCATCGTTATTTTGCTTCACCACGCCACCCCAGTTCAGACATAGCCATATGCAAATCAGTCTTGACCCTGTGCCTCATGGGAACAGTCCAGACCGAACTGCCAAGCCATGTCTTCCCTGGACCGGAATCAAGCATCCTAGGACCGGTTTCGGGCTTTCAGCCCTCATCAGCCAGGATAGCTTGACTCCAGTGGCGTAGTGAGCACGGGACCCACGTCTGGGCATACCCTTCCCACTTAGGGCGAAATGCAAAACACACAAGATGATGGACAGAATGTTGCACATTGGCAAACATTCACCCCCAGTCACAGATCTGGGTTTAATCCATCGTTATTTTGCTTCACCACGCCACCCCAGTTCAGACATAGCCATATGCAAATCAGTCTTGACCCTGTGCCTCATGGGAACAGTCCAGACCGAACTGCCAAGCCATGTCTTCCCTGGACCATAATCAAGCATCCTAGGACCGGTTTCGGGCTTTCAGCCCTCATCAGCCAGGATAGCTCGACTCCAGTGGCGTAGTGAGCACGGGACCCACGTCTGGGCATACCCTTCCCACTTAGGGCGAAATGCAAAACACACAAGATGATGGACGGAATGTTGCACATTGGCAAACATTCACCCCCAATCACAGATCTGGGTTTAATCCATCGTTATTTTGCTTCACCACGCCACCCCAGTTCAGACATAGCCATATGCAAATCAGTCTTGACCCTGTGCCTCATGGGAACAGTCCAGACCGAACTGCCAAGCCATGTCTTCCCTGGACCGGAATCAAGCATCCTAGGACCGGTTTCGGGCTTTCAGCCCTCATCAGCCAGGATAGCTTGACTCCAGTGGCGTAGTGAGCACGGGACCCACGTCTGGGCATACCCTTCCCACTTAGGGCGAAATGCAAAACACACAAGATGATGGACGGAATGTTGCACATTGGCAAACATTCACCCCCAGTCACAGATCTGGGTTTAATCCATCGTTATTTTGCTTCACCACGCCACCCCAGTTCAGACATAGCCATATGCAAATCAGTCTTGACCCTGTGCCTCATGGGAACAGTCCAGACCGAACTGCCAAGCCACGTCTTCCCTGGACCGGAATCAAGCATCCTAGGACCGGTTTCGGGCTTTCAGCCCTCATCAGCCAGGATAGCTTGACTCCAGTGGCGTAGTGAGCACGGGACCCACGTCTGGGCATACCCTTCCCACTTAGGGCGAAATGCAAAACACACAAGATGATGGACGGAATGTTGCACATTGGCAAACATTCACCCCCAGTCACAGATCTGGGTTTAATCCATCGTTATTTTGCTTCACCACGCCACCCCAGTTCAGACATAGCCATATGCAAATCAGTCTTGACCCTGTGCCTCATGGGAACAGTCCAGACCGAACTGCCAAGCCATGTCTTCCCTGGACCGGAATCAAGCATCCTAGGACCGGTTTCGGGCTTTCAGCCCTCATCAGCCAGGATAGCTTGACTCCAGTGGCGTAGTGAGCACGGGATCCACGTCTGGGCATACCCTTCCCACTAAGGGCGAAATGCAAAACACACAAGATGATGGACGGAATGTTGCACATTGGCAAACATTCACCCCCAGTCACAGATCTGGGTTTAATCCATCGTTTAATCCATCGTTATTTAGGAAATAAAAGTAAACAACATCTCCAGGTTAAAAGAATAAGCAGCAATTTGTCAGAAGACGTAGCCTGACATTTTACCTCTCTTGGAACACACAGCAAATGTAAGAAGATAAAAAAGCATTTAAAGGCATTTTTATTGTTCATTCACCTTCTCCACTCCCGCACCTCTATACAGTGCCAGCTGCCTTGTTCATTTGGGGAGACCAAAGAGTATAATGGGCTGGCCCGGTCCTCAAATGCCCCCTCCCCCACGAGGCTATGGCTCTGACAGCAGCTAGCACTTATCCCATGCCTACAGGAGGAGAACAGTGGTTCCTTCTTTCCTTTCTGTTCCCAGGGCCTCCAGCCTCTTTCTTCGGCCTCCACTTTTGAGAGTTCTCGCCAACACCTAGCTTTGCGCGTGACTTTGAACTCCTCCCATATCCATGACAACCGCCTCTCCCTCACCCCTGCAGCAACTAAATGCTAAGGAAGAGTCCGCAGCCTGCAGCAATAATTTAACTCAATGACCTGCACTAGCCTTCAGCTGGATTGATGTTGGCTTGCTGAGCTCAGAGTGGGAGACTTATTTTGTGTAACAATTCAGGCATCTGCGGTGATGTGGGGATTTTTCTCAGTTTGTGTTAGTCTAACCTGTGATAAGTGACATTTGGCAGAGCTGTCTTTAGCATAATTACAACATCATTGGAAATTAATTCATCTGACCTGTTGTCTGATGATACTGTGATGTCTGTCTTCAGTCTGAGTCACTTGTCACTTTCCCCACTGTAGGGAAATATGCCCTGCACTTGGGGAAGTGTGTGACGTCAGGAGAAGACCAGAATGCATGCAAGAAGGACACTGAATGAACGTGTGAGAACGAAGAAAACGTGTGTCTATGACAGACACTTTAGGGCCTTCCTGTGCCTATACCATGTGAAGTATAAAATAATCTTGCATTAGCGCAAATCGTGGTAGGTCACTACATATCACAAAAGTCATGCGTTACATGCACTTGGCAGTTATTACATTGGAGATGAGGAATCCTTTGGTGTACCTGTGCTGCCGGAAGATTTCCACTGCTGGTATATCACCCTGTGCATGCTTTCGGCTGCAATGTGGGAGCCACGTCATTGTGAGAGGAAGAAGAGCCGAAGTTAAGGCTGATAGGGAATTTACTGCTCAGCCTATGCAAGTGCCTGTTGATGCTCTGTACCTGTGTGCCTCTCCATTGTTCAGACTCTCAGACACTGACAACTTTGGTCCCAGATGGTGCCTGTGGAAAAAGAGTTTGACATCTACGAAGGTTCCTGTGGCATCGAAAATGAAAAGTGTATGCTCTGCCTCCTCATGCCTCCTAGCAGAACCCAAATCAAATGAAGATATGCTGCTGGAAGAACTTGTGCTACATACTGATTCAGGTTATGAAATTAGAATAGTCATCCGTCCAGAAAATGAACGCGGCAAGCAGCTTCTTGCTGGTTCCATGACAAATACCTTTTTCCACCTTGGTCATACATCTGCTTAGGTACTGGAATCCTGTCCATTCTAATGAGAATTAGAATGTTGATTACAATTTTGCTATTGGTACATGGTAACTACATTCCTGATAAAACAGTGCTGTTTCCTGTGGTTCAGGAATCGTAAATCGTAAACGTGGGTCCAAGGCTCATTATGCCACTGGATTCAAGCTAGCATGGCCGATGAGGGGTGAAACCCCAAAACCGGTCCTAGGATGCTTGTTTCCGGTCCATGGAGGACTTGGCTTGCTAGATCGGGCTGGACTGTTCCCATGAAGCTCAGGGTCAAGACTGAGTTGCATATGGCTGGGTCTGAAATGAGGTGGCATGGTGAGCAAAAGAACGATGGATTTAACCCAGATCTGTTGACTGGGGGTGAATATTTTTATTTGTTCTGCATTCCGTCCATCATTTGTGTGTCTTTTGCTTTCTCACCCGAAGGTTACAGAGAAGGCACATCAAGTCTTCTGACAAGCTTACCTGCCTGCCTGAGGACAATACTGTGGCTGTGATGCAGAGAATGGAAGAGCAGACGTGTCCCTAGTGAACAACGATTCTATTTTTCTACAAATGGTAGGCAGGCGTGACCAAGGTCATATATGAAACTCATGGTAGGCCCTTTTTAGTGCTAAGATCAGCTTTATTAGCAGAGGGAAGGAAGGGTTGGGGATACTGATGTAGAGAAATCCTAAATTATTCTAATAATATCACAATATTTTCTGTTGTTCTATCAATTGACAAATACGATTGCCACTATCTTGGGTTTTTTCATAGTAACCACTATTCATATTGTATTCAGTAGGATAGGCTTTTGATTTTAATATATCCTAACAATATATTCGTAGTTTCCTAGTGTTCTTGAGTGTGTTTATCCATGCTGGAAGAGGGTTTGGGTTCCACTGTTTCTGTGAGTTTCACAGAACTTATCCTTACCTAAAATGCACCTTACTCATGCAATGCTCAGTAAGCTGCATGATGTCATAGTCTACTTGCTTATCTCTCTTATGTTGGTACATTGACTAAGAGAACCCTCTCTCGTGCTGTGCTGTGAAGAAGAATTGTTTGAACTTAAGAAACCCTGTGACTTTAGTGATATTGTGTTGATTTTCAGCACCCCCACTCTGAAATGTGTTCAAGCACCACTGTTTGCATCAGACATGACTCCATCGTGGTGTCAGGACTATTTGTCTACAAAATAAACTCCACACCTAGAAACCATTAGGGGCCCAAAGATCAAGACCTGCACCACTCTTGACTGTTCCCATATTCAGGAAGTGCTGCATCATTGGTCCTCCTTAGCCGCGGTAGAGAAAGCCAAGCTCTGCTGCTCTCTCTCAACAACAATCAGGCCTTTTCTAATCACCTGGAGTGCAAAAGACGACCCACAACAATGTGGCTGTTCCCACCTGACTGGCCTCTACCACTAAACATGCTTTACCAAAGAAACACACCCAATATATAGATATAGAGCTCAGATGACGGTGGCATAAACCGTCAAATCTGACCCTATCCATTTCATTCTTCTACACCAGCAGCATGCTTAGGCACAGTAGCACGTCCACAGTGGCATGACTGGAGCTCCACTCCGGCCATTGCTCATTACTGCCAACACTTTCCAATAGGTCGCTCTAGAAACATGCACTATACCAACTAGGTATAGTAGTCAGGGGGTACTAGCAATCACAAATCACACTTGTGATTTACTGACATGCCTGGCCCCAGCACGTGATACACAGCACAGTTGATGGAGCACCCCAATGGCTCTCTTGCCCAACACCCAATGCTCCACACATAGGTCACACCATAAACATACAGGTCCCTCACGATGCAAGATATGGTTGCCACAGACCTGATCGCTTTTGGGGCCATACCAGTAGTATGAGAGTGTTAATTAAAGGAAATAAGGCAATACAATAAGGGGCTTTGTGTGTGATTAGTAGGAGTATTTATTTACACAGATTCCAATATGAACAGTACACATAAATAAATGAGCTGTACATAGTGAGGCTTAAAACCACAAAGAATTGTGGGGTAGGGGAAGGACAAGTTCCATTTTCTTGTCCAGGTCCACAATAGTTTTAATGTGAAATATAGTGCCCATGGTGAGACCATGACTACGGTCAATGTCTGCAATGGTGGGTCTGGGACTCCTTTGCTGAGGTGGAGGACGTGGCCTGAGGATAGGTTTAAAGATCATCTCCACAATAAGACTTCAGATCAGCAGCTATTTCTTCTCCATCACATTCTGAGTTGCATATCTGCTCTTAAATTGTGTCATATGACACTCGGGCTGCTTCACAGCATGCAGTCCCCTACATGAAAAACCATCTATGCCTCTGGTAAGGGTAAAGGAAACGTAAGAAATCAGTGACATAAATCAGTTCAGAGAACAGACTCAAAGCTGAATCCCTGGTGCGGTGGAGTGGTTCTTCAGCAGTTTGTATCCTTTGTACAGAACTTTGAACTTTGCCAAATGATTCAGTTTAGCCAAAGTAAAACCTGAGGTATATTATCAGACTTCATTGTAAAAAACAGTACACCATTTCGCTACCATTGCTTGTATGACAAGACCTAGGGATCAGATTGTAGCAAACAGCATTTTCCAGCCAGACTCATAGAATGACGAACCACCAGATATCCGGTTATAGTGCAATCACCAAAACTTCCAAAAGGTCTGTCTCCCCACCATGCAATCCTTTCTCAGAAGTTCCAAATGCACAGAGGCAAAAACAAATAACAAACAGGTTAAAGGACTGGAGTAATGGTTGGAAATTCTTGGACTCAGATCTGATTTCCAGTGGATGGTGATTATCTAAAGATGGTAGTCGCTGAGCAGCACATCTGGATTGCACTCCGTTCGAATGGCTTGAGTTAGGAACTATGTTGTAGCTGATTTGACCATGGCTGTTCTTTACTTTCCGGCTACAGTTGGTGCTAACTTCAGTAATGTGCTCTAAAGTTCTCAGCTGCTTTACGAAGAATTTCCTTCTGGTTTGCAAAAAGCGGAATCTTCTGATCTACAACCTGCCAGCGGATGGAAAAATCTGGCTCGCGGTCCAACAAATTCTATACGAGAGAGAGAGAGAGAAAGTCACATTGAGTTGCTGTACACAGTTTACCTCTCATTTTCCAAGATCAAACCACAGCAGTAATTGGGAGTCATGATGGCAATCTTAGTTAAAGGGTCCTGTCCTACTTTACACACAGGCCATGAGCCACTGTTGCATTTAATTCAGATCCTCTGGGGCCCTTTCCAGTGAGTAATACTTTGTACAGTGTCTTTATGTATGGACATATATCTCGTATTATGTAATCTTCAGATGGGTCAACTGTGTTTTTGCTGACTTAGATCTCGTATTTGCTACATTTGGTGTGTTTCTCAGGTCAGTGATAGGATGTTGATTGACCCTGACATGCTATCAGCACATGTGTATTTAGAATTGTATTGTTGGGCTAACAGTTTACTGTCCAAATCGAGAAGTCAAGTGATTCGTGAAGGTGGGATTTGAAGTCTCAAGCTCAGGCCTTGGTAGGGCAGAAACAGACTCTCAGATCCGTGTGGTCAGGCTTCAGTCACTGTAGGAGATTAAGGGCCTAATTTAGTTCATGGCGGAGGGGAATACTCCATCACAAATGTGGCGGATATCCTCTCTGCCGTATTACGATCCCATTATATCCTACAGAGCTCATAATATGGCGGACGGGATGTGCGTCACGTTTGTGACAGAGTATTCCATCAGCCGAGATCTAAATAAGGTCCTAAATCTGAAATGGATCAAGACAGCCACCCAGAACCTGCACTAAGTCCTTGGTGATTTCGTTGTCAGCAGCATGCACGATTGAAGGATGGCGGGGAAAAAGGATGAGCTTAAAATAAGAAGGATAATTTAAGGGCTTGGATCTGGCACCTGAATGACACTTAAATTAGCACAGGCCCATCCATTTTGTGGGGGGATTTTATACAGGAGATCCGGAGATTTATGCAGCTGCTGTGGACATTTCCAGTTGGTGGGTGTCTCTAGAATGACTGGAATAATGCCAGCAGCAATTAAGTGACTACCACAAACAATGAGGAGCACCTACTTGTGGCTTTGGATCAGTTTCCAGAATGTGTCAAGACCCCTAGAGGACCCCACTGTAGTTGGCCATAGTGTTTCAGCTGCTACACAAGCAACATCCCTGGCACAGAATCTAGGGAATCCCAAACTCTCCTGTAGTTTCCAGGTGCTCCCATAGGTCCCACTACTTTCATACTATTGCTGCCACCGACCCAGAGTCTGACGTAAAGCTGTGTGATAGAAACAATGCAATGTCACATTATATGATATTAAATTCCATGAGGTCCCTTACAGTACTTCTGTTGATAGAAGAATTCTTGCTTTAATAGTATAAATGTTCTGCACTCATTCCCCAGACAGTCACTCTCAGGCACAGGAGGATTGTTTTACCGAGGTTAGTAGGTCCAGCTTCTCCTCGGATTCGAAGTGCACATTGATCGCAAGGGTCTCAATCCACGCATTGTCGGTGTTCCTTGGGTCATCAAGGTAACCTTGGTACACCTGCAGGGAGGTCACAGAGAGAGGGGTTATCTAATGTGCAATGGAAATGAACTACACGCACTGTTCTGTTCCAGATACTCAAGAAAAGAAATAGGCATGACTTACATGTACATGTCTCATTCCTGCATTATAGATGGTGCTCATTCTTGTGCAATAGAGCTCAGTCTTGATAGCTAGGTAATTGATATAGTTACTTGACTAAAGACCGTTCATAGATTACAGATAGATGCTATTGGCAAATGTTCATCCGCTGCAGGGTTTACCTCAACATTTTGGTTTATGTTCCTTTCATAAGTCAAAGTCAACATATCTGTATTCTTGTGGTCTCCTTGTTCCACACTTCTAAATGAGTTCCAGACTGTAATTTATTAATCTGCTTCACCAGATGATACCATCAGAGGCTTTTGATGATCACAATGAGATTCCAACCCACGTTTGAAAATCCCTACAGCAAGTCTCAAATGTGTCCTAGTACTTCTGTGTTACACGACAAATCCTTGTGCGTCCAGAACTCTTGTACCATGAACGAGGACGTGTCTAGGTCAGGACTTTTACAGCGGACATGCAGACGACATTTTTGGTGCCATGTGCACAACTTTCAAATGAGCAGTACATTCAAGCTGGCTCTTTCTCTGTAACATTAAGTGCAAATGGAGGCAAAGCCCACGTTCAGTGTGTGTTAGTCACTATCTTTACTTCCCTTCCTTGTGATGTCTGGGTAAGAGCTGGAGAGGTTGCTGTAACTAAGCATTGCGAATGTTATGGGGAACATAACTGAGTGCTGATGATCCCAGATGAAACCCAACCCAGACCTGGCAGGGGAATGATAGTACCTGGACCTGACTGGCAACCCCTAGAATGCATATCTCAGGGGTGTTACCCACAACACCGCACCGCACCAGACCACACCACACCACTCCTGAAGATGCATTCCTGCTTAAAAGAAAATGGAACATAGAGAGAAACTCTGAAGCAATCTGTAGACGACTGACATGATGTGAGAAGAAAACTTCCTAAGATCCCCCTCTGCTCCCTTTCAGTAATGAAGGTCTGAAACCAAGTAAAAATCCTCCTGGTCCCACATGCCGCTACCACCACCTGTGTTTGCTGCTCAGCTTGCTTCTCAGAAATCATGTTCACTTGTTTCTCCCCTTACCCAGTGTCCATTTGTATCGCTATAATTCATCAAACATTTGACCAGACAGTAGTCATATATTCTACCACCTCCTTTAAAGTCCAGGACTCCTCTAGAAAATGAGGTGGCTGCCTCTTCACTCTCATCAGCACCTGTTTCCAGCAACTTATGCTCTTCCTCCTCACCTGTTGCCTGCTTTAATCAAATAACCAAGGATCCCAGAAGTGGAAAGAACCCCAATGGGCCCCCTAATGAACATTCACTAGTATTCATTTTTTTATTGTGGCCTTGCTGAATGGCTTCTATTGTAACGGAAGACTGGACAGTAGTTTTCTGCTCTGATGTTTTCATTGCCTTGTTTTGTAATTGTAATTGAGATTTTTGTTTCAGCTTTGAGACGTTACCTCTTGCTGTAGTATTGTAACCGACCAGCTCCTTGATTATCAGTCACCTGTGTCTATGCATACAGCACTATTGTGTTCCCTGCCAGCATCCGTTCTTGAGGACTAAAATTCCGCTGCCTGCCCCTTGCATCACTCTCTGGGAGGCTCAGTGAGTAAACCTACCTCTGTACCCTGGTTCTGCAGGATCTCAAACTGCTGCCAGAATTCCTCCTTCAGAATCTCCTTTAGTTTGGAGGGTAACTTCTCCCCTGGCGCCAACGTGCCCTTAGCACATAAAGAAAGTAAAGGTGTTGGGTTAGTAGGACATGCACTCCAGAAGAAACATCTCATCTTAGGTTCATGCATCTCTAGAATGTACCAAGAGATGTCCGAGTCCATCTGGCATGACTGCGCCACCTTGACTTGTGCCACTGCAGTACCGCCCAGTGTGCACAACTGGAAATCTTTGGCCTGTTTGGGCAGCAGAGTCCAAAACATTTCCTAGAAGCAGGCGATGAATGAATGAAATTAAATTTCTATAGCGCATTACTACCCTGAGGCCTCGTAGCGCTTAAGCGATCCGCTCACGGAGAGCGAAGAAGGGTGCTGCTGCTGCTGTGTCCATTATCTCTGGCAATTTAAGTGACCAGGACCTTGGTTTAGAGGGGGCAGGATTGATCAATATTCTAAGATGGCCTAATTACTGTTCCTGCTGACTGTGTGATATCTGTTAATATAGAGTTTGGCCACTGAGGGATATTCTGCTTACAAGAGCACCAACATCTGCGCCACCAAAGTGTTGCTGACTTTATTCTTCTGGGAACACCTGACACCATGCTGGGGAAGATACAAATGTGGGTAATGACTGGTTTTGAATGAAATAATTTCCAGCCCCCTAGAGATACTTTTAGAAACTGGAGCATTTCCTGCAACTGATTCAGTCATCTGGAAGCTGAAACCTCTGCTGCCCTTGCAGAGAACTCTATGGTCTTGGAGCGGAAGAAAACCAGCAGCGATGGTGGCAGGACTTACTGCCAGCGAACCTGCAAATCAGGGTCACATGTCTGGAGATAGAGAGGCAAATTAAACCTGAGTCTGCCTTCTAGTGCCTGTGGTCCCTGCCATATGGAGAATATGATTTTAGAAACTAAAGCAGTGATTTTTAACATGTGGTCTGCAGACCCAGGGGCCTGAGACGCTTGTTCAGGAGGTCCGTGATTGTTTAGAAAATTAAATAATATTTGCGGAAAATAAACTATATATACATGAAAATGCGAAATTGAAAATTTTAAAACACTGTAAATGTGAAGGAATTTAAAATTTGAGGATAATAATTTAGTTATTATCTTTATTTTGATTTTTGGGAGCAGCGCAAGTTTAACAAAAGGAATCTACTATAGATGAGTGGTAGCTTTATTGAAGCACAGTTATACCACACAGAAAGCATGCATTTGGAGCAAAAAAGACAAAAGGCCAGATGTATGTTCATTCCATTTTGCGACTCGCAAATTGTGATTTTTAGCAACTCACAATTAGCGAGTCGCAAAATGAAATTCACTAATGTGTCTGAGGCACATTTAGCAATTCCCAAAGGGGTCGTAAATGACCTACCTCATTAATATTCATGAGGTAGGTTACAATTTGCGACCCATTGGAAGTGGCCTGTAATCACAGGGATGGTAGACCACCATGTCTGTGATTGCTTTTTAAATAAAGAATTTTTTTTTCTGAAATGCTGCTCGTTTTCCTTAAATGAAAACACGATGCATTAAAAAAAAAAAATGAAAAGTTTCCTTTTCGTTTTTTAAGAGTGGGCAGTGGTCCGTGGGTCCACTGTCTGCTTTTAAAAAATGTTGGAACCCACATTCACAAAAGGGAAGGGGTCCTCTTCTCGTTTGTGAATGGGTTACCGCCTCCACCTCCTTTACGGAGTCGGTAAAATATGAATGTTTTGTGACCACATCCCGGTTGCAAAACATTCATACATGCCACTGCAACTTGCTACTAGGACATCCTAATAATGAATCCCAAACCCTATTTTGCGAGTCTGTAATAGGTTACCGACTTGCATAACAGGGTTAGTACATTGCAAAAGCCCTTTTAGCGGTAGCAAATGGCCCAATTCTCTGTTTGCAAATGCTAAAAATGGTTGTGCATCTGGCCCAAAATGATATGGTAATATCCAGCATAAAGCGTTGTCTTTTAGAAATAAAACAACATTTTAAAATGCTCAACTCTTCCAATTAAAATTGAAATTTCGATTTTTGCATCTGTTTTTTATGTGAATTGAGTAACATATTCCATAATTTGTGTATTTGTTTGATGTGCACTTGTTTCTGTATTTTCGTGTATTATTTTGAGGTTTGAATCATAGCAAATACTTAGGCATGGGTGCCCGGCCTCCAGCAGTGATCAGTTGGTGTCCACAGAAGACAAAATGTTAAGAACCACTGAGATCGGGGCTTAGCAGGAAGGACCCTCCATCTGGGGTCCACCTCTGTTGTCAGCCATGTTGTACAGTTGGCACAAGATTTAGAATTTATTTTCATAGAGGAAACTGCATTTCAGCAAGGCCCTTGCTTTAACTAATTAAAAAATAAGTGAGCATACATAAAAGAATAAAACTTCCTAGTTGAAGTGTTGGCAGCGAATCAGATCTCCGCACGAGATTGGGAGGATTTGTGGAGGGTCTGCGCCTCTAGATATACAAATTTAGTTTTCAATGTAACTTTGCTTTTTATGTGTCTTGTTTCCAGTGTCAAGAGTATGAGAAACTGTCAGCACAAGTGTCTGCTTCGGCAGAAGGACGGACATTCTCAGTAGTGTCTAAGTGGAGAGTGAGCTTCAGAAATCAGTGGAACCAAATCCCTCCCCAGACTGCCCGAGGTCCAGTGCTATTTCTTACCCCGGGCAGAGCCCAGTGCTCCGACGAGATGGGTTTCACTGCTAAGATTTCCAGCATCTTCTTCGAATTTTTCCTGCTAATTGATCCATTAATGTTTCTTCTCCAGCTGTGAAGAGAGAACACATATCAGTACTTCCAGAGGATCAAGATGGAAAATCCATAAACAGCAGAATCCCCCATCCAAGTGTATCGAGGAGAGCACACACTCACTCCACTCACACTGCTCCATGCCCTCGTTACTGCCTCATGCACTGAATCACCACAACTGTAGCCACATCTGCACATGATGAGAAGTGCCCTTCAACACATCCTGGACTTCCATCAAAACCAATATTTTTTGGCTGTGATCGAGGAGCATCAAATATTGATAAGGTTTAGGCTGCGTTTATTACTCACAGTGTTGGTGCAAGAGTGGGCAGTTGATGAGAACCCGGAGGACAGTGCTGTGCCTAGCACTGTGTCAGGGATTTTATTACTTCAAATACTTTCTTTGGGTGTATCCTACATCATGATTTCTTCCCTTCTTCCTATGTCACTGACCAAGCCCCAAGTATGACCTCTTGGTATCTCTCACCTCCCCATCCCAAAAGCAAGAAATTAACTGCATTATTTCCTGCCCGCGGCACATTGATGAGCTTAAAGAAAGCCCTGCTAGCTGAATTACTCTTGACCAACTCTCAGGGTAGCTTGTGAACACATCCAAACACACACTCCCAGCATCAAGAGCTTTCTTTTCTGGAACCAAATATTTTGGTTCAATTCACTGAAAAGTTTTTGAAACGTGATCACTGACTCTCCCTTGCTTGCCCTGCACAGTAACTTCACAGAAGTATCAAACACACAACTTGAAATCCCAGGGAACCACAATATCCTAATACTATGCAGCTTGTCTTCTACTTTATCAGAATACACAGTTGTTTTCTGTTTGTTCAACAAAGTGAGGTTTAAACACAGCATCCTAATCATCAGCCAGTCCCAATGATGAGATTTCTTCCCCTTGTTAGGTGGGTGTGTGCCATGTTACTACCATCTCTTTAATGCCACAGCTCCCTTGAGTATGTGGTGCCACAAGTAATTCACTTTATTTATTCTTATAATATACTTCCCTTTGTTTATAGTACCTGAAGCCCCATAAGTATCCAAAGCCCATCAGTATCTGAAGCCCCATCAGTATCCGAAGCCCCATCAGTATCCAAAGCCCATCAGTATCCAAAGACCATCAGTATCCAAAGCCCATCAGTATCTGAAGCCCCATCAGTAACCAAAGCCCCATCAGTATCCAAAGCCCCATCAGAATCTGAAGCCCCATCAGTATCCAAAGCCCATCAGTATCCAAAGCCCCATCAGTATCCAAAGCCCCATCAGTAACCAAAGCCCCATCAGTATCCAAAGCCCCATCAGTATCCGAAGCCCCATCAGTATCCGAAGCCCCATCAGTATCCAAAGCCCATCAGTATCCGAAGCCCCATCAGTATCCAAAGCCCCATCAGTATCCAAAGCCCCATCAGTATCCAAAGCCCCATCAGTATCTGAAGCCCCATCAGTATCCAAAGCCCCATCAGTATCCAAAGCCCCATCAGTATCCAAAGCCCCATCAGTATCCGAAGCCCATCAGTATCCAAAGCCCATCAGTATCCGAAGCCCATCAGTATCTGAAGCCCCATCAGTATCCAAAGCCCCATCAGTAACCAAAGCCCCATCAGTATCCAAAGACCATCAGTATCTGAAGCCCCATCAGTATCCAAAGCCCCATCAGTATCCAAAGCCCCATCAGTAACCAAAGCCCCATCAGTATCCAAAGCCCATCAGTATCCAAAGCCCCATCAGTATCTGAAGCCCCATCAGTATCCCAAACCCATCAGTATCCAAAGCCCCATCAGTATCCAAAGCCCATCAGTATCCAAAGCCCCATCAGTATCCAAAGCCCCATCAGTATCCAAAGCCCCATCAGTATCCAAAGCCCCATCAGTATCCAAAGCCCATCAGTATCCAAAGCCCCATAAGTATCCAAAGCCCCATCAGTATCCGAAGCCCATCAGTATCCGAAGCACCATCAGTATCCAAAGCCCATCAGTATCTGAAGCACCATCAGTATCTTAAGCCCCAGCAGTATCCAAAGCCCCATCAGTATCCAAAGCCCCATCAGTATCCAAAGCCCCATCAGTATCCAAAGCCCATCAGTATCCAAAGCCCCATCAGTATCTGAAGCACCATCAGTATCCAAAGCCCATCAGTATCCAAAGCCCCATCAGTATCTTAAGCCCCAGCAGTATCCAAAGCCCCATCAGTATCCAAAGCCCCATCAGTATCCAAAGCCCATCAGTATCCAAAGCCCCATCAGTATCTGAAGCCCCATCAGTATCCAAAGCCCCATCAGTATCCAAAGCCCCATCAGTATCCAAAGCCCATCAGTATCCAAAGCCCCATCAGTATCTGAAGCCCCATCAGTATCCAAAGCCCCATCAGTATCCAAAGCCCCATAAGTATCCAAAGCCCCATCAGTATCCAAAGCCCCACATGTATCCAAAGCCCCATCAGTATCCAAAGCCCATCAGCATCTGAAGCCCCATCAGTATCCAAAGCCCATCAGAATCTGAAGCACCATCAGTATCTTAAGCCCCAGCAGTATCCAAAAAGCCCCAGGAGTATCCAAAAAGCCCCATCAGAATCTGAAGCCCCATCAGTATCCAAAGCCCATCAGTATCTGAAGCACCATCAGTATATGAAGCACCATGAGTATAACACCTGCCTTATTCACCTTAAGTTTAACCTGCTCCAGCCTGATTCTTTTCATCCCAGCCCTTCTAATTGTAAAGATGAATTTCATTTGTGGAGTACATCAATGACAGTTCTTCTCTCAACATATCTTTCTCTTCTGCTTCATCTAACCGTAGACCTAAAATGTTTCGCCTCCTCGATTGACTCTTACTATTTCTTCTTGCCTTTGTGCCTCAGACCTCCTGGCTGCCTTGCCTTTTAACCTTCACTTTTGAAAATAAACTTTTCCCTCCAGTGCCTTCTCAGGTGCCTGCTGCTACCCACATAGTCATCTCTTTGCTCTTTCCACTCCTTAGATGATTTGGGAAGAAGGGCTGATTTTGTACTTGTGGATCAGTTATGGTTACAGGCTTGTGCTCAAACTCTACAATCTCTTTCAATATAATCTTAAATATTTTGTCCTGTTCCTCAGTATCACACCTCTAGATAAGATGAGCATTCAGCAGATGTGAAATAAGTACAACAGAGTTGCTGCAGCCTAAGTCCTAGTGCCAATAATAATCTAGTATTAGAAGAGGCATAGCAAATGTTCACACTCACCGTGTAAGCACCGGGTGCAGCGAATGGTTTGGCCCATAACATCGTAGACTTCCAATCCCTCGAATCCCAGTCCGTCCCATTGGGTTTCTGCCAAAATACAACAAATATTTAGCATTATAAAATAACCGGAACCCCTTTTGAAAGCTGGGGAAACCCTCCTACAAGGCAGTAGGGCCTGCACTATGTAACCTCTAAAGATCCAGAGCGCAGTACGGATGTTCTTCGGTGCAGTCTGTCCTGATGTAGTGACAAGCACTGAACATGGACTGATATGTCTCAAAGGTAAGACTTGTCACTCTTTGTGTAAAGCACTTTCAACCTACAGCCTGTGTACAGAAGGTGTCAGTTGTGCAAGTTATCCACAGACCCCTTGAGAACAGCAACAACATGCCGGTAATTCCACAAACAAAATGCAGTGTCAACAGACGTACCCTACAGACTGAGCATTACTCATGAGTAGCAGCAGAGCCGCAGTACCCAACCATGCTGTAGAGCAGTCTTGTACTACAATGTCCAATCACTGCCTCTAGACACCGAGGGCTTTGTTACCCCAAGTCAGTCTTGGCATTCTACTATACAATGTCCAATCACTGCCTCTAGACACCGAGGGGTTTGTTACCCCAAGTCAGTCTTGGCATTCTACTATACAATGTCCAATCACTGCCTCTAGACACGGAGGGGTTTGTTACCCCAAGTCAGACTTGGCATTCTACTATACAATGTCCAATCACTGCCTCTAGACACCGAGGGAGTTGTTACCCCAAGTCAGTCTTGGCATTCGACTATACAATGTCCAATCACTGCCTCTAGACACCGAGGGAGTTGTTACCCCAAGTCAGTCTTGGCATTCTACTATACAATGTCCAATCACTGCCTCTCGACACCGAGGGATGTGTTACCCCAAGTCAGTCTCGACATTCTACTATACAATGTCCAATCACTGCCACTAGACACCGAGGGATTTGTTACCCCAACTCAGTCTTGGCATTCTACTATACAATGTCCAATCACTGCCTCTAGACACCGAGGGATTTGTTACCCCAAGTCAGTCTCGGCATTCTACTATACAATGTCCAATCACTGCCACTGGACACCGAGGGATTTGTTACCCCAAGTCAGTCTCGGCATTCTACTAAACAATGTCCAATCACTGCCTCTGGACACCGAGGGATTTGTTACCCCAAGTCAGTCTCGGCATTCTACTATACAATGTCCAATCACTGCCTCTGGACACCGAGGGCTTTGTTACCCCAAGTCAGTCTCGGCATTCTACTATACAATGTCTAATCACTGCCTCTGGACACCGAGGGCTTTGTTACCCCAAGTCAGTCTCGGCATTCTGCTATACAATGTCCAATCACTGCCTCTAGACACCGAGGGCTTTGTTACCCCAAGTCAGTCTCGGCATTCTGCTATACAATGTCCAATCACTGCCACTAGACACCGAGGGATTTGTTACCCCAAGTCAGTCTCGGCATTCTGCTATACAATGTCCAATCACTGCCAGTAGACACCGAGGGATTTGTTACCCCAAGTCAGTCTCGGCATTCTGCTATACAATGTCCAATCACTGCCAGTAGACACCGAGGGATTTGTTACCCCAAGTCAGTCTCGGCATTCTGCTATACAATGTCCAATCACTGCCTCTAGACACCGAGGGATTTGTTACCCCAAGTCAGTCTCGGCATTCTGCTATACAATGTCCAATCACTGCCACTAGACACCGAGGGATTTGTTACCCCAAGTCAGTCTCGGCATTCTGCTATACAATGTCCAATCACTGCCTCTAGACACCGAGGGATGTGCTACCCCAAGTCAGTCTCGGCATTCTACTATACAATGTCCAATCACTGCCTCTAGACACCGAGGGCTTTGTTACCCCAAGTCAGTCTCGGCATTCTACTATACAATGTCCAATCACTGCCTCTAGACACCGAGGGCTTTGTTACCCCAAGTCAGTCTCGGCATTCTACTATACAATGTCCAATCACTGCCTCTCGACACCGAGGGATGTGTTACCCCAAGTCAGTCTCGGCATTCTACTATACAATGTCCAATCACTGCCTCTAGACACCGAGGGATTTGTTACCCCAAGTCAGTCTCGGCATTCTACTATACAATGTCCAATCACTGCCTCTCGACACCGAGGGCTTTGTTACCCCAAGTCAGTCTTGGCATTCTGCTATACAATGTCCAATCACTGCCTCTAGACACCGAGGGATTTGTTACCCCAAGTCAGTCTTGGCATTCTGCTATACAATGTCCAATCACTGCCTCTAGACACCGAGGGCTTTGTTACCCAAAGTCAGTCTTGGCATTCTGCTATACAATGTCCAATCACTGCCTCTACACACCGAGGGCTTTGTTACCCAAAGTCAATCTTGGCATTCTGCTATACAATGTCCAATCACTGCCACCGAGGGCTTTGTTACCCCAAGTCAATCTTGGCATTCTACTATACAATGTCCAATCACTGCCTCTAGACACCGAGGGCTTTGTTACCCCAAGTCAGTCTTGGCATTCTGCTATACAATGTCCAATCACTGCCTCTAGACACCGAGGGATGTGTTACCCCAAGTCAGTCTTGGCATTCTGCTATACAATGTCCAATCACTGCCTCTAGACACCGAGGGATGTGTTACCCCAAGTCAGTCTTGGCATTCTGCTATACAATGTCCAATCACTGCCTCTAGACACCGAGGGATGTGTTACCCCAAGTCAGTCTTGGCATTCTGCTATACAATGTCCAATCACTGCCTCTAGACACCGAGGGATGTGTTACCCCAAGTCAGTCTTGGCATTCTGCTATACAATGTCCAATCACTGCCTCTAGACACCGAGGGCTTTGTTACCCCAAGTCAGTCTTGGCATTCTGCTATACAATGTCCAATCACTGCCTCTAGACACCGAGGGCTTTGTTACCCCAAGTCAGTCTTGGCATTCTGCTATATAATGTCCAATCACTGCCTCTAGACACCGTGGGATTTGTTACCCCAAGTCAGTCTTGGCATTCTACTATACAATGTCCAATCACTGCCTCTAGACACCGAGGGATGTGTTACCCCAAGTCAGTCTCTGCATTCTACTATACAATGTCCAATCACTGCCTCTAGACACCGAGGGATGTGTTACCCCAAGTCAGTCTCGGCATTCTACTATACAATGTCCAATCACTGCCTCTAGACACCGAGGGCTTTGTTACCCCAAGTCAGTCTCGGCATTCTACTACACAATGTCCAATCACTGCCTCTAGACACCGAGGGATTTGTTACCCCAAGTCAGTCTCGGCATTCTACTATACAATGTCCAATCACTGCCTCTAGACACCGAGGGATTTGTTACCCCAAGTCAGTCTTGGCATTCTGCTATACAATGTCCAATCACTGCCTCTAGACACCGAGGGCTTTGTTACCCAAAGTCACTCTTGGCATTCTACTATACAATGTCCAATCACTGACTCTAGACACCGAGGGCTTTGTTACCCCAAGTCAGTCTTGGCATTCTACTATACAATGTCCAATCACTGACTCTAGACACCGAGGGCTTTGTTACCCCAAGTCAATCTTGGCATTCTACTATACAATGTCCAATCACTGCCTCTAGACACCGAGGGGTTTGTTACCCCAAGTCAGTCTTGGCATTCTACTATACAATGTCCAATCATTGCCTCTAGACACAGAGGGCTTTGTTACCCCAAGTCAGTCTTGGTATTCTACTATACAATGTCCAATCACTGCCTCTAGACACCGAGGGATGTGTTACCCCAAGTCAGTCTTGGCATTCTACTATACAAAGTCCAATCACTGCCTCTAGACACCGAGGGATGTGTTACCCCAAGTCAGTCTTGGCATTCTACTATACAATGTCCAATCACTGCCTCTAGACACCGAGGGATGTGTTACCCCAAGTCAGTCTTGGCATTCTGCTATACAATGTCCAATCACTGCCTCTAGACACCGAGGGCTTTGTTACCCCAAGTCAGTCTTGGCATTCTGCTATACAATGTCCAATCACTGCCTCTAGATACAGAGGGCTTTGTTACCCCAAGTCAGTCTCGGCATTCTACTATACAATGTCCAATCACTGCCTCTAGACACCGAGGGCTTTGTTATCCAAAGTCAATCTCGGCATTCTACTATACAATGTCCAATCACTGCCTCTAGACACCGAGGGATGTGTTACCCCAAGTCAGTCTTGGCATTCTGCTATACAATGTCCAATCACTGCCTCTAGACACCGAGGGCTTTGTTACCCCAAGTCAGTCTTGGCATTCTGCTATACAATGTCCAATCACTGCCTCTAGATACAGAGGGCTTTGTTACCCCAAGTCAGTCTCGGCATTCTACTATACAATGTCCAATCACTGCCTCTAGACACCGAGGGCTTTGTTATCCAAAGTCAATCTTGGCATTCTACTATACAATGTCCAATCACTGCCTCTAGACACCGAGGGCTTTGTTACCCCAAGTCAATCTCGGCATTCTACTATACAATGTCCAATCACTGCCTCTAGACACCGAGGGCTTTGTTACCCCAAGTCAGTCTTGGCATTCTGCTATACAATGTCCAATCACTGCCTCTAGACACCGAGGGCTTTGTTACCCCAAGTCAGTCTTGGCATTCTGCTATACAATGTCCAATCACTGCCTCTAGATACAGAGGGCTTTGTTACCCCAAGTCAGTCTCGGCATTCTACTATACAATGTCCAATCACTGCCTCTAGACACCGAGGGCTTTGTTATCCAAAGTCAATCTTGGCATTCTACTATACAATGTCCAATCACTGCCTCTAGACACCGAGGGCTTTGTTACCCAAAGTCAATCTTGGCATTCTACTATACAATGTCCAATCATGGGCTGTAGACGAGGAGTCAGCCGGTACTTACAGAGGCACCCCATCCCGCACCTTGTATGTCCCACATGCGCTGCGGAGGTCGATAAGGCCATTCAGGGCATTGTAGTTTCTCTTTGGCAGACTCCGAGGTGACCTGAAAAAAGAGAAAATTCATTCACGCAGAAAGCAGACAGCTGAAGACAATGCAGAGAAGAGAGGAGACTCAGGGAGGAGATGAACAGGCCTGCCTGTGGAGGAGAGCAAACCTTAGAATATAAGAGCTTCATCTGTTATTCTTGTCTCCACTGGAAGGAAGGCTGATGAGGCCCCAGCATGTGAAGGCTGATGAGGCCCCAGCATGTGAAGGCTGATCAGGCCCCAGCATGTGAAGGCTGGTGAGGCCCCATCATGTGAAGACTGATGGACCCCAGCACGTGAAGGCTGATGAGGCCCCAGCATGTGAAGGCTGATGAGGCACCATCATGTGAAGGCTGATGAGGCCCCAGCACGTGAAGGCTGATGAGGCCCCAGCATGTGAAGGCTGGTGAGGCCCCATCATGTGAAGACTGATGGGCCCCAGCCTGTGAAGGCTGATGAGGCCCCAGCATGTGAAGGCTGATGAGGCCAGAGCATGTGAAGGCTGATGAGGCCCCAGCATGTGAAGGCTGATGAGGCCCCAGCATGTGAAGGCTGATGAGGCACCAGCATGTGAAGGCTGATGAGGCACCAGCATGTGAAGGCTCATTAGGCCCCAGCATGTGAAGGCTGATGAGGCCCCAGCACGTGAAGGCTGATGAGGCACCAGCATGTGAAGCCTGATGAGGCCCCAGCATGTGAAGGCTCATTAGGCCCCAGCATGTGAAGGCTGATGAGGCCCCAGCATGTGAAGAGGCCCCAGCACGTGAAGAGGCCCCAGCATGTGAAGAGGCCCCAGCATGTGAAGAGGCCCCAGCATGTAAAGAGGCCCCAGCATGTAAAGAGGCCCCAGCATGTGAAGGCTGATGAGGCCCCAGCATGTGAAGGCTCATTAGGACCCAGCATGTGAAGGCTCATTAGGCCCCAGCATGTGAAGGCTGATGAGGCCCCAGCATGTGAACAGGCCCCAGCATGTGAAGGCTGATGAGGCCCCAGCATGTGAAGGCTGATGAGGCCCCAGCATGTGAAGGCTGATGAGGCCCCAGCATGTGAAGGCTGATGAGGCCCCAGCATGTGAAGGCTGATGGACCCCAGCACGTGAAGGCTGATGAGGCACCAGCATGTGAAGGCTGATGAGGCACCAGCATGTGAAGGCTGATGAGGCCCCAGCATGTGAAGGCTGATGAGGCCCCAGCATGTGAAGAGGCCCCAGCATGTAAAGAGGCCCCAGCAAGTAAAGAGGCCCCAGCATGTGAAGGCTGATGAGGCCCCATCATGTGAAGGCTGATGAGGCCCCAGCATGTGAAGAGGCCCCAGCATGTAAAGAGGCCCCATCATGTAAAGAGGCCCCAGCATGAAAAGAGGCCCCAGCATGTGAAGGCTGATGAGGCCACAGCATGTGAATGCTGATTACACCTCAAGTTAGCCTTCAGTAAAATAGGTGAAGTGATTCTGAATGGCTTGTCCCATCTCAGTCTCCTGGTGTGAACTTCCTCTGTCGCCCTTCACACTATGTTTGTAAAATATATAACATTATCTGGTGATTGCTGAATCTTTTAGGATAACCAATTAGCAGAATGTGGCCTGATGCCCTTTTATTTATTTTCATTATGTGAAACCGTGCTCTTTGGATTATAAGAATAAATGAGAAATGAAATTATCAGCTTCCATGAATCTTTGTTCACTGCTTGACAATTATTTTAGAACAGAGAATGCAGCTCATATTAATTAATGTGAATATATTTGAGGAGACTTGATTATCACATTGCAAGGAAAAGGGCCATTAAACAAACATGCATTCTATCTGTGTCATTTGTACATAAATGATTAACAGATGTAACCAAAAAGGGGGATACCTAGAAGAGAAAAGATATGTTCATCACAACACTGAGACTGACTACTCTTAACTCCACATCTATCTACTCCGACAGGTGTTACAAGAGGCTTAACTTAGAGCCAGTGGCACTTTAAATGTTGTGTTCACACCTACCCTGTAAGTGGGCCAAATACTCCCCGGTCTTCTCTGGCCGCAATATGGAAAGGAGGGTGATAGATCAGGAACTCCCTCTGTGGGAATAAAGACATGTCAGTGCCCGTCACAGACCCCAGTCCGAGCAATGCGCCCTCCCTGCGCTAGGGCAGGATAGAAAGGCTCAGCTGCAAAGATACCAATCAGCGTCCATTCCAATGGGGGTTTCCAACAGAGGACTGGACTGAGGCTTTCAATTCACTGAGGAAGATGTACATTTGCTAATCATTGTCAGCATTACCAGCCTGAGCCAGACACAGTCTACTGGCCTGGATTACACTGGATAATTACAGGTTGATCTTTGGAGCCTTTCAGCTCTTGAGAGGAAGGCTGCTTTTGAAATTGTTCGCCACCAGAGCAATAGGGTTTGGGAATGGCGGTTCTCCAATTAACATACAAAGAGAATCTTGATTTCATTAAAGACAACGTAGGCTAACATTATGCAGTAACCTTTATTGCTGCCCCAACATGCAGCCCTTTAAAGAACAACAAATACATCGTAAACCGTAGAATGTTCAGAGTATATAAGCATTCAGTGCACATAGTCTTCATCCTATTCTCAGGCTGCGACTGAAACGAAATATAACTTGAAATCTTCAGGATACAACCAAGAACTTTCACATCTTCAACATATAAATAATGATCCATCTTCATCAGGATAAGCTCACAAACTATTTTTGGGAAAAAACAAACTCTAAATTACAATAAAAATTAACATAAGATTACAACTCCAAATCCTAACAATAATTATAAAAACTCATTATCACAAAATCTTGCCTTTTTTCCCACCTTAAGGGTGAGGAGGATGGGATAATGTTAGCCTCCATTGTCTTTAATGAAATCAAGATCCTCTTTGCATGTTAATTGGAGAATCGCCATTTCATTACAATACCGGAGGCTACCATTATGCACGTTTAAAGCTGTCAAGTGCTGTACCACTTACATGATCCACTGGTCTTAAATACAATTTAGAAAAAGTATTAACATTTGACCAATCTGCTGCTTTTAAAATTTCAGACAAGGAACCACCTGACCCGAACACCTTGCTAGCCATCGCCCCTGTGGAGGAATGGGCACCAAACCTAGGAAGATCCACACCAGATTCATCCATGACAGAACGTACCCCCTGCCAAAGTTGCTGTAGACACTGCTTTAACATATGATAGAAGCAATTGATCCTCTCCATGAGGTCTAAATTCTAACATTTTGTTCTCATTAACTTTCATACAACTCACCACACAAAGTTTTTCACAATCTCTAAAGAATAGATTGAGACATGATTTGGTTCTTTTCCAAACATAATAAATGTACCCCTTCAACAGAGTAAAACCTATTTGAAATCTCTAAAGCCTTAACATCTGAAACTCCTGAAAGAGATCAAACAAAGTAGAGTTGTTAATTTCATGGAAATCTGTTTTAAAGTAAGATATTTATTACATGGCCAATTAGTAAATAATTTGAAAATTACATTTACCTCCCAAAGTGATTCATAACGAGTTCTAGGAGGTCTTTAAATTCTCACACCTTTCATCACTCTTCTAATTAGAGGGTAGCTCCCAATTGCAAAATTGTTGATCAAGGCGTGAAACACAAAGGAGCTGAAGGCAGACCAAGGGGGAGACATAGGGTCTGATACAGGAAACCCCTCCAACGGAAGCGGAGATATTTCTGAGTGTCCCTGTCCATAGGATTTGTGAAATAAGCGTCCTTGAGCTCTAACTTTACTAACCAATCATTTGTTTGCAAAATGTCCCTCAGAAGATGGATTCCTTCCATCTTGAAATGCCTAGAAACCAGAAAGAAAATTCAAATCTCTTCGATTTATAACTGGACGCCAACCCTTGTCCTTTGTCTTTACTAAGAAAACAGTGCTCACAAAGCCTTTTAAACCTGCCAACTTCTGAGCACGAACCAAGGCTCCCTTCTCTAGCAACTATTCTATTTCTATCAAAACCATCTTTTCTGTGTCTAACTTTAATTCCTTTGGTTGTCTTATCTGTACTGGTTCTTCCAGGAAGTCTATTTTGAAACCGGTAACTGTTTCCAAAACCCAGGGGTCTCTTGTTATCTTTTCCCAATTGTGTACGAAAAATGTTAACCTTCCCCGACCCTTAATAGGGAATGACCAAGACAACTCACCTTGGGAACCTGAGGCCTTAATCTCCCTCCACGTGACCTTGAAGTTCTCCCTCTCTGGGGATAGAAATTTGGACTGGAGTGCGGTAGCCCCTTCCACAGCTGGCTGGCAGCCAGTCCCCCCCCCGCCAACCCGCCCAAAAATTGCTCTTGGTGCAAAAACTCTACGCATATTATTTTGGGCCTTACTAAAGGCAGTGAATGTTTAAATATATTTGTCTAATGATTTGACAAACCTTTTGCCAAACAAAAGGCCTTTAGGATCTCCTACATCCTCTCGTTGAGAAATCCACCAGTTTCGGATTCATTCTCATAAGAACCGCTTTGGGTCTTTCAGAGATAAGTTTCGCATTGGCATTGCCTAGTAAGCAGATGGTGCATTGTGCCCAGCCTCTTAAGAGTTCCAAATTTACTCTGCCATTTTTATTTTTGGCTTCTTCAGCCATATCCAAAATGGGGGTGTGGGGTCCCAGAACGTTAAGCATGTTATCTTGACTCTGTTTAAGGCATTTTTCAATCCTTTTCCTAGGGTCCTTTCTAAATTTGAATAAAAATGTAATAATATCCGGGTCCAGGTTAGGAGTACTACAAACCTTATTTTCGGTAGAGGGTCTTGGACACTCTGCCCAGAGTAAATTGCAGGTTTCTTTATCTAAGGATTTCCTGACCCAAAGTTAAATATTTTGAAACGTGGTCCATTGGCCACCATTCCCCACTCTGTGGATGTTTTATTGTGGTTGGATTAAACATCTCACCTACGAGTGGGTCTTTTATTTCAGTAGAAGTGGAGGCTTTGTCTATATCACCATCCAAACCTAAAGTATCACAGCTCTCCTGCGGGTCAAATACGAATTCATCCCATATCATATCCTCATCAGCCATATTCTCCTCTGAAGAATTAAAATTTTCCTGCATTTCTATTGTGCCATAAAGATCACTCTTTCTATTAATGTCACTAGGGACAACCTTTCCTTGTGCCCCGTAGAGGTGGCCTTTTCCTTTTGTGCTGCTCAGAGCATCACTTTCTATTGTAATGCTTAGGGTACCAACACTGTAGACAAGGTCTTGCGCCTTCTCCAAGTGTTTCTTCTTTAGAGAAACCTTTCCGCTCTTTCTGGGTTCAGAGGTAGAAGGGGAGTCGTCCTCAGAGAAAGAAAAATAATTTTCCTCTGAAGGGGTGTCCCTCTTCCTCTTCACTATAGCGGCATCTACCGCCTCTTTAACCGAGGACCTAAGTTCCCCCTCTACAAATGTTTGTAAAGACTCCCCCATCAACTCACCTGAAGGCTTGAATCAGGGAATTTGACTTTCCATCCTTTTCCTGATGTAAGGAGAAACAATGTGATGATGAGCTTATTAAATTAAAAGAAATGTGGTTTCTTTAAATTAATCCTGTCACTAGTTGGAGCTATTGTCTAACCAAACTCTGTTAGGCTTGTATTTAATTTTTTTGCAAAACACAACTGGGACTGAAAAAAAGCTTTCCTTTCAACGAAATTGATCGTAGTCAAACAACCTTCAGTGAAGCAAGGGTGGTTGCCAGGTAACGCGCTTCGCATGCCTCGTGATTGGGAAAAACTGCAAAATAGTGAAAGGACTAGAGTATGGAAGGACCGAACCCCCCCTAAATTGAGTGCGTGGAAGGCGGGTCTTGATTGGTGCATGGGTCAGGAGCAACCTATATTTACAGCGCGGGGTTGCCCACAGAAGCACCCTAAAATTTGGAAGCGATGGGCAGACTTTAGAGGTCTCATTCTGGAATCCACTCCACTGAAACATGCTGATGTAGAGGCCTTATGAGAACAAACCGCGGTGGAGAAAAATTATACAAAGGACTACGCCACTTATGAACTGGCTTGATTGGTATGATACTTGGACTATTACTAAGTACATAGTACATAGGTACTATTTATATGTATATCAATTTCATTGTGCTGGCATAGTACGGTATGTTTTCAGGCATGCACTTGTTCTGTATCTTCACAGTGAGACATGGAAATAATGGCTCCCTTCTAAGAAGGGTTACTTTTAGTGAGGGAGACATTAAGAGCTAGAAAGTGTGTGTCCTTGAGGAACACTCCATGCTCCTCCAGCTTGGCAACTGAGATGAGAAGGTAAAGGCTAGGATTTAGGACTGGCAGCACTCTCACTGCATCACCAAGCACCATCTGAGCAGTGTTTGATCTTTCAATATGATATGTTTTTATTGCTTTGTGCAGTGTCTACATAACACCTGATCCACGTCTTAAAATGAGATGTTGCTGAATGCAAGCCTAGCAGGCGATCATTGCGCAGAGAGGACCTGACTGTGCTCATCAATTCTGGTGAACAAGTGTTATTCCAAAGCGAGTGGCAGGCATGCTCGCCCCTCCATCCGAATGACGAGTCTGGACACTCGTTACAAGGTTAAGTATGGTTGAGCAGCTCAATGCTGGGGCCTAAGCCCTCCTTAGATAAACTGGTGGTCCACCAGCTAAATAAAGGTGTTCAGTCCCTCCTTAAAGAAAGCTGTGGTTCTAAGAGCTAAACAGTAGGGTCCAATCCCTCTATAGTGGAGTGGGCCTGCTGGCTGGATTGTGGATACTTAGAAAGATGGTTCAGCTGGTAGATCCGGCCTCTCCTTAAATTTAAGATGTAAGTATAACTTTAGAAGTTCTAATGTTTGTGTATTCTAAGTTTGGTTTGTATAGAAAGAATATCTAAAGTTTTCCTAACTATACCAAGGTTTAACGTTTGGTTTTATCATTAAATTTCAAAGTTTTTTTTATTTTTAACAAAACATGTTTGCAATGATAGAGTTTACTGTTGTCGAGTGAAGTGTCATTAAGTGAATTATTGTAATGTAGAGAGAAGGAGAGTGTTGTAAAGTGTACTGTCATAGAATATAGTGTCATAGAGTTGGTGTGGAATGTGGTACAGTGGAGTGGCGCACAGTGGAATAGTGTACAGTGGAGTGACAGAGTGGAGTGTTGAGCAGGGGAGTGGGATAGGATGGAGTCGAGTTGAGTATGATAGAGGAGAGTGAAATGGTGTCGTGTACAGTGGAATAAACTGTTATATGGTATAGATGTATGTTGTATAGGACAGTGGCATGGACTGCACAAGAGTGGAAAGGCCTAGTGTAGAGTTGAGTAAATTGTTATACATTGGTGTGATGTCTTGTACAGTACAGTGGGGGTGTGTGTCGTAGAGTGTTGGAAAGCGTTGTAGAGTGCAGTAGAGGGTTGTACGCTAAGGTGTAGGGGCATAGAGTGGAGTAGAGGTAGGCACAGTGTACTGTAGGGGCACAGAGTCGAGTACAGTGATGCATAGTGGCACAGAGTGTAGTAGAGTTTTGTAGAGTGGAGATGTTTAGAGAGGAGCACAGTGTGGTATAGTCGGGAAGTGTACAGTGGAGTGCTGTACAGTGTCATAGAGTGGGGTAAAGTCAAGTGTCATGCAGTGGAGTAGAGTGTAGTGTAGCCCAGTAGAGTTTAGTAGCGTGTTCTAGAGTACAGTGGTGTGTAATCGAGTAGAGTGGAGTGGCGTAGAATGCAATGGAGTAACGTGTTGTAGAGTGGTGTGGGGTACAGTGGACTGGACTGCTGTGTTGTAGAGTGTCGGAAAGTGTTGTAGAATGTCAAAGAGTGGATTAAAGTGTTGTGGAGTAGAGTGCGGTACAGTACGGTAGAGTAGGGTGGGATAGACTATCATACAATTGAGTGGCATAGAGTAGCGTATAGTATAGTGCCATAGAGTAGTAGTGTTTGATAGAATAGGGTATATTAACTTGAGGGGAGTAGCAAAGAGGGAGTTGCAGAGAGTGTCATGGAGTAGAGTGTTGTAAAGTGTTATAGAGTAAAGTAGAGTGTTGTATAGTGGCATTGAGAAGAGTACATTGTTGTACAGTACAGTGTTATACAGTGGAGTATAGTGTGGTAAGGTGGAGGGGTGCAGAATGTTGTTGAGTGGAGTATAGTGTATAGTGGAGTGGAGTTGGGAAGAGTGGAGTGGCTCAGAATGGAGTAGTGTACAGTGGAGTGTCATAAAGTGAGTGGCGTACAGTGCAATAGCTTAGAGTGGAGTGGCGTAGAGTGGAGTGTCATTGACTGCAGTGGCGTACAGTGTAGTGGCATACTGAGGAATAGCTTACAGTGGAGTGCTGTACAGCAGTTAAGTGGAGTGGGGTAGAGTGAAGTGGCGTACACTGGAATAGCACAAAGTGGAGTGGCGTACAGGGGAGTGGTGTTGAGTGGAGAGGCATAGAGTGGAGTGGGGTAGAGTGGAGTGGCGTACAGTGGGATAGCATACAGTGGAGTGGTATAGAGAAGAATGGTGCAGAGTGGAGAGGAATAGCGTACACTATAGTAGCACACACTGAAATAGCGTAGAGTAGCTTTGCACAGAGTGGAATGGCGTACATTGGAATGCCATAGAGTGGAGTGGTGTAGATTGGAATAGCATTCCAATGTTGTAGAGTGAAGTGGGGTTTAGTGGAGTAGTGTACAGCGGAGTAGCGTACAGTGGAATAGCATACAGTGTACTGGCATGGAGTGGAGTGGCATAGAGTCAAATAGGGTAGAGTTGAGTGGCATAGAGTGTAATTGCATATAGTGGAATAGCATAAAGTTGAGTGGTGTATAGAGGAGTGGCATTGAGTGGAATAGCATAGAGTGGAGTGCAGTAGAGTGGAGTGGTGTACAGTAGAATAGCAGACAGGGGAGTGGTGGAGAGTGGAGAGGCATAGAGTGGAGTGGGGTAGAGTGGAGTGGCGTACAGTGGAATAGCATACAGTGGAGTGGTATAGAGGGGAATGGCGCAGAGTGGAGAGGAATAGCGTACACTATAGTAGCACACACTGAAATAGCGTAGAGTAGCTTTGCACAGAGTGGAATGGCGTACACTGGAATGCCATAGAGTGGAGTGGTGTAGATTGGAATAGCATTCCAATGTTGTAGAGTTAAGTGGGGTATAGTGAAGTGGGGTACAGTGGAGTAGCGTACAGTGGAATAGCGTACAGTGGAATAGCATACAGTGTACTGGCATGGAGCGGAGCGGCATAGAGTCAAATAGGGTAGAGTTGAGTGGCATAGAGTGTATTTGCATATAGTGGAATAGCGTAAAGTTGAGTGGTGTATAGTGGAGTGGCATTGAGTGGAATAGCATAGAGTGGACTGCAGTAGAGTGGAGTGGTGTACAATAGAATAGCAGACATTGGAGGGGTGAAGAGTAGCGAAGAGTGTGGTGTGGTAGAGTGCAATAGCATACAGTGGAGTAGCATAAAGAACAGTGGCGTAGAGTGGAGCGGTGTACAGTGGAGTGAGGTATAGTGTAGAGGCATACAGTTCAATACCATAGAGTAGAGTGTCGCAAAGTAGTGTAGAGGAAAATGCATATAGCGGAGTGTCGTACAGTGGGGTGTTGTAGGGTGTAGTGGCATAAAGTGGAATAGCGAATAGTTTAGTGGCATAGAGTGGAGTAGCGTAGAGTGTAGTGGCAACAGTACAAGTTGCATACAGTGGAATAGCATAGAGTGGAGTAGCGTAGAATGGAGTAGTGTAGAGTGGACTAGTGTAGAGTGCAGTGGCGTAGACTGGAGTGGCATAGAGTGGTATAGAGTAAAGTGGTGTAGAGTGCAGTGGTATACAGTGGAGTAGTGTATAGTGGAGTGGCGTGGAGTGGGGTACAGTGGGGTGGTGTATAGTGGAGTGGCATTGAGTGGAATAGCATAGAGTGGAGTTGTGCACAGTAGAATAGCATACAGTGGAGGGGCGAAGAGTGGAGTGGCGCAGAGTGTGGTGTGATAGAGTGCAATAGCATTCAGTGGAGTAGCCTAAAGTGCAGTGGCTTAGACTGGAGTGGCATATAGTGGCATAGAGTAAAGTGGCATAGAGTGCAGTGGTATACAGTGGAATAGAGTACAGTGGAGTGGCATAGAGTGGAATAGGATAGTGTAGAGCGGAGTAGACTGTAGTGGGATAGTTTGAAGTTTACTGTGGAGAGCAGTAGAGTCAGTCAATCAATCAATCAATCAGGATTTATAAAGTGCGGCTAATTACCAGATAGGGCATCCAGGCGCTTGAATAGTGTAGAGTGGAGTGGCATACAGTGGATTAGCGTGGAGTACTGTGGGGTAGAATGGAGTGAGGTACAGTGTAGCGGCATACAGTGGAATACCTTAGAATGAAGTGTTGTAGAGTGGAGCAGTATAGAGTGTAGTGGAGTTGACTGTAGTGGTGTACAGAGTAATAGCATACTGTGGAGTGGCGTAGAGTGAAGTGTTGTACAGTGGAGTGGCGTACAGTGGAATAGCGTAGAGTGTAGTGTCAGAGTATAGTGCCATAGAGTGTAGTACCATAGAATGGTGTGATATACAGTGTAACAGCGTACAGTGAATTGTCATACAGTGGAGTGGCGTATAGTGGAGGGGCATAGAGTGGAGAGGCATACAGAAGAATAGCATACAGTGCAGTGGTGTACCCTGAAGTGGCAAAGAGTGGAGTGGCATAGAGTGGAACAGTTTAGAGTGTAGTGTCATAGAGTGGGGTTGTGTACAGTGGCATGGCATACAGTGGAGTAGCGTAGAGTTGAGGGGTCTACAGTGTAGTAGCATACACTGTAAATGGAGTGGCGTAGAGTGTAATAACATACAGTGTAGTGGTGTAGAGTGTAGTGGTGTAGAGTGGCATTGTGTACAGTGGAATGGCATACAGTGGAGTAGCGTAGAGTTGAGGAGTCTACAGTGTAGTAGCATACAATGAAGTGTTGTCAAATGGAGTGGCATAGAGTGTAATAGCATACAGTGTAGTGGTGTAGAGAGTAATGGTGTAGAGTGGAGTGGTGTACAGTGAAATGGAGTGGCGTACAGTGGATTAGCATAGAGTGGAGTGGCGTAGGGTGTCAAGGTGTAGAGTGGAGTGGCATAGATTGGAGTGGTGTACATTGGAGTGTGGCAATTAAAACAGACGTAGCATGACATTTTTAACAGATGTAGGTGTAATGTGGAAGGAAAGTAGATTATTTGGTGTAAATGGTAATTCCTGGTAGTATGTATGAATAGTGTAAGTAGTACTAAAGTTATCATTTTTAAAATACTTAGATATATATACAGTACCACAGTAAGTTCGCAGGATACTGCAGTACATGTGCATGATAAGGCAGTATGTGATTGGCTAATGGCTGTGTTTATTGAATGTAGAAGGTAGCCTTGTCATTTTCAGCACATTTTGCTGCGTTCTGCGTTCTTCATTTTGCTGCATTCTGGGTTAGAATCCTAGATCTAGGTAAGCAGTAGGTTTTATTGTTGGTTCCTACCTATCAACCCTTTATTAAAGTGTTAATAAGTGGAGAAATGTATTTCTCATTCTCTATACATTTTTACAGTAATTCAGGGAGAACTGTGCATTTTTTGAAAATAAATGTAAGTAGCGTGGTCATTTGCAAGTTTTACCACAGTATTCCATAGACTTTTTTGTGAAGATTTAAAAATGTTGAAAATGGAAAATACACTGCAGTACCCTATATTTGTAAAATATAGGGTGCAACAGTGCATTTTTAATTTTTTTATATATTTTTTTATTTTTATTTTATATTGCGGTACTCCCTGCATTTTTTTTAAACTATATAGAAACTTATAAATATCTTTTCCTACTTATTAACACTTTAATAAAGTGGTAATAGGTAGGAGAAAATATCAAACCTAATGCCTACATCTAAGGGCTAAATGAAGAACACAGGCAAAGTGTACGTAAAAATAACATGGCTGCCTTTAACTTTTGTAAAGGCAGTCAGCCAATTACTTAATGACTTGTCATCGCTATATACTGAAGTACTTCCACGATATACTGCAAAATTTGGGAAAGTACGCATAAAATTGCATCAAATGATGTACCACATGTAAGAGAACAATTATTCATTGTTAACATATAATCATTCCATTGGCTCTTAATATCACATCATATTGTTCCGTCATAATCTCAACAATTCATAATGCATAGTGCTGTAAAGGAAAAAGGAAGATAAAAGAATACGCAGAGTTAAGATTGCAGTACCGGTCTTTCCACTATATACAATCCATGATGAGGCGGAAGCATCAGCTCAGTGATTACTTTCATCTTCAGTAAGTGTCCTAAGAGGTCCTTATCACAGTTCAATCCATGAGGGTGACGAGTGGCAAACAGTAAAATATAAGGATGCTCTAAATTCCCTAATTTTATTTTTTTCTCTCCCCTCCTCTCTCAAGTTTCTCAACTGTGTGAACCCTGAAAAAAGTTAGTGATTGCCATTCTGTGCTCCAACATATTCTTCCTCACTGGGAAGACAGTACTTCTCACATAGCATATGTGGCAAGGGCAGATGTATCTCTTGCTCATTTATGTGTTTATAGCCTTGTATCACCAAGAATGGCACATTTTTATTGTTTGATGAAAGCTTTGGTTAACAAATTTCGAGGGAGCCCCTCAATCTCATATAGAAAATTTAGATCCTTGAACAATGAGCTGGTCAGTAGCCTTTTCTGGAATCCAAAATCAGATTCGTGTCTGGCCAACAAGGAAAGAAGATACTTTAATTGGCCCAATTGTAAGTCATATAAAAACAACAAAAAATGTGAAGATTTCTTGTGATAAGATTATATAAACACATACGAGATCAAGGAACACATCTGTTGAAGTTTCAAGAATCAAAGGGGTACTGCGCTGCGATCTCCGAATGGCCACAATCGTAGTGATCAATAAAGTGGGAAAAACTTTCGGTGACTACGAATCATACATGTGGAATGCCATTTAATTCCGTTTTTTGCCCACTTGGGCTTTATGAAGATTTTCATGTAATTCTATTGTCAATTGTATATTGAGTAATTTAATGACCAATTAGTCAAGCTTTAGTAATTACCTTGCTTAAATGGCCAAAATCTTTTATATCTAGGATCGCCCACTTGGACAAGACTATGTGTTGGACCTAGTACTATATATATTCAGGGACTATGATGGTCATTAACATTATTAAGCAATCAGATGGAATTGAATTTACTTGCATGCATCAGTTTTGGCTCAGTGGTTATGTCAATATAACAAAGCACCAACCAACCAGGGTTCGAAAAATATCTGTTATGATATCAGTCTTGAGAAAGACCCTTCTGGTTGATTGCATGGACATGAAGCCATGCCCTAATTAAATCTATTAATTACATCTTCCTATAGTGCCTGCACTTCCTTGTGGCAAAAGGATTGACTATGGGGTGTTTCAGCTGCTTCCTGTCCACTGCTGAGCACCTGACTTCAATGCGGTGTGCTTTTTCCAGGGCTAGGAATGGAGTCTATACACAAACACAGAGACAAACCCACACACATATACATGTGTATATATGTAAATATATCTTAAAAGTCAAATTATATGTATTTATTTAACACTATTTCCTATGGGTAATTATTTTAAGACCTGCCTTTATTAAGCTCATGGAAGTGTGTTTTTTGGTTTTTTTCTTAAACCCCCCACCATTTTGCAGAATATATTCCCCATTTTCTCACTTCTTCCTCTGCGCTGTCCCACATTTAGTACTAAGGCCCTCATTATAAGGAGCCCTATAAATGGGCTGGATTCCCCCCTCCCCTCCTGGTTACCGATATAAAGAGTAGCGGTATATGTGGGGGTGGGCAAAATCTGACCCATTATGAGTTGGACCATGAGGGCCCACTAACAAATGAGCAATCACCGGGGAATCCGTAATTCCAGGAAAGTTTCCCCTAGTAATTCCTTAATTTGGGCCAGACTTTCACCCGGAGATTTCTGCTGCTTTTAGCTGCAGAAATCTCCCTGTGAAAATTAAGAGATCTGTGGTGATTCTGTAGATCTCATGATTACAGTGGGGTTGGTAACTGTTGTTACCGGCCCAAAAGAAATTAGGAAGCCACTCATAATGAGGACCAATGTAGCAAATGTACATATGTGGAGATCTCCCCATGGAAAAAATAGGAGAGGTGGAGGGGGAGATCTCACCCGTTGGTTTGTGAATTGCATCTTGTAGTAGATAAGTAGTATTACTGTACTACCATTTTATGTACTTTAATATTTGTGAATCTGGCTCCATGATGGTATTCAAATGCAAGGTCACCTGAGGAGGATGTTGTACCCTTCACGGATTAATCTGGAGAAGTTTGGAGCTTACCAGTCCGAGAACCATTTTCAGTGAGTGTGAGTGAATGGTAAGTGTGGCTGATAATGGCCATATGAAACTTGACACTGTTTGTTGGCTAACCTTGTTTTGAGGATGCCTCCCTTGATTGTTGATGGTGAGTAAGGACCTTGTAGGATTGAAGTACACCACACTTTGTGCTGTTAGAAAGATTGGGGGCAAAATCTGAGCAAAGTGTCTGCCTGGTGACAATAGATGTCAGAAAGCTGCAAAATAACAAAGGCCTTCTAAATTTGAAGGACAGAAGTCCAAACATAGAGCAAGCTTTTTGAATATCCCTTCTACAGACTGCATATACCTCTTGCTTAATTTTTGTAAACGTACTATGAGGGATCTATTTCAAGGTCGATCAAGATAACCGGGACAGTCAAGAGAGAGGAGTGTCAAAGCTCTTTGATGTATCATCGAATCAAACAACCCATCACCGCTGAGATCCCAGGAAAAAGGAATAAAAGCCTCACCTGCCATGGAACCATCTCATCTGGAACTGGGAAGCGGTTGATGTTGGAGTCCGGATATAGCAGCTCGCGGGCGTTCACGTGATACCGGCACATGATACCCTCTGATTTATCCCCAGATCCTGTTTCACCTTCTTCAATGGATTTACTGTGCACTGGTGAATAAACCAAGAACATTTTAAGTGCCAAAATCGCAACATTTGTGGAATGTCAAGTCTTAAAAGTGATATGTGCATGCGTGGGGCCAGTACCATGGACAGAAGTTCTAAAAGTGTGTGGGCAACTGTGTGAAGGAAAAAGAAGGATTCCCGAAGAGCAATGGGAATAACATTTGTCAAAACCAAGATCTTAGGTTTTAGTCAAGGAAATATTAAGTTTATTGATTGTTTAAGTAGTGCTGATGCTACCAGTCAGTTGCTTCAGAGAACTTGTGGAGAAGAAAATAGGAGAAAGAAGACCGGAGAACACAAACAGCACATTTTTACAGATTCTACACTTGGATTTGTTAAAGCGGTGCAGGCAGGCTTTTAATAATCCTTCTCAAGCATGCTTCTAAGCATAGAGTAAGGGAATCCAAAGGGTATAGACGTAAAAAGGCCAGCCCCTAACACTAGCCATTTTATCTCATGTGGTAGAAGATCAGCCATTTGGGGATGTACTGTAGTTCGCAGCTATGAAGAAGAGAAAGTCTGTAGAAGAAAGAGGGTTTGGATTTAGTCCTTTACTTAACTATTAGTCAAAGGAGTGGCTTCAGTGCAGCCAGTGATTATTATCAGTTATTGCCAGGTCGAGGATAAGGCAGACAATAATGTTCTGAGCTCTCTGAGGGGAGTCCATTACTTTAGCGAGTCGATCACCTAAACTTAATTGCGGTAGTAAATCCACGAACAACACTTTGCAGGGAAAAGGTAATTCAGTGATGGGTCATGAAATGGGATGATCCTCTGTAGGCTGTGATCCCACAGTTTCCTTGTAAGAGACCTGGCAGAGATCAACTTAATGTTTTCCTGGTCCACTGGATCAGATTACGATGACATATGTAACTTCCCAGGATCACCTCTGTTAGAGACACATCAATGGCCCTTGCTATGATGGCTGACTGGCACAGCATGATACACTCAATGATGCAAAGATGTTAGTGTGAAGTTGAATCTTTGGGTTGTTGATGATCTTGGTGACTCTGTCCACTGATCCTAGTGAACAGCTGTCAGAGATGAGCCAGCCAAGCACTGAGGTCCTGTTGTGATGCAACAGTCTGGACACGAGTGCCTGCAAGCGATGCGAGTACCTCACTGAAGAATGTGATCATGCCATCACACAGTGGGTGCAATGCCATCACTTTTGGTGCATCAGTCCAGGTTATGATGAAAGTGTACTTTGAGATGGCATCATGAGTTGTGTTGGCTTGAGAAGATCAGCAGCAAAAGATTCAATCAGTCCTTCCAGCAGTGGGACATCAGACAGGGTATGACTCGCGGGCCACCTCATGAGCAGGTGCTTCAGGGTTCGTGGTGCAGGTCTTTGGAGGTGACGAGTGTCAGATGATCAATGCCAGGGCTCCTTCTCAGTACCAGAGGATGGGACCGGTGGGAGCTACTAGGAGACAACCCTTTCTTCATCCTCCCCCCCTACATAGTCTTGTGGATGGTGAATATGATGCTGTATTTGACTGTGCTTTGCATTTTGAAAATGCTTAATAAAACTAGCTAAAAAGCCAATATGTTTTTCTTGTTTAAGAAGCGCTGTCAATGACATTCCCATGCCTTGAAAGCCTGCAGTTTTAGGTACGACTGAATGTTTAGTAATGCATTCCTTCTTGTTTAAATGTAGGTGTATTGCCTCAAACAGTCACTGAATACCACAGGTGAGGTCACTCAAAGCAAATTAGAGATGAGAGGAATCGCTGCATAAATTACTTCAAGACTGGAGGCAGCACCAGAGCACGGTCTACACTGGTCTTACCTGCAAGTGATCAATGTCAGTTTTGTAGGAGAGTAGGATTTGCTTCACATGGGTACCCCCACTTTTTGCTGATGCTTCACTGTTTTTCGACTTTAGTCTGGCAGGGGCCCTGCTAATCAGAACCCCAGCCTAGCTGCTTCCTCTCTAAAATGGTTTCCATGTACCTTAGGTACATCTCTGATTGGAATCTGGAGTGCCCTTATAAGTCCCTAGTATATGGTATACTATGTACCCAGGGCATAGGTACCCCAGAGGCCTGCCAGGGGCTGAAGCATGTATTATGCCACTCCTGGAAGGCCAGCCAAAATGACACCACAGGTCTGCTACTGCAGCCTGGGTAAGGAGGTGCATGCACCCCTTACTGTGATATAGGTTACCTATATCACTACCTATATGCACACATATAAACCTATAAGTCACTCCTATGGCAGGCCTTATCAATCCTGAAGGCAGAGTGCTTGGTTCTTATGTGAGAGGGTGCCCCTGCATGAGCAGAGCCCCTCTGCAGCGTTCGGAGACCCTTCTCTGATGCTGTTTTGTAGTGCAGCCTGACCATATACTCTTAAGTGCATTATAACCTCGCGTTAAATGCTAACTTTGGGATGGCTGCACGGAAACATGTCGTGTTTGGTGTCAAACATCTTGGAATACTACCCCCGCCAGTTCTGGCGGCGGGAGTAGCATTCCACCCTTCTAGAGGAGAGACATGTACACACCTGCCTACCCGGTAACTTCTTTACAGAGCCCTGGCATCACAAAATGGATGCCACTGCCACAGACACGGGTCTGGCCTCCTGCTGCTGACTGAAACTCCGGCAGGGAGGCCTGGACAATAGGTTTCCTGTCGAAGGGAGGTGAAACCACCTCCCCAGACAGGATAGTGTGTATTGGGGCTGGGCGGGAGCACCCTCTGGTGCTTTGAAGTCCTGCACTGGGGGCACATTTGGTGTCCCTGTGCATATGCCAGTTCAAACCGGTTGCAGGGGCTACCTGCCCCTGCTCTGGCGTGAAACTGGACAAAGGGAATGGGTGTAACCACCCCTCTTCCCTGACCCTCCCATAGGTGGGTCCCCAGAGTATGTCCAACCCCCTATCTTTGTATAAGTATGGGACCCCAGTCCTTAGGACTTTAGATTTACCTGGACAAAACTCTGCTACAGAATCCTGGACCTTCGACGCTCTACTTTAAGATTAGAGGACTGAAGAATCTCCCTTGGGGTCAAGGAGTGCCTCCCCTGCTTGGCAGGCACCTAAGAAGCAATTGTCCGGTCTGCATCGCTGAAGCTCCCGCCGGACGCCGAAGTCTTTGCAACACCAGAGGTGGATCTCCAGACTTCCCAGAGGCTGCCCTGAGTCCCCAGCGAAGCTGAGGCCCGTAGCTGTCGTGGGTAACGTGGAACCGTGACCCCTGGACACAGAGAACTTTTGCAAGTGCATCCTCTTCCTGGTCTCCCACGAAGTTGTGCTTTGGGCTCCGAGTAGCCCCCGCCTCCAGCACCGACTGCACCGAAGATCACTGGCCTCCACTCCACGAGTGTCCTGTGAGCCAGCTCCACGTGCGTCCACTCGAGGCTCCTTCGCGGTCACTAGTCCCTTGGCTAGTGGGCCCTCCCGAAGGCAACTCTTCTTCTGCTTGGGCTTTCCTGGTTGCTCCAGACGTGCCCTGACTTACCCTCGCTGGGTGAGTCCCTCAGACCTTGCTGGTCTGCATCAACGTCCTTTCTTTGTTTCCACGTGACTTTCCGTTGCCAAGGCTTGTTGGGTCCAATCCGGTCGCCGACACCCCAGCAATCGACAGACGTCATGGGACAGCTCGAATCCAGCTCCTGGTCGTCGTCGACACCTCCTGGACCTCGTGGCTGAAGAGTCAAGACGCCCGTCAACCTACCTGAAGCACCCGACATCGGTGGGCATCCGCTCATCGCCTTCCTGGTCACTGGCTGGTGACCCAGACTCTGTCCCCTCTGCTTTCAGGTTCTTCAGATCTTCGATCCACCCTTGGATCCACCCGGACACTTTCGACTTGGCCGCCAGCAGCCTGCTGCAGCAGATCGCCATTGAAAACGACGACGAAACCCGACGACAAAAGACACCTATGCACCCGGCTTCCCTGGGTGAGGTAACTTGAGTACTCCGGTGCTCCCGTGGGTATTGACTCTAGAACTGCCTAGTTCTAAAGGGATTTGCTCCAAGTCCTCCTCTAAGTGTCCTTTCCTTTTAAAATTCCAACCGCGACTTTCCCCATAGAAGTTAACGGCGATTCGCGGCTGTGTTCTCACACTGCACGCGTCCCCCGTGGGTCCCCTGTGTCATTACCTTGGGTGGTTCCTTGTGGTCCAAGCACTTCTACAGGCTCTAGGCCTTGTGCCTAGCTCAGTCGTGGTTCTTATACCACTATTTTAGTATATGGTTTGGTACGCCCCTAGGGCTCAAACGTGTATTTGTGCTATTACTGTTGATATTTGACTTGTAAAGTATGTACTTCGAACTCTAGCCTCATAAAGAGACTAGAGGGGTGTGTTTAAGACTAAATACATATATTTTATATATATACCTGGTGTGGTCCTCTTTCATTTGGTCACTCAAGAGATTATAGACTGGTAAAACAAGCTGCTTTACATTCCTTGAAGACTTAGCCTGAAGGCTGCTCTCCATAGCTACCACTAGGATAGCTTTCAATAAAGGTTGTCTTTAACCTATCTCCAATAAGGGGTTGTTTGGACTGGTGCAAGGTGCCCACTATAATTAGTGGACAGCATATACCAGGCCAACTTCTCACAAGTTTGATATGGTTGTTTGTTACAAACAATAAAAGAACGAACTAGTAAAGTGTGTGCAAGAAATGGCCATACTGGAAGTATCACTCTTTTGATGTAACCCTTCCAAAACACTGCTTTTTGAAGACAGTCTCTCTTTGGGAACCACATATATGTTTCTTATAACTTTCTCATTTAGCCTTTTAGCCCTTTTCAAAGGGCCATTAGGTAAAATGAAGAGCGGAAACTGGTCATTATTTTGGCTACAATACACTTCCTCAACCGTTAGATGGACGGCACATCTTGCACATCTAACATTCCTATCACTTAAAGCAAATTCCACTCAGTACAAACCTAGAACTTCTGTGCCTTCTGACCGAAATGATTGCATATACCCTCTGCCATGCTTTTTCCCAGAGAACCACAGTCACCCCACAGTGTCGTTTCCTCCTATCAGCAGGCTCCTCTTCCGCCTCCAAGTACTCCCTGCCTTCCTAAAGTGTGATTTTATTTGTACCAAGAGACATTTCGGGTCACCCTCTCACTCCATCGTTGTACTGACACAGAACTTTTAACTTTCTACACTGTTCATGACCAGTTTTTCAAAGCAGTCCGAAACTTCTAGCCAAGGTGTCCACAGCTAATTCGCACAATTTTTCCCTCAGGTGTGACTTCAACTTAGCGACTCCTTAATGCCCTTGGTGTTCCAGTTCCATCACCATCTTCTGGAATGCAGAGGGTATCACACTTCTCTTCCCTCTCAAGAGGACTCTGTCTCCAGTGGTACTCAACTCCTTCCTCTCTCTCCACAACTGAGAGAGCATCAGTGTGTCAACAGGTCCCCATCGCAAGTAATCTTGCAGAAAGGTTTTCCATTTGTGTTGCTGCGTCACTTCCACTACTTTCTGTAAGTCATCATCCTCTCTGGACGCCACTTCAATTTCCTCCAGACACATCGCTTTTGGACAGGCAATCTGAGCAACCAAATTGACAAAGTCCTCAATATACTCAACAGGTGTGATTGCACCACGTCGGGGTGCCTGGAGGTCCTCAACAAATAGTCTGCAGGGTTGCCAACGCACGGCTTGTGAGTAACAGTGAAGACATACTGCCGGAGCTGCATTGCCCACCGATCATAGCAGGGAGTGTTGCGCCATACCTGAGAACAGGTGGATCTGCGGCTTAGGGTCGGTAACAACTCTCAACTCTTGTCCATCGAGATGCAGGCTGAAATGGTGGTAGCCCGATTTGATGGCAGGGGCTTCCCTCTCAATCTGTGCATACCTTGTTTCTGTATCAGTAAGAGTCTTGTTGGCGAATGCGAGTGGTGCCCACACTCCTTGTTCATGCTCCTGAATGAGAATTGTGCCCAGCCCTACTGGGCTTGTGTTGACAACAAGCTCCTTGTTCTTAGGGATCGAAGTACATCCTTGTGGTATCATGTAGTAGTGCCTACCTAATGTTTTCAAATGTTACCTTCTCCTGGACATTCCATTTCCATCTAGCATTTGTCTTTCTAAGCGCTCTCAGACGTACTGACAGGGTTGTGAGATAGAGGACAAACCTGTCACTGTACGTGGCTATCCGTGGTGCTTCATGAAACAAGAGCTTTTTTGATGGCCTCTGAATTGCGAGGGTCCACTTTCAACCCCTCCAATTCAATTGTGTTTTAAAAAAGAAAATTTGTCCTTATGCAGAGTTAGCACTCAGTGAGCAGTTGGAGGTGCCTCGTAGCTTCTGGTGGTGCTCAGCAAGTGTAGATAAATATATCAGGATACTGTCATTAATGGTTAGCATCGCTTACAATCCAGACTATGTCTCGCAGATTGAATTTTGAAATACGCAGCTACTGAGGAAATTCTGAAGTTGAGGCGTTTGTATCTCCTTAGCCCCTCATGGGTTTAAAATGTGGTTATATATCTACTGGCTGGGTCAGGCATTAGCTGGTGGTGCCCAGCGTAGAGGGCTAGTTTTGAAAACCATTGTGCCTCGTTGAGGTCTGCAGTGATATCATCTATGGTGGGTATGATATGTCGCTCACGTCATATGGATTTATTGGGTACGTACATGTCAATGCAAAGCCATATGGCTCCCAGCTGTTTTGGCTTCTCGGTGATAACCATAGGAGACACCTACGGGGTTGGGCCGGACACCTTCTTGATGACACTCGTTCATTCAAGCTTCTCTAGCTCCTTTTCTACCCATGGCCGTAGATGGAAAGCCACCCGCCTGTGTCTGAGGGCTGTGCTCCATATTGCTGTGTCCACGTGCAGTTTCATTAGCGTACTCTACAGACCTCGCAGCTCTGGGAATAGGTATGGAAAACTTCTTAGAATGTAGTCTACTTGCTGATCATGTACCTTACAAGTGAAGAATGCTCTGTCTAGGTCTTCTGCTGTGTGACAGCCCAACAGTGTTCCTTCCTCTGTAGTGACATGAAACTGGGCCTGTGTCACAACCTCTCAGATACAAACTGTTACATCAATGATACTTGCCAGTGTAAGGGGACGTGTTCTACCCCATACAGATAGATCTTGGTGCTCATCGGCATAAGGAGGGACCAGGCCTGCAAGCTTCAATACTGGTTGATGTTTATTACATTTACAGACACATCTGTGTCAGCTAATTAATTCACATGTGTATCAGTGACTGTTATCTCGCATATGGGCTGGGTCTTTGTCCATTTTTACCTTGCTTGGTGTAGGGGAATAAGAAGATCTCCAACTCTTCGTTGTTATCCTCGCTGAGCCTGTTTGGGGTCCTGACTCTGGGGGTGTCCTACTGTTGTTCTTTTTCCAGCATCAGCGGTCAGAGAGCCGAAGTAATGCATTGCCTCCCCGAGGTTTTCTTCAACAGTCTTCGCTTCTGCACACTCAAGCAAAATGGTTTGCCTTCCAACATTTGGAGTATGCCTTTCCCTTGGTGGAGCATTTGTCCATTGCATGAGCATCTGACCCACAGTTTCTGCACCTGTTCATTGTGTCTTGTTGCACCGTGGTTGTTTTTCTCGCCATGACTCTCCCTTTTATTGAGTCCACCACCTCTTCATTGAATGGTGTCATTCTTATGTGGCTCTATGATGCTGGCCTATTCAATAGGACTACTTCCGTTTCTTCTGCCTAGCTGTTTGACAGTGCGTGGGACCTGGCCAAGATTAGAAAGTCATCCAGCTTGACTCCCCATTGGCACAGGATCAAGCGTCTTAGAATCAATTACCTGGATTCTTGTATTACTTGGGTTCCCACTTCCTTTTGTTGGTCTTCATTGGTGCATGCACTTGGCATTTCTCTCAGGCGAGTATAGAACCCATCAGTCATTTCTCCTTTCTTTTGATGAGTCTGTTGCAGTTAAAAAGCTTATAATCTATGCTGAGCTGTTGGTCAAAATCAGCATTTAGTGCTGCAATTACTGCCTTAGACTCACGGTCAGCCATTTCCCATGGAAGGATGGCAAACAGCTTGTGTTAGAAATTGGGTCTCTGGTTGGCAGAGGTATGCACCCTGTCCATGTAAGGACAATAATCCTTGGCAGAATAAGTCAGATACACAACCTAAATTAGCCTGTGCTCACCCTCTGGTAGCTTGGCACAGAGCAGCCAGGCTTAACTTAAGAGGCGATGTGTAAAGTATTTGTGCACATTTTAATTACAGTAACACAGTGAAAACACCACAAAAAGACTCCACATCATTTTGTAACAATAGAGAATATGTATCTGAGTAAAACAAGACCAAAATGTCAAACATACAATAAGTAGAACTTGAGATATGAATTTTTAAAGAATAAACTGCAATATAGTGCCTTAAAGTCAATAGCACTTAGGAGTTACTTGAGGGCTCTGTAGACTGGGGTGAATCCAAAGTTCAGGCCGACCAAAATGGAGGGAAGACCGGCTACAGGAACCACGCAGGGTCCCACTGAAAAAGTACCTTGGATAGAGCAAGCGTCAGCGTCGAAGACTCAATGCGTCAGTTCCGGTTCACACAGTCGGGTCAATGCGTTGAAGTTGAGCCTCGCAGTTGGGTCCTCCAACCCCTTACGATGCAGGGGCTGCCTCGAGCCTTTCAGCAGTGTCCTCAGATCAGCGCTGCACCGTCGAGCCTTGCAGTTGGGGCCTTGGATCGGCGCTGTGTCATCGTCAAGCCTCGCAGCGACGACCCGAGTCATTGTAGAGCCGCGCAGGGATGTCTACGAGTCGGTACTACATCGGCTCCGATCAGTGCAAAGTCAGCACTAAGTCGATTTTGATGGAAAAACCGCTGCAGAACCCTCTCTCATGGCCCGGGACTGGATTGGCACCTCCTGGCAGGGCTTACAGTTGGCAGATTCCAGCAGCTTAAGCAGAGTTGAAGGAAGTCTTTGATGGCCCTCAGACTTTAAAAACAGGAGGCAAGTCAGCAATTCCTTGGAGAACCTGGGTGCAAGGATTTAGACAGCATGTCCAGTCTATCTCACTCCCAGGCAAGAAGCAGCAGGCCAGCACAGCAAAGCAGGTAGCAAAGTGGAAAGCCCTCCTACAGCACAGTAATCAGCAGGCAGCAGGCTAACACAGCAAAGCAGTTAGCAAAGTGGAAGTCCCTCATATAGCACAACAGCTCTTCTTCCTGGCAGTATGCCCTTGGTTTCAGCAAAGTCCTGATTTGGGGTTGTCAGGGTTGCAATACATTTACCCAGTTGTGCCTTTGAAGTGGGGGAGACTTCAAAGAGAACTTTAAAGTTCACAAGGTCCATGCCTTGCCTACCTTGGCTCCAGACTCACTACAGTGAGGTATGCAGCTCTTTGTGTGGGGACAGGCAGAGCCCTATTCAGGTGCAAGTGTCAGCTCCTCCCTCCCAATCTACATCAGGAAGGCCCATCAGCCTGGTGATGGGCCATCAGGATGCAAACTTCAAACCCTGCTCCTTTTGTGTGACTATATAGAGAGAATGAACAAAGCCCATCTGTCACCCAACCGAGATGTGTATTCAAAGACAGACAGAGGCACAGAATGGTTAAAGTAAGAAAATGCCAACTTTCTAAAAGTGGCATTTTCAAATTTACAGTGTACAATCAGACTTCACTGTAAGCTGTGATTTTAAATTGTGAGTCCAGAGGCACCAAACTCCAAATTTCTATCTTTTGCCAATTGGAAATTATGCCCAAATGTTGTTTTAAGGCAATCCCAATGTTAACCCATGGGTGAGATAGGCCTTGTAGTAGTGAAAAACGAATTTAGCAGTTTTTCACTACCAGGAAATGTAGAACTCAAAATTATATGCCCTGCCTTTTAAATACACTGCACCCTGCTCTTAAGGCTGCCTAAGGCCTACCTTAGGGGTGGCCTATATGTAATAAAAGGGAAGGCTTGCGCCTCACAAGTAGGTTCACTTGCCAAGTCGAAATGGCAGTTTAAAACTGCACACACAGGCTCTGCAGTGGCAGGTCTGAGTCATGTTTAAAGGGCTACTGAAGTAAGTGGCACAATGAGTGCTGCAGTCCCACTAGTAGCAGCTAATTTACAGGCCCTGGGCACATGTAATGTCCTTTACTATGGACTTATAAGTAAATTAAATAAGCCAATTAGGGATAAGCCAATATTACCATGTTTAAAATACAGAGCATATGCACTTTAGCACTGGTTAGCAGTGGTAAAGTGCTCAGAATCCTTAAGCCAGCAAAACAGGAGGTCAGAAGGCAAATGGTCAGGGGAAACCACACCAAGGATGCCAGGTCTAGCAGCTTCTATATATATTCTTGTGTGATGGGTAGCAGGAGGGACCTCTTCACTGTACCATCCATTTCTTCTGTGGCCCTGAAGTAGTTATTGAGGCAGCTAACCCGTTTTCCATCTAGGGGATGCTGTAGCTGGATCTATCACTTCATTAAATGGGGGAAGCACTGCTATGGATGTGTGTGTGGTCCCCTCCTGTTGTGCTGCTGGGGCCTCCTGTTGGTCATCTGCCACTCCCAGGGGTCTCTGACCTGTCCTTCCAATGTCCTTATGGTCTAGTGCCATTTTGCTCTTATACTCATTGCCTTTTTATACAAGTATTTTCTTCTTGTATTTTTCCTTTTCTTGCACATGTCACAATGGCACTACGGTGGCTGCTAAGTCAAGTGTGGAGCCGGCAGTCGAGGTTGCTCCTTCCCCTCAATGGTGCATGCTTCCCTCACTGCTCAATCAAACACCAAACATGGGCATTCCTGAAGCTGGACAGGTTGGGGGGCAGTCAAGATGCTCTTATCGCCTCGGTTCACCAGTATTCTCCCGATTTGGCAGAGGTAGGGGCGGTGGGTGGGCCGGTTTGGGCGGTTCATGATAGCAGGTGTCTATGTTTGCCCAAGAGGGGGGGGGAGGTCTTCCCTATCCCATCCTCAGTCGCCATTGTAGTGTCTGGCACTCATACCAGACTATGCAAGCAGCATGCTGGCATGAACAACACCGGAGGCTGTTTGCGCAGTCTGGGAATGAGCCCAGAGCAGCCACACTCTCCTTCATCTGCCCTCGGCCATCCAGGTGGGTGCACAGACATATTATCGAGTTGCAAATATCGACATACAAGTATATCAAGTTGCAAATATCGTGATGACAGAATATCGACTGCAAGAATATCGTGGACCAGAATATCGACTTTAAGGTAAGAAATATCGTTTTTGTTAATATCGAAGTTAGTAATATCGTTTGTAAAAATACCGTTGTTAATAATATCGATGTTTATATTAGTGTTATATATTTTAGTATGTATTTTAAATGTATGTGTTCTATATTTTTTGCTTAAGTATTTTACTTGTTTTTTAATATATGTATTACATTTTTAGGAGTTATTAATTTTATTTTAAGTAAATTTTGTGTTTTATTTCCGTAGCGGGTTGTGGGTTTATAGGTGAATAGGGTGGAAATTAATTTAATTATAATAAATTTATTAATACTTTTTAGAAGTTATTAATTTTATTTTAATTATAAATGTTGCTTTTTAGTTCCGTAGCGGGTTGTGGGTTTATAGGGGAATAGGGTGGGAAGTATTTTTTATCAATGAATAATTATGTTTTTTATATTTTATATTGTTAATTATCGTAATTAATTTATTATTCATTATTTATTAATTGGTTGTTAATTATTATTAACTAATTGGTAATTATGTTAATTGTATCTTTTTTTAGGAGCAGGTTGTGGGTTGATAGGGAGTAGGGTGGGAAGTACTTTATTTTTAATTAATTAATTAATATTATTTATTAATTATTATTTATTTATTTAATATTTATTTTTTGTTAATTGTGGTAATTAATGTATTATTAATTATTTATTATTGTTTTGTTAATTAATATAAATTAATTGGTAATTATGTAAATTGTGTCATTTTTTTAGGAGCGGGTTGTGGATTGATAGGGGAGTAGGGTGGGATGTAATTTAATTATAATTAATTAATTAATATTTTTTAATAATGATTATGTATTTAATATTTGTTATTATTAATTGTGGTAATTGATTTATATTAATTGTTTAATTGGTCGGTAATTATGATTAATTACTTGGTAATTATGTTAATTGTGTCATTTATTTAGGAGCGGGTTGTGTGTTGATAGGGGAGTATGGTGGGAAGTAATTTAATTTTAATACATTTGTAAATATTTTTAATATAATATTTATTTAATGTTATTTTATTGTGTTAATTGTGTGAATTAATTTATTATTAATTGTTTTTATTTTTATTTTTAATTGTTAATAATTAATTAATTAATTGTTAATTAATTATGTTAATTGTGTCATCTTTTACAACATTGTTGGTGTGATTTATAATGGAATATGGTGGGAGGTAAATTATTTATAATTATTTAAATATTTGTAAATTAATGATAATTGAGTAATAAAATATTTAATATGCTATTCGTGGAATAATCTTGATGTGTGAGTTGTGGGGTTTTTAGTTGTAAAGGTTGGGAAGAAACATTTTTTTAAAATAATTAATAATTTGTTGTTACTTGTTATTAATTTATTAATGTTAAATTAGTTATGGAAAATGAGTAAATATTTGTGTGTGTGTGTGTGTTTTGGTGAATTTTTGGGGTAGAAGGTGGAAAGTAATGTACTTTAAATAAATTAATCATTAGTTGATAATTATTATTCATTTATTAATTGATAAATATTTTTGGTAATTGTTTTGTTTGGGGATTTAGGTTCAATAGCTGTAATCTTAAGTTTTATCCCCTCCACTATCCAACACTTTCCCTACTGTTGCACTCATTGGAGTGGGAATAGTAATTTATTCCTCTCTGCTATCCAACACTTTCCCTACTGTTGCACTCTCTGGAGTGGGAATTGTAATTTTTACCCCTGCACTATCCAACGCTTTCCCTACTGTTGCACTCATTGGAGTGGGAATAGTAAGTTATTCCCCTCTGCTATCCAACACTTTCCCTACTGTTGCACTCTCTGGAGTGGGAATTGTAATTTTTACCCCTGCGCTATCCAACATTTTCCCTACTGTTGCACTCGCTGGAGTGGGAATAGTAATTTTTCCTCTTCGCTATCCAACACTTTCCCTATTGTTGCACTCTCTGGAGTGGGAATAGTAATTTTTTCCTCTTCGCTATCCAACACTTTCCCTACTGTTGCACTCTCTGGAGTGGGAATTGTAATTTTTACCCCTGCACTATCCAACGCTTTCCCTACTGTTGCACTCATTGGAGTGGGAATAGTAAGTTATTCCCCTCTGCTATCCAACACTTTCCCTACTGTTGCACTCTCTGGAGTGGGAATTGTAATTTTTACCCCTGCGCTATCCAACATTTTCCCTACTGTTGCACTCTCTGGAGTGGGAACAGTAATTTTTCCTCTTCGCTATCCAACACTTTCCCTACTGTTGCACTCTCTGGAGTGGGAATAGTAATTTTTCCTCTTCGCTATCCAACACTTTCCCTACTGTTGCACTCTCTGGAGTGGGAATAGTAATTTTTTCCTCTTCGCTAGCCAACACTTTCCCTGCTGTTGCAGTCATTGGAGTGGGAATAGTAAATTAATTCCCTGCGCTATCCAACACTTTCTCTACTGTTGCACTTGATGGAGTGGGAATAGTAATTTATTCACCTCCGCTATCTAACACTTTCCTTACTGTTGCAATTAATGTAGTGTAAAATGTAGTTTTAAAAATGAATACATATTTTAATATTTTAATTTGTAATATATATTTTTTATTTTATTTTTATGTTACAGGTGTATATATATATGTGTGTTTATAATTTTTAATATATTTATAACATTTTATAATTTATTAAAATAATTATTTATTAATTATTATTAAGTAAATATATATATTATATTTTATATATGTATGTTTAATTTATTTTTACATTACATTTATTACTTATAATTGTTAATATTTTCTAATAATGATAAATATTTATTTTTAAGTTATGTGTATTATTTAATTTATTTTATATTCTTTTTTATATATAAAAAAACGATATTTTTACATCGATATTTTTAACAACTATGGGGCCCATTACGATACCCGGCGCAAAAATACCGCCAGGCATGGAAGCGGCAAAAATCCGCCCGCACACACCGCCTGAACACCGACCACGCCATTACGATTACACAAACCGAATACCGCCATCGGCGGAAAAAGCACACAAAATACCGCCCGCCAACGTCCGAGTCGGAGACAAACCGCCCGCCACGGACGGAAACACGCACGACAACACAAAACCGCCCGCCCTCACGGCCGACACACCGCACGTGAAATTACGATCGCACCGACATGAGCGCGGAAAACCACAAATATACCGCCCGCCAGCGCAAACAACGCCGATGAGAATCGACACGGCAGAAGCCATGGCGCCCACGTACCTGCACAGAAACCATCCGCACACAAAACCAATAGCACACAACATGGCCAACAAGTCCACACAGCAAGGCACGCACAAATACACAAGCACAGTACATATCCCGAAAACACCCCCGGACAAACAAAAAATACAAAGGCCAGAACCCCAGACACAACACACCTGAAAACAACAGACCATGAGGACACACCCACATAGGTGAGTACAAAAGCAGCACTCCCACAGACCACAACCCCTTGCAACATTGCAAACCAGAGAGGAGAGGAGAGGACACAGTGACACAGCAAGGACAGCAGCACACCACAGAAACGCACACATCACAACCACCACCACCACCACCACCACCACCAAACACCGGCACCACAAACCCCCTGCACATTACACAACACACACCGCACCAGCACCACAAACACCATGGCACCACAAAGAATGCCCAAGTTCACGCCCATTGAGCTGACGGTCATGGTCGACGAGATCATCAAGGTGCACCCACAAATCTATGGGAACATGGTCCAACACACACCACTAGCCACCAGAAACAGAATGTGGAACCGGATCGTAGACCAGGTCAATGCAGTCGGGACCCTGCCCAGGAACAGAGTCGAAATTAACAAACGGTGGAATGACGTCAAGAGCCTGGTCAAGAAGAAGGAGGGCAAAAACAGAGAGCTGGCTGCCGTCACTGGCGGAGGGAATCCCGTGCTCTTCAAGACCTTCAAAGCGTGGGAGGAGAAGGTGCGAGTCATCATACATCCGGAGATCCTCGCCGGATTAGCAGGGGAGTGGAGGCTGGTAAGTACAAACTAATGTATACCAGCACACCGCTATGTACTCACATGCACTACCACCATGCCACAGCTCCCAGGGACAAACACCCCCATGTCCAGCACACAATACACAACACACACACACACATGCAACAGACACCACCACACACAGCCCAAACAGAACAACTGTAAGATGCGTGGGGACATGTGTACATTCAGCTAGCCACGTAACCACCAACAGGTCCCCAAATATGCCAGAAGCGCCACAACGAGCACCCACCACACCCATGTGTCCGCCACAGCTGCACAAACCGACAAGTAACAGGTAAGTGGCAGGAACACAAAGTGCAGTGGGTGGGACGGTGGACAGCACAAGTACAACACACACCAGGCCCCTAGTCCCACAGCACAGCAAGGAGGAGCATCCCCACACCCCACAGCCACGTGTCAGCCACCGCAGTGCACAACGACAGCCGAAAGGCAGACATCACGGTCCACAGCAATCGGTGTCAGTGGGTGTCCAGCCACCCCCACGACCCACAACACCCCCCCACCCCCACAGACCTGCAACATGGAGCACCCCCGCTTAGAGCCATGTGGCATCCAGTACAGTGCACGCACGAACAACCTGCAGGTGGGAAACTGGACAGGGCTGGATTACTGGAGGCATGAGGACCGGCACACGACCAACACATGGGACATGTCACGTAGCAGACGAACACGCAGCACCGCCCACCGTCACGAACAAGTGAACAATGTGCACACGGACATGAACAACAGACTCACACCCCACATGACCCATCACAGACATAGCAACACCCAAGGAGCCACGTCTGCATGCACAAGCCACACTGAAAATAGTACCACACGGCAGCCACTGTGCAACTCATCACACACAACCGAAACACCATTGAAGTCCTGTCCATGTAGCCCCTACTGCCTGTCAACCACACACCCCACAACTACGCCTATGTAAGACAAACAACACTAGACGCAACAGAGCGGAACAACAGAAATGCACACGAACACCACTGAACCCATCAAACACACAGACACACCATGCACATACAACATACCATCCATCCCATCCGTCAGCCCCAGTCTCATGAAAGGCATGTCATCCGCACAGCTGCCACACATACAGCAGTCACGCTAAGATACATGCCCATGACCAACCATGTGCCAGAAGTCAATGAAGCGCACGTCACACTGTGAGCAACAACACACAACATGGGCCACACCCCCCACGAGCACTGCAGTGATGCACATGGCACAGGGCAGCACGCACACCAAGGAGATGGGACAACTGCAATACGTTGGCTTTCACACACAACCATCACTCACTCATAACGATGCGTCCAATGCCATGTCCAGTAATCACAACAGACAGCAAATATGCAGGCCATGTCAAGCATGCACACACCTCAAACCATGCACTGTCATGCTGCCACAACACATGTCACGTTCAGCACCCATGGCTCACAGCATGTACCCCAAAAGCATATTCCCTCCCAAATGCGAATCTGGGGCATGGCCCCCATGTTGCCATATGCGTTCCTAAGCGTTCCATTTGAACCCCAAAAGCATATTCCCTCCCAAATGCGAATCTGGGGCATGGCCCCCATGTTGCCATATGCGTTCCTAAGCGTTCCATTTGAACCCCAAAAGCATATTCCCTCCCAAATGCGGATCTGGGGCATGGCCCCCATGTTGCCATATGCGTTCCTAAGCGTTCCATTTGTACCCCAAAAGCATATTCCCTCCCAAATGCGAATCTGGGGCATGGCCCCCATGTTGCCATATGCGTTCCTAAGCGTTCCATTTGAACCCCAAAAGCAAAGTACAAACCAGACCCAGGATGGGCCAGGAGCCCGCATACACCAGAGTCACAATGAGTAGGGGCACAGCAACACACCCATCGGCATGGCCAATCCGTCCCATGCCACATGTGCACAGCACACAGTCCCATTGCCAAGCACACACAACTACAAATGCCACAGCCACACACACGCCTCCGGGAAACCCATGTACGAGATTGCACGAACTGCCAATGTCAGACGACAAATACATACTTCGCCAGGTGCAACACAATAACAAATCTCATTCTCTCCACAGGTGACGAACTGCCGGATGCTGGGGATGGAGACAGCAGCCAGCACAGCCAGCCCACAAGCCCTCAACGAGGACACACGGATGTGGAGGATCTCACCTCCTCTTCGGACACGGACCACCAAGCAGGCCCATCTGGTGTGGCAGGGCCCAGCCGCTCCCCAGGACCCCTCCTACCCACCAACCCATCATCCAGGGCTGCTGAACAGTCCCAGCCCCCTGCTGCCACTGTCGTTGCGGCCACACCCACGGTCATTGCGGCCACACCCACGGTCATTGCGGCCACTACCACTGCCGCAACCGCCACCATCGCCGCACCGACCACCACCGCCGCCACCACCACCACGTCTTCGCTGGCACCAGCCCCAGCGCAGGTGGTGGCCCGGCCGACTGGATCCACCCTGGGAGCCACAGCGAGGACCGTGGTGAGCAATGTGGCTAGTGGGCAGGCCGGTGGCAGCAGGACTGGTAGGAGGAGCAGGGTCAGGGAAACGCCAGCCTCCCCTGGGAGCCATGCCCTGCCTCAAATGGCCAGAGTCCTTGGGGCCTATGAGGAGGCCCAAGAACAATGGGTCAGGTCTGCTTCAGACACGCGGGAGGTGCTGGGAGTGCTGAGGTCCATGGACGCCCGTATGGGTCAACTCGTGGACCTCATGGGCCAGCTGGTGGTGGCGGTGAGGACACGGCCAGGGATAGCAGCTCCCCTCCGCCACCACCTGCCGGGGCGCAGGGTCGAGCAGCAGTGTCCAGTTCCCCTGCGTCCACAGCCAGTGAGCACACCTCAACCACCAGCATGTCGCAAGCAGGCACCCCCTCGCAAACGTGGAAGGGGCCGTCCGAAGAGGAAACAGATCTCCCGGGAGGACTTTGCACGCTCCAGTCGCAAGTGAGGCAGCCAGCCAGCCTTCCGCCAGCCTTCCTTGACCAGCCACTGCATTGACTTGGACTACGATCCCACTCCACACAGCCATCTGGATGGCATGTGTGTGTTGGACTATGGACATAGAACCAGTGGGTACACCCTGAGCATCACGCAGCCATGACCGACAGCTCATTGTCACTGCACGCACCACTTTTGTCATCACCTTACACACAATCACATGTCACAGTTTGTAATAAATGCACCTTTTACACTAACTGCTGTTTGTGCCCTGTGTTTTATTTGTACGGAATACAACGGCCACCTTGGGCGGAAAGGCACCTGATGCGTGGCATGGCAATGGAATCCGGAGGGCCTGTAGGGACCTAGGGGTGGGAGACAGAACAGGAGCACATTCAATGAGTGTGTCACACACCCATCACACAGTACATGTCAACAACTACAAGCAATGTACACACATCGCACAGAGCAATAGGGCACAATGCCACAGTCACCAACAGTGGCATACTACCCTGGCCATGGAGCGTTGACACACAGCACGTAGTGAACAAACGGCCACCCTGACACAGCACACACACACCTGCACAGATACAGCCGCATCAGCCGTCGTACATGGACACTCACCGTCAAGTGAAGTAGCGGGCGATGAGCTGCTGACGCACATTCCCAGCTTCCTCCTCTCCGCTGTCCTCCTCACTCGAGCTGTCCTGGTCTGCGGGCTGGGGCCCTGGTTGATCTCCGTCATCCACAATGAGGGGGATCTGCTTCCGAATGGCCAGATTGTGCAGCATGCAGCACGCCACCACTATCTGGCACACCTTCTGTGGGAGTACGCCAGTGCACCTCCGGTGCGGTCCAGGCACCTGAACCTGGACTTGAGGAGGCCAAAGGTACGCTCGACCACACGTCTGGTCCTCCCATGTGCCTCATTGTATCGATCGTCTGCTGGGGTGCGAGGATTCCTCAATGGACTGAGCAGCCATGCCCCATTCGGGTACGCAGAGTCACCTGGGTGTGAGGGACACAGAGAACCGTTGCTATTCCAACTGGACAGGGGACAGCATCGCACAACCAGCACGCTACACCACTCCACATACTCACCGACAATACAGCCACGATCCTGTTGCAGATTGGCCATCAGTCGTGGCAAGATGCTGTTGCGCATTATGTGTGCGTCATGGGCCGAGCCTGGGAACTTTGCACACACGTGGGTGATCACCATGTCCGCAAGGCACACCACTTGCACATTCAGGGAGTGCGTGTGCTTCCTGTTGCGGTACAGGTGCTCAGTGGCCTGTGGTGGAACAAGGCCAACATGTGTGCAGTCAATGGCTCCAACGACGTGTGGGATTCTGCCAAGGGCATAGAATGCACCCTTCACTGCCGCCAATTCACGAGCCCTGGGGAAGCGGATGTACCTGTTTCGGTACAGCATCATGGCTGCCAGTACATCCCTCAGCACCTTGCTGAACATGGGCTGGGACATCCCTCCTCCACTGCCCACTGTGTGCTGGAATGACCCAGTGGCGAAGAAATGCATGGCGGCCATCACCTTAGCCGTGGGGGTGACAGCAGTCGGATACACCCTGCGGGGACGGAGATGGGGTTCTAACATGGCACACAGTCGATGCAGGGTTGGCCTGTCCAGCCGAAACTTCCTAATAACCTCTGTATCGTCCATGTCCACCAGCAATTGGTATGGGCGGTCAATGTTCGGTCTCCGCCTAGGGAAATTGCAGAGGACACATGTCAAAGCAACACGACACATAGCAATTTCGCATACACATCACTGACATGACTGAGCAAGCACATGAGCCACAGCCAAGCTGTCAAGCTGGGACGGCACGGCCACAATACACTTACACAGGTCTCCCAACAATGGCAATGGCTAGTGAGACATACCACTGCCATGTGCATGCACATGGGGATCTAGGCCCCAATGACTTGCGGGGCGTGCTGATGGGGACTGACTGCATATTCGTCAAGCGGCAACGCCACGGCAACATGAGTGTCTGCTGAGCATGGAACTGCTTCCGAGGCTGGATGAGTATGGCACACGACGACGACGACGATGTGGGCACAGGCTGAGCGGCCAAAACAAGTGGGACCTGTGGCACGAGGGGATATGAGACAGTAGTAGGTGTCAGCACTGCACCCTATGTACAGCACTGTACGGATCACACCTCCCGAAACATTGACAGGTGTCCACATTGACAGCCCCATGCCAAGACGGCTGTGTGCTTGCAGTCACACGTCACAGGTGAGAGGGTACATTGCACGTGCCAGGTGGCAGACGTACATAGTGGGAGCTGGCATGTGTGTGCATGTGTCTCCTGTTCAGGATCCACCAGATGGGCGCTGACTCTGTACTGACCATTGGACACAGCATGTTCCGTGGAAGGCTTGTGTGTGTGGGATGGTGGCACTGGATGTGCCTCCGTTGGGTGGGGGGCCATGCACAGGGCGGGTACGTCGATGATTGCGCATTGTTGGTCACGGTGGGTGCACCAACTAAGATGTGTTGCCCTGTGTTCAATTCCTATGTCCGCATGATGATGGACTGTGGATGTGGGCAGACTACACATTGGTCGATGTGCTGTCTATATGCATGTGCCTTCACACCAGGCACAGCTGCCCCTGCACATGTGACCCCTGCTGGACTCGCTGCTGGGTCTGTGGAGCTGATGCACCTTCTGTGCGTGGGGCGGACAGCTCTCCTCACTTCCCTCATTGCGCATGTCATGTCTTTGCCGCAGGTGACATGGATCATGGAGGGCCCACATGTACGCGTGGGTAGGCTACACATGATTGTTCACTGGTCGCCACCCCCAGTCAGTGTTTCGAATGGGAAGGTTGTCGTGCTGGTGGTATGTTCGATGTGGCGGATGGGCGGGCCTAGGTGCGGGCTTACATTCCGGACATGGGGGTAGTTGGATTGGCGACTAGTTGCAGTACACACGGGACACGTCTCTTCCTTTCCACATCTGGGTCATCCCTTGTACTAACTGACAGTGATACAGTCATCTTCGCCCCAGCCCTCATGTCCACCCCTCGCCCCCCAATATGCATGCTCACCTGCGAGGCTAGCGCTTGCACAGGCAGCCCCAAGCTCGCACCAGAGAGGGCAAGGAGTGTATGTGTGGGTCCAGTTGCACGAGTGGGCTGTCTCAGGGTATGATGTGTGGCGGGACGCCGTCCACCTGCGTGGTGCCCCAAATGGAGACCCGGCCTGCATGGACTATGCATCACAGTCTTCGCCTTCCGGATCCGCCACCTGCGACACCCAGTGGCTGTGGCTGCCCTTGCGGCCATGCCGCGTCCGTCTGTGACTGATGGCCCACACATTCACTCTTTGGCCTCTCTGGGGAGGGCTCGGGGGTGGTGGCGCACGCGCTTGCACTTAGTCGCAATGGCATGTGGCGTGGTTGGTATAATGGGCAATGGATGGGATGGTGCGAGCCACCTCCCGTGACGTCAGTGCTGCTCGTGCTGTGGTGCGTCCCCCTACACTTCCATTTGACTTGTGCCATGCTAGACGTTGAGGTTCTATTGCCTGCGTGATATGACCAGGAGGAGCGCGAGGAGACCTCTCACACACCATGCTCCACTGCCATCCCGTGCCCTGTATCGCCTGTGCGGATTGACTATGTTGGGGTTACACCTGGTCGACTGGGGCTGTGTGTGCCTTGTCAAGGGGCATGGCGGGCGCACAACAGGATCCAGCTTGTCCACAGAGGGTGGGCTGAGGTGCGCCTGGTACCGCTTTGTACGTGTGCCCGGCTGCTGTGCACACACGTGTTCACTCCCCCCGACAGGTGTCCTCTCACAATGCCCAGGGAAGCGGTGGTGTACTGTTCATGACCCCTCCCAACACGTCGTGCTCCAACTTGGCATGTGCGCATCTACCCGTCACACCCACCCACCTGAGCACTGCGTCCATACGACTTCACACGACACATGTGTGTCTTCCACAGTTGTGCTACTCATTTGCGTTGACATCCAATACCAGTGGACTACATGGTCATGTCACGACTGCCGTGTACTTCACATACTCTCATCCTCTCTCATTCGTACTTGTGAAATGAGTCAGCGGAGACAGTTTTGGTTTCAAACATTATATTGAGTCTTCTGTCCTCTGTGATGCAGTATAGTGGACACTACTGGCAGCGGAATACATATTGAGGATATACTGAGCATGATAGCAAATGGGATAGGGTGTGGGGTTACATGTGATTGGCTGTTGCATGTGGGATGTGGGCTTCAGAGTGACATCTGCTTGGCCAAGGCTGTGCTAATGTACATTTACGTATAGCTGCGGAGCTGCGGACTTTGACACAGACGGTATACATGTAGCCTACCAGACCGCTTGGCATCATGGGCACAGTCCATCTCAGTTCCATGTGACAGGTTTGCTGCGGTTGTTCCTCATGCACGCGTGCATGTGAGATGACATCAGGGCATGTGCTTGCGTGCATGCAGCGGCGTGCCACTTGTTGTTGCACTGTGGTGGTTACTGGACATGTCACAGTCACTGGGGTCGTGTTGTTGTTGTATGCACTTGTCGTCCATGCAAAGGTCCTGGTATGGGATTTCCGGGCGGGGGTGGGAGGGGTGCAGCACCCACAGACTCCAGGCGACCTATTCATGTCCACTGAGCGGTGTGTGTGTCCATGGGCGCTGGATCCATGTCGTGTCCTGGTTGTTCGTGCAGTTCCGTCCATGTGGGTGCGATACACAGAGCCCATGCCACTGCCTCCCACGATGCATGCGGTGTTCCTGGATGTGATGGGGAACAGTGTGCATGTCCCGGTCATATCCGATGTCATGGCGATGTCGTTGATGGTGTGGTTACAGTTGCCGGTCGTTTGGTATGGCTGTTGTGGTGGTGACTGGCCAGTCCGTGCGGAAGCTAAGCATGGGTGCGGGGTTGGACATCATAGGTCACTCGGGGAACCTGCGTTGTGGTCCGACGTATTTACAGGTTGTCAGGTATGCGATGCCGTCCAGCAGGGCTTCCATGTCATTGGTGGTGTACATGTTTGCCAGCCAATGAAGCGGATGGTGGCTGTCAAGGTGTTGTTCGTAGGTTGTCCCTTGGAGGACCATGATGGGGCATGCTGGGTGACATTCGATGTAGCTGTTATCGATGATCCGTCGTGTGGAGGCACAGTGGTCCCATTTCAGTGCGGGTGCGATGTTGGCCACATACGCCATGCCCCCATAGGCAGAGCAGGCCCTGTCGTGTGCGTCCAGAGGGAGGAGTAGTGGTAGCAGGTCCGCCTTCAGACATGCCGGGTTGGAGAGGCATATCTCGACGGGATGCTGGTAGGGACACCTCCGACAGTAGAAGACGGGCATGACGCAGCTGAACAATGTGATGCGGTAAGTCAGTCGGTAACTTACGTTCAGCAGGGACAGGAGATCGCATCCCAATGTATGGCACAGGTTGGTTTTGTACAGCTTGAGCTGTTCGGCGTAGTTGGGTAGGTGTGTTGCGGTTGCCATTTCGCAGCGGTTCGTTGAGGTGGCGTGCTCCGGCTGTGTGTGCAGTCTGCAATGTGCACGCTCCGGGGTTGCTGTGAGCTCTGTGTAGTCGTAGGGAGACAGGACTTGTGTTCTGTTGGCTTGTTTGGAGGACACGGGCCCTCTTCCCACATGCTTCTCAGACAGTTCAAGGTCAGTGCTGTGTGACTCCTTCCAATTAACTTGCATGTGGCCGACATGGGGAGTGTTTTCTTCTTTCTTCCCCGTCCGTTGTGTGCTTCTGTGATATGCGCTATCTGCCCTGTGGTCGGTCTCCTCGGCATGCCTGTGTTGGTCTATTCTTGGACAATGGCTGTATTCACCGGCTTCTGTCGTAGGGCTGTGGTTTCGGTGTTGGAATGGAAGGTCATTCAGTGCTGTCTGCTCTCCCTTGTGTGGGCGGCAGGCTGCCTTTCCGCTCTGCGTTGGGCCTTGTGTGTGAATGTTATTCTTGGGCCACCTGTTGTCGGTCCCCGTGCTCTTTGGTGTTCCGTTTTATATGTCTTGTTCATATGTGCAGGGTGGTATGGGTTTTTCAGTGTGGTACTGGCGTTCCTCTTCCCGAAGGGGCCCTGCTTCTCCTAGTTGGTGTTGCCGCCGCTGTGTGCTACGCCATGTTTGTTACACTGGGGTGTGTCCTGCTGTTGCGTGACTTCACTGACATGTGTGCGTCGGTTGTGTGGCGTTGGGTGTTGTCCGTGAATTGGGCGTTGGGGACATGTCTGTGGCAGGCCTGTCACGTGTCATGTGCGTTCGGGGTGGGGCTGATGTGTGTGCTGCTTGGTTGTGTCCCTGTGTCTGTGTGCGACGCATGCATGGCGCAGCGGTTGGCCTCTGCGTTGTGCGCATGTGTGGCGGCGTCATCGCCGCTTCGGGGCCGTGACGGGGTGGTTGGTTCCTGGTCCCAGGTGGTGTGTACACATGTGTTCCGCGATGTTACGATTTGGCCTGTGTGTCATATGTGGATGCAATGGTGGATGTGTAGTGTACACGCGCTGGTGGGGGTTGTCCGCTTTTCCGCCCTTGCACTGTGTGCGCTGTTTGCGTGCACTTGTTGTGTGTGTGCCTACCTGCGTCTCCGCGGTACGTTGCGCTCCTTGGTGGTGCATCAGCAGAAGCATGGGAAGGGCCTGCAGTGCTGGATTCATGCTCGGGGTGCCGCTTCTTCGTTGTCCGTGCTCTGCGTCCGTGTTACCGCCTCTCTTTCACGTGCGGTGTCTCTTAGCCGTGGGAGCCGTTTGTTTGCGGCATCGTAATTTATGCGCCGGGCGGGACGTGTTTCGTCGGACGGTGTGTGTCAGTTGTGCTGCGCCGCTACGTGAACGGGCGCACTTTGATGGCGGACGGTGTTGCTGGCTTGCCGGCGGTGTTTGGCCTGCTTTTCGCATCGTAATTGGGCGGGCGTGTGGACTGCTGCGTGCCGGCGGTAACTGGTGCTTTTTGCATCCGCCAGCACGGCGGTTGTGCTTCCGCCCGCCATCGTAATGGGCCCCATAGTTGTTTAAAATATCGATTTTTTTAATTAGTGTTATGTATTTTAGTATATATTTTAAATGTATGTGATGTAATTTTTTTGTATAAGTATTGTTTATGTTTTTAATATATGTGTTACATTTTTAGAAGTTATTACATTTATTTAATTCACTTTTGCATTTTTAGTTCCGTAGAGGGTTGTGGGTTTAAAGGGGAATAGGGTGGGAAGTAATTTAATTATAATAAATGAATGATTATTTTTATTTAATTATATTTATTTAATTGATATTTAATAGTGTTAATTTTATGTGTGGGTTGTGGGGTTTAAAGGTGGGCAGTAATTTATTTGTAATTAATTAATAATTAGTTAATTAATATTAATTTATTGATAATTAATTATGGTAATTGTCATTTTTGTAGGTGCGGGTTGTGGGGTCTATAGGGGTAAAGGGTAGGAAGAGATTTATTTCTAATTAACTATTAATTAGTTGATAATTAATATTAATTAATTAATAATTAATTATGGTAATTGTGTAATTTTTGTAGGTGCGGGTTGTGGGGTTTATAGGGGTAAAGGGTGGGAAGTAATTTATTTTTAATTAATAATTAGTTGATCATTAATAATAATTAATTATTTGATAATTAATTATGTTAATTGTTTAAATACATTTTTTTGAGGGTGTGGGTTTTGGGTTTATAGGGGTAAGGGGTGGGGAGTAAATTAGTATTATTAGTTATTTAATTGAAAATTAATTTTAATTGTGTAATACATTTTTTTAAAATGTAATTTTAGGTGTGGGGTGTGGGGATTATAGGGGTAAAGGGTGGGAATTTAATTAATTTTAATGAATTATAATTTGGTTTTTAATTAATTATATTTGCTTAAATGATAATTAATTATGGTAATTGTGCAAATACATTTATTTTTTCACTTTTTAGATGAGGTTGTGGGTTTTGTAGGGGTATGGAGTGGAAAGTAAATCAATTTTAAGCAATTAATTTTTTTCCCAAAATTTATATTAATTATTAATTTAATAATTAATTGTGTTTGTTTTGTGGGGGTATATTGTGGGAAGTACATTAATTATAATTAATTAATGAATATTTAATTAATGAAAATTAATTTGTTGATGGATATTTATACTAATAGTGTAAATATTTTTTAGGTGCAAGTTGTGAGTTTTGTGGTGGTATAGGGTGGGAAGTAACCAAACTAAATTTATGTACTAATTAATGTTTTTGTTGATAAATAATTTCTAAATAAAAATATTTATTTGAAAGAAAATTATTTTGGATTTTATTGATAATAATATTTCCAGGTATTTGTGATATGTATTTAACATTATAATATGTTTTTATTTTTTAAATGTTTAATATTAAATATATTTTTCAACATATTTATATATTTTTTATTTACTTTGATTTTAAAATATTGTTATTTTGTTAAAGATATTTTGTTTGTTTTTAATGTTGAAGTGCTTGAGTGGGAATAGTAAATTTTACCCCTCCGCTATCCAACACTTTCCTTACTGTTGCACTTTTTGGAGTGGGAATAGTTCAATTTACCCCTCCGCTATCCAACAATTTCCCTAGTGTTGCACTTACTGGAATGGGAATAGTAAATTTTACCCCTCTGCAATCCAACACTTTCCCTACTGTTGTACTGACTGGAGTGGGAATACTAAATTTTATCCCTCTGCTAGTCAACACTTTCCCTACTGTTGTACTCACTGGAGTGGGAATAGTAATTTTTACCCCTCCGCAATCCAACACTTTCCCTACTGTTATATTCACTGGAGTGGGAATAGTAAATTGTACCCGTCCGCAATCCAACACTTTCCCTACTGTTGTACTGACTGGAGTGGGAACTGTAAATTTTATCCCTCCACAATCAAACACTTTCCCTACTGTTACACTCAGTGGAGTGGGAATAGTAAATCGTACCCCTCTGGAATCCAATGTTTTCCCTACTTTTGCAGTTATTGGAGTGGGACTATTACATTTTATTTCTCCTCAATCTAAACTTTTTACTAGTGTTGTATTATTTGTAGGGGAATAGTACATTTTTGTACTTTTAATATAATATTTTATCTAATTTTGTATTTATTGTATTCAGAGTAGTAAATTTTACCTTTATGTGATGTAACAATTTTATTACTGTTGTGTGAGGTGGGAGTAGTAAATTTTCTATATTATAAATATAAGAATTTGTTTATTTTTGTTATAGTGGGCAATTTATATGTATTCATTATACATTTTAATAACTTATTTTATATTGTTTTAATTTATATAATTATATTTTTGTTTCTTTAGAAGAATAATATATATAAGCTTTAATGTTTTTTGCTTTGTAATTTATTTTTATTAAATTGTAAAAATGTATGATATTTACTTTTTAATTTTAATCAAAATAGTTTGTTTTTGAATTCTTATGTATATATATATATATATATATATATATATATATTAGATTATTCAAATACTTTTACATTATAATATAATTTACAAATATTAGTTTAATTATATTTTTGGAAATAGATATATTTTATTTTATTTTTGTGTTTTATAGAGCGCGAACTTGACCCGTTAGGGTATCAGAGCGCTTTACAGAGTCATAGAGTTGTACAAGAGGCATGGAATCACAAGAGTATACCATAAATTGGGAGGGGGCGGGGTGCTGAGTACAAGAGGGATGGAGGAATACAATGTACAGTTTACATTACAGTTGCTGAAGACAGGCCCCAGGTTTCTTGGTGGGGTGAAAGGTCATCGGAGGGAGGCAATAGCCGTGAATTGATCAGGGTTTCTGTGGCGGTTGGAGGTAAGGGTTTAGACGAGGAATTTACCCATGAGGAAGGATTTGGCCTCCTTTTTGAAACGTGCAAGAGAGGGGATTCTTCTGATGGCGGGTGGGAAGGAGTTCCATATTCTTGGCGCAGCCCCAGCGAATGCCCGATTATATGTTTTTTTTTTTCCGAAAGCGTGCAGCCTGGAGTAGGAGGTCTCTGGCGGACCGTGAGTTTCTGATTCCTCCGGATACCACAAGTTTCTGTGCAAGATATGCAGGGGAGTTTGAGTATAAGGCCTTGTGTGTGATGTATGCCAGCTTAAGCTGTATTCTGGCCTCGAGAGGAAGCCAGTTCAGCGCTTTCAGGTGTGGAGAAATGTGATCAAATTTCCTTGTGCCGGTAAGTAGTCTGGCGGCCGCATTGAGGCAGGCTTTTAAAGGTGCTAGGGAGATCTTGGGTAAACCAGAGAGGGTGGAACAGCCATATTCCAGTCTCAGAAATGACTAGTGCTTGGACTGCCATTTTTAGGTCGGGAGCGTCAAGGAAGGGTTTCAGTTTTCATAGGTAGCTCAGGTGGAATATGGCTGATTTGGCCATCGAGTTGATGTGGTCCCGCATGTTCAAGTTGCAATCCAAGGTTATTCCCAGTGATTTGGCCGAATCCACAATGGTCGGTGGACAATTTAAGGCTGTGATCGCCTTAATCCATATCTGAATCTCAGGGTCGGTTTTTGGAGGGGAAATTAGAAGAAATTCTGTTTTCTTTGCGTTGAGTTTGAGTTGATTGGAGGAGAGCCATTGGACGGTCAGCTTCAGGGCCTCATTCAGGGAGAGAATCTCCTCGAGAGATGAGATTTTGATGTAGATCTGAGTGTCGTCAGCGTACATATGGTAGGAGATATTTGCGGTGCGTAGGACTTCGGCAAGCGGTTCTAAATAAAGGTTGAAGAGGGTGGGGACAGCGTTGATCCTTCAGGGACTCCAACTGTGACCGAAGAGGGAGCGGACAGGTTGCCGTTAATTAGGAATCTCTGAGATCGGTTTTGGAGGAAGGATCTAAACCATTTTAGGACAGAGCCATCTAATCCCATCCTGAGTTTGAGGCGTTCGAGTAGCTTCCCATGTTTGACCGTGTCGAAGCCGAGGATAGATCTAGGAGGATTAGGAGACAAGTTTTGCCTTGGTCAAGGGCTTGGATGGCATCATCGACGATGTGGAGCATGGTGGTTTCAGTGCTGTGTCCCGGTCTGAATCCAGATTGGAAGTCATCGAGTAGGTGGAAGTTGTTGATGTGATGACTTAGCTGCAGTTGCACACACTTCTCCAGCACTTTAGCAAAGAGAGGGATGTTGGAAATAGGTCTGAAGTTGTCCGGGGAGGCTGGATCCAGCGACGGCTTTCTCAGAATGGGGAGGACTTGGCCCACTTTCAGAGAGTCAGGAATTGATCCCTGGTGGAGAGAGGCGTTAATTATTGCAGTCCAGCTAGGAATAATGGATTGGGCGGCGGCAGCTAGGCAGTTAGAGGGGAGCGGGTCATTGAAATGGTTGTTCAGGTTTAAGGTAGATAGGATTTTGGAGACGGAGTCTTCGTCGTAGAGTGTGAAGTCGGTCCAGTGTGCTTGATTCTTAGGTGAAGCCTGTTGGAGCGGCGTGGGGGGAGGAGGCAGGTCAGGGGGGGTAGAGAGTATGAGGCAGAACTAAGTTCGTTACCTAGAGCTTTGATTTTGTCCACAAAAAACGAGGAGAATTCCTCGGATGATATTAGAGACTTGGGGTTTTCTTTCAGTGTTTTGGCCAGTTTGTTGGATTGGTGTTTGACCAGTTCGAAGAGTTTGCAGGGGTCTGTTATGGGCGTTCCCCAGTTCCGATCTGAAGAATTCTTTTTAGAGTTGAGGATGTTCCTGTTGTATGTATTTCTGGCCTGGCGGAGAAGTTTTAGGTGAGCGGCAGAGGGGTGCTGTCTCCAGATTCTTTTGGATTGCCGGAGGGATCTCCTCTCATTGTTGAGGGATCCAGTGAACCAGGGGTTTCTATCTTTGATTTGAGTTATTTTTAGTTTTAGTGGGGCTAGGTCATCCAGAATGTTCGACATAGTTGCAGAATAGTGATCGTTGAGGTCACTGACCGATGTGATATGCGAGGGGGGGGAGGTCAGATTTGCACCGAGCCTCGAGTTCTTTGTGGTCCAGGTTCTTGGTGTCTCTGACCCAGCGTTTAGGAAACACCGGCTGTGGTGCCCTTGTCTTGTGGGTACCAGGTGGTAGGAAGGCAATGGCGTGGTGGTCAGACCAGTCACAGGGGTCTATAGAGATAAGCTTGACGGTTGCTTCCTTAGAGATGATCCAGTCAAGAGTGGCCCCTTTCGAGTGAGTTGGGAGTGAACAAGATTGGGTCAGGGCTTGATCGGCCAGGCGGTCTTTAATGGCGTTGACATGAGGATCCTTGGGATCGTTCCAGTGCAGGTTGAAATCGCCAAGGAAAATGTCTTTAACTCTTTGCTGTGAGAATTTCCATGAGGTGGTCAGTGAAGGAATCATTCATGCCTGGGGGGTGGTAAAAGATGTGCAGGTTGCACAGTTGGGTGGAGTTACTGCAAATAGAGAGGGCGAGGTATTCGCAGGAGTCGGTGGTATCCGCCAGAAGTTCAGTGACAAGAAGGTTAGAGCAATAGATGCAGGCGATGCCACCTCCTTTCTTGCTATGTTGTCTGTCCAGCCTAGCAATGTTATAGTTGGGAGGGACTAAGAGGTCTAGGCATGGGGATGAGGAATCGTTTAGCCATGATTCTGTTAGAATTGCTAAGTCGAAATTTTTGTTCAGGATGAGAGCAGCAACATCGGCGGCATGCTTTACTGCCTATCGGCAGTTAATTAAGAGATCAGTCAGGGAGGGGTCGGAGGGAGTGGCGGGAGTCGGGGCGGACAGGTGTACAGGCGCTAGATTGCTTCTAATGACACTTCTGTTACGGAGGGTAGCTGATCTGCAGGGGTTGATAGCGACCGTGCAGATGGGATGTTCGGCACTCACGTCTGATAGGCAAGGGGTAACTGGGGCTGCGTTGTAGTCCCGGAGAATGGCGAGGATTTCCTTTTCAGTGAGGTCTAGCGGATTAGGTGTGGCGAGGGAAGGGTTGTAGGAGAGGACGAGAGCTAGGGTTTCCTCCTCCGATAGGTGGCAGGGATGCTTACGAAGGCGAAGGTGCCTCAAGGATGTAGGTAGTGGGTGTTTGGGGAGCTCTGTGATAGGAGGGAGGTGGAGTTCAGCAGGGGCTTGAGGCTAGCGAAGGAGAGTTCGGCGAGGTGGAGGAGGCTCGTTAGATCCAGAATGGAGAAATGGATGCTCTGAATTATTTTGGCGGCTCTGGAGTGCAGAGTATCGATATCCATATAAGGGGGGGGGCGCAGTAGAGGTGCTAGGAGGGTTAGGATGGACTGTGTTAGGAGCAATAGGAGGGGTGGTTTGTGGGCTAGCAGGGCTAGATTGACCTGCATCATAGGTCATTGGAGGCGTACCGGTCTCAGAGTTAGGGTGGGGAGCTAGTGGGGAGGAGACCAAGGGTCTCGGGTCGATTGCGTTAGCAAGGCCGGTAGATGAGCTAGGGGGGTTAGGATGAGCTGTGTTAGAAACCTCAGAGACAGTATGGGGAGATAGTGGGGAGGAGACCAAGGGTCTCGGGGCAGTAGTGTTAGCAGGGCCGGGAGACGAACTAGAGGGGTTAGGAGGCACTGAGTTGGAAACCCTTAGAGAGGTGGTTTGTGGGAGGTTAGTCATGCTAGGCAGGCAGGTCGGAGGATCGTCAAGGCGGGTGTTGGTCGCCCTGCCAGTGTCGTGCACATGGTTTCTGAGGTGGGTAAAAAGGTTCGCAAATTTATTGAGGATTTTGGGTGAGGCTTGGATGAATACAATGCCGCTTTTGTAGAGGGTGATGGTGAGGTCAGCTCGCAGGGTTGCGGAGGGCGCTATTGTGAGCTTAGTGCCGTAAGGAATGTTCTTGGTTGTGCGTACATTGAGGAGGTGCGCAAAGGTATTGCGCCAAGAGGGGGTTCTTCTGGAGTAGAAAACGAGGTCGTTGATGACTGTGCCGTTGTCCGCACTGAAACGCAGGTCAGAGATCAGTGTCTCAGGGTGATTTTTCAGGGTGAGGTGCTTGAAAGTTTTTGTAGTGGTTTTGGAGAAGTTAGGGGGGTAAACCAGGGTGTATGAGTTTACCCCAGTAGCGGTCAGGCCAGGACCTACCATGTTGGCTAGGGTTGGGCACTATAGGAGAGACATGGGTCAGTAAGCAGCAGATTTCCTTTTGTCCGTGATTATTAGGATAGTAACCTTATAGGAAATAAGAAATTGGCCGGGTCGTAAGTAAAGAGAAATTCCTAGAGCTTTTCCAAAGCTCAAAAATCTTTCATTGACTGCTATGGCAGGTCAGTGCCACTTCAAGATGGCCACCACCTGAACGAGCATGGCTCAGGGTGCAGCTGTGGGCCCTTGTTTGTTTTGATGGTGCAGTCCTCTTTCTGTTGCCATTGTCTGATCGAGCCTGGCTGGGGTGCAGCTGTGGACCCTTGTTTGTTTTTATAGTTCAGTCCTCTTTCTATAGCCATTGCCAGGTGCTGCCATTTTCGTGGGTAAAAGGGCCGAGGCAGTATGGAGGGGCAGCTTTGTGCACAAAATGGCTGGGGGCAATAAAACTGTTGTGCCATAGACCGACAACTGCAAGGTACAGCTAAAATTCCAATACCAGACCCACTTCTGTAGTCTGGATATCGCTATGTTCCTGCTGATGCACACTGCTCACTCGGTGCATGCCAAATCGAGGGAGGCTTCTCATCTGTTGATGCTCCTTAGGAATATATCTTCAGGGCAGGCGCACAGCTTCGCAGTTTTTTGGCATCCCTGCTGCCCCGAGCGCGATCGTTATGAGAGCACTGCATCGGGGGCGAGGCAGCAAACAGCTCCCCAGGGCTGCGGCTCGTGCTGGGTGTGCCCGTCACTGGAAGGGAAACTTCCTGAATGTTCAGCGACAGTCCACCAGTTCCCCTGCGGGTCACAGGTTCGGGGGCTCGAGATGTAAGATACCGCTTCGCAGCTCTTTGGCATCCCTGCTGCCCTGAGCGCGATCGGTATGGAAGCACTGCATCGGGGGGGGGGGGGCGACGCAGCAAACAGCTCCCCAGGGCCTCGGCTAGCGCTAGGTGTGCCTGTCGCCAGAAGGAAAAACTCGCCTGAGGGCTTGCGCAATTTCGCCAGTTCCCGGCAGGTCACAGGCTCAGGGGCCCAAGACGATGAGTGGCCTGCAGCGGGGTGGGGGGGGAGGGGTGGGACCGGACTCACCGAAGTCTCAGGTCTGGGCGAACATCCTCGGTCAGTCCCCCAGCAGCCCAGCCTTCCGTCTATGCCAGCTGGATTCGGGGAGCAACTCTCAGCTGGGGCTCCGTTCGTCAGCAGCAGTGAGGTATCCGACGGACTCAACAAACGGCCAGCTCTTCTGGACAATGGCCGACGGTCCTAGTTGAGGTAAGAGGGGTCCATAAATGCTGGTCTGTGCGGTGCTGCGGGGGCCAAGTTTGCACTGTATTGCTGTATGATGATGTAGGAGGGCCGCAGGGTGAAGGAGGGCGATGGATGGCCGGGTTGTACAGGGGTATTAACCGATAGGTGATCCCTAACCCAGGAGCTCAGTGGAGGAGCTCTCGCCCGGTGGCCATCTTCGAAACAACCCCGTTGTATATGTATATATGTATGTGGGTCTAAGTTTTTAAAAGTAAGTTTATTGGTTTTATTTGTTAAAATATATTTAAAATATTTTATTTTTTATTAAATTAATGTTAGCATTGAATATATTTTATTTTTAATATTTGAATTTGTATATATTTAAAAATCGATATTTAATACAACTATATTTTTGTAAACAATATTTTTTTTGATATTTTTGCACTTAACTTTTTAAGTATAGGTAGTTGATATTTTTGTCTCAAAAATGTTGTAGGTCGGGGTTTTCCTAGTCGATATTTTGTTAGTGAACCGCTGATAGGACTCAGCCATATCCTGAGTAAGGGTCTGAAGTCTATCTCTGCACTTAATTGAGAATAACTCCCACAATAGAGAGCCCAGTGCTGGTGTGCTATCCCTCTCATTTTGCAGGCCCTCTCAAAGTCTGCAAACCATTTATCAATATCATCACCATCACTAAACTTTGGGACAATCCCTTCGGGGAACTTAGGGTCAAATGTTAGCTCTTTTTTCTTGTTACAATTGCTGCTACTATAATCTCCAGGCTTTTAGCCCATCTTGACCCTTCTCTTTTCAAGAGCTAGTCTCCTTTCCTCAAGTTCAATCTTTTTATCCTTTAGTGAGAGGAGATCAAATTCTTCCTTATGGCATCCTACTGCCTTACCAGTAGTGGGTCTGCTAGAGTGACTTCTGTAACTTCCAGCTGATGAAGGGGGTCTGGGGAAGGGTGTAGTGTTTTGGTCTTCACCTTTTTCCCCTTCATCACTTTGGGCTAGGCATCATCCTCACCCTCGTCAGGGTCTTCTTCTGAGGAATTGCCCTCCCTTTCTAGTTTTTCTTTCTTGTAGGAGTTGAGGGCCTTCTCAAGGTCCTCCTTTTTGGCTATTGCTCTATAGCCAATGCCCATAGCTTTGCACAACACTCTTAGTTCACTGTTCTCAAGACCTGGGATGACTTACAGGTCGAGATTCTTGTCAGTCTCCATTATGCCTAACGTTTCACTTAAAGTTGGGACCTTTTTAAAACTTTGAAAAACTTTTAAACTTTTTCCTAACTTTCTAAACCTTTTACTTTACTTTTGGAATGGGGGTCTACACAGGGCCCTGAAAATCTAATAATTTTATTTTTAACAAATTACAAAAAACAAAATTGAGTCTAAAGCCAATAGTGAATTTCTCATGCAAAAATCACTTATGAACAAGTGGCACACAAGTTCTGGATTCCACCGCTGTAACACCAATGTAGGAAAGTGGAGTATTATGTAGTGATGCCCTGGTTAGGCTTCACTATGTAAATCTCTCACAATACCGCAAAGAAGGTCCTTGGATTCACAATAATATATACTTAGCTCAGTCCTGGTAGTGTGGGAAAAAGCAGTCAGACTTTATAAGAGTCATATGTGTTGAACATTTCAGAGTACCAACATGGACGATAAGTAAGTGACACGACTTGAATGAAATCCAACACCAATTAAAAAAAATAAAGCAGATTTTATATTAATTTAGACACCAAAATGAGTACAATGGGATGAGTATAACCGGAGTTCTGGATTTTAGAAGCACAAATAAGTGCATTTCACTACAGCAAAACCGTATCATTGCGGTCAATGGGGAGAAGCACTAGTGATAATCGGTTACCTGCGGGCTGCAGGGGACTAGTGCTACTAGTCCAAGGGTGTGTAGAGTTGCCTTTGATGCTCAAAGGGGTCCCTCTGTCTGGGGGAGCCGGTCTTTGATCTGGGACGAGTCGCATTCATGCAGTTGCAGGGTGGTTGCCACAGGTGCAGATTATCTCGCCTTTGCTTTGTACAGGTCCTGAAATCATAGACTCTGGTGGCTTTTTTGTCCTTGGTTGCAAGTCTTCTCAGATCTGAGGTTCTGGTGCCAGAGGTGCCCCTTAAATCCTAGATATAGGGGCATTAGGGTGGGGGTGCAAGTGGCCTCTGGTTACTAGCCCCAGCGGCTAATCTGCCCCTGAGGTGAACACATCCCGGGGTGTTTGTCATCTTTTCTACCCAGTACCCTTTTCTCTGCCACTTCTAAAAATGGCAGAAACCTTCCTTGTCTGTACAGACCAGATAGCCCACCCTAAATGTGTGGCTAGACTTCCGGGGGCGTACAACTCCTGAATACCTAATTTTCCTGCCTGCCTGGAGCAAATGTTCCTGGGGCAGGAGGAGGGCTTTTTCCTCCTTTGGGAGGCTGCCTGCTTGCATCAGAGGTGGTGCATGCTTTGAAGCTCACCGCCTTGATGTGCCACTTCACTAGCCATCCTGTTATGGAGGAATGTGCCACCTCCTTCCCAGGTAGGCCTTTGTTTCTGACTCCTTGGAGTCTTCACACTTCCTGGCAGAGGGTCAGATTCCTGACTTGGTGGCAGCAGCTGCAGGCTGCCAGCTAGGGCACAGGAAAAGCTAGGGCAACCAGGTGGGAAACCTCTAAGGTAGCCACCAGGGTGCATGTCACATCAAACCCAACATAGGAATCATGTTAGGGGTGATGAGACAAGTTGTTTGGTACCAAATATGACTATAATAATCTGGACCATAATGGAGCTGGCAATCTCTGGGGTGTCTGGGTGCCAGCCCAATCACTTATAGTAGCCCTAATGATAAGCGGCTACTATAGGGACATATAAGCTTGAACTTATATGTCCAAACCTTTAATGTAATGCACTCTGCCTCCTGGGCTCAGGAGACCTACTTTAGGGGTGACTAACATATATTAAAAATAATGCTTTGACCTTGCTTTCCATGGTGAGGTCAAAGTCGAGTTGGAGCAGGTTGCACTGTTCCTGAAGTCTGAAATTGCAGGCCTGCTGTCATCTATTTATGTGGGTAACTCAGAGTAGCACAAACAGTGCTTCAGGCCCTGATGACCCCTCTAACACCCATGCCTTGGGTGCCATTAGTACCATATACTAGGGACTTATAAGGGGGTTAAACTCTTTGCCAATTAGGGACATCAATTTGCTTTCATCATTTTTAGGAAGAGAACACTGGCACTGGGGCCTAGGCAGCAGGCTCCAGTGATGTTTCAGAGTCATAGGTAGGGGTGGGCGAAACTTGCAGAGTTTTACTTTGTGGAATTCAACTGAGTTACATGAAAACTCTGCTCAAAATCTTATTTTTAGCACCGGGAGCTTGTTCCGCTCTGAAAAATCAGCGCAAACGGCACCACGCGGCACGCCAGATGGTATGAAGTCTCATGTTGGTTTTGCTGCAGCTCGAGTAGATTTTCTACTTGAGCTGCAGCTTTCCCAGCGCGAACAGTTGCGACCACTAGCGACTCCCCGTGTTGGGAAAATCTCACTCGGTGCCTTTCTGGCACCTGAAAACCGCACTAGGAGATGCCAATTCTCGCTCACCAAGTTACCGCTGGTGAGCCGCGCAGAACAAAAAAGACTTTAGAACTTGTCCAGAACTCCATGTTATATGCGTAGCGTGGAGTGGCCAGAGCTGAATTTCATCGTCCACCCCTAATCATAATCATCAGCATTGGGGCAAAAGGTGTGGGGGTGACCATACAAAAAGGCACTTTCCTGCCCCCGGGAGAGGCCAGGGTGTCATGAATTGTGAGGCTCTCATTAGGTAATTTTATCCAGAAGCCCTTGCAAACGTCAAACTTTGGATAAAAACAAACATTTTCCTCACATTTCTGTGATGGGAAGTTGTGGAATCTGTAGGGAGACCCTATTTTCTTAAACACCCACCATTCCCCCCAGTCTCCCGATAAAAATGGTACCTCACTTGTGTGGGTGGGCCTAGCCCCCACAGCAGGAAAGGCCTCAAAATGAAATATGGAGACGTCACCTTTTTCCACTGAAAAGTGACCCTTATTAGTAATTTTGTTAGTTGTGGATTTTGGGCCCTAGCTCAGACGGGACATAGATAAACTTACCATACCTGTACATTTCTGAAAACTAGACCCCTGGGATTGGACAGGGTGGTATCATGAAAATGGCACTCACCAGCAATGTTGCCTCTATTTTTTTCCCTCTGTGTCTGGTGGTGCAAGATCTTCTGTGCACTGTAACCAAGGCAATGTTCACCAAGCAACTGATCATACATGCGAGTGCTGCGCTCACAAATATAAATTACCACTTCAAACTTCTGTTTACAAGTAGAGCGAAAACAGGTGCATTACACAGATATAGCTCTATTTAATAGGGTCTTGAGACACTTTTGCAACGTAGATACATACCCTTGTGACATGAATTGTTTACTCCTGTAGACCTACACCCTAGGTTTAGAAAAGGACAGAACATAGAGAGTTGTACCATCATAAGATTTTACTGAACAGCAGGGTTGATGCAAGCAGTTACAAGGAGGCAGCTATTATTAAGCTCAAACCGAGATCCATGATGGACCCAGTGAAATGTGCTGACATTTTTCCTAGTGCAATTTGCCGACACCGGGACACATTGAGCAGCGCCCACAGGCTGTCTACTTTATCGTTCCGAAGAAGAATATGCAGACTGTGAAGGGGCTTTCTTATTTACAATTCAAGTTGGCCCAAAACAAAGGCCTCATTTAAAGGGCCATCAGCCCTACTTTTATTAAAGAATGAGCTTGGCTGGGAGTCACCTAGAGTCTAATACCTATACTTCAAAGCACTGGAGGGGAAACAAAGGTACACAACTTATGGCTTTACAAGTCAAGTACTTAAGAAAAACATTTGAGGCAGGTTTTCAACTTTGTTTACCCCTTGTATATAAGATATATGCATATACTGTAAGAAAGTAGGCATATGTTAAGAGTGCATAGCTAGGAAAAACAAGAAGTCTGGATTTAAAATGTAACAATGCTGAGGCTGTGTCTGTATTTATAAGACTTTATTACTATGCAATGGAACCCTTTTAGCAGCCTTATAAGACAAATTGAGAAAGAAAACAATAAGGTTCTAAGTACATGACTTACAGTTTGCAAGCAGCTTGTTGATGCTGGTGTATAGCTTACTGTGCTATATTTGAAGAGTTGCAATTTATGACCTGCAAGTAATAAAGTGTATGTGTCATAAACAAAAAACAGCTTACCTATCTACAATTAAAATGTGTGATTTGCATATTACACAGTGCGCTTTACAGGTGATGTATTAACCCCTCTATGCAGCATTATGCATCAAAGCTGTAACTAGAGAAAACACAGATCTCTCTAGAAACTGCATTAACAACTAGAGTTATCTTACTGTTACTATTATCCTCTGAGATTTTCTGGGCACACAAAGATCTCTGCAGAAGGTGTCTTAACCGCATAAAATATTATAAAATGCAGCCTTTGTGATCAGTTAAGCGAGAACATATTTACTGTCACATTTGTCCTTTTTCAGTACGACAAGAGAGAGGGCCCAACGTACCAGGGGACAGAGCACCGCTATCAACAGTAAAGTTAAATCTCCCCTTAGGAAGTCACTATTGTCACATACATATATTTCATGCACTTTGTCATACACTACGTAAATTGATTCCACATACATACCACCGCTAATGAATCCAGTACCACAACAATATAGAAAAGCAGGGGGTTTTAATAGTGTGTTCATAAATACCATAAATAAATTACACATTAATAGAGTATATGATTCTGCAGTATCATACTGACATATCACCAACATCAGATTAACCCACCCCCGTTGTTATAAACAAAGTGTTTGTTACATTAAAAACCTCTCAACTTGGTGCAAAAAAACATAAATTTAAAAAATCTATTTTTCTAACAGGGAGAGACAAGAAAAGATAGCTAAAAACTGTGTATTTCAATAGTACTGATCTTTTTCAATTATTTATACATGATAGATGAAATAGTTCAAAGGTCTTCATCTATTGTACCAAGATATTATACAGATCCAGGTTGTTAGTTACATCAACACATTTTTGGCAGATCTCACAGACTTATGCCACCTTCTTCAGGACTACATATATTTTCTCCCACATACACAAAATAAAAAGCTTGGAAACCTGCAAGAGAAATGGTACAAACGTTGTTTTGGGAAAATATATACCCTGCTATCCCATAAGCTGCATTTTTCAGTCAACCATCTTAAAAGCCTCAATGCATCCCATACTGTAGTGGTACCTCCTCTGGCACTTGCACTTGGTCGCCACACTACATCATGTTCATTACTTGCACACCAAATGAAATGAAATGTGGTCATGTTTCTCCAGCAATTCATATAGGATGATTACCTTATAGCCCAATATGCCTCTCACACACTATTTTCACTGACAGCTAGCAGTCTTCAGTCAACCCGTTCTTTACCAAGTTATATTGTGTCACACTCACCACTAGGTACACGTTGAAGTTCCTAAAGAGGGCCTATACAGAAATATTAGTGTCCCTGAAGGGCTTCTTATCATTGAGGTTCAAGAACCGTCATAGGGCATGTCATGCTCCAGAGGTTAACTATCTAGAGTAAGGTATAACAAAAGGATATTCTTATACAGGTCTCTCTTCATATATTGTTTGGGTCCTATGTGTCAGAGATCACATTCTAATGCTCACCGTCATTTAGTTAATACCGCATTTGGCTGAGCATTCTCCTGATAAAAACAAAGCTTATTTTTAATAATAAGGCAGCTGAGGTGGTCGCTTCTCAGTTTCAAGAGGGTATTCAAGCATGGTTACTTTCCTAAAATAGATCACAATGAGAAGATTTGTTAACGACTCATGTTTCCCATGGTTAACACCATGTGCAACAATAGCGTGTCCCATTGGGCTACATAGCAGAGCAACTCATATCTGTGCGCACTCCTATCATGTCATACGGGCAATTGAGATTGCGATCCATCCCCGCATACACAAGGTAGTGTCCTCTGATAGATACAGTCACCTCAAAGTGAGTCCCCTTAGTCTGCATGGGCCGATATCACCTAGCGTACATTTTGGGAGAGATCCTAATTTAAAACTCCCCCAGCAAGCATGAGTACAAACGTGATTATCATTGCATGTCCAAGCAGTCAATGTTAACCATTAGAAAAGTTTCCCGTAAGATAGCATAACTGAAACAATCTCAACACGCTTATCTTTTCATATTTCTGAACAACCAATGTTGCCCATTAATATCGTGTCCCGTCAGAAATCATAGCTCACCCGCTCATTTGGGTGCAGATATTGAGCACTCGATCACATCGAGTCCTGTGGATAAACGTGGATTCACTATGTGACCGCATGCGTATGGATACCTTCAATAATTAAGCGTGGTAAACACAAAGTGGGTCCCACCCTCCTGCTAGGACTAATATCGCCCAACGTTTATGTAATAGAGCTCCCACCTAGGACTCCGTAGACAGACGCTTACCTTTACCTTTCTTGAGCAGCACGGATGCCAATATGCGTTCCTGTTTGTAAATTACTTATCACTATTTCTGGTGCCTTTAAGTACTCTCCATTGGTTCAGCCCATCATATGACTGAAACAACCTGACAAGACGTCTAGAATGGGTCCCAAGTATTCTTTGGCAAAAATGGATGCCATTTATGAAGCAGAGCTTTATTTACACAGAGAATACATCTAATACCGGGTCGCTATGGCTTTTGTACATTCCTTCTCCATACTCCAAGTAAATCTTTATCCGGAGGTATCAGGAACATATACTCTTGCTAATCGAATAATATGAGTATTGCACTCCACATAAACTGTATATTTTTTTCACCGTAAATCCTTAGGTATGGAATACTGTATCATCAAGAGCAACCAGTTTTGCACTGAATCATGTATGTTACTGGTGAAACATTTTTCTTATGCAGTGAACCGTTCCCACTCTTCCATATTGTTCAGGCCATGTCTCAGTGTATTAAATTTAGACATAAACCACTGTTAACTTAATTCCTTCTTTCATCCATATCACCGCCTCTCCTTCTACCCATTATTTTTTCCAGGATAAACCACTTTCTATCAGTACTCGCATGGCCCTTTTCTAAGAAGTGTTCTACCAATGGGGCATCTGTCTTTTGCATACATATCGCTGATTTGTGTTTGCAGATTCTAAGGCTTAATACTCTGCTGGTCTCCCCTGCATATCCCAATCCACATGGGAACATTAAGAAGTACACTACATTATTGCTACGGCAGTTGTTGAAGGAATTAGTGGTGAATTTAATCCCCTGGTATTCAATGGTCTTAGTGACCATGCATTGGTCACACACACTATAGCTGCCACATCTGTTGTTTGCTAAAGCTCTCCTCATCCCCAAGGTCACCTAAAAGTGGGGTCTTTCTTCTCTGTATGTGTGCACCTGGAAGTACCTCAAATTACGATTTCACCAAAATGCGAACAAATGTTTTGGCTAGTTTCACTTCTTCATTGTCATTGAGAATATTCCCATTTTTATTAATGACATTTTTAATGTGATTGCTCGTGTCTGAGAAGTGACTAACAAAGACAATCCTACCTGTGTCTTTGTCTCTCTTGGGTTTATTAAACATGCTAAATCTGTTATGGAACTGGGCCCTTTTGAAGGAATACTTAATGAGTTTCCTAGGATACCCATTGTCCCTAAACTTCTTTTTTGAGGTTCTCCGAATGTTTATAGAAATCATCGATAGATGAGCAATTCCTTCTCAATTGAGTGAAATTGCCCAAATGGAATGTTATCTTTATGTGTTTTAGAATGATAACTAGAATAATGCAGTAAAGTATTTTTATAAGTGGGTTTGGTAAACAACTCCACCTCAAGGTGTCCCCATACATCTTTAATGGAGATATCCAAGAAGTCCACCTTCACATTTCTAACAACAGCTGTGAGTTTTAGGTTATCACTCAAATTAAGTCATACCAGGAATTAATCTAGTTGTTCTCTAGGGCCTCCCATGTAAAGAAAATATCATTGATAAATCAATGCCAACATTTGATATTTTCATAAAAGGGGGCCAAATCGTTATTGATATGCTTGTTCTCGAATTCGCCTACAAAAAGGCAGGCCAAACTATGTGCGCTGGTGGCTCCCAAGTTGGCCCCTTTTAATTGGAGAATCAAGTCATTCTTGAACAGAAAGATATTTTTTTTGAGTACCATTGAGACACACTTTACTATGAATTTCTTGTACCCACCTACTATCTCATAGTTATTTAGAACCTCTCTATTTACCTCCATGGTGTTGTTTTGGGGGATATTTATATATAGTGCTTCTGTGTCAAGCATAACAAGGATTTGTTTATCTCTATTGATCTGTACCCCTTCTAGAAGTGTGATCATATGTGCTGAATCTTTTACATAGGACCTCTGTTTTCTGAACAAAGGTTTGAAATAACAATCGGCATATTTACTCATGGGTTCTAGAAGGGAACCCAAACAAGAGACAATAGGTCTTAGTAGTGGATCATTTATATTTTTATGGACTTTGGGCAGTCCATAAAATACTGGATTTATCCGATCTTTCTTTTTAAGGAATCTATACTTCGTCCTCAGCTTCTTCTATTAGTGCTTCAACCTCTCTTTTTAGTTCCAACAACCTAGTGTTATGGACCCTCCAGTCATGTTCTTTAACAGACAGAAGTTTTAAAGCCCGTTTCTCATCATCACTTGTGTCAAACACAACCACCCCACCCCCCTTGTCTGCTGGTTTAATGGTGACATTTGCATCCTATTTCAGACCCTTCATGGCTTCCCTATGTTCTTTAGATAAGTTGTTGGTTTGGAAGCGTGGTTCCTCAAGAATTTTATGGATATTAATTTCAACAACTTTCTCAAAAGTGTCAATGTTTTTTTCCTACCTGGGCTATAGTATGGATAAATGTGGATTTAGGTTTTAAACCTGAATTGTTGATTACTTGTCTATCATTACACCCCTCAAAAAAGGATTTGAAGTCTCTTTCTATTTCAAATTTATTCAACCCTCTGCTAGGGACAAAGCTAAAACCTTTTTCCAAAACGTCCCTTTCAGCTAAACTTAATTTTCTACTGAATAAGTTGATTATAGATGCTTTGCTTATCTCCAGTACTTCTGGCTCCTTGCCCGGATGTACTCAAGAGGTGGTTGGCTCCTCATGTATTAACCCCTCCCTATGTGCATATTGTTTCTCTGTCCACGTTTCTGTCTCTGTATCTAAAAAAATCCCATACTCATTGTTGGGTAGGTGTTTTGCACACCTCTCGAGGGTTTGGTCTTCATCCTCATTGCTGGACCCTGACAATTCTGAGAAGGTCACATATTTTTTGCCCCCCTCTAGAATATATGGGTTTTCCTCTCGGTGGTTCTTCCCATGTTTGGTCCTTTCTTTCCTGGTAGTAATCTCTTTGGAGATAAGGGTAGGCTAATTCATAACTGAACTATTGGTGTCCTTCTTCAATTTAAGCATCTTTTTGTTGATTAAGTATTCTCTATAACTACTGACCTCATGATTAAGTTTGTACAGTTTTTTAGCCTCTTCTAATGCTGTGTTATCTATCCCTAATGCCCACTTCTAATTCCTCTATCACTTACTTTTCAATAAGGACTATATCTTGGGATGTTATAATAATCAACAGCATCCACTCTCTACTACACCGGTTTGCTATTAATGTCCAAGTTTCTATGAATTTCTTATTTTCAATAAAGAGACCTGATTCATGTCTTATTTGAAGTCCAATCGGGATAGCTCCAGACGTCACATATTCGATCAAGAAGTCAGCATGTTCTAGTGAGTTTTTTCTTTAGATTCATAATTTTATTCCATTTATCACTATTGGTGGATCAACCATCACTTTGCTTCCAGCTTTACCATTAGTGTTAATAATTTTATTAAACTGGTCCTCACTAAATCTGAACGCTTTTAAAGAATCCATTACAATCACTCAGACAGAGTGCCTCTCTCCATCCACCTGGCTGTACTCAATCAGTTTGACAAGAGAGAGGGCCCCACGTACCAGGGGACGGAGGACCGTTATCAACAGTAAAGTTAGATCTCCCATTGGGAAGCCTTTATTGCCACATACATATATTTCATGCGGGAAACATAGGTTACATCGCGGTGTTCACACCGCAATACCTTTACAACGCGGGCATTACAATGCAAGTCATTACAATGACTTGCGCTGGATGGCGCTCTAAGCTAAGGAATAGTATGATTTACTATTCCAACACCTTCCCTACTGTAACGTAGGCTAGAGTTGGAATAGAAAATCATACTATTCCTAAGTCCAGCACCCTCCAGCGCAAGTCGTTGTAACGACTTGCGTTGTAATGCCTGCGTTGTAAAGGTATCGCGGTGTGAACACCGCGATGTAACATCGTATATTCATTTCACGCACTTTGTCATACACCACTTAAATTGATATGGCATACATACCACCTCTAACGAATCCAGTATTACAACAGTATAGAAAGCACAGGGTTTAAATAGTGTGTTCATAAATACCATATATAAATTATACATCAATACTGTATATGATTCAGCAATACCATAATGATCATATTACCAACATCAGACTAACCCACCGTTGTTATAAACAAACTGTAGATTGTCGCATTAAAAACCTCTCAATTTGGCACAAAAAAACATAAATTTAAAAAAATACTATTTTCTACCAGGTAGAGACAAGAAAAGACAGCAAAAAATTACCTATTCCAATAGTACCAATCTGTTCAATCATTTATACATGATATAACACAAAGGTCTTCATCTATTGTACCAAGATATTATGCAGATTCAGGTTGTTAGATACGTCGACGAGTTTTGGTGGATCTCACAGACTTTTGCCAACTTCTTCAGGACTACATATATATTCTCCCACATACACAAAATAAAAAGCTTAGAAACCTGCAAATGAAATGGTACAAACGTTGTTGTGGTACTTATATATACCCTTCAATCCCCTCGCTAATTTAAGCTTCTGTATAGGCCCTGTCTAGGAACTTCGATGTGTACCTAGTGGTGAGTGTGGCACGATATAACTTGGAAAGAATGGGCTGAATGAAGACTGCTAGCTGTCAGTGAAAATAGTGTGTAAGAGGCATATTGCGCTATAAGGTAATCATCCTATATGAATTGCTGGAGAAAATGACAACATGTACGGATGTTGGGTTTCATTTGGTGTGCAAGTAATGAACGTGATGTCGCGTGGCGTCCAAGTGCAGTTTGTGAAGGTATGATAGAACGCATACCTTGTTATAATGTTGATGAGCATAATTTTAAGCATGCTGTAGGCAAATTATCTTTGGCGTGCAAACTCAGCTTATGCTCTGTCCCAATAGCACATAAAGAATTCCCGAACACACTGGTGCACCGGCGCAAATCAAACCCTAGATGTACAGCCATATGGACGTGAATCAAAACAATCAAAAGACCAGAATCCGATATAATCCAGGTAATTCATAGAAATCCATTTTTATTCCAATTTCTTCAGTCATCATCAAATTTCTTTATTCGATTTTACAGATAAAACCATAAAAGACATAAGATCTCATCAAAATTAACATACAGGTTATCATAGTCAAACTCATTCATGTTTTAAAACCCCCAACAGAAGGCGTACAAGAAAAAAGCAAACAGAAGGAGAGTTTAAGAACTGTAAAAACAGTAGGGCAGGCCTGACTTGGGTAAAATTCTTTGGCCTTACAATCGGAAACAGAAACTTGCAATGCAAATTATTATATTTTGGACAAAGCATGGTGACATGTAAAGTATCGTTAATTGTTGTATTGTCACATTCGCAGAGGGGCTGGTCCGAATTTGAAAAACAACCGTAATTAAAGGGGATTAGGCGGGGAAATAGATTCAACGTGAAATGGGTCAACAGACGACGTTGATGGCGTGTCATATTCCAGGTTAAATGTGGTTCTATATGGCTGACAGTTTGCATTAAAATTGCATGTCGCATAGAATGTTTCGTTAGTGCAAGATCCTCGCGCACTGATGCCAACTTGTCTAAACGCTGGCTGGCGTAAGTGGCAGGTAACCTGCAGGCCCTAGGGTGGTCCGATCTCTATGACAATCCCTCTGTTTTAACTCGCTCTGAACTCAGAAGCAAGGCTATTCGCTGCTTCACCTAGGCGAGAGTGTTTAAAATGCACCTGTGGCTCAAGTAATCCTTCTGAGTCAGAATCCCTAATCGTTGTACATTACTGACAAAGGTGCAAGTTAAAATCCCCAGCGACCATGATTAAGGTAAAGGGTGGTTCTGTATGGTAAAAGTCATCAATAAATGCTTTAAGACTGGTGATAGCATCTGATTCATCTCTAGGTGTGACAGCGTTATAAAAATTAATAAGAAGCAGTCTACGCTTGTTGGGAATGTTAGGAGGGTACCCTGGGAGGTCATGGAGTTAGACTTTAAAACCTCTACTGTACACTTGTGCTCCAGTCTTACTAAGGTTATAAGACCACCCTTAGCCCGTCCACTAGAGGAGCGAATTCCTGGGACAAAATACGAGGAGAAACTATCAAGATGTAGGCAACCCTCAGTGTCCCACGTTTCCTGTAGACAGATAAGGTCATAACTCTTTAACATACACAACCACCCTGCATCTGTGAGCTTGCTCTGTACCCTGGCAATGTTCCAGCTAAGAACTGCGATGGTGTCTTGTTTCCTGGTAATTGGATCCTGATTTGGAGTAACAGGGATTTGAATGCCAGTGGGGGGCGAAGGGACCAGTCAGTCGGGGGTCTTCCAGCTCACTTAATGGAAGAAAGCGGTTGTTTCGTTGTAAGAGGGAAGAGACAATGGGGGCCAGGGGTTAGCTGGCTCACAGCGCGGCTTTATCCGAAATGGGTGCCAGTCTGTCCTGACCAGGCCGTCAGGGTTTATGGGCAGGTAGGAAAAAGTCCAAGGGGAGAACGGATATTCGATCTGTTGGCACCTTCACTCCCCAGGGCATGAAGTGTCAGGCCAGCTTGTGTAGGATTATTAAAATTCCCTATAATACAATCACCAACAAATGATTTGTGAGACCAACCTAGCCAACCCACCCTCCTGACTATTATAATTTCTTCAGCCAATATCTGGGTGGGGGGCTGGTAAGCATTCACCCTGGTTGCCAGCCAGTAGGCTACTTTGTTTTTAAGTTGGATGTGGTTTTCCTGCATGTCCTTCTGCAAAGGGGGAACATCCGCCAGCACAATGATGTAGGGAGTAGCCGCCGGGGGTAGTTGGATGGAAACACTAGAGGGACAGCGTGTAAAAGGAGCAGTTTGAGGTATGCAGGGGGCAGCAAAGACTGAGTTAGGGAGACTTCCTTGGGTGGTTGGCTCAGCACTGACAAAGGCTCGCAGCCCAGAGTTAGCTGTGCAAAGGGGTACAGTTTGAAATTCAGTATTGACCCTTGGAGATGGTTGTGAAGAAACAATTGGTGGAGCCTGAGCCCTGGCCTGTCCCTGTAAGGGCACTCCTGTCGTTCTAATGTGCGTAGGGCCGCTCTGCAACCCGTACTTGACGTGGGGGTATGGAGGTTGTTCAGCCAGCTGCTAATGCTTGTTTGAAGGTTATTCACTGTCCCATTTAATGACCCCACTATTTGCTCAAGAACCGTTATCCGAGCATTGAAGGCATTAAGAGCTGTGACAATCCTAGTTTCCAGGTTTTTAAGGGAATCCTTTGTTGTAATCTGCCTACAAGCTGTATGGTAGGCAGGTGCGGACACAGCGGTAGCCTTCCTAGGGCCAGGTGTGGCCTTCTTCGTGGTTTGATGGAAGAGGGTTGGCCCAGGATAAAACTTTTGCATCGAGCGCCCGTTTTACCTGCTCTGCAAGATTTATCAGGGCATTTCAATGTGACGTATGGGCTGAGAAGCCTGTGTGCTAAGGTGGTTAGCTAAAGGGTCATTAGGGAAAAGAAAGGGCGTAGGTGATGCACCAACTTCTGTCTGAGTAGGGCCAGCCTCACCCCCTGTCTAAACGACTATGTCTTGAGTTATGACCCAGCAGTATCAGACTACAGGAGGTAGCCCATAAACCCTGTAGAGACTAGGGCAAACATCTGTAACATACAACAATGTCTCTAAGGGTGTTAGTTAAAGGTCAATTTAAAGCAGCACAATTAATTGCTGGGAGCGGAAGGAGAAACCAGGGAGACAAAAGAACAATTTGACAACATAGGATTGAGTTTAGTAGATACATATATTTGTCATATTTAACTTCATATATTCAAACATATGTACGAATAGCACTGTGTTACATTAAATGGCATGTAATCTGTAGGATACTGTACACAAGTGTTCGTGAAAATGGTGAGGGCACAAGTGACACGTGGGGAAGTATGTACAGCAACAGGAAGGGGCGTAACAAAAAACAAATGGTGGTGAGATTTACATAGTCGGGATACCCAAACAATAAATGCTAATATGTACAAAGGAAATCAAGCTGGGTATCCTTGTGGAAATAGCACCGAAATTTTCGCTGTAAAAGTCGACTGCATTTCGGCCTGTTGAAGTATGTAGGCCATCATCAGGACCAGGTTCCTCTTATTTCTATAGCAGTGCTGTAGGTAAAAAATATATATAAACACTCAATGGTGGACCAAGTGGGGTCAGAAAGAGGAAGGGAGAAGGAATGAGAGTTATGGATGAGCCCAAGAGGGAAGGTGAGGACAGATTTAGATTGGGGCGTACAATTCAAAGCGAAGGAAGATTACTGTGTGCTAGGCTCAGAGAAGGTGATGGATATAAAGAAGCGCGATGCCCAAAGCGACTGCCTGATAAATCACGGCGACTTACGTGACGTATCACGACTGAAATCCCAATCGTGGTAGAGGAGGGTCCCAGAACAATCCAGGTAAAAACCTGGGACACCTCTGCCTAAAGCAAGAGAAGGTAAGTAAGTGTGCTGTACAAGGCAACGGCAAACCAGGAAGGTAGGGAGGGAAGGAAACTTATTGGTCAGGGGGCTCAGAGGAGGAGACAATGGGAGGTTCCTGGAGGGTGGTCCAGAGAGGGTCCAAGGTTTGCTGCATCGATCTGCGGTAAGACAGATGCTGCTGGGCGTAAGTACCTGGGAAGGAAGGGAGGCAGGTAAGCACAGCTGGAGAAGCCTGTAGTGGAAGCTGTTCGCGCAGGCTACTGAATGGCAGGCCATTTGTAAGAAACAGTTGATTGGCAAGTCAGCAAGAAGAATGTATACCCAAGAGTGGAGGGTGGTACCAGTGACTAAGAGGGTGGGTATCGAGCCTGCCAGGTTTTAGGGAGGTCACATTAAAATCCGCAAAAAAAATGGAGTGGTTCAGCCGTGATGGAAGACCCTGCCTGGAATAAAGAAGGAGCGGCTGCATGGGAAGCGTGTGTGTGCCAGGGGAACACAGATGCCTAGGAAGAGCAAGGGCACGAGAAATGTTCGGGGTGAGAATAACTAAACCCACAACAATTTGAAATGAATTTGGTAAACGAACCCGCGTGGTGCCCCAATGTATGGCATGAGCAAACGAAATTAATTCATGTTCATTGAAGCTGGGTGACACGAGGAGGCCGCCGGCCGCAAGGACGGGTGGGATGAGTCCGTATGAGAAACCGTTGTGGTCTCCGGTTCACCCGTTGCTTTGGAAAAAGCTAGCGATGATGCCGCCATGAAAGGAGCGCGAGACCACAGGAGGGGTCATCACAGTCAAAGGCGTAAACCCCATCCAAAGTGTGTCGGAGTCAGGGCTGCACGGCAAGTTAAGGCTAAAGGTAATTTAGCACGTCTGTAAGACTCAATGGAGATCGGAGTCAGAGCAACGTGGGGAGTGAACGAGGCGCGACTTACCAAGTAATTGCGGCTGCCTGCGGCCCCCGCAGGGGGCCACCCTAAAAGGGTGGCCCTTTAGTGCCATTTGGCAGAGAGAGTCCTCTCCCGGTGGCGCGCTTCGTGTGTCACTTCCGGGGCGCCATGGTAGGGGAGGGTATATATGCCTCCCCCGCCCCTCCTGGCGTCCTCTGTTGCGCCAGCCACGCCGTCTCCCACCCCACCTCTTACCCGGCGTGCAGGCTGGCGGGCAGGGGACTTAGAATTTTTTAATGTTTTCTTTTGTGTTGCAGGCGGAGTTACAGGGCGATCTGGAAGCAGACAGGTACAGTAAGTGTACCTCTGCGGCAGACGGGTACAGTAAGGGTACCTCTGCGCGGCACAGTAGGGGTGCCAGAGCCAAAGACCAGAAGCCTCAGGGCAGGTTCCTGGAAAACCGCAACGGCGCCCCATTAGTCCTTCGGGCGGTTGGGGGCCTGACCAACCGAGGGTTTGCCCTGCTACGCTCCGCCCTGAAAAGGGCGTGAGTAATAAGAGACCAACGTGTCACGTGATCAGGAGGAGGATCACCAAAGGTGTAGCACTGACTGGGTGTCCCACAGTGCTGGCTCATCAGGCGGGCGGGGGCAGCATAGGTTGGTACAGCTGCCTGCCCTTGGATCGCCCGTAAGATAACCCACCATATTGCATACTTTTGTTTGGAATAAACCTGCAGCAATATTTTCCCATAACAAAAGTTGTCTTGTGTATTTATTTATTCACGCATGCTCAGACTGTGGGTGGGGGAAGTTGCCAATAATGGCACTATGAAACAGTCAGCTGTGGAGGGTCAATTCACTTCAGATGCCGGCATGAGTCAGGCTCTATTGGCGGCCTCAGCGTGTACGGAAAGGAAGTAGGGGACGGTCTAGTCACGTGATGCACGAGGACGTGCACACGTCTGAGAAGACTAGAACATTAAACGGCATGCAGAAAGTCAAAGGGGAGTTATGACCCGGCAGTTAGCCTCCAGTTCTATTTCTGCGCTGGTAATATTGTCCGTTAGAGCCCCCACCGCCTGGTTCAGGAAAGATAGTATAGATGTGCTGGCCTGGGCCTTTTATCACCTCCCCAGCGTGGTTTCGGCCTTTCTTTTCGCCATACTAAGGAGTGTCCACCACAATTCAAAGGTCAAGCTGACAAAATTTGAGAGAAGTGTATAGAAAAGCTTCTTTATAAAGGAACCAGCCACCAAGTCACAAAATACACCCCAACGACGTGCTCACTCACCGGCTCCCAAAGGCTCCTAAGTTCGAGGTTCAAATGTAAGGGGGTGTGGCTCAGCCCAGCCTCTTCCGGGCTATGAAGGGCCCGTCTTGGCCCGGTCTTCACCTGGGCCGAGCCTGGGCACGCCCCGCGCTGCAGGACGCCTCGCTGGTTTAAATGGCGCTCTGGTGCCTGCTGTGGATGTTCCCCCTCCTCCTCTAGGCTAGCTGACAGGCGAATTGCGGCTGTGCGACAAACAGTGAGTGAGGCTTCTTCAGTCATTTCAATTTCAAACAGAGGCCACATGATTCCAAATTTCCAAAGCCAAAGAAATGCCCATCCAGGCATATTTCAGTAGCATGTCGGAATACACTTTCCATCCTAGGTACCCATGTAAATATTCACCCTATGCATTTCAGACCAAAAGACTTTCGTCAGGGGTAACTGTAGCACAAAGAAAGACCCATCAGCAGCCATCAATAATTTCATAGTCATAAACATAAGTAAACCAATGAACAATACATACAGTTCATGATGTGTCCAAAAACCACCACCAAAACCTACTATAAATATTTACGCCACTGCTTTTGTGCTCAATTTAAACAATGAGTGTTCTAAAACAAAATAGAGAGGATGTTTGATGATGAATAAATATGCTGCTATTCCATGCGTGAAAGAACAGGAAATGTGAAAAACCCAAACTTAAAAATATATCCAAACGTAACCACGCAGGAGTAGACTCACAATGTATCCGGATGCAGTGGTGGCTGGTGAATTTTGAAAATGGTGAGGCGTAAAAACATATCTTATGTTCAACTAATTGAATAAGAAAATGAGACCCATTTCACCCCAGAAGATTTGGGTTCTTTCCTCAGACAATATTTTTTAGCAAAATAAGGCCAAATGGAAAACGTTATAGCACATGTTGCATATGTGATTAAAAAAAATAGAGAAACTCTGAAAGGGCATTATTAGCTATTAGCAAGGTGTTAATGCATGCATGGCTCCCTTTGTCTTCCGGTGGCAACGGTTCAAAATTGTGGTCTTTGTGTGAACAGCAAACTATGCACTTAAACCAAAAAACAGAGGCCTTCTCTACATGCTAGCAGTGCATACCTTGAACAGTCTCATGATATTGCCAGTTTAAAGAGGACAAGAGCACAGGGGAATGCCCTAATAAAGATTTTTTTTAAATTGCCATTTTGAAAAAAAACTCTTTTTATTGAACATGCTCAGTAATCAATATTTCAATCACATATTCTTAGTCAAATTTACAATAAAGATTAAATTTAAAGAAACAGGGGCGTGGGTGGTGCTAGCAGGATGCACAGCTGCTGGAGGAGAGCTCCCAGGTGGGCCCAAGTATGCTGTGAAAAAAGCACCGCTACGCCGCAAATCTGACCTCTTTCCAGAGCGCAGAGAGGCATGTAAAGATGACGAAGTTGTAAATACCAGCTCTACTACCCTACTAACCTCAAAAATGATACTTTAGAGCCGTGGTGTCCCTCATCGATAGACGGCGGTCATCTTGGATGGGGAGACTGATCAATAGCGGCCTGCAAAGCCCCAACCCACAGTGATTGCGGCCCTCACATGAGTGCGACTGGGAGTACAATCCTGGGGGTCGCGCGGGGGTGGGGGGCCGAGGGAGAATAACATTTTTTGAAAACTTACCTGACCGCCTCTGCTCCTGGTCCGCGTTGGCAATGGCGCCTCTTCAAACAGGAACAGGAGTGGAGTGGCAACCCCTCAGCCAATCCTGGCGCTGCTGCAGCGCCAGGATTGGCTGAGGGCACGGTTACTCTTCTCCCGCCGCCTGCCCATTAGGAGACCGAGGGGCTCCTAATGGGCATGCGCAAGCCAGTGGAAACACAAGTGCGCATGATTGGGCACGGGCGAAAAATTCGCTCACCTTCCCCACTCATGCGCACTTGTGCTGCTGCCTGTCCCTGGCTGGTCTGACAATGCACGTCAGTCAACATGACGCCGGACCGCCCACCCCCTTCAGCCTCTGAAGGGGGTGGGCGGTCCGACGTCATGCTGACTGACATGATTGTCAGACTCAGTTCTCCCTCGGTGACGGCGTCTCTGAACTTAAGTAAACTAAGTTCAGAGACGCCGAGGGAGCTGCGGGCACGGGCGGGGGGGCAACGCCCCAATGCCCCAATGGACGCACCGCCCCTGTCCGGATGTATAATCTGTTTCTGCTAAATGTGAAACCACTTTAACAATGCCGAGGCTGGCAGCGTGACCGCCCCATCTGACATTCAAACAAAGTTGTGTGGCAAGGCAACCCACAGGTGAAGCCAATCCTTTTAAACTTGCCGTGAAATTTAAACTGAAACTGCTGACTTTGAAGCGATCCAGAAAGAGCGCTTAAAAGAAATATGAATGTGGTTACAGAATGAGGCAATAGATTCGCCTAAATGTATTTTACAATAACCTAGTGTATACAAGAAAATACATTCGGACTTAAAACCAGACAAATGGTGCTGGGGATTCGTCATGTACACGATGTTGGCAAAATCACGGTAGACATGACTGCACCATGTGGTACCCACAGTGAGATTGCGTGATGCGGCCTCCATAAGTTCTCCCCTTATTGTTTTATGCAGGAACCTAATATACAATTGCATAAATAACATATATAATATAATAATATAAATAATACTATACAAAATGCATTAAATAAATAAATTAAATAAATACAATTGGACCTTAATCAGTTAAGCAAAGGTAAAATAGGCATAACTGTCACGTACATGAACATCTCAAAAACACGATAGAAATAGATGCACAATCTTAGGCACATTGGGACCGATTCACAGAACTAATCTGAGATAAAATCCTAAACTTACTACTTTTGGTATTCACAGAAGGCATTTAGTAGTAGTAAAATTAGGACTCCTAACTTTACTACTACTAAACTGAGATAAAATCCTAAACTTACTACTTTTTGTATTCACAGAAGGCATTTAGTAGTAGTAAAGTTAGGACTCCTAACTTTACTACTACTAAATGCCTTTTGTGAATACCGAAAGTCGTAAAGTTAGGATTTTGTCTCAGTTTAGTAGTAGTAAAGTTAGGAGTCCTAACTTTACTACTACTAAATGCCTTCTGTGAATACCAAAAGTAGTAAGTTTAGGATTTTATCTCAGATTAGTTCTGTGAATCGGCCCCAATGTTTGTGTTCTAGGGCAGGTAAATCTAGACACCTGGGGCATATGTACAAGCTCCTATCGCCACCACAACGTCACTATTACCGATGTTGTGGTGGCGATAGGGGCTGTGCCTTATTTACAAGGCAGCGTTAAGCCACTTAACGTGGCTTAACGCTGCCTTGTAAATACGGCCCCCTTTCGCGCTATGTTAGCGTGAAAGGGGTGGGCAGTGGGTGTTGCGGTGGCCGTTCCACCGCAACACTCATTTGTTTTGACGCTGCCCCCATGAACAAGCACACATGAAAGTGACAGAATGGCATTTTAGGATCGTTTATGTGCAGGAAGGGGCACCTTCCTACACATAAACAATCCTCCCCTGGACGCAGACACCCTTGCACTATGGTGCAATGGTGTCTGTATTGGCGCAAAGTTGCTAAACTTAGCGCCATCGCAGGGGGAAACGCAAGGCTGCACCACATTCTTGTAAATATGGTGCAGCCTTGCATTTCAGAAGTGGCGGAGAGAGGCGTAAAGCCAGGAAGGCTAACGCCTCTCACTGCCACTTCATTGTACATCTAGCCTCTGGTATCCCCATACCCTTCCTATGTACATGGGCAATTCTTATAATATGACTCCGCATAGGGTGGGTAAAAGCATTTTCTTTGCCTTGGGCACTTACAGCTTTTTGGGCCCCCAGAGGGGGGGGGGGGTCCGCCTGGACAACTCTTTTGGTCTCATTCATGAAGGGAGCATCTCCTTGGTTCACACTTTGGTCGTTTCCAATCGTGGGTATGCACATGTTGGTTTCTTTCTCTGTCTACTCTTAATACAAGGGCCTACAATGTTTTTACCTTTCTTTTTTTTTTTTCCACAATGTAATTTTATTGTTGACAGCCAAGACAAAGTTGATGCCTCGGAGGGCACCAGCAGTATGTATTCAGGGTGACATATAATGATATCAACATTTTCAATGATACTATAGTATCATTCATAGAAGTAATAGGCTGGGAAATAACATTTTAGAAAAACAAATAACAGTGCCACACTATATCTACCTGGGAAGTAGTAAATAGGGAGAGTTCAAGCCACCCATAACCATAACTGGTATTTATGCTGTTTGAGTTCCAGTTCTGTACAGCCATATCAATTGTTCGTCAACAGCAGAAGGGGGAGGAGGAGGTTCCAGATACAACCCTCTATAGTCCCCCCATCTTTTCCAAATTTTAAAATGTTTCTGAGGGCATCCTCTCGCTTCAAAGACCGGGATTTCCAGGCCCATACAAAAGTCCAAGCCCTTCTTCCAGATCCCAACCAGCGGTGGGGATTCATCTTTCCAGGCCCTGGCGATGTCTCTTTTTGCCAAGGTGAGTCCAAGGAACAATAAGTGACGCTTGTACCTGTTGCCACCCAAATCCTGTGTAATATGAGGCATGGCCAGTCGCGGAGAAAATGGGACATCCCACCCCAAAACCTCAGATAGACACCTGATCACTCCCCTCCAAAACCTCGACAGTGTTGGGCAGGTCCACACCGTATGCAAAAAGGTACCCTCCATAGACCTACACCGCAAACAATGTGGGGATGCGATCAAGCCAGCGTGCCACAGTCTGAGTCTAGTGTAGTAGGCTCTATACAGATACTTAAACTGAATAAGGCGCAAACGAGCCGCTATCACTGCGCTGCGCGGGGATTCCAGGGCCTCTACCCAATCGTCTTCCTCCAGGGGGCCCAGGTCTTGCTGCCACGCTTCTCTAGTTTTATGTAGTGTTGTAGGCGTATTGTTAATAAGTGTACAATAGATTTTAGTTATTTTATGGTCTCCTAGTTCTCCTATAAAGACCTTCACCTCAACGGGATTGAATTCAGGTATATCTGTTTGTTGCGACAAATATGGGGTGAAGGCATGCCTAAACTGAAGATATCGAAAGAATTGTGAGCGGGGCATAGCGTACTCCGTCTGGATGTCTTGGAAGGACTTCAAGTGGCAACCACGCATAACCGCGCCCACCGTATCAATCCCGATAGCCTCCCAACCCCGAAAGCCAGGCAATCGCGCCAATTGTGGCAGCTGGCCGTTTATCCACAAAGGGGTTTCCCTTGTGAGCTTCCCCCACCAGCCCATCGTGTGAAGTGCAGATTTCCAGATCTTGAAGACCGTAGTGGTCGCAGGTGGCAGCCCCGAGCAGTACCGCAGAGTAGAGGACCGTGTGCAGGGCATTGTCCCCTAGCAGCCAATGCTCCACAGCATATGCCGGGTCTCTTCGGTCGCCATACCACCAATCATTTAGGACGAGAAGGTGCGCGGCCATGTAGTACGCCTGGACATCTGGGGTGGCTACTCCACCCGAATATGTGGATTGAAAACAAGTCTTCAGGGCCACTTGTGTTGCACCGCCCCCCAGAGAAAACGAGCCAAAATGGCATTTCGCTGGCGGAACCACGTCGGCTGTGTCGGGTATGGATGATTTTGGAGTTGGTATAGAAGCCGGGGCAGGGAGATCGTTTTAAAGATGGAGGATCTGCCAAATAGAGATAGTGGCATGTGGGACCACATTTGCGTCTGGTCGCTCACTTGCGTCCATAGGGGGGCCAAGTTTCTGCCCCATGCTATAGTCTGGGATGTCGAGAGGAACACACCTAAATATTTAAACCCATCTGGGACCACCATCACCTCCCGCAACCACTCGCCCAATCGATCCCCACCCCGTAACAGCCACAAAAAGGACTTTCCCCGATTCATATAGAGGCCGGAGATCTCACCAAAAATCTGCATGATTCTGAGGAGGTGCGGACCAGTCCGATCAGGATTCATGAGAAAAAATAACAATTCATCCGCTGTAGGAGAGTAGGATCTGCCTCTTATGTTGCCCCCACTTTTTTTCTGATGTTTACACTGGTTTCTGGCTATAGTCTGGCTGGGACCCTGCCAATCAGGGCCCCAGCCTCTCTGTTCTCTCTAAACGACTTGGAGTGCACTCTAGGTGCACTAGCGATTGGATACTGTGGTACCTTATGAGTCCCTAGTATATGGTACCTTAGGTAGCAAGGGCATAGGTACTTCACAGGCCTACCAGGGAGTGAAGCATGTATTATGCCACCCCTGGGAAGCAGACTAAATCTGACACCACAGGTCTGCTACTGCAGCCTGGGTAAGGTGGTGCATGCACCTCTTACTGTGATATAGGCTACCTATATCACTACATAGATACACACATATAAACCTATAAGTCACTCCTATGGCAGGCCTTATCAATCCTGAAGGCAGAGTGCTTGGTTCCTATGTGAGAGGGTGCCCCTGCATGAGCAGAGCCCCTCTGCAGCATTCGGAGACCTTTCTCTGATGCTGTTTGTAGTGCAGCCTGACCATATACTCTTAAGCGCATTATAACCCCGCGTTAAATGCTAACTTTGGGATGGCTGCACGGAAGCATGTCGTGTTTGGTGTCAAACATCTTGGAATACTACCCCCCCCCGCCAGTTCTGGCGGTGGGGGTAGCATTCCACCCTTCTAGAGGGAGAGACATGTACACACCGGACTACCCGGTAACTTCTTTCCAGAGCCCTGGCATCACAAAATGGATGCCACCAGTCACAGACACTGGCCTGCCCTCCTGCTGATGACCGAAACTCGCAGTGGAGGAAGCCCAACAATAGGTATCCTGTCCCAGGGAGGTGTGACCACCTCCCAGACAGGGTTTAGTGTATTGGGGCTGGGTGGGTGCACTCCTAGAGTGCTTTGAAGTCCTGCACTGGGGGAGCAGAAGGCTCCTCTGTGCATACACCAGTTCAAACCGGCTCAGGGGCTACCTGCCCCTGCTCTGGCGCGAAACTGGACAAAGGGAAGTGGGTGTAGCCACCCACTCCCCTGACCCTCCCATAGGTGGGGTCTTAGAGCTAGTCCCTCCCTTCCTTTTTAGTATAAGGTAGGGAACCCTTGCCATTGCAAACTAGATCTCCCTGGACGACGCTCTACTGAAGAATCCCGGACCTTCGACGTTCCACTACCTCTGGAAGACTGAAGAATCTCCCTTGGAGTCAAGGAGTGACTCCCCTGCTTGGCAGGCACCAAAAACTGAAATGACGGTCGCAAACTACACCGCTCCCGCCGGAGCCCGAGGTCCCTGCAGCCTAAGATGAAGATTTCCTGACTTTTCCAAGGCCATCGTGAGTCCCCAGCAAAGCTGAGGCAAGTGGACCCCACGAGTGACGAGGAAGTGCAGTCCCTGGGTACCATGCACTATTGTCAAGTGCAACCCCTTCACGACGTTCTACGAACCTGTGCTTTGGACCAGGTGTGGTCCCAGCCTCTAGCAAGAATCCGTCCGAAGATCAGAGGCCTACCCCATCCTGAGTGACCGTGGGCCCCTGTTGAAGGAATCCTCCCGAGGCGTCTTTGCGATCCAATGCCAGCCAGCTTGTGGGTCTCCTGAAGACTTTTCTACAGAACCAAAGGGCTCTCCTGGTTGCTCCAGGCCTGCCCTGACTTACCCTTGCTGGGTGAGTTCCCCAGACCTTGCTGGTCTGCACCATTGACTTTTTGCTCTTTCCACAAGACTTGCTGCTACCAAGGCTTGATGGATCCAATCGGTCGCCGACAGTGCAGTCAGCTGCGGACTTTGTGGGACACACTGAATCCAGCTCCTGGTTGTCCTCGACGCCTCCTGGACTTTGTGGCCGAAGAGTCAAGACACCCGTGAATGACCTGAATCTGTCGACGACGGTAGGCATTCATCTTCCTTGCCTCGGGTCACTGCCCAGTGACTTTGAACACTGTCCTCTCTGCTTTCAGGTCTTCCTTCTTCCGAATCCAGGCTTGGATTCCACCGGACACTTCTTCTGGCTTCGCAAGCAGCAAGTCTTCATTGGCTCCCATTGAAAACGACGCCGCGACCCGACACCAAAGGACACCTATGCACCCGGCTTCCTGGGTGAGGTAACTCCAGCACTACGGTGCTCCTGTGGGTGTTGGCCCTAGAACTACTTACCCTGTAAGTGACTTGCTTGTAGCTATTCCCGAAGTGCCCTGAAACTCTTAATTTCCAACCGCGACTTGCCCCATTGAAGTCTACGGCGATCCGCGCCTGTGTTCACTCACTGCACGCATCCCCCGTGGGTCCTTTACTTACCTGCCTTGGGTGGTTTCGTGAGGCCCCAGCACTTCTGAAGGCCCTAGGCCTTGTCCCTTTGCAAGTCGTTGTTCTTAAGTCTCTTTTTAGTATATGGTCTGGTACGCCCCTAGGGCCCCAGCCATATTTGTGCTTAATTTATTGTGAAACGTTGATTTGTGCATATGTTCCTGACTTCTAATCTCACAAGAGATTAGCAGAGAGTTGTTTAGTAATAAATACATATATATTTGATATATATACCTGTGTGGTGTCTTTTCATTTGGTGATTCAAGAGATTGTGTGGTAAAACAAGCTGCTTTACATTCCTCCAAGACTTAGCCTGAAGGCTGCTCTCCACAGCTACCACTAGGATAGCTTTCTAGAAAGGTTGTCTTAAACCTACCTACCATAAGAGTCGAATTGTACTGGTGCAAGGTGTCCACTTTAACTAGTGAACAGCATATACCAGGCCAACTTCTCACATTGGTGGCAGCGTGTGGGATTCCAGCTTGCTATTGTTTTACCAGAAAATCTCTATTTGAGTTACTAACTGAAAACCACTATAGGTACTCAAGGTACATATAAAGTCAAGCTTAGTATCAATAAGTTCTACTGAACTTAGAGCTGTGTGCCAAGGGATAGCACGCCCTTTCTACAGCTCAAGCTAGTATCAGTAGGCCACAAACTAGTGTAGGTAGTACAACACTGCACAACACTAGAATGTCCTTTAGGGGTGGACCCAGTGGATCCACTCAGCCTCAGTATAAGGACATGACTTTCTCTGACTTGAAAGCAATGTGTGCTGAAAGGCACCTGAAGCTAGGACAGAGTCCCTCCACACTACACCTGATAGATCTGCTGACAGCAGATGATCTTAGATTAGCTCTAGGAGCTAATGGGTCTGAATCAGTGAGTGGGTCAATTACAGTGTCTGGGTCAGGTGATGGACATCAGGATGACCAAGACTCTGTGGTTGTAGGGCCAGGTCCCAAGGGGTCTGAACAGGACAGAGGAATTCTCCCTAAGAGAACTGACATAGTGGAGGAGAGGCCTAGGTCCCTTTCTAGGGAATCTGAACACTCCTATCACTCTGGCAGAGAATCTGTCTACCAGAGGAACTCCTACTTCTCAAGAAGAGAGACCTCCTCTGACAGAATGTACAAACTGCTGCAGTATGAGGAAGCAAGGTTTGCCCTCAAAACCAAGCAGTTGGCATTAGATAAGGAAGCCCTGGAGCTCCAGAGAGCTTCTAGAAAAGAGGGGTTAGAACCCCCTGGTGGCAGCAACAGTGTCCCTAGAGGCAGAGAATATATTCCAGACCATAGGAACCTGAGCAAGGTTGTTCCTCCCTACCAGAGTGGGGATGATATCCATAAGTGGGTAACTGCTATGGAAAGGGCCTGTAGAGTACAACAGGTCCCCCAAAAGCAGTGGGCAGCAATCTTGTGGCTCTCCTTTTCAGATAAAGGTAGAGACAAGCTCCTCACTGTCAGAGAAGAGGATGCTGATGACTATGAAGTCCTGAAGAGTGCACTGATAGATGGGTTTGGCTTAACCACTGAGCAGTACAGGTTGAAGTTCAGAGACACCCAAAAGGCACAGACTCAGGACTGGACTGACTTTGTAGATTGTGCAACCAAGGCTCTGGAGGGTTGGCTGGTTGGCAGTAGGGTTACTGATTTCAAGGGATTGTATAATCTAATGATGAGAGAACAGATCCTTAATAATTGCCAGAACCAGTTGTTGCATCAATACCTGGTGGACTCAGATCTGACCTCTCCCCAAGAATTGGGAAAGAAGGCAGACAAGTGGGTCAGAACCAGGGTGAGGCAGAAAACCCAGAACCAAGGGGGTGACACAAAGAAGCAGGATTCTAAGGGCTCTGAGAAAAGTGGGGATAAGTCAAAAGACCAGAAGTCTTCACAAGGGCCCCAAAAATCTGCATCTGGTGGGGAGTCACAATCCAACAAGGGAAAAGGCCAAAAGAAGCCCTGGTGCAAATTCTGTAAACAGAAAGGGCACTGGACTTCTGATTGTAACAAGTCCAAAGACCAAACCCCCACCACTCCTGCCCCTAAGGCAACTGTTCCCCCTAGTTCAGCTACTGGTGGAGGTGGTACTCAGAATAAGGGTGTAGTAGGTGTGAGAAGTTGGCCTGGTATATGCTGTCCACTAATTATAGTGGGCACCTTGCACCAGTCCAAACAACCCCTTATTGGAGATAGGTTAAAGACAACCTTTATTGAAAGCTATCCTAGTGGTAGCTATGGAGAGCAGCCTTCAGGCTAAGTCTTGAAGGAATGTAAAGCAGCTTGTTTTACCAGTCTATAATCTCTTGAGTGACCAAATGAAAGAGCACCACACCAGGTATATATTCAAAATATATGTATTTATTGCTAAACACACCCCTCTAGTCTCTTTATGAGGCTAGAGTTCGAAGTACACAAGTTATAAGTTATTTAAACACAGTAATAGCACAAATACACGTTTGGGCCCTAGGGGCGTACCAAACCATATACCAATAAAGTGGTATAAGAACCACGACTGAGCTAGACACTAGGCCTAGAGCCTCTAGAAGTGCTTGGACCACAAGGAACCACCCAAGGTAGTGACACAGGGGACCCACGGGGGACGCGTGCAGTGTAAATACACAACCGCGAGACGCCGTTAACTTCTATGGAGAAAGTCGCGATCAGGAAATTAAAGAAAAGGGACACTTAAAGGAGGACTTGGAGCAAACCCTTTGAGAACTAGGACTTTCTAGAGTCTCTACCCACGGGAGCACCGGAGTACTCGTGTTACCTCACCTAGGGAAGCCGGGTGCATAGGTGCCTTTCGGGGTCGGGTTTCGTCGTCGATTTGAATGGCGATCTGCTGCAAAGTGCTGCTGGCGACCAAGTGGAAAGTGTCCGGGTGGATCCAAGAGTGGATCGGAGATCTGAAGAACCTGAAAGCGGAGGGGACAGAGTCTGGGTCACTAGCCAGTGACCAGGAAGGCGATGAGCAGATGCCCACCGATGTCGGGTGCTTCAGGTGCGTTGTCGGTCGTCTTGACTCTTCAGCCACGAGGTCCAGGAGGCGTTGTCGGCAACCAGGAGCAGGATTTGGGCTGGTACACGATGTCTGTCGAGTGCTGAGGCGTCGGCGACCGGATTGGACCCAACAAGCTTTGGCAACGGCAAGTCTTGGTGAAAAGGAAGAATGACGATGCTGCAGACCAGCAAGGTCTGATGAACTCACCCAGCAAAGGTAAGAGAGGGCAAACCTGGAGCAACTAGGGAACCCAAGAAGAAAAGGATTGGCCTTCGGGAAGGGCTACTAGCCAACGGGCTAGCGACCGCGAAGGAGCCTCAAGACGGTGCACGTGGATCTGGCTCACAGGACACTCGTGGAGTGGAGGCCAGTGATCTTCGGTGCAGTTGGTGCTGGAGGCTGGGGCTACTCGGAGCCCAAAGCACGACTTCGTGGGAGTCCAGGAAGAGGATGCACTTGCAAATGTGCTTGGTGTCCAGGGGTCACGGTTCCACGTTACCCAGGACAGCTACGGGCCTCAGCTTTGCTGGGGACTCAGGGCAGCCTTGGGGAAGTCTGGAAATCCACCTCTGGTGATGCAAAGACTTCGGCATCCGACGGGAGCTTCAGAGATGCAGAGCAGACAATTGCTTCTTTGGTGCCTGCCAAGCAGGGGAGTCACTCCTTGACCCCAAGGGAGATTCTTCAGTCCTCTAATCTTGAAGTAGAGCGTCGAAGGTCCAGGATTTTGTTTCAGAGTTTCGTCCAGGGATAATCTAAAGTCCTAAGGACTGGGTTCCTATACTTATACTAAGTTTAGGGGTTGGACTACTCTGTGGCCCCACCTATGGGTGGGTCAGGGCAGAGGGGTGGCTACACCCCTTTCCCTTTGTCCAGTTCGCGCCAAAGCAGGGGCTGGAAGCCCCTGATCCGGTTTGAACTGGGGTATGCACAGGGACACCAAATGTGCCCCCAGTGCAGGACTTCAAAGCACCCAGAGAGTGCTCCCGCCGAGCCCCAATACAGATTATCCTGTCTGGGGAGGTGGTTACACCTCCCTGCGACAGGAAACCTATTGTCCAGGCCTCCCCTGCCGGAGTTTCGGTCAGCAGCAGGAGGCCAGACTTGTGTCTGTGGCAGCAGCATCCATTTTGTGATGCTGGGGCTTCAGAAAGAAGTTACCGGGTAGACCAGGGTGAACATGTCTCTCCCTCTAGAAGGGTGGAATGCTACCCCCGCCGCCGGGACTGGCAGGGGGGTAGTATTCCAAGATGTTTGACACCAAACACGACATGTTTTGATGCAGTCATTCCAAAGTTAGCATTCTACCGCGAGGATATAATGCACTTAAGAGTATATGGTTTAACCGCATTTACAAACAGCCCCAGAGAATGGTCTCTGGGCACTGCAGAAGGGCCCTGCTCATGCAGTGGCACCTTCTCACATAAGAACCAAGCACTCTGCCTTCAGGATTGATAAGGCCTGCCATAGGAGTGACTTATAGGTTTATATATGTGTAAGTATGTAGTGATATAGGTAACCTATATCACAGTAAGAGGTGCATGCACCACCTTACCCAGTCTGCAGTAGCAGACCTGTGGTGTCATTTTGGATGGCCTTCCAGGGGTGGCATAATACATGCTGCAGCCCCTGGTAGGCCTCTGAGGTACATATGCCCTTGGTACATAGTATACCATATACTAGGGACTTATAAGGGCACTCCAGATTCCAATTAGAGATGTGCCTAAGGCACATGGAAACCATTTTAAAGAGGAAGCAGCTAGGCTGGGGTTCTGATTAGCAGGGCCCCAGCCAGACTAATGTCGAAAAACAGTGAAGCATCAGCAAAAAGTGGGGGTACCCATGTGAAGCAGATCCTACTCTCCTACAGTAGGGTTGACCCTGGGTTCTGAAGTGGACTCTGGCCTAGTCAGAGTACCCACTCAGGCAATGCTGATTTGTGATGGAGACATTGACATGTCCTTCCTGGTGAGCCCCAGTAATCTGGGCAAATACAAACAGCAGCCTGTAATAAATGGCAAACAGGCTTTGGCATTTAGGGACACAGGTGCTAGTGTCACCATGGTGGCAGAGGATCTTGTGGACCCTGGACAGATCATCCTGGGCGAAATATACCAGGTGACCAATGCAAGCAATGTCAGGACCAACCATAGTCTGGCAGTTGTGAATTTCTCCTGGGGAGGGGTAACTGGCCTCAAGAAGGTTGTAGTCAGTGCAGACCTCCCTGTAGAATGTCTATTGGGCAATGATCTAGAAACTTCAGTCTGGTCTGAAGTAGAGTTATGGACTCATGCTGAGATGCTGGGCATCCCTGCAAAGGTATTTGCTGTGATCAGGTCACAGGCCAAAATGCATGACACTGAACCAGCTCTGGATCCTGAAACCATGGACCAGATGCTTCCGAAGAAGAGGAGCAGTAGGGGTAAGGCAGTGCCTTCCCCTCTGTCTCAGATCACTGATTCCCCTCTTGAGGGAGGAGGAGCAGATCCTGAAGAAGGAACTGCCCCAGAGGAACTTGAGCCTGATCAGGTTGAGTTCTTGGTGGCAGGGGGCCCTTCTAGGGAAGATATGAGTAAGGAGCAACAGTGCTGCCCCTCTCTTGAACCCCTCAGACAGCAGGCTGCTGCTGAGGCTGCTGGGAGTGCTAGTGGGCCCCATAAAGTTTATTGGGATGAGGGACTCCTATATTCTGAGGGTAGAGATCCAGCCCCTGGAGCCACCAGGAGGTTGGTAATACCTCAGAAGTTTAGGGGGTTCCTCTTGACCCTAGCACATGATATCCCTTTAGCAGGTCACTTGGGCCAAAACAAGACCTGGGACAGGCTTGTTCCACATTTTCATTGGCCACATATGTCAGAGGACGCAAAGGAGTTTTGTCACTCCTGTGTCACATGCCAAGCCAGTGGCAAGGCAGGTGGCACCACAAAGGCCCCCCTGATACCACTACCTGTGGTGGGGGTACCCTTTGAAAGGGTAGGGATTGACATTGTTGGTCCCCTTGACCCTCAAACTGCATCTGGGCACAGATTGATCCTGGTGGTAGTGGATCATGCCACCAGGTACCCAGAGGCAATTCCCCTGAGCACCACCATAGCCCCTGTGGTGGCAAGAGCCCTCATTGGAGTTTTCTCCAGAGTGGGTTTCCCAAAGGAGGTCATCTCTGACAGAGGTACCAACTTCATGTCAGGATATTTGAAAGCAATGTGGAAGGAGTGTGGTGTAACTTATAAGTTCACCACCCCTATCACCCACAATGCAATGGGTTGGTTGAACGTTTAACAAAACCCTGAAGGGAATGATTAAAGGACTCCCAGAGAAGCTTAGGCGGAAATGGGACCTTCTTCTTCCCTGCCTGTTGTTTGCATACAGAGAGGTTCCACAGAAGGGGTTGGTTACAGCCCATTTGAGCTTCTGTTTGGGCATCCTGTAAGAGGTCCATTATGTTTGGTAAAAGAGGGCTGGGAGTTACCTCTCAAACCCCCAAACAGGATGTGATGGACTATGTACTTGGTCTCCGCTCCAGGATGGCCGAATACATGAAAAAGGCAACCAAAAACCTGGAGGCCAGCCAAGAATTACAAAAAGCTTGGCATGACCAAAGGCTGTGCTGACTGTGTACCAGCCAGGACAGAAAGTGTGGGTGTTGGAGCCTGTGTCCCCAGCAGCCCTCCAGGACAAATGGAGTGGCCCCCATACAATAGTTGAGCAAAAGGGAGAAGTCACCTATCTGGTGAATCTTGGAACTCCCAGGAGCCCCCTGAGGGTGCTTCATGTCAACAGATTAAAGCCATATGTTGACAGGGCTGACATGGGCTTGCTCATGGCAACTGATGAGGAACAGGAGGAGGAGAGTGACCCTCTCCCTGACCTGCTCTCACAGAACCCTGATGATGGGTCAGTAGATGGTGTTGCTTTGGCAAGCAGCCTCACTGACCGTCAGCAAACTGAGTGCAGACAAGTTCTGCAGCAGTACAGACATATGTTTAGCCTGACCCCTAGTCAGACTACCTGGTGCACCCATGAGGTGGACACTGGGGACAGTCTGCCTGTCAAGAGTAAAATCTACAGGCAACCTGACCATGTCAGGGACTGTATCAGGACTGAAGTCCAGAAAATGTTGGAGTTAGGTGTGATTGAACCTTCAGATAGCCCTTGGGCTAGCCCAGTAGTCCTAGTACCCAAGCCTCATACCCAGGGTGGTAAGAAAGAAATGAGGTTTTGTGTAGACTACAGAGGCCTCAATGCAGTCACCAGGACTGATGCCTATCCCATACCAAGGGCAGATGAGCTGATTGATACTTTGGCCTCAGCCAAGTATCTGAGTACTGACCTAACAGCTGGCTACTGGCAGATCAGGTTAGCTGATGATGCAAAAGCCAAAACAGCATTTTCGACCCCTGGTGGGCACTACCACTTTGTGGTGATGCCCTTTGGTTTGAAAAATGCACCTGCCACTTTTCAGAGGTTGGTGAACAAAGTTCTGGTAGGGATGGAAACTTATTGCTCAGTTTATCTAGATGATATTGCTGTCTTTAGTTCCTCCTGGCAGGATCACCTGGTCCACCTCAGAAATGTTTTGGAGGCTCTGCAGAAAGCAGGCTCACTATCAAGGCCACTAAGTGCCAGATAGGGCAGAGTCAGGTTGTGTACCTGGGCCACCTTGTGGGTGGAGGCCAGGTTCAGCCTTTACAGAGTAAAATCCAAACCATAATGGAATGGGTTGCTCCAACCACCCAGACACGGGTGAGAGCCTTCTTAGGCCTGACTGGGTACTATAGGAGGTTTGTGAAGGGATATGGATCTATAGTGACCCCCTTGAATGATCTGACCTCAAAGAAAATGCCAAAAAAGGTTCAGTGGAGAGCTAGCTGTCAGAAGGCATTTGAAGACCTAAAGCAGGCCATGTGCACTGCCCCCATCTTACAGAGTCCAGACTACACCAAAAAGTTCATTGTTCAAACAGATGCTTCTGAGCTGGGTGTGGGAGCTGTACTGTCTCAACTCAATGATAAAGGTCAAGACCAGCCAGTAGCTTTTATTAGCAGGAGGCTGACCCCTAGAGAGAAACGTTGGTCAGCTATAGAGAGGGAGGCCTTTGCTGTGGTGTGGGCCCTGAAGAAGCTGAGGCCATACTTGTTTGGCATTCACTTCATAGTTCAGACTGACCACAAGCCCCTCCTATGGCTTAAACAGATGAAAGGTGAAAACCCAAAACTTTTAAGGTGGTCCATTTCCCTACAGGGGATGGACTATACAGTGGAACACAGGCCTGGGACCCAACATGCCTATGCAGATGTACTCTCAAGGTATTTCCACTTAGAGCACGAAGACTCAACTGGTCAAGGTTAGTTTAGTGTCCCTGCGTTTGGGGGGGGGGTTGTGTAGGAGAGTAGGATCTGCCTCTTATGTTGCCCCCACTTTTTTTCTGATGTTTACACTGGTTTCTGGCTATAGTCTGGCTGGGACCCTGCCAATCAGGGCCCCAGCCTCTCTGTTCTCTCTAAACGACTTGGAGTGCACTCTAGGTGCACTAGTGATTGGATACTGTGGTACCTTATGAGTCCATGGTATATGGTACCTTAGGTACCAAGGGCATAGGTACTTCACAGGCCTACCAGGGGCTGAAGCATGTATTATGCCACCCCTGGGAAGCAGACTAATTCTGACACCACAGGTCTGCTACTGCAGCCTGGGTAAGGTGGTGCATGCACCCCTTACTGTGATATAGGCTACCTATATCACTACATAGATACACACATATAAACCTATAAGTCACTCCTATGGCAGGCCTTATCAATCCTGAAGGCAGAGTGCTTGGTTCCTATGTGAGAGGGTGCCCCTGCATGAGCAGAGCCCCTCTGCAGCATTCGGAGACCCTTCTCTGATGCTGTTTGTAGTGCAGCCTGACCATATACTCTTAAGCGCATTATAACCCCGCGTTAAATGCTAACTTTGGGATGGCTGCATGGAAACATGTCGTGTTTGGTGTCAAACATCTTGGAATACTACCCCCCGCCAGTTCTGGCAGCGGGGATAGCATTCCACCCTTCTAGAGGGAGAGACATGTACACACCGGACTACCCGGTAACTTCTTTCCAGAGCCCTGGCATCACAAAATGGATGCCACCAGTCACAGACACTGGGCTGCCCTCCTGCTGATGACCGAAACTCGCAGTGGAGGAAGCCCAACAATAGGTATCCTGTCCCAGGGAGGTGTGACCACCTCCCAGACAGGGTTTAGTGTATTGGGGCTGGGTGGGTGCACTCCTAGAGTGCTTTGGAGTCCTGAACTGGAGGAGCAGAAGGCTCCTCTGTGCATACACCAGTTCAAACCGGCTCAGGGCCTACCTGCCCCTGCTCTGGCGCGAAACTGGACAAAGGGAAGTGGGTGTAGCCACCCACTCCCCTGACCCTCACATAGGGGGGGTCTTAGAGCTAGTCCCTCCCTTCCTTTATAGTATAAGGTAGGGAACCCTTGCCATTGCAAACTAGATCTCCCCAGACGACGCTCTACTGAAGAATCCCGGACCTTCGACGTTCCACTACCTCTGGAAGACTGAAGAATCTCCCTTGGAGTCAAGGAGTGACTCCCCTGCTTGGCAGGCACCAAAAACTGAAACGACGGTCGCAAACTACTCTGCTCCCGCCGGAGCCCGAGGTCCCTGCAGCCCAAGATGAGGATTTCCTGACTTCTCCAAGGCCATCGTGAGTCTCCAGCGAAGCTGAGGCAAGTGAACCCCACGAGTGACGAGGAACCGCAGTCCCTGGGTACCGTGCACTATTGTCAAGTGCAACCCTTTCACAACATTCTACGAACCTGTGCTTTGGACCACATGTGGTCCCAGCCTCTAGCAGGAATCCCTCCGAAGATCAGATGCCTACCCTGCCCCGAGTGACCGTGGGCCCCTGTTGAAGGAATCCTCCTGAGGCGTCTTTGCGATCCCTTGCCAGCCGGCTTGTGGGTCCCCTGAAGACTTTTCTACAGAACCAAAGGGCTCCCCTGGTTGCTCCAGGCCTGCCCTGACTTACCCTTGCTGGGTGAGTTCCCCAGACCTTGCTGGTCTGCACCATTGACTTTTTGCTTTTTCCACAAGACTTGCTGCTACCAAGGCTTGTTGGCTCCAATCGGATCGCCAACACCGCAGTCAGCTGCAGACTTTGTGTGACACACTGAATCCAGCTCCTGGTTGTCCTTGACACCTCCTGGACCTCGTGGCCGAAGAGTCAAGACACTTGTGAATGACCTGAATCTGTCGACGACGGTGGGCATTCATCTTCCTTGCCCCGGGTCACTGCCCAGTGACTTTGAACACTGTCCCCTCTGCTTTCAGGTCTTCCTTCTTCCGAATCCAGGCTTGGATTCCACCGGACACTTCTTCTGGCTTCACAAGCAGCAAGTCTTCATTGGCTCCCATTGAAAACGACGCCGCGACCCGACACCAAAGGACACCTATGCACCCGGCTTCCCTGGGTGAGGTAACTCCAGCACTACGGTGCTCCGGTGGGTGTTGGCCCTAGAACTACTTACCCTGTAAGTGACTTGCTTGTAGCTACTCCCGAAGTGCCCTGAACTCTTAATTTCCAACCGCGACTTGCCCCATTGAAGTCTACGGCGATCTGCGCCTGTGTTCACTCACTGCACGCGTCCCCCGTGGGTCCTTTACTTACCTGCCTTGGGTGGTTTCGTGAGGCCCCAGCACTTCTGAAGGCCCTAGGCCTTGTCCCTTTGCAAGTCGTTGTTCTTAAGTCTCTTTTTTAGTATATGGTCTGGTACGCCCCTGGGGCCCCAGCCATATTTGTGCTTAATTTATTGTGAAACGTTGATTTGTGCATATGTTCCTGACTTCTAATCTCACAAGAGATTAGCAGAGAGTTGTTTAGTAATAAGTACATATATATTTGATATATATACCTGTGTGGTGTCTTTTCATTTGGTGATTCAAGAGATTGTGTGGTAAAACAAGCTGCTTTACATTCCTCCAAGACTTAGCCTGAAGGCTGCTCTCCACAGCTACCACTAGGATAGCTTTCTAGAAAGGTTGTCTTAAACCTACCTACCATAAGAGTCGAATTGTACTGGTGCAAGGTGTCCACTTTAACTAGTGAACAGCATATACCAGGCCAACTTCTCACATCCGCATACAATGCTTTGCGGTCGGAGACTCCCGGTGCCCACTCAAAGCCACGCATCTGCGCGTCTATTCTTATCCATGCCGCCAGCGGCTCCATGGCCAACGCAAAGAGATATGGGGAAAGTGGACATCCCTGGTGTGTTCCGTGCCCGATGGGAAAGCGTCTAGATGCCGAGTCAGCCACTCGGACCGATGCAGTTATGTCTGTATATAGCAGGCGGATGAGATCCAGTAGGCAGGGACCAATATGTAAGCGGCTGAGTAAGGCGAAAAGATACATCCAGCTAAGAGAATCAAACGCCTTGTCTATGTCTGCAAGGAGGAGAGCAGCCGAGCCCCCGAGTCTGTCAACTGCAGCCATAGCGTTATGTGCGCGTCTGATATTATGCTGTGTAGCGCGGCCAGGCATAAAGCCTGCTTGATCTGGATGAACCAAATCTGTGATATGAGGAACCAGGCGGTTAGCGATCACCTTGGCCAAGAGATTGGCCTCTACGTTGAGCAGGTATATCGGGCGATATGACGAGTATTGTTCTGGGGGGTCGACCCGGCTTCAGGAATACGACAATCTCCGCATGCCTCCAATGCGGCGGGAGACCCCCACCCTCCGCAGCCGCCTTAAGAGTTGCCAGATATGGATTCAACAGCTGCGGATGATATTTCTGAAAAAACTCGCATGGGAAGCCGTTCGGACCAGGTGCTTTTCCTGCATGCCAGTCAGTCAAATAGCTTTATTCGACAAATTAAGTCATAAAAGCGTTTAACAAAAACAGATAAAAGAGTGGATAAAACCAATTACCACAATATAATACATAATCTGATTGAGACAGCATAAAAATAAAAATTGACCTTTAAAAAGAGAAGAAATAAAATATGTACAATTTAATCAGTATATTAAAACCAATTTTTGGGCACGATAAATTTTACAATTTTAAATGCGAAGAACAAGCTTCCCACCAAATTCAATCACGCATCTACCAGAACGTCTCCATTAGAAAATATCATTAACTAATTCGCTTTTCTGAAGTTTGGCGTAGGGAATTAGATTTTAGTGCCCACGACCACCCTAAATATTTTGCCATTGCTATAACAATGGATGCTGTTGTATCAGTGCGCAAAATTCTTTCAGCATCGCTGGCCCTTCTAGTTCCTAAAAGCTTGCAGATTGGTGACAACCAGACTCGACGTGGAGCATCATATCCAGCACAAACAAATAGTAAATGTGCCAGAGATTCTACGCTGTCCTTGCATATTGGGCACGCTTTATCACTAGATGCGTTCCAACTAGCTGTAAATGCTCTCAGTGGCAGCGTGCCTACCCTAAACTGGAAATATAATTTCCGGTTGAGCGGCTTTGTAATAAGGTCCCAGTATGACTCCATCTTCGGGATAACTTTAAATTCCCAAAATTGACCAGTTAAAGTGGAAGACTCGCTAGTTCTGAATGAGTTATGCTGGACCCATTCCCAGTACTTATCTTTCAAACATTTCTTAGTAGGAAAAGCGGAGTTTATCGGGTCATTCCACAATGAAGTCATGCCAATATTAGACAGGATATCTCTGACCGCCCTTAACCATTTTATACAGTGAAAGGTATCGGCCCTAATTATATCCAAAAACCCTGCTGCAAAACCTGCAAGTTCAGGTACAGTCCATATTCTGTGCCAATACAAGAGGGGACGCAGTTTGGCTAATGCTGCAATAGGTTTCCTCCCTAAATCGTACAATAACGGTCACGTAGGGGTACTTTGGGGTAACCTAGTGATATTCCTCAGAAATCTATTTTCACAGGATGTAAGCGCAGATAAATTTTCGCAACCCCAAAGTTCAGAGCCATAGACGGCTGAACTGATGACTTTCGTGTTATAAATCTCTAATGCTGGACTAATGGGTTTAGTATATGAGGTGTTATATTCCATCTGTACCGCCCCAGCCAATTGCCTGTGTTTAAGGGATGCTAATTCTATCTGATGATTCCATTTCAGGTTATCTTGGATGTTAACCCGCAAATAGATGAACTCTTTAACATGTTCTAACGGCCTACCGTTCATTTGTATTCCCCCCTTAAAGGCCCTTTGTGTATTAAATACCATCAGCCTTGTTTTCGACACATTAACCTCCAATCCTCGCTGTGAGCAGAACTCCTCAAATAGTTTTAGGGCCTTTCGTAGTCCGCCTGGGGTCTTGGAGATGATTAATGTGTCGTCCGCAAACAACAGTATAGTGGTTTTTTCTCCTGCTAGTTTTGGAGCATCTGTGGGGGTAGAACTCATACTGTTCACTATTCCATTAATATATAATGAGAATAGCGTCGGGGCCATCACACAACCTTGTCTCACCCCTCTTTCTACAGGGAATGATTCGGTGGCTTCACCCTGACTCCCCCATCTTATTTTAGCATTGTTATCCTCATGTAACCTGATAATGAGTGTCAGTAGTTCTGGTGGCATCCCTAACTCTTGTAAAACATTCCAGAGTTTGGCACGAGGGACAAGGTCAAATGCCAACTTAAGATCAACAAATGCGGCATACAAGCTGCCGTTGTCCAAAATGACTGTCTTCCAATAGAGCAGGACAAACCTAAACACCTGATCAGTAGTACTGGTAAAAGCCCGGAACCCTGCTTGCAGGGGAGATAAAACATTGAATTTGTCAATCCAATCCTGAACTTTATTCAATACCAATCTCCCCATTACCTTTTGCATACAGTCAATCAAACTGATTGGCCTGTAGTTCCCTGTGCATGACTTGTCCCCTTTCTTAATAACAGCTATAATTTCTGCCCCTTTCCAGGAGTCTGGTATTGGGGCTCCTTGGGCAATGGCATTAGTCAGCAAAAGGATATATCAGCACCATTTTTCTTTATCAAAAAGGAAGACATCCCTGGGTATACCATCCGGCCTTGGTGCCTTTCCGACCATAATAGATCTAAGTGCCGTTTCCACCTAGGCCCGGCAGAAGGCCGCATCTCGGTAGGGTATTCTGGTAAAATCCCCCTCCTCTGCGACTATTTTTAGGGCATATTGGGGTTTTAAATGAGTCACCCAGTCCCTTTGAGATACATGATTTTGCGGCTGCTGGGCCTGCCTTCCTCTACCCCATTTATATACATTCCAAAATACTTTGGGATTTTTCGAGGCGCAAGAGATATGGGGAAAGTGGACATCCCTGGTGTGTTCCGTGCCTGATGGGGAAGCGTCTAGATGCCGAGTCAGCCACTCGGACCGATGCCGTTATGTCTGTATATAGCAGGCGGATGAGATCCAGTAGGGAGGGACCAATATGTAAGCGGCTGAGTAAGGCGAAAAGATACGTCCAGCTAAGAGAATCAAACGCCTTGTCTATGTCTGCAAGGAGGAGCGCAGCCGGGCCCCCGAGTCTGTCAACTGCAGCTATAGCGTTATGTGCGCGTCTGATATTATGCCGTGTAGCGCAGCCAGGCATAAAGCCTGCCTGATCTGGATGAACCAAATCTGTGATATGAGGAACCAGGCGGTTTGCGATCACCTTGGCCAAGAGATTCGCCCCTACGTTGAGCAGGGATATCGGGCGATATGACGAGTATTGTTCTGGGGGTCGACCCGGCTTCAGGAATACGACAATCTCTGCATGCCTCCAATCCGGCGGGAGACCCCCACCCTCCCTCATCCGCCTCAAGAGTTGCCAGATATGGATTCAACAGCTGCGGATGATATTTCTGAAAAAACTCGCATGGGAAGCCGTTCGGACCAGGTGCTTTTCCTGCATGCATATCCAGCAGTGCAGTTCGTAAGTCCTCCACCGACAAGGGAGTAGCCAACGTCTCCCGCACCTCATCAGATAAAGCCCGGGGGGGGAAGATCATTAATACATTTCTGGACGAGTTCCTCAGAGATAGTTTCATGAGGAGCATACATGTCTGTAAAATAGGAGGCAAAACAATCAGCAATATGTGACGGGTCTGTAAGAATTGTCCCGTCTGGACTCTGTATACTCGGGAGTGTCTGAGGGGGCAGTGTCTGCTGACACAAGCGAGGCAGCAATGCACTGGATTTGTCCCCCCACTGGTATATCCGGCTACAGGGTCGAGCCAACATAGCCGAGCCTCATCAAGAAGCTCTCTGGAGTATGTCTGCTGCATGCTCAGTAGCTGCCTGCGTGCAATGTGTCCCTTCTCATCTCTACCTGCGTGCTCCAGCGAGAACAGCTGGGCTTCAATCTGCAGCAATTTATCATGGCGCTGTCGGCGTCGCACGGCACAAAAGGCAATATCCACTCCTCTAAGCGTAGGCTTCATCGCTTTCCAGAGAGTAACAAGAGAATCTACAGTATCTGTGTTATGTACAAAATATTCCGCTAGGGACCCATGAATGTGTGACCTGTATTTCTCGTCCTGTAGCAGCCATGTAGCCACGCCACCGGAACTGGGAGCGTCTGGGGTCCAGAGACAAGTGTAGGGAGACAGGCGAATGATCTGATAAGCACCTGGGCAAGATCATTGCAGAGAGTAATCTGTGGGCATGGGCCGCAGAGAGGAAAATGTAGTCGAGACGAGAGAAGGACTCGTGAACCCCGGAAAAGTAAGTGTACTCACGAGTGGTGGGGTGTAGTGTCCTCCAAGAGTCAACCCACCCCAGTCCCTGAACCAGGGGCAGTAGTCTAGAGTCTTGGGTCGTTGTCGCTCACGCTGTAGCGCGCCACCTGTCTTTTAACGGGAATAGAACGTCATTCCAATTCCCCCCAACTAACGTCAAGCCGGATGGGAGCTCGGTCCAAAGCGTTGTAAACCGCTCTACAAGAGTCCATGTGAGAGGGGGGGCATAGACACTACACAGAACGATGGACTCCCCATATAATGTGCCATATATCACAATGAACCTACCCTGGGGGTCTGACCATGTCTTATTGTGTATAAAGGGGACAGTACGATGTATGAGGATTGCAACCCCCACGGGATCCTCTAGTGAATCCAGCATGATAAGTTTGTGCATAGCCAAATCTTCCCAAACAAGGTGTCTTGGTGCCCATTAGGTGGGTCTCCTGAATGAGTAGGATGTCAGCCTTATGACGCTTAGCCTGTCGCAGCACGGCCCCCGTTTGATCTTATCAATTAGGCCGTTAGTATTCCAGCTAATAACTCAGAGCTCTCTGCCCCTATCCCCAGCCGAATCTTGCATCATGACTGACATTGAGGTATGTGGACAAATAAAACCAGTTGAATGTCCGAGGCATTCCCAAGGTTACACATATGAGGAGATACAGTGGCATTGATAAAGAACAAAAATTCCCAATCAAATTCCCCAACAAACCCCCCACCCCAATACCTCACAAACATGGAAGTATCTGTCGCGGCATGATGCAGCCCCAGGCCCCAACAGGGAGCAGTGGCGACAGTCAGCCAATGGATCCCCCATATGAGTCTCCTGCACATAGTAAATACTAGGGACCAGGGACTCACTATACAATGAAAGCCTGCGTATATACGTTGTTTAAGTGATATAGTGCTTGAATAGTTACAGTTCTCTGAGATGCATTGTTCATGAAGCTGTAGGTTTTGCCTGATCGTCTGATAGTCGCTTACGGGATTTACTGCGAGTCTTGGATCGTTTCTTAGAACACGAGCGGCGCCGCTGCCTGCCATCGGCCATGAGGGGACCACGTCCGGGTCCACTAGACGAGGAGTTAGAGTCAATCTGGGACAGAGTATGAGGTTTAATCTTCACGGTTTCTTCAAGCCATTGGAATACCTCCTCTGGGGACTCGAAAAAGTGAGTGCGCGACTGGTACGCCACTCTCAGGCGAGCCGGGTACAGCAAGGAGTATGGGAGTTTGAGACCTCGAAGGCGGGCCTTAGCCTTGAGAAATGACTGCCGGCGCTGTTGTACAAGTTTAGTGTAGTCCGGAAATATCAAAACGCGCTGTGTTCCATAAGTAAGGGAATCTTTCTCTCTCGCCTGTTGTAGGATCATGTCTCTATCCCTATAATTGAGGAGATGTGCAATCATAGGGCGGGGACGGGCACCCAGCGGCGGCTTCTGCAGTAACGCTCGATGAGCGCGCTCCAACACGAAGCATGAAGAGAGCGCATCCAGCGTGAGCCACCCCCTGAGCCATGTGGCGAGGAAATCTTCAGCGTTATTTCCTTCACATCCCTCCAGAAAACCAATGAAGCGGAGATTATTTCTGCGGGCGCATCCCTCTGCATCTTCCACACGCGCCGCCAACCCCCGTGTGAGCGTTTCTAGAGTAGTCACTTTTTCAGTTAATGTGCCCACCGTGTCCTCCACATTCGAGATTCGGGACTCTGTTTCCGTAATGCGTTGCGCGGCGTTTCGGAGATCTTGCAGAAGCAACATGACATCTGCTCCTACAGCACCTATCTTAGTCTCCAGCGTTTCCCTTGACTGCGTGATCGCTGCCAATAGCGCCGCATTATCCGGCATAGGCTCCTCCGGGGCACTCAGCGAAGGTCCTAGGGCCATTGTCCCAGTATATTTGTCCATTGTGTTTTGTTTGGAGGAAATGCCAGGCGGCTTGACCTTTGCCATCATGAAACACGGCGGGGCAAGGGAAGGCGACCCAGAAGCCAGGACACAGCCATTACTGCATAGAGGAAGGATTTAGGCGGCAGGCTCCGAGTGCAGCACTCACAATGGGGGGGCCTGGCCAGGTGGGGCCACCACACTCACAAGCCGCGCCAAACCTCGTTCGGCCGCCTCCGCGAGCCAGGCACTCCCACCTCCCCTAACGGGTGCCAGAACACAGTCCCCAACCCCCAGTGCAGCAAGGAAGCAAACTGCAACCCAGGGCTCCTCCACAGTCAATGTCAGACACAGCACCCAGGGCTCAATCAGATCTGTAGCACGCCGCTCAGGTAGGAGTAGAGGGTGTAAGGCACATCAATGCTGCTCCACACAGCAGATCAAGCAGAGCGCCGAGGGTTCAAACAGGATAGGCCATGATATTGTACCACACAGCAGACGTCAGTGTAGAGGTCTCACATCAAGCACGGGCGCAGTATAAATCTCTCAACATCATACTGCCAGAGCACAGCCACCACCACTCTAAATCGAGTCCAGCACCAGGCCTCTGTAACTAGTAATCGCCGCAGGAGAGGCCCCGCACAACAGTCTAGTCCGGCCGGGCCCAGGAGCCCTCAGCGCCCACCACCAGCCATTGTCTGCGATCCAATTTAACCGCCGAAGTGTCTGCCTCAGCCGGGTCAATGACGGGACCCGGGCCCCAGGCCCAGCCGGCCTCTATTTCCACGGCACGACAGGCCACCAAGTGTAGGTGGATGTAACCAGGCGCGGGCCCTCGCCTCTAGGCCCCGGCCACACAGCAGTTGCCGTGCAGCTCAAAGCGGTGGCACCCGCCACCGCCCTACAGCCGCCACTCACCGGAATACTTCAAGGGGTCCAGACAGGCTTCACTCGGCGCGGCCGGGTCCAGAACAGGGGGCACCCACTCCGCCTCTACACGGCGCGGTCTGATCTGACCGCCGACTCTCTGGCTTCACACGGCAGCCTCAGGCCCTACGCAAGCGGCCGCGTCGGAGTGGCCTCCAGCTGGGCGATCAGCCCGCATTAAAGTCCGGAGGTATGCGGAAGACGGACTGGGCTTCACAACACGACCCGGTCCGATCTCCCGGGACCCGGCTACTTCCTGTCCTATGTCAGCAATCTCGCTGCACCAGCCGTGGATCCCGGCGATCCGGCAGGCGCCGGAGAGGCAGGCAGTGCAGCCAACAGCTATCGGTCAGTCGCGCCTCCGGGCCTCCACCATCGGGTCTCAGCAAAACGGCCCCAGGAAGTCCCAAATTACTGTGGCGCAGTGTCACCAGGCATCAGCATGCACCGAGAGGGAAGGATGCATACAAAAACGGTAGGATAAATGGCGGATTTATGTCAGGCTTCGGGAGCCTCGCTAGAGCACGTCCGCCATGTTGGACGGCCAAGCCACGCCCCCCGTTTTTCCTTTCTTAAATCCTATTTCTATGAGTAATTTTCACTCTGCTTTCTATACACCATCTCGTCTTGGGTTCGCCCAAGACACTTTGCTAAGTAGAGGGTCCATTTGGTTTTTGATAATGTTTTTGTTTTGAATGTTAGGTTACACTTAATTTATACGTGTTTTCTTTGTGGGTCTCCTTGTCCCATCATATGGGACACGAATGGGTTGAAACATGTTTTTAACAATAAATGCATATATTGTTGGGACTACCACAATATAATTATATTTTCTTTGTCATATTGTAAGTCATGTTTTTAATTATATTTATACATGCATATACTTGTTATTCTACAGCCCTGAAGAAGTCCATTGTAATGGACGAAACGCGTTGGCTGATCCACTCTACATGTTGCGTGTCACGCTAAAACCAATTGTGATTTATAATAAAAGGACGATTTGAAGAATACGACTCTGGATACAGATCTTGTACTTTGTATAATTGTCATGTAGTGGTGCACCGATTGCTTTTTATGTTTAAAATTGTATAGTCCAGTTGAGGACAGCACCTTGACAGTAGGTGCTTAGATCGTGTGCACACAAACTTTGGGATATTTCTCTCTATTTACTGCTTTTGGGGATAGCAGGTTAGGTGCTAGCTGCTACAGGGTTTCACTGTCAAATTGTTGTATCTCACATATTTTAAATATCCATCTGTGTAATCTTCATTACAGAATCAAATTGACAGGTTTTGTGAATGTAACGAGGAGGACTATTGGGTGATACATACCCCATCTACCCTAAGGGGCTAATTACGATATCGGGCGGACTTAAGTCCGCCAGACACAGTCTCGGTCCTGGGACCGACAGACCTCTGGTCGGCAGTCCAGACCGCCAAATTAGGATGCGACCGAACACTGTTCGGTTGCATTCCTAAATAGCGTCCCTGAACCCCAGTCACTGAAGCAGGGGCAGTAGTCTAGAGTCTCGGGTCGTTGTCTCTCGTGCTGTAGCACGCCACCTGTCTTTTAACGGGCATAGAACGTCATTTCAATTCCCCCCCAACTAACGTCAAGCCGGATGGGAGCTCGGTCCAAAGCGTTGTAAACCGCTCTACAAGAGTCCATGTGAGAGGGGGGGGCATAGACACTACACAGAACGATAGACTCCCCATATAATGTGCCATATATCACAATGAACCTACCCTGGGGGTCTGACCATGTCTTACTGTGTATAAAGGGGACAGTACGATGTATGAGGATTGCAACCCCACGGGATCCTCTAGTGAATCCAGCATGATAAGTTTGTGCATAGCCAAATCTTCCCAAACAAGGTGTCTTGGTGCCCATTAGGTGGGTCTCCTGAATGAGTAGGATGTCAGCCTTATAGCGCTTAGCCTGTCGCAGCACTGCCCCCCGTTTGATCTTATCAATTAGGCCGATAGTATTCCAGCTAATAACTCGGAGCTCTCTGCCCCTATCCCCAGCCGAATCTTGCATCATGACTGACATTGAGGTATGTGGACAAATAAAACCAGTTGAATGGCCAAGGCAATCCCAAGGTTACACATATGAGGAGATACAGTGGCATTGATAAAGAACGAAAATTCCCAATCAAATTCCCCAACAAACCCCCCACCCCAATACCTCACAAACATGGAAGTATCTGTCGCGGCATGGTGCAGCCCCAGGCCCCAACATGGGGCAGTGGCGACAGTCAGCCAATGGATCCCCCGTACGAGTCTCCTGCACATAGTAAAGACTAGGGATCAGGGACTCACTATACAATGAAAGCCTGCGTATATACGTTGTTTAAGTGATATAGTTCTTGAATAGTTACAGTTCTCGGAGATGCATTGTTCATGAAGCTGTAGGTTCCGCCTGATCGTCTGATAGTCGCTTACGGGATTTACTGCGAGTCTTGGATCGTTTCTTAGAACACGAGCGGCGGCGCTGCCTGCCATCGGCCATGAGGGGACCACGTCTGAGTCCACTAGACGAGGAGTTAGAGTCAATCTGGGTCGGAGTATGAGGTTTAATCTTCACGGTTTCTTCAAGCCATTGGAATACCTCCTCTGGGGACTCGAAAAAGTGAGTGCGCGACTGGTACACCACTCGCAGGCGAGCCGGGTACAGCAAGGAGTATGGGAGTTTGAGACCTCGAAGGCGGGCCTTAGCCTTGAGAAATGACTGCCGGCGCTGTTGTACAAGTTTAGTGTTGTCCGGAAATATCAAAACACGCTGTGTTCCATAAGTAAGGGAATGTTTTGCTCTCGCCTGTTGTAGGATCATGTCTCTATCCCTATAATTAAGGAGATGTGCAATTATAGGGCGGGGACGGGCACCCGGCGGCGGCTTCTGCAGTAACGCTCGATGAGCGCGCTCCAACACGAAGCATGAAGAGAGCGCATCCAGCGTGAGCCACCCCCTGAGCCATGTGGCGAGGAAATCTTCATCGTTATTTCCTTCACATCCCTCCGGAAAACCAATGAAGCAGAGATTATTTCTGCGGGCGCGTCCCTCTGCAACTACCACGCGCGCCGCCAACCCCCGTGTGAGCATTTCTAGAGTAGTCACTTTTTTAGTTAATGTGCCCACCGTGTACTCCACATTTGAGATTCGGGACTCTGTTTCTGTAAAGCGTTGCACGGCGTTTCAGAGATCTTGCAGAAGCAACATGACATCTGCTCCTACAGCACCTATCTTAGTCTCCAGCATTTCCCTTGACAGCGTGATCGCTGCCAATAGCACCGCATTATCCGGCATAGGCGCCTCTGAGGCACTCAGCGAAGGTCCTGGGGCCATTGTCCCGGTATATTTGTCATTGTGTTTTGTTTGGAGGAAATGCCAGGCGGCTTGACCTTTGCCATCATGAAACACAGCAGGGCAAGGGAAGGCGACCCAGAAGCCAGGACACAGCCACTACTGTGTAGAGGAAGGATTTAGGTGGCAGGCTCCGAGCGCAGCACTCACAATGGGGGGGCCCGGCCAGGTGGGGCCACCACACTCACAAGCCGCGCCAAACCTCGTTCGGCCACCTCCGCGAGCCAGGCACTCTCACCTCCCCTAACGGGTGCCAGAACACAGTCCCCAGCCCCCAGTGCAGCAAGGAAGCAAACTGCAACCCGGGGCTCCTCCACAGTCAACGTCAGACACAGCACCCAGGGCTCAATCAGATCTGTAGCACGCCGCTCAGGTAGGAGTAGAGGGTGTAAGGCCCATCAATGCCGCTCCACACAGCAGATCAAGCAGAGCGCCGAGGGTTCAAACAGGATAGGCCATAATATTGTACAACACAGCAGACGTCAGTGTAGAGGTCTCACATCAAGCACGGGAGCAGTATAAATCTCCCAACATCATACTGCCAGAGCACAGCCACCACAAGTGGACCCCGGCGATCCGGCAGGTGCAGGAGAGGCAGGCAGCGCAGCCCACAGCTATCGGTCAGTCGCACCGCCGGGCCTCCACCGTCGGGTCTCAGCAAAACGGCCCCAGGAAGTCCCAAACTACTGCGGCGCAGTGTCACCAGGCATCAGCATGCACCGAGAGGGAAGGATGCATACAAAAATGGTAGGATAAATGGCGTATTTATGTCAGGCTTCGGGAGCCTCGCTAGAGCACGTCCGCCATGTTGGACGGCCAAGCCACGCCCCCCGTTTTTCCTTTCTTAAATCCTATTTCTATGAGTAATTTTCACTCTGCTTTCTATACACCATCTCGTCTTGGGTTCGCCCAAGACACTTTGCTAAGTAGAGGGTCCATTTGGTTTTTGATAATTTTTTTGTTTTGAATGTTAGGTTACACTTAATTTATACGTGTTTTCTTTGTGGGTCTCCTTGTCCAATCATATGGGACACGAATGGTTTGAAACATGTTTTAACAATAAATGCATATATTGTTGGGACTACCACAATATAATTGTTTTCTTTGTAATATTGTAAGTCATGTTTTTAATTATATTTATACATGCATATACTTGTTATTCTACAGCCCTGAAGAAGTCCATTGTAATGGACGAAACGCGTTGGCTGATCCACTCTACATGTTGCATGTCACGCTAAAACCAATTGTGATTTATAATAAAAAGGACGATTTGAAGAATACGACTCTGGATACAGATCTTGTACTTTGTATAATTGTCATGTAGTGGTGCACCGATTGCTTTTTATGTTTAAAATTGTATAGTCCAGTTGAGGACAGCACCTTGACAGTAGGTGCTTAGATCGTGTGCACACAAACTTTGGGATATTTCCCTCTATTTACTACTTTTGGGGATAGCAGGTTAGGTGCTAGCTGCTACAGGGTTTCACTGTCAAATTGTTGTATCTCACATATTTTAAATATCCATCTGTGTAATCTCCATTACAGAATCAAATTGACAGGTTTTGTGAATGTAACGAGGAGGACTATTGGGTGATACATACCCCATCCACCCTAAGGGGCTAATTACGATATCGGGCGGACTTAAGTCCGCCAGACACAGTCTCGGTCCTGGGACCGACCGACCTCTGGTCGGCAGTCCCGACCGCCAAATTAGGATGCGACCGAACACTGTTCGGTCTCATTCCTACATTTCCCTATGGGAGCATGCATTATGGCTGTAAACCGACCGTAATACATGCTCCCATAGGGAAATGGGATGTGCTGTTCATCCCTGCACCCCGTGGCAGGCACCTCAAGGTGTCTCACACGAGGTACAGGGATCAACAGGGGGGCACCATAGGTGCCCCGTTCGGCCCCCAACCGGAGGCTGCACACCCAAGGGGGCCTTACTGGGATCCCCAGACACACTTTCCGACATGGTTTCCATGTCAGACCTGCCGGCATGGAAACCATGCTGGAAACCTTGCATCGTAACCCAAAGGGCGGAAAGGACACCCTTTGCGATTACGAGCCAGTTCCGACTGGCAGACGGGCTCCTTGAGCCCGTCGAAGCCAGCCAGAATGACCGGCCGGTTTACTTTCCGACCACCAGCATTGTAATGTGGCAGTCGGAAAGTAAACCGAGGGGCCGATTTCGATGCAGCCCGGAAGGCTCCGACTGTCGGTCGTAGCCTTTATGGGCCACATCGTAATCAGTTCCTTAGTGTACCCCGGCTGGGGACCATGGTGACATGGAATATACTTTGATGATATTCAACAGGACACACGTTTTGTGCTCCTGGTTACATCCATTGAAGGTGAGTGACCATGTCTTTTCTTTTTAACCACTGTACATATAGTGCACAACACTAACAACTAACTTATAGACTGCTCTTTGGTCTTTTTAGCCCTGAGGAAGTCCTGGGTATGATGTATAGCCAATAACATGTGATCATAGGGTTGAATCGTCGACGTAATTATCATATGTCCTACGTCAGGTATCCTACAATACAGAAGGAAGATATAAGTATAACCTGTACTTTAATTGTTTGGACATTTGACTGTATATGTTTGTAGGAAAGTAGGATCTGCTTTCATGGTCACCCCCACTTTTTGCTGCTGTCATTATGTTTTCCTGACTAGTCTGACTGGGATCCTACTAATCAGGACCCCAGTTTCTGTGCTTCTTCCCTAAATTGGTCATGGAGAGTGCCTAGGTACCCTCCAGATTGGCTACTGGTGTACCCTTGTAAGTCTCTAGTATATAGTACTAAGGTACCCAGGGCATAGGTACACCAGAGGTCTCCCATGGGCTGCAGCATGTATTATGCCACCCATGAGAGACCACTCAAACTGTGACTACATGTCTGCCATTGCAGCCTGTGTAAGCTGGCGCTAGCACCACTTATGACTGATATAGGTTTCCCTATATCTGAGGCCACGACACTTAACCCCTTGCATGCTCGGGAAGGCCCCCGGCTGTCATGCGTCACGGTGGGCGTGTGCGGAGGACGGCCGGGGGCCGTCCAAATCCCGCCCACTATTCAAATCGCCCGCAGAGCGCGAAAATTTGCGCCGCATGCAAGGGGTTAAAACCTATAAGTCACCCCTAAGGCAGACCTTTCAATCCTGAAGGCAGGGTGCTGGGTCCTAAGTGTGAGGGTGCCCCTGCATGAGCAGGGAACCCCTACAACCTTCGGAGTCCATTCTCCTGGGTTGTAAGTGCATCAGCCATTACGACATGTAGAGGGGCCATGCGTCATTCCGTGATGACCATCTCTAAACTGGCTGTAACGAATCCTGTCATGTTTGGTATCAAACACGTTGGACTCATATCCCAACACCATAAATGGTGTGGGAGGTATGATTCCATGCACTGTAAAGTTTCTCCAGGAGGCCCTCGGTGCACCCAGTACCAGTCTTCCAGAACTGGACAGCAAGCTAGAGCTGCTGCCGGCCAGAGACACAATTCTGCCCTCCTGCTGCTGAACCAGGCTCAAGAAGGGGAAGGCAGAACAAAAGATATCCTGCCACAGGGAGGTGTGACCAACTCCCAGACAGGGGTTGATGTATTGGGACAGGGTGTGGGCGCTTGCCAGCACCACTGAGACTGCTTGAAGGGCACATTTGGTGCCCTCCTTGTATACTCCAGTTCAAACCATTTCAGGGAGCCGTTGGCTCCCACTCTGGTGCAAAACTGGACAAAGGACATGGGAGTATCCTTCCCACTGTCCAGCCCCTCCTCTGGGAGGGACCCCTGAATTGTCCTGACCCTTTCCTAAGGGTACTTAAGGACTTACCTATGGGTGGGTCTCTAGATTCATCGTGGGACAAGAATCAGATAACATACCACTTCAACTTCGACCATCTGAACACTGTGGACTTCGCTCTGGGAACCATGACTGCACCAGGGAAGATTCCTGCTGCTCCTGGTCTCGTCATCCTGTTGGTCTTCTGCAAAGTCTGTGATCCATACAGGTTCTTCATCGGGCCTGTGGACATCCAAAGACACCCAAAGGAATCTGCCTTGGAGTGAAGGAGTCATTCCCTTGCATCTGCAAGCACTGCAACACAGCTGACCAGTCTGCTGATCCTGGGCTCCCACAGACTCCGAAAGGCTCAGCAACACAGGTGGTAGTTCTGCAACTCCCTCGAGGCCTGCACTGTCTTCATACCAAGTTTGAGGCCAGAATCCCTTGTTGGAACAACTGGAATAGAACCCCTGAGCACCGCATCGACTTGCCGTTGCCAAGGCTTGTTGACTCTCTCCTCCAGAGATGTTCATTCTCCAAGAAGCTCGAACTTTAAGCAACTCTTGTAACCAAGATCTTCACCCTCACTGCTACCTCTGCACCGTGGGCCTTCTTTATTGGTTAGCTGCTCGAGGTCCTCTTGCGACTCCTGTGCCTCCGGCCCGTGGGTCCTCTTGAGGGTCTTCTTTGGCTTCAGTGGGCTCCCCTGCTTGCTTGGGACCTGATCTGACTTAACTGGTCATGGTGAGTCACTTGAACCTTGCTGGTCCCAACACTGCACCTTTTTCGTCGACCTTCTTGTTTGCTGCTGCCAAGGCTTATGGGTGCCGCTGCTGGACACTGACCTCTTGGCCCACGACATCCGATGTGGGACAGCTCATGAAAGGCTCCTGGTCTTCTACAGCGCCGCCTGGTCCGCACAGCGGCAACTTGAAGGGCACCGTCAACCTCACCTGCATCTCCGACAGCGGTGGGCATTCGTTTTCCGTGCCTCCTTGTCACTTCTGAGTGGCATAGACTCTGTCCCCTCTGCTTGCAGGTACCTCTCATCTTGAATCCACCTTTGGGTTCCACCGGACTCCTTCGTCTTCTTCTCCAGCGGCATCTTTCCTGAAGTCCTCCATTGTGGTCTATGGCGGTTTCCGACATCACTTGACACCTATGCACCCAGCTTCCCTGTTGTCGGTATCCTGGGTCCTGAGGTATCTACGGGTGGGGTGACTCTCCAACCTTCAATCTTCCACAGGGTTTCTTTAGGGTCCGCTGGGAAGGGGCCTTTTTCTTTAAAACTGAAACCATGACTTACCCATTGACTTGTGTTGATCACGCGGTCGTGTTCACACTCTGCACACGGCCTCCGTGGGCTTCCTGGGTACTTACCTTGGGTGTTTCCTTGGGTCCTCAACACTTCTACGTCTTCTGGGTCCACTCTTGACTTGAGTCGTGCTTCCCATTTCACTATTTTAGTATATGGTTTGGTCTCCCCCTGGCGACCACTGTGTATTTGTGCTACTTATGTGCTCTATTTCCTAAGTATTGGGTGTATTGTGTTTCTGTCTCCGGGTAGGAGATAGTACAATTGTGTTAGTAAATGTTTGTAATAAAATACATATTTTTATAACTACACTGTGTGATTCTTTTTCACTTAACCTATACCATAAGATTAAGTACTGGTAAAACAAGCTGCTTTACACTCCTTCTGGACTAAGCCTGAAGACTGCTCTCCACAGCTACCACTTAGAGAGCTTTCTAAGGTTGGCTAAGACCACCAAAAGCACCATAAGGGTTCTCTGGATTATTTGCAGGGTGCTACACTTACATAAGTGAGCACCATATACTGAGTCAGTTTCTCACATTGGTGTGCAGCGGTTGGGATTCAAGCCTGCATTGTTTTACCAGCTAATCTAGGTGTGGATTAATTGAAAAATCATCACTAGCATTAGGCACATATAATATTTAGATAGACTAAGTAAGTTCTACTGAACTTGTAGCTTGGTTGTTAAGGGTCTAGCACAACCCTTTCTCCAATCTTAGGTAGGAAGTTTAGTTTACACTAGGTTAGGTAGGTGCAACACCCCACTACACCTAGTAACCATGTCTTTAGTTTGAGATACTAGTGTACCCCAGTCTTCTAGATACAGTTGTCTTACATTCCAGAAATGAAGGACCCTGTGTACTTCTAGGAAGTTAAAGGCAGGTAACAATCCAACCACTAAGCATCTCTTAGAGCTTCTTGTCCTAGATGATCTCCTGAACCCTGACAGGTCAGGGGATCAGGACCAAGTGGGTGGGGATGCTACAGAAGATGGGACAGGAGGGGTAACCCCCAGTGGCCCTAATTCTGAGCATGACCAAGAGGAGTCTGAGGACTCCACCTTGGTGAACTCTGATACAGGAAATAGTGCAGATGGCACAGAGGGTGTCCCAAGAAGTAGGTCACCTTTATTCCTCCTGGATGGGTTCAGAGCAGACAGAGGAGATCTAGGTCTCCCTCTGCAATGCTTCAGGACATTCCATAGGGACCTCAATCTCTAGTCAGAGAGAGGACTCCTTAGAGAGGGAATACCACCTGATCAAACTTGAGAGAGTTAGACTCAAGCTTAGACGAGATCAGTTAGCTCTTGACAAGGAGGTACTGGAAGTCCAAAAAGCTAGGACAAATCTGGGACTAGGGTCCCATGGTGGCAGCCCTAGTGTCCCTAGAGTCAGGGAGAACTATTTTGATACTAGGAACCTGAGCAGGATAGTCCCTCCTTACCAGGAGGGGATGACATCCAGAAATGGATCACTCCATTAGAGAGGACCTGTAAAGTTCAGAAGGTCCCTCCAGGGCAGTGGGCAGCTATCCTGTGGCTCTCCTTTGCTAACAAAGGTAGAGATAAGCTCCTCACTGTTAGAGAAGAGGATGATGACAATTATTCAGTTCTGAAGAGTGCACTCATTGATGGGTTTGGCTTAACCACTAAACAGTACAGGATTAAGTTCAGAGACACCCAGAAGGCACACGTCCTGGACTGGGTAGACTTCATTGATAGTGTTATTAAAGCTCTTGAAGGCTGGCTTCATGGAAGCAAGGTACAGAACTATAAAGGATTGCACAATTTGATAATGAGGGAGCACATCCTTAATAACTGTCAGAACCAACTTTTGCACCAGTACCTGGTGGACTCTGATCAGACCTCTCTCCAAGAATTGGGAAAGAAGGCAGACAAATGGATCAGCACCAGGGTGAAGCAGAAGAAGTAAGATTCTTCTTAATCCCAGGATAAGGGTGGGGACAAGGGTAAAGATAAAAAGGAGTCTTTTCAAGGTCCACAAAAACCTTCATTTGGGGGGGGGGGGGGGGGGGAGTCCCAAAATTCCAAGAAAGGGAAAAAGAAACCGTGGTGTTATTTATGTAAAGTAAAGACCCATTAGACAAGAGATGTTGATTGTCCAAAGGCCAAGGAACCTACTACCACTGCCCTTAAGGCAACTGTGCCCCCTAGCACCAGTACAAGTGGTAGTACAGAAACCAAGGGATTAGTTGGGTTAACCTTGGGTTCTGAGGTGGGTTCTGGCCTAGTCAGAACTCCAGCTCAGGTTGTTCTAGTCTGTGATGGTGACATTGATCCTGCCACCTTACTGGTAAGTCCCACTAACTTGGGCAAGTCCAGGCAACAACCTTTGATCAATGGAAAAGAAGCAAAAGCTTTCAGGGACACAGGGGCCAGTGTCACCATGGTGACAGAGAAACTTGTGTCTCCTGACTAGATCATACTTGGACAAGTGTACCAAGTGACCAATGCTAGCAATGTCAGAACTTACCATTCCTTGGCAGTTGTGAATGTCAGCTGGGGAGGGGTAATTGGACCTAAGAGAGTTGTGGTATCTCTTGAACTACCTGTAGATTGTCTGTGGGCAATGACTTAGAAACCTCAGCCTGGTCTGAAGTAGAGTTCAGGACTCATGCAGAAATGATGGGCATTTCTGCCAGCGTATTTGCTGTAACCAGGGCTCAGGCCAAATAGCACAGTACTGAGGGAGCACTGGATCCTGGAACAATGGACCAGATTGCTCCTAAGAGAAGGAGTAGGAAGGGCTCCTTCAAAACTCCCAGTGAGGATCAGTCTCCTAAGGGAGATGATCTCAGTCCCTATGGAGGAACTGTCCTAGAGAAACTTGGGCCTGACCAGGCATAGTTCTTGGGGGAAGGGGGCCCTTCCAGAGCATACTTGAGTTTGGAGCAGCAATACTGCTCCACTCTTGAACCCCCCGGACAGCAAGCCGCTGCTGAGGAAGCAGGGAATGTCAGTGGGTCCCATAGAATCTATTGGGAAGATGGGCTTCTGTATTCTGAAGGTAGAGACCCCAAGCCTGGTGCCACCAGGAGGTAATACCTCAGAAGTTGAGGGGTTTTCTTCTCTCCCTAGGACATTACATTCCCCTTGCAGGATACCTTGGGCAAAGTAAGACTTGAGACAGGATTGTCCCTCATTTTCACTGGCCTCATATGTCAGAAGACACCAAGGAGTTTTGTCGCTCCTGTGTCACTTGCGAAGCCAGTGGTAAGTCAGGTGGCACTACAAAGGCCCCCTAAATTCCACTTCCAGTGGTTGGGGTTCCCTTTGAGAGGGTAGGGATTGACATTCCCTGAACCCTCCAACTGCATCTGGATACAGTTTCATCCTGGTGGTGGTGGACCATGCCACTAGTGGCCAGGGCCCTCCTAGGAATCTTTTCCAGAGTGGGCTTCCCTAAGGAGGTCTTAACAGACAGAGGTACCAACTTCATGTCTAGTTACATAACTGCTGTGTGGAAAGAGTGCGGAGTAAACTATAAGTTTACCACACCCTATCATCCACAGTGCAATGGGCTTGTTGAAAGGTTCAACAAGACCCTAAAGGGTATGATCATGGGACTCCCAGAAAAGCTCAGGCGAAAATGGGATGTCTTACTACCCTGCTTTCTCTTTGCCTACAGAGAGGTTCCACAGAAGGGGGTTGGCTACATCCCATTTGAACTTCTGTTTGGACATCCAGTTAGGCGTCCATTGTGTCTAGTTAAGGAGGGATAGGAGCAACCTCTCAAGCTCCCTAAACAGGATATTGTGGACTATAACCTTGGCCTGCGTTCACGTATGGCTGAGTACATGAAGTAGGCAAGTAAAAACCTGGAGGCCAGCCAAGAGCTTCAGAAAGCCTGGCATGACCAAAAGGCTGTCCTGCCTGTTTACCAGCCAGACCAGAAGGAGTGGGTGTTGGAACCTGTGGCCCCAGCAGCTCCCCAAGACAAATGGAGTGGCCCCCACACAATGCTTGAAAAGAAGGGTGAGGTCACCTACTTGGTGGACCTAGGCACTACACTAAGTCCCCACAAGGTACTTCATGTGAACCGCCCGAAACCTTTTGTAGACAGTGCTGACATGAGCTTGACCCTGTTGATGGGTCAGTGGATGGAGTAGCCTTGGCAGGCAGCCTCACTGACCAGCAGCAAGCTGATTGCAGGAAGGTCCTCAATCAGTACAAGCATATGTTTTCTCTGACACCCAGCCAAACCACCTGGTGTTCCCATGAAGTGTATAAAAAAGACCCCTTGCAAAAGAGAAAGGGGTGCAGGGGGGACAGGGAGCTTGATTAAAAGGTCCAAAAGCCTGTGCTCCTATAATGAGTCAACGAATCAACAAAGGGCTAATGTTCCTGAGAAAAAAGGGGAGGCAGGGTGTCTCAAGTGGTGGAGAGTGCCTGGATCAGAGTTATGGATGGGGACAGTCAGTAGGACTGAAGAAGAGAAATTCTTTATTGTTGATTAATAAAAATCATTACAAGCAGAAAGAAAAAGAAAAGAAAAAGAAAAATTCCTTTATGTTACGACAAAAACTTAATTATACCAATTTGTTCCGGCTAATATTTACATTTCATAACATATATAATGCATTAGATGAAAAATAATTTCAGAATACATAATATTTCGATTCATTATTTCACGCCGGTTACAACATCACGTCAAATTTGTTATAGAAAAAGATCTCGATAAACAACCTACACTTCCCTCCAATTTTTTTTAAATTCATGCCATGATTAAAGTGCAATAGTTAGCTCGTGTAGTATCTTACTAGTATCTAGCAGCAATAGTTACAATCCACTTGATTATATCAGTCCAATCAATCTAGTAACGCATCTTTAGACGACAGCTACCCACCTACACTAACCCCTACTTTAAAATCCAAATTTTAGATACCATAATTAAAATACAATAGTTAAAACGTACCTGTACAATGTTTTACATCTAACATCAATTATTAAAGTGCCTGTGCAATGTTTTACATCTAGCAGCAATTGCAAAAGTGCATTTATGCATTGGGTTACATCTAGCAGCAATAATTAAAGTGCACCTGTGCAATTTCTTAGGTCTGGCAGCAAAAAAAGAAGAGAAATTCTCCCTATTTGAAACAGGCCCACAATAAGCAAGTAATTGGTTCAAAATTTGAATTTACCCAATTACTGCTAGCTAATAAAATCTTATAAAACTCCTGTTTCAAAGCCGTTCATAAAACTTCAAGAACAATGTATGAGATTACATTTTCCGTTTCAAATTTTTGTGATACCCAATAAAATAATTCTTTATAATTTTTTAGTTTGTCATTTTTAAAAAAATTATCAGAATTATCCTATGCAACCAATCATTAATTGTCTAGGCAAGCATCTAAAATCAAGTGTCGCACTCTGAGACTAACTTTTTTTCTGCAACAAGGGTGAACTTTACAAACTGTGCGGTCAGACGGCACGAGTTCCCAGAGAGACAAGTTATGATAGCTTGACGACATGTTCTCACCCCTAATTCATTGAAGATGGACTTTAATAAAAATGTCCTCTCTTCTAACAGTTGCGGACAAGTGTTTACAATATGCGTTAGAGATTCATTATAAAAACCACATAACCGACAACTGTTTGTTAGCCAATTTGATTCCCATTTTGGGATTCCATCCTTAGAGGGGTATCTCCCAAATCGTAACAGCATAAATCTATCTCTTAAAGATGATTTTAAATGTGTTGTGAGATACGATTGTGGTTCTAATTTAATGAAGGAGTTAATGACTGACCAGGAGTGTCTCTTTTTAGCAAACTCGTCCTTGTCCAGAAGAATCCATAAAAAATTAGCTGAGCAGTTTATTCTCTGTTTAAACACCACTTTACTCTTGGTTTCATCTTCAAAGGGCAGAGACTTAAAATTATTTAAACTCTTAGTTAACGCCTTCGCTGCGATCGGAATTCCGCCCAGGTGCTGGACATTCCGATCGCGGGCGTGGTCGTGACGAGCTCAGCTCGTCATGCGCACAGCCCGACCGCGCAGCATGACGAGCTGAGCTCGTCATGAGCAGGGAAGGGTTAAATAAGCTCTCCAGCCCTTAGCATACCCATACTGCATTTTCTCCTGCCAACATTGGTTCGCAAGAGAGCCCTTGTCTGAACAGAAAAAGGAGTATAATGACTTTAAAAAAGCAGATTGTCTTATCAGAGTTTGTCTTTTTAGATCAAATTCCAGTCTGACGTTGGCATGCCCGATATACTTAGGGACCCTAAAAACGGATTAAAAAACTTTGATTTGTAGCTTATCAAGGGATTTTGAGTCTTTACCTCGAAAAATCACTGAACCATAAGCCAAAGAGGGAATCAGCTTTGCTTTCATAATCTTAAGTAAATGCTCATGGTTTGGACATGCCAATGTATCTCTCAATTTTCTAAAAGCAAAGGACAAGGCTGTAGCTTTTTGCCTTTTGATTGATAAAATGCTGTTTGAAGGACAATCTGTCATCAAATGTTATCCCCAAATATTTATAGGATTCAACTGTTTCAATATGTAACCCGTTAATATTCCATACTCTCTTGTCTAGTTTTGTACAGCCAATCGTCATTATTTTTGTCTTCTTAGTATTCATTTGTAAGCCAATGACAAATATATAGTTATTAAATGAGTCAACTAATCTTCTAAAACCTATGGCAGTGTGACTTAACAGTATGGTATCATCTGCACACTGTAAATATTTAATTTCTTGACCTGAGAAAGTTGGCGAGTGGGCATTGACATCTTTGAGATGTGACGGTAAGTCAGCCATAAAAAGATTAAAAAGGCATGGTGCCAGGACGCAACCCTGTTTAAGACCACTATTAGTTTCAATTCGACGAGTTATACATCTACCGTCTCCTACTTTAACCTGGACCCACGTATTAGTGTACAACAATTTAATCATGTCAAGCAGCTGATTCGGAATACCCCATGCAGATAACTTAGCCCAGAGCAAATTACGGGGGACGGAATCGAAAGCAGCCTTAAGGTCAACAAAACAAATGTATAACTTTTGCTTTTTATACTTTGCTTTTTCAGCCAGTAGAGTCAATACAGTCAAGTTCGTGGATGTTGACTCGCCCCTTCGAAACCCGGTTTGGAATGTTGGGATAAGATCTTCTTTTGCGGCCCATTCTTCCAAGTCGTTCAGCAGACAGCTAGAGAAGACGTTTGCCTCCACATCTGTTAAGGCAAACAGCCTATAGTTTGCTGGGTTTTCTTGAGGGCCACTTTTGTAGATTGGCTGTATTATGCTTCCCTGCCAAGACTCAGGACCTTTTTAGTTTTGATAACATCATTAAACAAAGTTGTTAAAAACTCTGGCCAAAGATCTAACTTTGCTTTAAAAATTGAATTCGGGAGACCGTTGGGGCCTGGCTCACCATTCGATCTTATTGCCATTCTTACTTGATCTATTTGCCATATCTCATTGACTTGTGTGTCGGCTTTGGTATAATATTGTTCATTCCAGAGTGATCCACCTTCTTTAATGTTCAAGGGGCTCGTCTTTTGGAAAACAATGTTATTAGGAGAAAATGTAACTGAAGAAGCCCCATACAGGCTAAAAATAAAAGACACCCAACATGATTCGGAGATATTAGCACTATTTGCTCTTTTATTACCATTTTCAAGATTGTTGATTATGCCCCAAAAATCTTTCAAATCTTTTATTTTGCAGGCAAAGTGCAGCTTAGTCCATATTCCCTCATGGTACGTACGTTTGGCTCTCCAAATTTCATTTTTGTATGAACTTCTTAGACATTTTAGTTTGCGAAATTCCAAAGTTTTTAATGCTCCATTTGTTTTTCTGTAGGTGGCCTTTATTGCTTTATTAAGTTCTCTCTTTTGTTGGAGTAACCTATTTGTGTACCATCCTAGTCTTTTGGGCCTCGTAATGGATCCTCTTGTTGTACTTGAAAGAGGAAAGCGATCCAAAAGGGAAGCACAAAGACAAGGCCAGATATCCACCATTGACTTCCCCTGCCCTTTCTCAGTTAGTGCCTTAGCAATAGCAGGTTCTAAAAATTCCCATATTTCCCTTTGATTTCTCAAGTCCCACACTAGCCTTTTCAGGCTGAAGGCCATTGGCCCTGTTACCATAGACCTTGCATCGGGCAGGTGGGCGACTGATAAGACCAGAGAAATCGTTTGTGGATTGTGGTCACTTTCTATCCTGGGGATCACACGGTAATCTTTAAAAGGGGATGCCAACTCCTTTGAGATGATGGAATAATCAATAATGGAAAGTTGACCTGACTTTTTGAATGTGGGCACTCTCTTAGCGAAATTTGGAACGTCTTCGTGTAGTAACAGAAGATTATATTTGTTAAGCTGGGTACGGCACATCTGTGTTAGCACTTTACTGGGTTTATTAGCACGGTTTTTGGCAAGCAGGTGCGTATTGAAGTCTCCTGAGATGATTAGCATAGTTGCTGGATATTCATGATACAAGATTTTTACCACTTTCCAGAGAATATTAAATCGGGATGTTTTAACCGTGGTTTTTGAACTAAGATAAACGTTTCTAAAAATTATTGTTTGCTTGAAATCTATTTTAATACATAGAAGCCATGCTAACTGGAATTCAATTACATAGTGTTTAATGTCCAGGGTTAGTGACACATAGGTAGATAAGCCGCCGCTTGCACGACCAAAGGCAGACGAGCGGGATGCGAAGTTTGAATGCTCATAATATCCAATGAGAGGTTCTTTATTCACATTCCATGTTTCCTGGAACATTAAAACGTCAAAATCCCTTAAAAATGTTGCTGTATCTTGGTCCTCAATTAAGGTTTTAAGGCTATTGGTGTTCCAAGAGCAAATATAAAGTTTTTAATCCGTTTGTTGAGCTTTTTAGGCATCATTCCTGCTCTCTAGCATTCCCTTTTATGAGTATTTTTGGAAGCCAGGCCCAATCATCACTTAGAACTGTATTTTTCTTTAACTCTTCTCAAATTCGAGTACCCCGATTGCAGTTTGTAATTTTGATCCCAGATGACAAAGTTGGATTAAATGGCGGACCTATGGCTCCTTTTAAAACCCTGTTATGACCTCCTGATGTTGTAGATATTGTAGCATTTGTTATAACAGGGGTCTTTGTCGTTTGCTTTGGAATCAATAAAGTTGGATATTGGTTTTCGTTGCATTTCCGTAATTCGATGCCCCATTTATCAAATTGTGAGCTGTTATCTAAAATTTTAGAAAGGGTCTCACCACAGAGCCATGTCGTAAAAGACACCTCTTTAGTAGGATTGTTAGGATCTTGTTTGAATTCAACCAAATCTAAATCATCCGATGTTAGAACCTTAAGCTCTGGGATTGAATTCAACAATTTCAAAATATTTCTACTGTTCAAGATATCGTGAGGACCCCTTGAAATGTACCGAGGGGTAAATATTAATTTCATGGAGGAGACAGGATATTTATCATTCACCGTTTTTCCCTTTTTTATGTTACCATTGTTCTCAGGTGATGACTGTATGCCTTGAGTGTTACTATCAGCTTGTCCGATGTCTATCTTGTTGTGTGGACCTAAAGGTAATTGAAACTTTATGTTGGTTAGAATATTTTCATATGGGGTAACACTGTTGGCCCGTTTCGTTCTGACCACATTTTGAACTGTACTCTGCTGGTGGCCACTCCATCGTTGTGCTGCGCCTTGCCCTAGCACCTGAGGATTAGATACTTCTGTTGGTTGAGATGTTATAGGTTCATGGTCTGCATCATTGGGAAAGGATGACACGGCTAGCCCATTTGTGGTCGAAATTTGCTCAGCCGTTAATCCGCACCGACGGGATTCCAAAAATTTAAAAATTCGATACATTTCTTTTGGATTAGGCTTGATTAGCGGGCTAACATTTGTAGATTTCTTTAGATTATTTGTTTTATTATGGGCTTTTCTTAGTCTTTTCCTTGCTCTTTTGGTTAGTCCTTCTTGTGTTGTATTAGAAGTGGGGACCAGGATAGAGGTAGCTAGGAAATGATTGACATCAAGAACTAATGATTGCTCAATGGGTTCATTTCATCCGTTAAATCCTGAAGTTGTATAAGCTTATCCCTTGCTGATTGTTTTTTTTCACTTTCTTTCTCCTTCCTTATAGATAGGGATGTACTCAGGTGCTGATCTTTATGGCTATTTGAGCCTTTGGTGTTTTTTATTGGTTTTCTTCTGGGCCCATTTTTTCCCTGTGAACTTGCATTATTACTTGGAGTTCCCACCGTTAAAACGTTAGCATCTAGTTGGTGGCCGTGATCATGTTCAGTTAAGCCAACTTTACCTTCTACAATTCTGTCCGACATTGACTTGACCTCCGCCATCATAGACTTTACTATGGATGGTAGCTCTGAAATTTTATCAATCATATGACCACAAGTGCATGCGATCAGTTGATTATCTTTGTCTGATTGTGCCTTAACAACCAGGTTTGAAAGGTGGAGGAACTTGGTATCTATCCTGGCTACATAAAGAGCCAGTGTGTTTAAAAAATCCACCTGGATGTTCAATTTGACTGAATGGTAATTAAGAGCGTTGGTGTCCATTGTGCTAAGCAGACTACCCCAGATTCCATTTTCTGGCTCTTTTAGTTTTACCTCTGGGGCACAAGCGCCTTCCCGAATGTTTTCATCATATTTGGCTAATAGTGATAAGTCTGTGGAATTGAGAGGATTGATCAGAGAATCAGCTTGCTCGACCTTGCTTTTACCATTCGAAATATGCGCATTCTCTATGGAAAGATTATTTTGGGCCAAAGTCTGCTTGTGGTTGTTATTAATCAGACCAGTTTCCATGTTTAGGATAGAAGTATCCGTTTTAATTGCATCCCTACTGACTTTTGACCTTGAAGAGGCTTTGGGTACCATATTTTGGCATCCACCAACAATGCCTTGAATGGGAAGGACAAGAGAAGATATCCGAATAGGGGAAGACATAAAGACCTCATCGCTTGAGTTGTGGTCAGGACCGGATGATATATCAATCACGGAATTGTTCATGTTTTGACTAATAGCCTGATTTAAATGTGAAGTTAAACTTGCATTAGAAGCTATTGCTGGCTTTATATCCAAAATTGATGATGATGAGAGATCGGAATTTATTGCACCTCATTGTCCACTGGGTGGGCTAGGTTGCTGCAATCCACTTATACTTCCACTAGGGACGTGGACCTGAACTTTTACCAGAAGTGAGCCATTAATTTTTGCTGTTGCTGTTGAAAAGGCCACATTGTCGCTTGTAGGTGAGGTACAGGGTCTATTATCGGCTAATAAGCAATTAGTGATCACTTCCTTATTCCCTGAAAAAAATAAGTCGGTATCAGGCGTGCACTCCGGATTAGATCTGAAGCTTTGTGTTATTGCAGTTTTATTTGTAAATGTTTGAGCTCCATCTATTCTAACGGCTATGGTGCTTTTTCCATGTTCTTTATTTGCCTTTTCCGTTCTTTTCTTTAAAATATCCTGTAATGGTTGGTTGGCAACTCCCACTAGGATTTCTTTGGTATTGGGCGTCCTCAAGAGAAGTTAAAGATAGTGCTACTAGAATGACTGGTTCTTGATCTATATCTCCTGCAGGAATACTTAGACTGCTATGCAGGGTTATTTCTCCATTTTTTCCATTCTTTGTCCGCCGCTTTATTTGAGGTTGAGCAATGTACCACGCAAACGGCCAGACAGGGCCGGACTGGCCGTAGCGGGCACTGGGCGTTTCCCCGGTGGGCTGCCAGGGTGAGGGCCGGTTTTGGACCCCTGGGAGGCCGTTTTTGTTGCCGGGGGCCTGCAGTATCGGCCCCCTGTAACAAAATCATCCGAAACCGGCCCTAGCAAACAGCACAGCCGTACCCCCCCAACCCTCAACCCCCCATGGAGGGCCGGCCGATCAGTATGCCAGGGCTGGTTTTGGTTCCCAGTCCGGCCCTGCGGCCAGACCTCATTGTACTAGGAGCTCGGAGGATTTTATGGTTTGGACCAATTTTAGGCTTAGGACGAGTGCAAATCCGCTCCACTTCCTTCACTTCCTTCAATTTGAGATCCCTCTCCTTTCCTTTCCTCCTCCCCTGGAACCGCAATTATAGGGGCCAACCTTATATGGCTTTGAAAATGTATAAATTTTTTCCCTTAAGCACGCCGGTTTCCCAGAGTATTCCAGCTCTAAAGCTCTTCAGATGGAGCACGGGAATTCTGCACCAATTACAACATGCAGTTAAATGCAAGGGTGAAAAATTGAAAAGTGAAAAAAACAAATTTGCAAATTGCAGGAGCGAGAGTGGACCAATCTGGACGCACAAGCCGCACTGGCCTAACACCAGCCACCTCTGCACAAACAGAAAGGACTGTGGCTCTAGCCACCACTCACCTGCCTGCTTGCTGGGCTGTAGCTGTAGAGATTACGATAACAATGAGGGCCAAAATAAGCTCCACTGAGCTCCACTGAGCACGGCACCAGCACAACACCAGCACCAAAGCAGCACAAAAGCAGTCAGGGCAATCAGGGCGGCGCCTCGCACCACACGCAGCACCCCCTCTGGGGGGGCGATATCGCCGGGCACGGCACCAGCACCAAAAGTGGTCAGGGGCAGCGCTTCACTCCCGCTGCACTCCCGCTACACTCCCGCTGCCCCTCTCGCAGTTTGCCCCACGATAGTCCGCCCGTCCGGCTGAGCCTCGGCTGCGCGGTGTTAGAGGACTCCGGGACTCCAAGGCTCCGAACGCTGAATGCCGAACTCCTTGCACGTCCTCCTCCTTGCACCAATTCAAGTAGAACTGTTTTATGTTGCCCTCACACATCTAGAGGATGTCATGCTTCATCATAGGGCAGTGCTCCTCGTCGGGCCGGAGCTGCAATGCCCTATGGGTCCCCCGAAGGGTCAATTTGGCGGAGATCTTTTTAGAGGCTGCGGTATGATGAGTGCAAGTGAGGTGATTTGTGATGTAAAGTGGTGGGGTGTGAATCAAGGTTAAAACAGATAAGGGAGATCCTGCAATATACTTTAATGAGGGGATTGCTCTTCCAGGGATAAAAAAAATCTATGGCAGGTGAGTGCTACTACAAAAACAAAGAGGGAGTGAAGAGGTAGTGTCCAAAAGGGCACTGGAGGTGGATACGTCCTCCTCTAGAAATGTTTAAAAAATACAGAGATCCACCCTTAAATAGATTACAGAAAAATGTACTCACAGGTCACTTGTGTTTCCTACAGTGGTTGGAAGCACACAGTGTTTATTTAAATACCCCTCACACACCAATAGGGCCCTTGGTGTCATGCTTCATCATGGGGGTCTTCCCGCCCTGCTGCGGGACGGGGCGTGCTACGACCTATGACTACGTGGGAGCACTGATTTTCCAGACTATGTGTGGTGTAGGAAAATGTGAGTGGAAGGGTCAGGGGTGAGTGATAAAAGTGTATTAAAAAGTACCTGGCTCCTATGGACTAGAAACTTTAATATTCTTTAGAGCTGGTACTGTTAAAAGAGTGGGTCGGAGGTATCCTGCTTTAATGAGCGATCCCTCCTGTGTATGTCAACATGTTTCGAAGCTCACAGGCTTCTTCTTCAGGACAAAAACAGATCCCTTCTGTTCTCACTATGCTATCGAAACAATGTTGGTTGAATAGGTGAATATGTAAAGTGATATACATACAAGTAGTGTTACTAAGTGAAAAGTCAATAAATCATGCACAAGATACAATACCCACTAGGTATTCTATATGGTAATCTGAAAGAGAAACACAATATTAAAAATGCAAGGTATGTACTACATCCGACGATAATTATGGTGACCTGAAAGAAAAGTGATATATATAGTGAGAAATATATATGTATTCTCTTTAGCCTTTTATCGTGTAGCAATACACTAGTGCCGTGTCCTGCAGGTAAAAAAGACAATACATGGCACACGAACATTTAGACATAAAACACACACTATATTCTGAGTTCCAGGGGTTCAAGTCAAGGATAACTTTATTCGGTTTGTATAAACCATAAAAGTATAACATTCATATAAAATAGATACAAATTTTACGTATCAAATTTGTACAATACAGAATCACCTGACTCAAATAGTCAACAATTTATCATAAAATTATTTAAAATACATGATACTAAAAATCTAAAAGGGAGACACCAATTTTATTTACATTTCATATCGTTTTCTTATTAAAAAAGCATTCCTGATAAAATTTAGTACTGCATTGCAAGTTGCTTCAGTGGATAAAGATAATAGAAGCTTAAAACCCTCCTGATGGTTACATGGGCAGGTTTCTTTTAAAAAAGGAATAAGGAACCGGGCCCTTGGTTCCTTATAAAGTGCACAAAATAGAATAAGGTGCAAAGTGCTTTGTTTTGTTAAGTTGTCACATGGGCAAGGGAAGAGGTTATTGCACCAATCGGCCTGATAGGGAAAGGCAAATAGAAAGTGCAGAGTGCAGAGCCTAAATCTAGTCAAAAGGAATCTAAAATGTACATTCGTGGTAAAAGACAGATAAAATTGGGAATGTAGAAGTGGCTGGTCAATATGGGGTTGCAGCCCTACTAGCCGTCTATGGTTGGCGAGCTCATTACCACATGCGTTTTTTATAATTACTTTCACATTTAGGTCTATTCTGTCCGGGTTGTCATAGTAGTGCCCCAGGCCTATTTCGTTAAATTTTCTTTTTACATAACAGAGCCATGGGATGGCCTCGGCTTTGCCCAGCATCATACAATCCTTGACTATTTCTTTTGTTAATATTAAATCTTCCGACAGCCAAACTTTGGCCCAGAGAATCAATGGGGCAATATTAATCCGATCTGCAATGAAATCCACCCCTACCTCCGAGTGACAAAATGCCATGGGTGCGCTTTGTGGGATCATCAGCAATCTCTTAAGAAACTTATTTTCTAATATTTGGAGTTTAGTACTCTTGTAGTGTCCCCATACTCCCGCACCATAAGTGGCAATGGACAAACATTTTGATCTATATAGGGTTAACAATTCCTCTACTGGTTTATGGCCCAGTTTACACGCAAAGCGGAAGAGACCTTCCACTGCGCGACTAGTGTTCTGCACCCTGGTTATAATAACCTGTTCCCAATTCAGTTTGTCATTAAAAACATTCCCAAGATAATTAAAATTTGAAACCTTATCAATTGTCTTGCCGTTTACCATAAACTTTCTTGATTTGGTATGGCTAGGTCCGCACACCATGATGTAAGATTTAATAAAATTAACCTTTAGGTCAAGGGCTGACATGAAGTTTGTAAAAACATTCAAAGACTTCTGTAAGTCAAAGACTTCTGTAAGTTCCAGGGGTTATAGTTCAAGGAATACAATTAGCCTCTGGGTCCTGGAAGTACCAAAATCTGTTTCAGAAAAATAATCGACATGAATACATACTTGTTTTTTTGGAGACAATGCTCCATGAGCCTTAGAACGGGTGGGAAGGGTGCCTACAGTCATAATCTGTAGATGGAGGAAAAAAGGGTATGTATTGTAAATACCCAAATAGTGACCCTCTTGAATACATCCGTTCATTCTCAACCGGCTATGCCGTACTTACTAACTCCAGGACACTGCCTCGCTTAGGTATGGCCTCCCCGCGGCTCCGTTGTACACTGAGACCGCGGGGCGGGGTCCTTATGTAGTGACTGTAATTAGTCGAGTTGCCGTCAAAAAACGATAAATCAGAGCAGTGCTGACTTCTCATTGTGCCCCGGAAGTGGTTAGGTTCAGGAAAGGCTTCCAGTACTGGTGCTAGAACCTGGATACTAGACTGCTAACCTATTAGGTAAACGTTCCAAACTAGTGTTCCGGAAGTTTTGTCAAGTCCCGCATAACTATCTATTCTATGTCTTAGTTGAGGAGGAAAATAATCCTTAAGGATAGAAATAGCCACAAACTCTGGGTGCTGCACCGCTGCCTCCACTCTCCAAACGGTGCTCAGAGTGGTCCATCCGTCCCAATGAGAGCCCCTGAGGTTGTGATGCCACGCAATCGGTGACGTTTGGTGTAGATCAAGTGAAATGCTCGACTGGCTGTTAACACTGTACGGATCCTCGTAAACAGTTCAGTGTTTCACACAACGTCTGACCGCCGTGTAATTGTTCCTAATAGGTCCCGTGAAAAGACAGTAAAATAAAAATACAAACAAAAGTGAAAATACAGGGGTCATAATACGATGGGCTAAACCGTGCCGGACACTTCGTGGTGATGGCAGGTTTGTCCATGTTTTTATCATCATGGTGATATCCAAAGGCCATGGGGGTGTCAAAGGTAATGTAAAGGCGCCTCCTGCCTACTAATTATCGCGTTTATGGTACCCATCAGGGTGTTGAAGCGTTATTATTGATGGGGAAGGAGGGTACAATTCAGAGCTATTATCAGATGTAGCCAGTATGTGAAAGGATAAGGCTAATTGTGCGATAGTTGGTAGAAAAGTGCATTTAGTATTCTTGTCGTTTTCTTTGTTGGGGTTCAGTCATCATTTCCTCCTGGGGCTCAAGAGAACTGGCCCCAGGGTATGTCATCATTCAGACCCACTATGTGGGTGCCTAGACGGAACACCCATCGTTGTTCCTTCTCCAAAAGGCCACTCTCTCCATGTAGTTGCTCTATGACGGTCCATAGTAAATCCTCCACGGTATGAGCTGAGGCCAGGTAGTGTGTAGCAATCTTGGTGGTGCTCTTCTTGCAGTGAACATTGCTTTTATGTTCTCCAATGCGGGTCTTGACTTGTCTGGATGTCATCCCAATGTACTCCAAGCCACACGGGCAAGTGATCATGTATACAACGTTTTTACTATTACAATTGGTAAACTTTCTTTGTTCCCACTCTGTTCCGTTTCTGAATTTAATGTGTCTACTCCTCTTAGTGAGATGACATGTGCTGCAATTCCTGCATGGGTGGTGCCCCTGTACTGGAGGGAGGAGAGGGTTCGTGATACTCATAGGTAATCCTGTACGTGGTCTTGTGTGGACGAGCATGTCTTTCAGATTCCTTCCCCTTTTGTGCGCAAACATAGGTTTCGGTAGGTTGAGGTTCCCACAGTTTAAAACTCTCCAGTGTTTGTTCACTATCTTGGATACCTGGTTTGAGTGGGTGTTAAATGTGGTGACACAAATGGGTCTCTCCTCTTGTTCCCTTGGTATTCTGTCTTCCAACAGTGCATCCCTGTTATTGTTCCTTGCCCTTTTCATGGCTTTGTTGATGATCACTGGTGGGTAGTTGCGTCTTTCTAATTTGGTTTTCAAATCGGGGGCTTGTTTCTTGAAATCTTTTAGCTCGGTACAGTTCTTCCGGAGTCGGAGAAACTGTCCGTAAGGGAGGTTGTCCCGAAGATGGCGGGGGTGGAAACTGTCGTACAGTAACAAACGGTTCTTGGCCGTTGCTTTGAAATATGTAGTGGTCTTGAGAGTACCACTATCCGGATATATACTCAGATCCAGGAAGAGCAAATTGTCATGTGAAGTCGTGCTTGTGAATTTGAGAAAGGCATTCTGCTGGTTGAGCCAGACCATGAAGGCTTCGGTGGATGGAACGTCCCCTTCCCATATCACCAGGACATCGTCAATATAACGTTTCCAGGTTATGATGTTGTGAAAGAATGGGTTGTCCGGGTGCAGAATCTTGTTGGTCTCGAGATGGTGCACGTAGAGACCAGCTAGACTGGGGGCGAAGGTGCTCCCCATGCTGGTCCCATGCTTTTGTAGATAAAAGGTGCCCTCATATAGGATTTGTTTTAGTGAGGGCCAGTGATACGCACTCCATAACCACACTTCGTGGTGTTTGATATTCCCACGTGGTGAAAAGGATCTCCTCAATTATGTTCAGCATCTTATCATGAAGTAGACTAGTATATAGACTCTCCACGTCGAGCCCAAGTAGGAGATGGTGATCAGGATCAAAGGTAATACCTTGGAGCAGTTGTAGGACAGCTTGTGTGTCCTTTAGGTAGGTCCCAGTTCTTTGGACCAATGGACGGAGAAAGTCATCGGCGAATTTAGACAGAGGCTCCAGAATTGAGCCAATACCCAACACGATCGGACGTCCTGGTGGTTGTTCAAGGTTTTTATGGATCTTGGGTATGGTGTAGAAATATGGTGTTGTGGGAGATTTTTGCACCAGGAAGTCAGCCTCCTTTTTGGACACCCAATCATGTGCCAAAGCTTCTTCTACCATCCCAGCTATCCGAATCCGTATGGTCTCTGTTGGGTCATCGTGTATGATTTCGTAATTTCTGCGATCCTCCAAGAGTCTTCTACACTCGTTATCATAGTTGGTTGTTGTCTGAATAACTATTGCTCCGCCTTTATCCGCCGGCTTTATAACGATATCACTGTTAGCGGACAAATGATGTATCGCTTCCTTCTCATCCCTGGATGTGTTCTGGAAAATGGTATTGTCCTGTGTGGGCATGTTCCCCATTTCCTCCATTACAGCTTTCACAAAGGCTAATAGTTCCACTGGTAGTGCAGAATCTGGGGGGGTAAATGTTGATTTTAGTCGTAGTCCTGTTTCAGAGCTATCCCCCTCTGTTGTTTCTTTCTCCTTGAAGAAGGCCCATAGTTTTAGCTTGCGGATGAACTCCTTCATTTCTGCACATAACTTGAATTTGTCCATTATGTTAGTGGGTACAAATCCTAAGCCCCTCTCCAGGACACGTATTTGTGACTCTGTTAGTTCGTACTCAGTTAGGTTAACTACAAGTTGCCCCTCCTGCTGGTTGACGGTTGGTTGCTCGATGTGCCCGTCATACTCCTCGTTGAGACTCGTGGTGTCTCTTCCACTTCGGTTGTCCAGTGAACATTGTTGCCCCTCCGATTCCTGCCTCTTTGGGGTCCTGGGCGTGCCCCTAAAAAAGAAGGTGGTCCGTAGTAGTTGTATTCCTGTGGGGAACCAATGTTGAAATGGTCCTCCCATTGGTGGAGGTCCATAGGGGTAGGGTAGGAAGGAGAGTGGGCCTTGATAGTTACCCCATCCTCTCCGTCTTGGGTTGTAGGGCCGTTGATATTAGGATCCCCCTCGATGGTTTCGGGAGATGCTCCCTCTACTGGAGCTGTTGGATCCAGTGTCAGACGTGTCGCTGTCTGTGCCCTGGTCGCTGTTGGTGTTCCCGGCTGTGTAGTTGTCCCGTGTGTATGGGTACACTTTCTCATGGCTAAAGCGAGCTGTGTCCTTCTTTAATTTGTTATATTTGCTCTGCTTTAATGTGATCTCGAACTCATTCATCTGTTGGTTGAGTTCTTCCAGTCGTTTTTTCAGGACAGTCGTAGATTGGTAGCTCTTTAGTTGTACTTCCAGCTTATGGATATCAATCTTTAGTTCTTGGGCTAGTCGTGTGGCTGTCTTAATTATCAAGACCAGCCAATCGTGGGTACAATGCCACGATATCAGTGACCAGTCCTTTTTGAATGATTTGTCGTGTTGGAATATAAACGGCTCATTGCGGACTATCAAGCCCTGTGGTGCTGCATTCGCCATCAGATATTCAGTCATCAGCAAACCGTGGAGGGCTATCTTTATCTGAGTTCTCCTCAGGTTCTCCAGTTCATCCCAGTCTGCATTGCTGGGGCCTGGATCTGTACTGCTCAGTCCTTCAAAGGGGTTGATGGCTGCTAGTATCTCATCAATTTCTTCTTCAGCAAAAGTAACGCCTGCTCCTTCAGCCATGTTTTAATGTATGTGTCCTTTCCAATGGAGATATAAGGAGTATGTGTGTGTGTGTGTCTAGTAGGTGTGTGTGTGTTTATTAGGGTTAAATAATAGATATGACTGGTCTATGACCCCCTGGACAATCGGTATATTGGCCGATGTCTTACTTTGCCAGAAATCCTGGTATACTCCCACAGCTGCACGCTGTCTAAATAACTACAAAAACAAAGAGGGAGTGAAGAGGTAGTGTCCAAAAGGGCACTGGAGGTGGATACGTCCTCCTCTAGAAATGTTTCAAAAACACAGAGATCCACCCTTAAATAGATTACAGAAAAATGTACTCACAGGTCACGTGTGTTTCCTACAGTGGTTGGAAGCACACAGTGTTTATTTAAATACCCCTCACACACCAATAGGGCCCTTGGTGTCATGCTTCATCATGGGGGTCTTCCCGCCCTGCTGCGGGACGGGGCGTGCTACGACCTACGACTACGTGGGAGCACTGATTTTCCGGACTATGTGTGGTGTAGGAAAATGTGAGTGGAAGAGTCAGGGGTGAGTGATAAAAGTGTATTAAAATGTACCTGGCTCCTATGGACTAGAAACTTTAATATTCCTTAGAGCTGGTACTGTTAAAAGAGTGGGTCGGAGGTATCCTGCTTTAATGAGCGATCCCTCCTGTGTATGTCAACATGTTTCGAAGCTCACAGGCTTCTTCTTTAGGACAAAAACAGATCCCTTCTGTTCTGACTATGCTATCGAAACAATGTCGGTTGAATAGGTGAATATGTAAAGTGATATATATACAAGTAGTGTTACTAAGTGAAGAGGCAATAAATCATGCACAAGATGCCATACCCACTAGGTATTCTATATGGTAATCTGAAAGAGAAACACAATATTAAAAATGCAAGGTATGTACTGCATCTGACGATAATTATGGTGACCTGAAAGAAAAGTGATATATATAGTGAGAAATATATATGTATTCTCTTTAGCCTTTTATCGTGTAGCAATACACTAGTGCCGTGTCCTGCAGGTAAAAACGACAATACATGACACACAAACATTTAGACATAAAACACACACTCTATATTCTGAGTTCCAGGGGTTATAGTTCAAGGGATACAATTAGCTTCTGGGTCCTGGAAGTACCAAAATCTGTTTCAGAAAAATAATCGACATGAATACATTCTTGTTTTTTTGGAGACAATGCTCCATGAGCCTTAGAACTGGTGGGAAGGGTGCCTACAGTCATAATCTGTAGATGGAGAAAAAAACGGGTATGTATTGTAAATACCCAAATAGTGACCCTCTTGAATACATCCGTTCATTCTAAACCGGCTATGCCGTACTTACTAACTCCAGGACACTGCCTCGCTTAGGTATGGCCTCCCCGCGGCTCTGTTGTACACTGAGACCGCGGGGCGGGGTCCTTATGTAGTGACTGTAATTAGTCGAGTTGCCGCCAAAAAACGATCAATCAGAGCAGTGCTGACTTCTCATTGTGCCCCGGAAGTGGTTAGGTTCAGGAAAGGCTTCCCTTACTGGTGTTTGAACCTGGATACTAGACCGCTAACCTATTAGGTAAACGTTCCAAACTAGTGTTCCGGAAGTTTTGTCAAGTCCCGCATAACTATCTATTCTATGTCTTCGTTGAGGAGGAATATAATCCTTAAGGATAGAAATAGCAACAAACTCTGGGTGCTGCACCGCTGCCTCCACTCTCCAAACGGTGCTCAGAGTGGTCCATCCGTCCCAATGAGAGCCCCTGAGGTTGTGATGTCACGCAATCAGTGACGTTTGGTGTAGATCAAGTGAAACGCTCGACTGGCTGTTAACACTGTACGGATCCTCGTAAACAGTTCAGTGTTTCACACAACGTCTGACCGCCGTGTAATTGTTCTTAATAGGCCCGTGAAAAGACAGTAAAATAAAAATACAAACAAAAGTGAAAATACAGGGGTCATAATACGATGGGCTAAACCGTGCCGGACACTTCGTGGTGATGGCAGGTTAGTCCATGTTTTTATCATCATGGTGATGTCCAAAGGCCGTGGGGGAGTCAAAGGTAATGTAAAGGCGCCTCCTGCCTACTAATTATCGCGTTTATGGTACCCATCAGGGTGTTGAAACATTATTATTGATGGGGAAGGAGGGTAAAACTCAGAGCTATTATCAGATGTAGCCAGTATGTGAAAGGATAAGGCTAATCGTGCCATAGTTGGTAGAAAAGCGCATTTAGTATCCTTGTCGTTTTCTTTGTTGGGGTTCAGTCATCATTTCCTCCTGGGGCTCAGGAGAACTGGCCCCAGGGTATGTCGTCATTCAGACCCACTATGTGGGTGCCTAGACGGAACACCCATCGTTGTTCCTTCTCCAAAAGGCCACTCTCGCCATGTAGTTGCTCTATGACGGTCCATAGTAAATCCTCCACGGTATGAGCTGAGGCCAGGTAGTGTGTAGCCATCTTGGTGGTGCTCTTCTTGCAGCAAACATTGCTTTTATGTTCTCCAATGCAGGTCTTGACCTGTCTGGATGTCATACCAATGTACTCCAAGCCACAAGGGCAAGTGATCATGTATACAACGTTTTTACTATTACAATTGGTAAACTTTCTTTGTTCCCACTCTGTTCCGTTTCTGAATTTAATGTGTCTACTCCTCTTAGTGAGATGACATGTGCTGCAATTCCTGCATGGGTGGTGCCCCTGTACTGGAGGGAGGAGAGGGTTCGTGATACTCATAGGTAATCCTGTACGTGGTCTTGTGTGGACGAGTATGTCTTTCAGATTCCTTCCCCTTTTGTGCGCAAACATAGGTTTCGGTAGGTTGAGGTTCCCACAGTTTTAAACTCTCCAATGTTTGTTCACTATCTTGGATACCTGGTTTGAGTGGGTGTTAAATGTGGTGACACAAATGGGTCTCTCCTCTTGTTCCCTTGGTATTCTGTGTTCCAAAAGTGCATCCCTGTTATTGTTCCTTGCCCTTTTCATGGCTTTGTTGATGATCACTGGTGGGTAGTTGCGTCTTTCTAATTTGGTTTTCAAATTGGAGGCTTCTTTCTTGAAATCTTTTAGCTTGTTACAGTTCCTCCGGAGTCGGAGAAATTGTCCGTAAGGGAGGTTGTCCCGGAGATGGCGGGGGTGGAAACTGTCATACAGTAACAAACAGTTCTTGGCCGTTGCTTTGAAATGTGTAGTGGTCTTAAGAGTACCACTATCCAGATACATATTCAGATCCAGGAAGACCAAATTGTCATGTGAAGTCGTGTTTGTGATTTTGAGAAAGGCATTCTACTGGTTGAGCCAGACCATGAAGGCTTCGGTGGATGGAACGTCCCCTTCCCATATCACCAGGACGTCGTCAATATAACGTTTCCAGGTTATGATGTTGTGAAAGAATGGGTTGTCCGGGTGCAGGATCTTGTTGGTCTCGAGATGGTGCACGTAGAGACCAGCTAGACTGGGGGCGAAGGTGCTCCCCATGCTGGTCCCATGCTTCTGTAGATAAAAGGTGCCCTCATATAGGATTTGTTTTAGTGAGGGCCAGTGATACGCACTCCATAACCACACTTCGTGGTGTTTGATATTCCCACGTGGTGGTGAAAAGGATCTCCTCAATTATGTTCAGAAGTCTCATCATGAGGTAGACTAGTATATAGACTCTCCACGTTGAGCCCCAGTAAGAGTTGGTGATCAGGATCAAAGGTAATACCTTGGAGCAGTTGTAGGACAGCTTTTATGTCCTTTAGGTAGGTCCCAGTTCTTTGGACCAATGGACGGAGAAAGGCATCGGCGAATTTAGACAGAGGCTCCAGAATTGAGCCAATACCTGACACAATCGGGCGTCCTGGTGGTTGTTCGAGGTTTTTATGGATCTTGGGTATGGTGTAGAAATATGGTGTTCTGGGAGATTTTTGCAGCAGGAAGTCAGCCTCCTTTTTGGACACCCAATCGTGTGCCAAAGCTTCTTCTACCATCCCAGCTATCCGAATCCGTATGGTCTCTATTGGGTCATCGTGTATGATTTCGTAATTTCTGCGATCCTCCAAGAGTCTTCTACACTCGTTATCATAGTTGGTTGTTGTCTGAATAACTATTGCTCCGCCTTTATCCGCCGGCTTTATAACGATGTCACTGTTAACGGACAAATGATGTATCGCTCCTTCTCATCCTGGATGTGTTCTGGAAAATGGTATTCTCTTGTGTGGGCATGTTCCCCATTTCCTCCATTACAGATTTCTCGAAGGCTAATAGTTCCACTGGTAGTGCGGAATCTGGGGGGGTAAATGTTGATTTTAGTCGTAGTCCTGTATCAGAGCTATCCCCCTCTGTTGTTTCTTTCTCCTTGAAGAAGGCCCGTAGTTTTAGCTTGCGGATGAACTCCTTCATTTCCGCACATAACTTGAATTTGTCCATTCTGTTAGTGGGTACAAATCCTAAGCCCCTCTCCAGGACACGTATTTGTGACTCTGTTAGTTCGTACTCAGTTAGGTTAACTACTAGTTGCCCCTCCTGCTGGTTGACGGTTGGTTGCTCGATGTGCCCGTCATACTCCTCGTTGAGACTCGTGGTATCTCTTCCACTTCGGTTGTCCAGTGGACATTGTTGCCCCTCCGATTCCTGCCTCTTTGGGGTCCTAGGCGTGCCCCTAAAAAAGGAGGTGGTCCGTAGTAGTTGTATTCCTGTGGTGTGGGGGCCCAATGTTGAAATGGTCCTCCCATTGGTGGAGGTCCATAGGGGTAGGGTAGGAAGGCGGGTGGGCCTGGATAGTTACCCCATCCTCTCCTCTTAAATTAACCCTGGTAGTCTGAGTGTTGAGACTTAATAGGGGAAGTATCCTATCATCTGAGGGAGGGACCTGACTCCGGTCACCCCTTCACGAGTGTGTCGACATGTTTTGCGCCTATTTTGGTCATAGGGATCCGTGACGCTTCATCAGGACAGAAAACATATAGTGGACAAACTACCCCACACTTATTATGTTTTCCTGACTAGTCTGACTGGAATCCTGCCAATCAGGACCCCAGTCTCTGTGCTTCTTCTTTAAATTGGACATGGAGAGTACCTAGGTACCCTCCAGATACGCTACTGGTGTACCCTTGTAAGTCCCTAGTATATAGTACTAAGGTACCCAGGGCATAGGTACACCATGGGTCTCCCATGGCCTTCAGCATTTATTATGCCACCCATGAGAGACCACTCAAACTGTGACTACAGGTCTGCCATTGCGGCCTGTGTAAGCTGGTGCTAACACCACTTTTGACAGATGTAGGTTTCCCTATATCTGAGGTCACTACACTTAAAACCTATAAGTCACCCCTAAGGCAGGCCTTTCAACCCTGAACGCATGGTGCTGGGTCCTAAGTGTAAGGGTTCCCCTGCATGAGCGGGTCACCCCTACAACCTTCGGAGTCCCTTCTCCTGGGTTCTAAGTGTATCAGCCATTATGACATTTAGAGGGGCCATGCGTCATTACTCGATGAGAGTCTCAAAACTGGCTGTAACAAACCCTGTCATGTTTGGTATCAAACATGTTGGAATCATACCTCCCACACCATAAACGGTGTGGGAGGTATGATTCCATGCACTGTAAAGCTGCTCTGGGAGGCTCTCAGTGCTCCTGGTACCAGTCTTCCAGAACCGGACAGCAAGCTAGGGCTGCTGCGAGCCAAAGTCACGATTGTGTCTTCTTGCTGCTGAGCCAAGCTCGAGCAGGGGAAGGCAGAACAAAAGATATCCTGTCACAGTGAGGTGTGACCACATCCCAGACAGGGATAGTGTATTGGGACTGGGTGGGGCGCTTGCCAGCACCACTGAAACTGCTTGAAGGGCACATTTGGTACCCTCCTTGCATACTCCAGTTCAAACCAGTTCAGGGAGCCCTTGGCTCCTGCTCTGGTGTGAAACTGGACAAAGTACATGGGAGTATCCTCCCCACTGTCCAGCCCCCCTTCTGGGTGGGACCCAGGACCCTTTCCTAAGGGTACTTAAGTGCTTACCTGTGGGTGGGTCACTAGATTCGTTATGGGACAAGATTCAGATCACATACCACTTCAACTTTGACCATCTGGACACTCTGGACTTCGCTGGACTTCGCTTTGGGAAACAATACTGCACCGGGGAGGATTCCTGCTGCTCCTGGTCTCGTCATCCTGCAACGTCTGTGCCCGTGCTACATACAGGTTCTTCACCAGGCCTGTGGACATCCAAATACACCTGAAGGAATCTCCCTTGGAGGGAAGGAGTCACTCCCCTATATCTGCAGGCACCCTAACACAGCTGACTGGTCTGCTGATCCTGGGCTCCCACGGACTCCAAAAGGCTCAGCAACACAGGTGGTGGTTCTGCAACTCCCTCGAGGCCCGCACTGTCTTCATACCGAGTTTGAGGCCAGTATCCCTTGTCGGAACCCCTGGAACAGAACCCCTGTGCACCGCATCAACTTGCCATTGCCAAGGCTTGTTGACCCTCTCCTCCAGAGATCTTCGGGCTCCAAGAAGCTCCAACCTCACGAAACTCCTGCAGCCAAGATCTTCACCCTCACCACTTCCTCTGCACCGTGGACCTTCTTTATTGATGAGCTGCTCTAGGTCCTCTTGCGACTCCTGTGCCTCTGGCACTTGGGTCCTCTTGAGGGTCTTCTTTGGCTTCAGTGGGTTCCCCTGCATGCTTGGGGCCTGCTCTGACTTACCTGGTCATGCTGAGTCACTTGAACCTTGCTGGTCACGACACTGCACCTTCTTCGTCGAAGACGTTGTTTGCTGCTGCCAAGGCTTGTGGGTGCCCCTGCCGGACACTGACCCCTTGGCCCTCAACAACCTGACGTGGGACAGCTCGTGAACAGCTCCTGGTTGCCTACAGCGTCTCCCAGTCCACACAGCTGAAATTTCATGGGCACAGTCAACCTCACCTGCATCTCTGACATTGGTGGGCATTCATCTTCCGTGCCTCCTAGTCACTCCTCAGTGGCATAGGCTCTGTCCCCTCTGCTTGCAGGTATCTCTCATCTTGAATTCACCTTTGAGTTCCACCGGACTCCTTCTCCAGCGGCATCTTTCCTGAAGTCCTCCATTGTGGTCTCCGGCGGTTTCCGACGTCACTTGACACCTATACACCCGGCTTCCCTGGTGTTGGGATCCTGGTACCTGGGGTATCCATGGGTGGGGTGACTCTCCAACCTTCCATCTACCAAGGGGTTTCTTCAGGGTCTGCTGGGAAGGTTCCTTTTTCTTTAAAGCTGCAATCGCGACTTACCCATTGACTTGTTTTGATCACGCGGTAATGTTCACACTCTGCACACGGCCTCCCTGGGCTTCCTGGGTACTTACCATGAGAGGTTCCTTGGGTCCCTAACACTTCTATGTCTTCTGAGTCCACTCTTGACTTGAGTCGTGGTTGGCATTCCACTATTCTAGTATATGGTTTTGTCTCCCCCTGAAGACCACTGTGTATTTGTGCTACTTACGTGCTCTATTTCCTAAGTATTGTGTGTTTTGTGTTTCTATCTCCGGATAGCGAGATAGTACACTTGTGTTAGTGAGTGTTTGTAATAAAATGCATATTTTTATAACTACACTGTGCAATACTTTTTCACTTAATCTATACCATAAGACTAAGTACTGGTAAAACAAGCTGCTTTACACTTATTCTGGACTAAGCCTGAAGGCTGCTCTCCACAGCTACCACTTGGAGAGCTATCTAAGGTTGTCTAAGACCCCTAAAATCACCATAAGGGTTGTCTGGATTAGCGCAGGGTGCTACACTTACATAAGTGAGCACCATATACTAAGCCAGCTTCTCACAATGTTGTTTATGTTTTCATGTTTGTATGTGTAAACACTTGGAATATTTGTTTTTTTCACATGATGTGTGTTAGTGTAATTTAATTTAATTTATTTTCTGTATTCTCTGTGTTATGGGCAGCATAACAATATATTGAATTAAGAAATTGCTCTCTGTGTCGTGTTTTGTGGTTCAAATAATTAATTTTGTTACAGAAGATACACTTGATTTATCTCTAAAAGAAGCTCTCTCATTCTGTTTAAAACGGAACATTTTTTGGTCTTTAGTATCAATGTCTAATGAATATCATAAATCGCAATTCTTAATTAAGAATTGTGTCACCCAGCAGAACCGCTTGTAGTTCTTTTAATGTATACCCAAGTTCTGAGGGACAGAGGGTCACCCGATTATATTTAATGGCATTAAGGATAATACAGTATTAGAAGAGGCTAAAAAGAAGCTGGAGGAACTTAATCATGAGGTCAATAGTTATAGAGAATACTTAATCAACAAAAATACGCTTAAATTGAAGTAAAGTAAAAGTAAGTCCGTTTTTATATAGCGCAGCTACTCACCCTTACGGGTCTCAAGGCACTGGGGGCCGGAGTGGAAATTAAGTAAGCTATTGCCCAGAGTCACATGGTGCTGAGCTGAGCTGCCGCCGGAGCTGGGGATCGAACCGTGAACCCTGTGCTCTGAAGTCAGCTGCCCTGGCCGCTGCACCACACCTCTCCACTGCCGAAGGACATCAATAGGTTCAGTTATGAACTAGCCTACCCTTATCAACAAAGAGATTACCTCCAGGAAAGAAAGGACCAAACATGGGAAAGACCACCTAGAGGAAAACCCATATATTCTAGAGGGGGCAAAAAACGGGACCTTCTCAGAATCTTCAGGGTCCAGCATTGAGGATGAAGGCCAAACCCATGAGAGGGGTGCAGCACAAATACCCAACAATGAGTATTTTCTTTCTTTTTTAGAGCACAGACAGAAACATGGACAGAGAAACAATATGAACAGAGGGAGGGGTCAATTCATGAGGAGCCAATCACCTCAAGAGTATATACGGACAAGGAGCCAAAAGTACTGAAGATAAGCAAAGCAACTATAATCAACTTATCCAGTAGAACATTAGGTTTAGCTGAAAGGGAAGTTCGGGGTAAAGGTTTTAGTTTTGTCCCTAGCACAGGGTTGAATAAATTTGAAATAGAAAGGGACTTCAAATCCTATTTAAGAAAGAGGTTCTAAATAACTCTGAGATAGTAGGTGGTAACAAAGAATTCATAATGAAGTGTGTCTCGATGCTCCTCAAAAATAATATCTTTCTTGTTCAAGAATTACTTTTTTCACCAATTAAAAGGGACCAGCATGGGAGCCACCTCCGCACTGAGTTTGGCCTGCCTTTTTGTAGGTGAATTCAATTTGGCCCCCTTTTACGAAAATATCAAAAGTTGGGATCAAGGGGGGGCGTGGCCAGCTGCCGAGCATAATGGCCGACATCTAAGAAGCTCCCGTAATCCCCAACCCACATCCCAGTAAATTTGTCCCCTCATCCATGCGTGATATCACAAAAACCGTGCTACCAGAGCCAGACACCAACAAGAATCGCCTAGAGGCACCGAGAGACCCAGAGAAACCGGCAATCCAGAGAACGAACCGAGGCCTAAATATGAGGTGAAGCCGGGATCTGGAGTAACGAGAGAGCTGGCGCCGAAGACACCAGAACCGGCGGCACGGGTGGTCCTGGGTCCCCTCGCAGGAGGTGAGGGCGCAACAGGAAGATTTGACAAGTGGGTGGCAGGGCCCGGATTCCAGTGGCTGACAGTGAACCCTGCAACTCAGTGGAGTCGGGTTGGGCCGCACAGCGGCGGGTGCAACTGCAACGGAGAGCAGAGATGGAGAACGGCAGCGGCTGCACGAGTAAACAGGAGGAGACAACAAAGCAGCTGCGGGTGGCCCCTCCAGAAACACCTGATTTGGACTGACCTGAGCCTCCGGGGCCTTAATCGTGAGGCAGTGGAGGAGGACGACCGTTCCCGGCTGAGCCCAGTGTTACTCGCATGCTGGGTCCTGGAGGGTCGGCCTAGTTCCTGCTGTTGACGGGGGAGCACAGGTCAGCCCCAAGGCCGCCAGCACAACACACAAGCTGCCAGCAGGAAGGCGTAAGACCCTAGAACAGAAAGAAGACGCACACAGGAATTGGCAACACCGTGTTCTGCCCCTGAGGTTAACGAGATATCCCTGGGAATTCTGGACATGCATTGGCTTGGGGTGGGGGAATGCACCGGTGCGCGGTGAACACGCACGCCTTCAACGCAGCCTGGACTAACTACCTATCTTGCATTCAGTGATAAAGGTGAATTGCATACAACTCTTCTGGAGTGTAGGCAAATGATCAACAGCCACTGAGGGGGAAAAAACGAGAGGCCACCTAGAACAATATTTTCCCACAGGCAGGCGGCGGTGAGTCTCCCAGTGGACATCCGTTACTGTTATACAATTGATCAGCTTCGCTCAACCAACAATGACAGGGGGAAAATGGGGCACAAAGTGTCCACCAAACCAAGCTGGATAAATTTGCCTGGAACAAAACCCAGAATGGGTCCGAAGATTCCCGGGAAGCCACACAGGCTGACACTCACACACCGTGTGCAAAGAGCGAAGGCCCTCAATAAAGTACACAGCTCGCTTGAAACACGAATAGACTCTGTGCCCACAGAGATATCACTTGTCAGGGCAGACCTCAGAAACATGAGCGCCAGTCACGAAAGTTGAGAAGGTGACGACGACTCTCAGTACAGATGCCGACACACTCAAGCATCAAGTCCGATAACTCCTAGACACCAGCAAGATGCTTGAAGCCAAACTGGACGATTATGAGGGGAGATCAAGACTCAACAATGTGAGAATTATTGGGGTCCCTGAAAGAGCAGAAGGACCAGCAGCGGATCTATTTGTTGAAGGCCTAGTCTTGAAACACCTCCAACACCGGGGTCTATCAAAATATTTCTCAGTGGAACGAGCCCACCGGGGGCCAGACGGACCCTGACCGGAGGTACATCCAAGGCCACACTTGGCTTGAATTTTCAGCTTTCACGACCGGGATGTATAATTGCAGGCGGCCAGCAGTGTGCCCCCACTGAAATATGAAAATAATACCATCACCTTCTTGCCGAATTTCACGATCAAAGTTCAGAAGCAGAGGTTATGTTATGTTATTTATATTTATAACACGCACTGCTACTCCGAAGAGTGTCCCGGCGCGAGCCTAGGAGAGAGAGGGGACCAGATTAAGCGAAAAGAAGTGTTTTCAGTTTTTTTTTAAACAGAATGGGATCCTGAATGCACCGAAGAGTGAATGGCAGCGAGTTCCAGGCTAAAGCGGCTTTCAAAGCAAGGGAGCTGCCACCCATCCTTTGCAGACAAAAGTGCGGAACATGCACCAGTATTGAGAGGAAGAGCGCAGGTGTCTTGCAGGCGTATAGAAAGAAAAGTGATTTCATAGATAGATAGGACCAGAGGCGTGAAGAGCACGGTGTGCTATAACTAGGGACTTAAATTTGATCCTTTCGCCTACGGGCAGCCAGTGTAAGGCACGCAGATGTTGACGCACGCTACTTCTTGCAGGAACATTGAGAAGAAGCCTAGCTGCTGCATTCTGAACAACCTGGAGTTTGTTGAGCAGGTATCCCGGGATGCCAGCATACAAAGCATTGGCGTAGTCCAACTGGGATAAAATCAGGGCTCGCGTGACCGTTTCCTTAGCGGCCCTAGGGAGCAATGGGAGGAATTTTCGAAGGCTTTTTAAGTATCCCGAAGCAGCTCCCAGCTAACTTCTTGATCTGGGTCGCAACCAGATCCCCAGATTCTTGGCGGGCTGCCTCGTTGAGGCTGGCATAGCAAAATCGGACGGCCAGAGTGATTCTCTGAACTGAGGAGGAAATTAACCATACAAGAGGATTTCAGACTTCTCCTCATTACATTTTAGTTGGGTGGAGGCCAGTCACTGAAAGACCTTGGATAGACAATTTTTAGTGGAGGAAGTGGAGCCCTCATTTTTCCCCCATGTAAACAGAAGCTGGGTATCGTCCGCATAGGCAATTATTTTGGCCCCCCAATCCTCCGCCAGTTGGACCAAGGGAGTGACATAAATGTTAAAAAGAAGGAGGCTCAGAGAGGACCCCTGTGGAACCCCCGTGAGCACCTTCTAGGATGAGGATGATGAAGGGGGGAGCCAAACCTGTTGCATCCTGTCCTCCAAGAAAGAATTAAGCCAGCCCAAAGCAGTGTCAGATATACCAATCTCGGCAAGTCGGGTGAGCAGCAACGAGTGGGGGACAGTGTTGAATGCCGCCGCGAGGTCAAGCAATATCAAGGCTGTCCTCCCGCCGGCATCCAGACAGTCTCGGATGGCCTCGGAGACTTCTAACAATGCTGCCTCTGTGCTGTATGAGGCTCTAAACCCCGACCGGATGTAAAATGCCCTTGCTTTCAATGAACTCGTCAGCTGTTTGGTGACAACTTTTTCACATACTTTTGCAACGCTAGGCAAAAGGGAGATGGGACAGTAGCTACCTGGGCTCAAGGGATCTAGTGACGGCTTTTTTAAAAGAGGCAGGATCTTGGCCTGCTTCCAGGCGGCCGGAACATAGGCCTCCTGAAGGGACATGTTAACAAGTCTATTGACTTCCGGGTTAACAGTCTCAGCAACATCGGCCAAGAGTCTGGCCGTGCAAGGGTCTGAGGGAGAGCCCGATTTAAGGCTCTTAAGAATTCTGAGCGAGTCAGGCAGATCAAAGAGGCCAAAGGCAGAGAGGGAGTGAGAGGGAGAAGGAGGTAGAGCCCCCAATGCCAAGGACGCATCAGTGTCCCCTCTACAAGAGCTGAATGATGCCTGTATCGTGCAAATTTTATCCATAAAAAAACTGGATAAATTATCACACCAGGTGGTAGAAGAAGGAACCATACACAGTTGGGCTTTAGGCACCATAAAGCTCTGAACAATGGAGAAAATGTCCTTAGTGTTATTCCTAGCTGAGTCGATACGGGCCGAGTAGTACAGACGTTTAGCATGTGCTATGGCGGAGTAATAGATTTTTTGTTTTGTCCTCAGCATGAGCTTTGCCAAAGGGGAAAAATCCTTACGCCAACTGCGCTCCAGTTTCTTACACTCCTGTTTTAAGTCCCTCAGGTTAGGCGTGAACCATGTTTTTTTTGCAGAGTTTTATATAGCGCGAACTTGACCCGAATCGGGTATCAGAGCGCTTTACATAGCACCAGTTACGTTACATTAGGACACACATTCATTTTTGTTAGGCACAGGGAGATTAAGTGATTTGCCCAGAATCACAGGATGTTCAGGGTCATTGCCGAGACTTGAACCCAGTTCCCCAGATTCGAGGTCGGACGCCCTAGTCATTAGGCCAACTCCTCTTCCCATGGTTTGGAAGGAGAAACCCTGGACTGTTTAAAGGGGTGGCAGGAGATAAGAGGTCAACTGCTTTGGAAATCCAGCTAGTGAAACGAGCCAACCCCCCTCAAGGTCGTTGATGGGATCGGGCCTAGAGGCCGCCAGGGCCTGGCTGAACACAAGCGGATCAATTTTGGCAAAGGCCGGCTTGTGGCCGGTCCGAGACAGGGCATTGTGGCCCGCAATTGCACAAGAAAAATAGGTCAAAAAGTGGTCGGACCAAGAAACCGGAAGAGGATCTTCGATCAAGATGGGAAAGTTTGAGCAAATCGGGTCAAGAATATGGCCCCCAAGATGTGTCGGCAGGTTGACCCATTGAGTGAGTTGGGTCAAATTCACTAATTCTCGAAATTCAAGAGTATCCCCAGCATCTATCTGGTCAAGGTGTATGTTCAGATCCCCAAGGACCATATAGTGAGTAGAACGAAGTACCCAGGGGACAATGAAATCTCCCAGTGTTCTGAGGAAGGCCCGTGCTGGGCCTGGGGGTCTATAAATTAAGGAGCCGCCCAGGGTGAAGTATGCCGAGAAGCTAATGTTGAAATCCACAACTTCGCATTCCCCACCCAACATAGCCTCGCCCCGCTGGAGGACCCACTTGTCCCTATGTATAATGGCCACCCCTCTCCCTCTTCCCTCTGAACGATCAGGAAACCCTATAACCATCAGGGATAGCTATCGTGAAGCTTTATGGAAGTTAAAAGAGCCCTAAGGGACAAAGTGGAAGTTAAAAGAGCCCTAAGGGACAAAGTGATGAAGTACGCAATGCTCTTACCTGAGAAGCTACAAGTGGAGGCGGAGGGGAAGGTATGTTCTTCTCTACTCCGGAGGAAAAGTGGGAATGGCTGGCTGGATGGCGAAGGGTGAACGGCTCCAGCAAAGGCGTAAAAGGCACCATCGACCTCGGAAAACACAAAAGAACCCGGAGCATGTCGATGAGGACCCAGACCCCAATAGTGAAAACCCAACCAAAGGCACATCGGATGCACTGACACCTCCTTAAACCCGACCCGTACTACTTAATATGGGCGCAGCACTGCGGGCGACTATCTGGAGACTCAAAATATGTTGCTTAATGGTTGTGCTCAGGAATGATTGAACTACTCAGAGAGACAAAGAAATAATCCATGTGGGGATTACTGAGGCTCCAAATGCAGCTGGGACTATCTATGCTTTATGGGTACTGTGCAAGTTTCATTATGTTATAAAGGGATGGAGGACGGGAGGGGGCAGCCTAGACAGTTGAAGTGGGGTAGGAACGACAGGCGCTCTGCTGTGTTGGGGAGGCGGGTAGTTCCAAGTCCGTCATGCAAGGAGGGGGAGGGAGATTTATGTTGCTGAAAGCAATTGTTATTTAGTTTTTATAATAAGTAAGATTAGAAATAGAAGGAAAAGACAGCCACACTTCCTAGTCGATACTCCTGTGAAGCACTACGTCAGTCACAGGTCGGCATGATAAGAAACTCTGTCACAGACCATCACTCAGTTATCGCCTCCAAGGCTACCCTACAAACTTGGTGCACACAAAGGGTGGGGGAGGGACCACTCTCTTTAGGAATAATATATGCAAAACACGACATCAAGCCCCAAATTGCAGCTTCTCTCATGGCATGTCAATGGCCTCGGGGATAAACTGAAGAGAGGGCTGGTACTGCAATACACAAAATGACATCTGCCCGATATGGTCCTCCTGCAGGAAACACACCTAGTGAGTAATTCCTGCAGAGCCCTGGACAGGTGGGGTTATAAATTAGCGTCACATTCCGGCTTTACTACCGGATCAAGGGGAGTGGGCATTTTCCTGCGGAAACAATTTCCCTTTATTGTAGAACAGACCTGGACTGAGGAACAGGGTACATTCACTGCAATTTCTGGGCAATGGGAGGGGAAGCCCGTCAACATTGTCTCGGTCTATATGCCACAGGCATTACATAAAATAGCCATGCCTGACTTGAGCAAAATCCTACTCAACATGCATGTGGGTGAACTAATAATAGGAGGGGATTTTAACATGAGACTATGCGATCTACAAGATCGTCACCCCCCCCCAGAAAGCCACAGCGAAGTCACTCACAACTGGCAGACTTCCTAAGAGCCCTCGGGCTCATAGATGTTTGGCGTGCCCAAAATCCGCAAACACAACACTACACATTCCACTCAGGGGCACATAACAGTTTCTCATGCATTGATCTCATTCTCACCCTTGCAGACAAGGTTTCCCATTTTGAATAGGTGCGTTACCTGGCAAGGGGAATCTCAGACTACTCCCCTCTATGGGCCTGTTATGCAGCAGAGACACAAGGCGCACATCGAATTATATCTCTACATCCATGATGCCCGTAGGTTCCCCAAATACGGGCGGGACTTGTACAGACTACAAAATCCTACTTTAACGAACATGAAAACTCAGTGGCATCCTCGTTGGTCTTGCGGGAGTCCTTTAAATCAGTAATCAGCGGTTAGGAATTCTCCCTTATGGTTGGCTCCAGAAAAGACAAAAGGAAGGCGATAGAGGCACTTGAGAAGGATATACTTGACCTGATAACCAGATTACCAAGCGATTCCACAGACACAACCAAGCACATGCTAAATTTAAAAAAAACAAGACTATAGGGATCAGACGTGGGAAGCAGCACTGTAGTGTGCGTGACCAATGCATGGTCACTAAAACCATTGAATACCAGGGGATTAAATTCACCACTAATTCCTTCATCAACTGCAGTAATAATGCAGTCCTAGAAATAAATCCTGATAAGTCTAAATTTATGGGGATTAATCCCCATTGGTCCTGTAGAGGAAAAATGAGAATTGAAGGCGCCCTGATAGGGCCGACTGCTCAATTTGATTATCTGGGCATAAGGATGTCAGGTTCTCTAAGATGGGGGTTGAAAAAGGATAACAGCAAGGTCGGACTTCATCAGCGCGCACTCTTAATTAATAGGAAACATAGGCCTAAAGCTGGAGGGGCCGGGTGACTGACCCTAAAAATGTATCAAGCACTACAGTGTCGGCTGCCCTCTACGAGGCAGAGATTTGGGGCTATCCTGATGCATCTATACTGTCCACTGAGGAAAATAAATGTATTAAAGGTTTCCTCAATCTGCCGCAAAGTGTCCCATTGGTGCCGTTGAGATTTGAGTTAGCCCATAATCCCATCCACTTGGTATCCTACCTTAAACCATTGCTATACTGGGTGAGAGTATGGTATACTCCGGAAGTAACCATTTATAGAGAGGCACTTAGGGATCTGATTAACTGTGATAAATCTGGCCCTACATCATGGTTGAAGCATGTCAAAAAGCAGCTTGAACTGCTTAACCTAGGTAATTTGTGGGCTATTCCTGATGAAGTCACCAAAGGTGATAAGTTCCTCCTAAATAAAATCTATTGGGAACGGGATCTGACCAGAATTTGGTTTGAGCATAGGGAGGGCTCACTAATAGGGCAATTTCTGCTTCATAAATGTCCGCCAAGTTTGAAGCCTATATGGACATGATTTATCCTGCAGGGGCAAAACAAGTGTACATCAGTTTAGACTCGGTACCTACCCTTAAGATCCTGCACCTCGAGATGGTGTAATATGGAACGTGATCTCGAGAGTTGCCCCTTTTGCCCGTTGTTAAAGGAAACAGAGGCCCAGTTTCTGCTCTTTTGTCTCACATACTCTATCTTACGGAAAAAATGGATAATTGCATGGTGTTAGTTGAAGGGCGTAAGACATCATTGGGAGGCATTGCGATTATTGAAAACTGACACAAATGAGCTATTAATATTTGCGGTCTCACGGTTTCTATGGGGGGTTTGGTCAATATGTAAGAAAAGTTTAACATCTGTGAACTTGTAATCATTATTGCTGATATGCTTGTATAAGTTATGCTTCTCACAATCTCAGTATTATTAGTCTAAATTGTTCTAATGTATTGATTTTAACTTTATCTTTTTATGTGATCTTTTATTTATTTTTTAAACTATTTAATAGTAGACCAGGGCACTTCTAATGGATGGATCTTATGAATGGGACAATTCTTTCTAGATAAGGGAGGCCGGGCTATCCAACATGGCGTACCACATTTTAGCTCAGTTGTAGGCTATTATTGAGGGTTATGTTGATAGTGGTAATTGCTTTCCCCGAGGTCCTCTACAAGGCTCATCCCATTGATCATTGTTTATCACAATGTTTTTTTTTTTTGTACGCTCTATTTATTATAATGTATATATTGCAATTATTGCAATTGCACTTTTATGGTCTCTTGACCGAAAAAAAGTATATCATATATATAATAATACGGTGTACTTCTTGATCTACCCATATGGATTGGAATATGTAGGGGAGATTAGCAGAGTTAAAACGTACGCAAAAGACAAATGCCCTATTAGTAGATTACTTTTTAGAAAAGGGCCATGCGAGTACTGATATAAAGTGGTTTATTCTTGAAAAAAGAATGGGTAGGAGAGGCAGTGACATAGATGAAAGAAGAAAGTTAAGAGAACAGGGTTTATGTCCAAATTTAATACACTGAGACTTGGCCTGAACAATAAGGAAGAGTGGGACCGGTTCACTACATAAGTGTAATGTTTCACCAGTAACATACATGACTCAGTGCAAAACTGGTTACCTTTGATAGTATTCCATACCTAAGGCTTTGGTATGTAAAAAAATATACAATTTATATGGAGTGTAATAATCTTAAAGCATCTTTATTCGATTCTTAGAATCATCAAAGCATCAATAGAAAAATATATACAATTCATTAGTCCTCATTTCAGTTGCAATACAGTATATAGGATGTAATTTACAGTTAACAGCGTGTATGGGAAGAATGCAAAATGCAGAATGTCAGATAGCCTCATATTGGTTACAGTACAATACATTCAGTAGAATTTTCGCGGCTAGTAGCTATTCAATTAATTCCATAAAGTGCAAAGTGCAAAATACTGGATAGTTAACCACCAATAGCGCATTAACATATACATTCCGCTATAAAACATAGAAGCTAGTTTTTACAGTCAGCAACAATGGGATTAATTCCATAAAGTGCAACGTGCAAGGTGCAATTTCATCATGATTACTATATAATCACATAAATAGAAGAAGGAGTTACCACACTATGAATTTTAAAATATCATTAGCTATGTACGACATCAACATTTGAATTTCATATAGTTCCCTTAAAAAAGAAATTAAAATTTAAAAATTTAAGCCCAGTCTTCATTCTAATAAAATTAGCAGCCAATAAAAATCTACTAGTACCAAATACAATTAGCTTGGAGCTATCAGTTTTCAAGATACGCAGCATTTCAGTGTATTTCCAAATACACAATTTCCTGCCCAGAGGTTTTATCCATTTCTTTCTAGGATTTTCATATGCAGGGCAGAAAAATAAAACATGCGCAATATCCTCTTCGCTTCCTGAATGGCACTGAGTACACTTACAATCATTTTCCACTAGCTGCTTTTGTCCCCACCTGGATGTAAACGACTTTATTTGAAGAGTACCATACCTAAATTTCAGATACAATACCTTGGCAAGTAAAGGTTCGATCTCATCTAAAAATGATTCGAAACAGGGGGTTATTTTAAACATCAGAAACTGGATTGTGAGTGTACCGGATCTACTATTTGAAATAATATTGTGCCTAATGAAATTCCAGTAAATGGTCTTAATTTCCCGTTTTGAATCAGGAGTCAACAAATTCGGTTGTTCCCAGAACCTACTCAAACCCATGTCCGTAAGCCATTTACGGATGTGGATCAACCAGGGAAAAGTTACATGAGTGTCAAGAGCCAATAATTCACTCAATGCTTGTCTATAGGTTTGCAATTCCTCGGTGGCCCATATTCTTATCCAATATGATAAGGTCATCCAAACTGCCCTTTGCTCAATTCGCTTGATGCCCAAGTCGAGCATTAGGGGGATCACAGGTGTATTTTGGGGTAGAGCAGTAAACCTCCTCAAGATCTTATTTTCCCCCAATAGTTAAAGATGAAAGTGCTCCCCCCCCACAATTCTGAGCCATATAAGGCAGCAGTTTGTGGCCTGGATTTATAAACTTCAAGGGCTGGTGTAACAGCCTTTGTCATGGTGGCGAAGAGTTTTTTTATAACTGGTGCTGCGTATTGCATTAAAATTGTTCTAGATTTCATTATCTGGGGGTTCCATGAGAGTTTAGAGTCGATGTTTACCCCAAGATAAACAAAATTAGAGACTCGCTCCAAAATTGCTCCGTTCAGCTTTATATTATTCTTAAAACATTTGTGGGGCCTGATAGTCATGTACTTAGTTTTTAGTGGGTTTATTTCCAACCCCTTTTGTTTACAGTATTGGTCATGGGTTTTTAAAAGGTTTTGCAAGCCCTTTGGCGTTTGCGACAATAAAATTGTGTCATCAGCAAAAGTTAGTGCGCAGATATGGTTCCCTCCTAATTTCGCGGAATCATGATTGGATTTTTGGAGGAACTCAACCATGTCATTAACATATAAGAGGAATAGAGTTGGCGCCAGGACACAGCCCTGGCGCACACCTCTCTTGACGGGTATCTCTTCTGTGAGTTCCCCCTTTACCCCAACGTACTTTTGCAAAGGTATTCTCATGAAGCCTAACCAACTGGACTATGATATTTTTTGGCACCCCCTGCTGTAATAGATTTAGCCATAGTAGGTCTCTAGGGATTGAATCAAATGCGGCCTTTAAATCTATAAAGGCCACATATAAATGACCGGATCTTAGCCTTGTATATTTCCAGGCTATAATTAACAGCCTGAACACCTGATCTATGGTACTTGTCCTCCTTCTAAAACCCGCCTGGCATGGGGAAAGTACATCATTAGCAAGCATCCAGTCATTCAACCTTTCTAAGATCTGTTTGGCATAAACCTTTTGCAATATATCTATCAGACTGATAGGTCTGTAATTAGCGGGATCGTCCCTACAGCCCTTCTTATATATTGGGACGATCTCCGCGCCTTTCCAAGATTCTGGAATGGGCTCACCTCTAGCGATTGCATTGCATAGAAGATTAATATATGGAGCCCACACTTCAGGTGCATGTTTAAAGAGATCGCCCGGGATCCTATCAGGGCCAGGGGCTTTCGATGGCTTAATAGTGGCTATGGCCAGTGTAGTATCCTCTACACTAAATTGTATTGGTGCAATCTCATTTGATGACATAAGGTCCTCAATACTACATGGGAGATCTCTAATCATTGGGGCCGGAAGGGCATATAGCTGAGCAAAATGTCCATGCCAAGTCCAGGGGTCCAAATTATAGTCCTGGGCCAGGTTATTTACTTTTGTACCATTTGCAATAATTCGCCAAAACAAAAATTGGTCGCCTGTCTTTGAAGCTATTATCAGTTCTTCCCAGCTTGCATCTTCCCAATTTCTGCGGGCTGTTTTCAGAACTTTATTGTACGCATTCCTTAATTGCCTGATCAAGATTATATCCTTGGTTTGCAGGGCCCTGGTTAAACTTTGTTTAGTCAGTGCACATTCGTTATCAAACCATGGGTTGGACAACCCAATCTTCTTGGAACATTTAGTCTTCCCAGTCACCGATTTAGTTAAATAGGGTTTTATACATTCCACCAACTTTTGATGAGTCTGTGTTATAAATAAACTTCCAGGGCACTCTTTTAAAAAGAACAATACTAGATCACAAAAAATATTATAAATGCAAGTAAGGGGTTCTACCTTTCCCAAAATAGATGGCCATTTCACTGCCCTCCTATTATTGCTCACTATAGGCTGTGTGACCTCTGAGTCCAATCCCGAATGTATCAGTGGGTGTAACAGAGAATGTTTCGCTGTAAGATCTAAACACAGAGGAAAGTGATCACTTTCTCTTCTGTCATCCACTTTAAAATCCTGCACATAATCCCAATGAGCAGCATTTACCATAATATAATCTATCCGAGAGGAAGAAAGACCTTTCGAAAAGGTGTTAGAACATTTGAGATCAGAGGGGGTTCTACCATTACAAGACCTTACTCCCTTCTCTATAGTAAAGTTAAATAATTGCAATGCAGAGACAGAGCATCTCGTGGTCTTTTCTACCCCTAAGGACGGAATACCCATTGCTAGATCTTCTTCTTCAAGGATTGTATTTAATCCCAGCAGGGGTTCGTAACAACAGTTGAAGTCACCCCCAATTATAATGAGCCCATTAGATCTAATGGAATCAAGGGCTTCTTCTAGGAGCTGAATTATAGGTGATTCTTTTGAACATTCTCTTGGTCTTATATATATATTAAATAAGTATAACCAGGATTTGTTTGAAAATTTAAAACTCAGGCCCAAGATGTCATCAGTGACCGTAGTTACAATATGTATAGAAGCATTTATATTGTTTTTTATCCAAATTAAGAGGCCTCCAGATGGTCTTCCTCTAGTTGGTTTATGGGCCTCAATACTAAATGTTCTGTAACCTACTTTAAATAATGGTTCCGTTGCCCACGTCTCTTGGAAAAGGCAGAGTTCAAAAGTTTCAATATAATCCTGCTAATCTGGCTCTTGCAATTTTTTTGCAAGGCCAGCTATATTCCAAGACACCATCCTTATTCGATTTTCAATTAGACCTATTGACAAAGTGTCAGGGCAGTCATATTCGGATATTATACATGCAGATTTTTTAATAGGGGAACCAGCATTGATGACACATTTAGGCCCTTCTAACTGGACAATGTTGTTTTCTTGTCCTTCACCGAGGCTATATCCTTCATATTGTGTATCCACATTAAATTGGTCGTCAAGATCAGTTACCCATTGAACCTGAGCCAAAGGGAACAAAGTCCCCCACCCTGGGTGATCCGGAGTCCGCTCATGAATCAGTCAATCTATAGCTTCGAGGTTGCTTTAAGGGCAACAATTATACTGTTCGGTTAACAGGAGTGTATATTCCTGATACCCCCGGATAAAGAATTACTTTGAGTATGGAGAAGGAACGTACAATAGCCATAGTGACCCAGTATTAGATTTATTGTCTGTGTAAATAAAGCTTCAAGTCTAAAATGGCATCCATTTTTGCCAAAGAATACTTGGGACTAGTTCTAGATATTTTGTCAGGTGGTTTTTGTCATGTGATGGGCTGAACCAATGGGGAGTACTTAAGGAGCACAAGAAATGGCGATAAATAATTTTCAAACAAGAACGCACATTGGTGTCCATGCTGCTCAAGAAAGGTAAAGGTAAGCGTCTGTCTGTGGAGTTCTAGGTGGGAGCTCTAATAAGTAAACACTGGGCGATATTAGTCGCAGCAGGAGGGTGGAACCCACTTTGTGTTTACCACACCTAGTTAATGAAGGTATCTGTACGCTTGCGCCACATAGTGAATCCGCGTTTATCCGCAGGACTCTATGTGAATGAGCGCTCAATATCTGCACCTGAATGAGCGGCTGAGCTATGTTGTCTGACGGGCCACGCTATATTAATGCAAAAACAACAATTGATGGACAGAATGCAAAACAATGTCATACATTCACCCCAGTACAAAGATCTGGGCCTAAATCCATCGTTTTTTTGCTCACCATGCCATTCCAGTTTGGACCCAGCCATATGCAAATCAGTCTTGACCCTGCGCCCAATGGGAACAGTCCAGCCCGAACTGCCAAGCCAGGTCCTCCCTGGACTGGAAACAAGCATCCTAGGACCGGTTTCGGGCTTTCAGCCCTCATCAGCCAGGATAGCTTGACTTCAGTGGCATGGAGAGCACGGGACCCACGTCTGGCATACCCGTCCCACTCGGGGTGACAAATGCAAAAATAACAATTGATGGACAGAATGCAGAACAATGTCATACATTCACCCCAGTACAAAGATCTGGGCCTAAATCCATCGTTTTTTTGCTCACCATGCCATTCCAGTTTGGACTCAGCCATATGCAAATCAGTCTTGACCCTGCGCCCAATGGGAACAGTCCAGCCCGAACTGCCAAGCCAGGTCCTCCCTGGACTGGAAAGAAGCATCCTAGGACCGGTTTCGGGCTTTCAGCCCTCATCAGCCAGGATAGCTTGACTCCAGTGGCATGGAGAGCACAGGACCCACGTCTGGGCATACCCGTCCCACTCGGGGTGACAAATGCAAAAACAACAATTGATGGACAGAATGCAGAACAATGTCATACATTCACCGCAGTACAAAGATCTGGGCCTAAATCCATCATTGGATTTAACCAAGATCTTTTGACTGGGGGAGAATGTTTGCATTGTCAGCTCGATGGATTTAACCCAGATCTTTTGACTGGGGGAGAATGTTTGCATTGTCAGCATTCCGTCCATCATTTGTTTGCTGTAACACTTTTCGCCCTAAGTGAGATGGGTATGCCCAGATGTGAGTCCCTTGCTCATTGCGCCACTGGATTGAAGCTAGCCTGGCTGAAGAAGGGTCACATACGCTGAAACCGGTCCCAGGATGCTTGTTTCCGGTCCAGGGAGGACCTGGCCTGGCAGTTCGGTCTGGACTGTTCCCATGGGGCACAGGGTCAAGACTGATTTGCATATGGCTGGGTCCAAACTGGGGTGGCGTAGTGGGCAAAAGAACGATGGATTTAACCCATCTCTTTTGACTGGGGGAGAATGTTTGCATTGTCAGCATTCCGTCCATCATTTGTTTGCTGTAACACTTTTTGCCCTAAGTGGGATGGGTATGCCCAGACGTGGGTCCCTTGCTCACTGCGCCACTGGATTCAAGCTAGCCTGGCTGAAGAAGGGTGACATACCCTGAAACCGGTCCCAGGATGCTTGTTTCCGGTCCAGGGAGGACCTGGCCTGCAAGTTCGGTCTGGCCTGTTCCCATGGGGCACAGGGTCAAGACTGATTTGCATATGGCTGGGTCCAAACTGGGGTGGCGTAGTGGGCAAAAGAACGATGGATTTAACCCAGATCTTTTGACGCGGGGAGAATGTTTGCATTGTCAGCATTCCGTCCATCATTTGTTTGCTGTAACACTTTTCGCCCTAAGTGGGATGGGTATGCCCAGACGTGGGCCCCTTGCTCACTGCGCCACTGGATTCAGGCTAGCCTGGCTGAAGAAGGGTGACATACCCTGAAACCGGTCCCAGGATGCTTGTTTCCGGTCCAGGGAGGACCTGGCCTGGCAGTTCGGTCTGGACTGTTCCCATGGGGCACAGGGTCAAGACTGATTTGCATATGGCTGGGTCCAAACTGGGGTGGCGTAGTGGGCAAAAGAACAATGGATTTAACCCAGATCTTTTGACTGGGGGAGAATGTTTGCATTGTCAGCATTCCGTCCATCATTTGTTTGCTGTAACACGCTATATTAATGGGCAGCATTGGTTGTTCAGATATATGGAAAGATAAGCGCATTGAGATTGTTTCAGTTATACTATCTTACGAGAAACTTTTATAATATGGAACATTGGATGCTTAGACACGCAATGATAATCGCATTTGTACTCACACTTCCTGGGAGAGTTTTTAATTGGGATCCCTCCCAAAATGTACGCTGTGTGATATAGACCCAGGCAGATTAGGGGAACTCACTTTGAGGTGACTGTATCCATTAGAGGACACCACCATGCGTATGCTGCGGTGGAGCGCAATCTCAATTGCTGTATGAGGTGATGTGAGTGTGTACCCTAACGAGTTGCTCTGCTATGTTACCCAATTGGACACACTATTTTTGCGCATGGTATTAACCATGGGAAGAATGAGTAGTTAAAAATCTTCCCATTGTGATCTAATTTTGTAAAGGAACCATGCTTGAATACCCTATTGAAACTGGGAAGCGACTGCCTCAGCTGTCTTTTATTAAAAATAAGCTTTTTTTTCATTGGGAGAATGCTCAGCCAAATGCGGTATTAACTAAATGATGGTGAGCATTAGAATGTGATCTCTGGCACATAGGAACCAAACAATATAAGAAGAGAGACATATATAAGAATATCTTTTTGTTCTCCCTTGCCCTAAATAGTTACCTTCTGGAGTATGACGTGCCCTGTGATGGTTCTTGACCCTCTATGATAAGAAGGCCTTCAGTGACACTAATACTGTATAGGCCCTGTATAAGAACTTCAACGTGTACTTAGTGGTGAGTGTGACATATTATAACTTGGTAAAGAACAGGCTGACTGAAGACTCCTAGCTGTCTGCGAAAATAGTATGTGAGAGGCATATTGGATATAAGTAATCATGCTATATGAATTGCTGGAGAAACATGACAACATGTATGGATGTTGAGTTTCATTCGGTGTGCAAGTAATGCACATGTTGTAGTGTGGCATCCAAGTAAAATTGCCGGAGAAGGTACCACTGCAGTATGGGATGCATTGAGATTTTTAAGATGTGTGACTGAAAAATGCAGCTTATGTGAGTGGGGGTAGCAGAGGGGGGTAGCAGAGTATTTAAGTACCACAACAACGTTTATACCATTTCTCTTGGGTTTCTGAGCTTTTTATTCTGTTTATGTGGGAGAATGTATATGTAGTCCTGAAGAAGGTGGCATAAGTCTGTGAGATCCACCGAAATACGCCAACGTAATTAACAACCTGAATCTGTATAATATCTTGGTACAATAGATAAAGACCATTGTGCTATATCATGTATAAATGATTGAACAGATCGGTATTATTGAAATAGACAATTTTTAGCTGTCATTTCTTGTCTCTCTCTGTTAGAGAATAGGTTTTTTAAATTTATGTTTGTTCTGCCAAATTGAGAGATTTGTAATGTAACAATCTACACTTTGTTTATAACAAGGGGGGTAGTCTGATTTTGGAAATATGATCATTATGGTATTGCTGAATCCATATAATGTACTGATGTGTAATTCATATATGGTGTTTATGAACACACTATTAAAACCCTGTGCTTTTCTATATTGTTGTGGTACTGGATTTGTTAGAGGTGGTATGTATGCGATATCAATTTAAGCGGTGTATGACAAAGTACATGAAATATATGTATTTGACAATAGTGACTTCCTAAGGGGAGATTTAAGTTTAACATTTGTGCTTTTTGCCAGTTTATTTGCTGTAGATGTTTGTAAAAGTATAAGTTGGCAGCCAGACTGATTTTCATGACTCAGGGGCTGATTATGATGGCGGTCGTAGGCCCCTCTGCGGTACTGGTGGTGGCGGAAAATGTCCATTTAGTTACTCCTGTTGCGGTCCTCGCGACCGCCATATTACAATGGGCAAAGATAGCCCATTTTCCGTCTGTCGCGGAGTTTCCGGATCCGCCAGATTTTTCGTTCCGCAAAGGTGCCGGAGGGAGCCAATAGAGAAAGACCGCCGTGCGGAATGACATTCCGGCCACCGGACAAATCACGATGCGTCAACCAGCTCATCAGAACGCAGCGGAGAAACCAGCTATTCTAAGATGGTGGAAGCACAACTGCGGAGATAGAAACTAGAGTCCGAGACACCTCCACATGTTCCTGGCCGCCATGGATCCTGCTCTACAAGCCTGTCTGCTGCTGTACCTGATCCACTACCAGCAGATAAGACGCCGTTGAGGTCAACATCGCAGGTATGTCAAAAACATATCCCTGCATACAACCTCTGCACAACAACAACAACAACACACAACTGTCGCGGTGAAATACGTGTCTTGTCTACAACATACACCCTGGTGGAGACAGGAACATATCCCATAGTTCAATTACACATGTCTTGCACATAACAAATTGTCACCTCTGCATCGGGGTCACCCATCCCCATAGAAATGATTGCAAGTAGCCCAGTTGTGCCGGTCATGTCTCCGCAGCAGTGAGTCCGCGGTAAAATCTGCCCACAATGTAGTAGGAGTCCAGAACATTGTCCCAGACAAGCAAGACCAACATCACAACATCCACACCACATGTATCATAAAAGAAGCACCACTCAGCACAACATATCTGCAGCAAGAAGTGATGTGCAGGGACACTGTCTATAGTGACATCTCATTAGGATCATCAGCAATTGTATAGCAACATGAGTGTGGGTTGAGGCAAGAGTCCCTCCAAAATGACAATAGTTATCATTGCACCCAAATAAGGGTCAGTCCAAATACAATGTGGAACAGAGGAGGGCAGAACAAGCATGGTGTGTATGTGTATTTTCACAGTAGTCCAACAAGGTGTTGGAATGAGTCAGTGAGCCAAGGTAGATGACACATCATATTAGGCACCACTGCCACATAATCACAGATCACCACAGCCCCCAAGCAGACATTGATAGGCTCATCACATACAATGGCAAACCATAACACACAATGACAGCCCATACCATGCAACACAGTAACAAATTCCTGACTCAAACTACAAACTCAAAGTAAGCACCACTGTGCATTTGATGCACAAGTGTACTGCTGCAATAAATGACACCATGTGAGTATGTCCATTACATCAACAACACTGACTGCACTGCCAACTCACAGAACATCTACACACCATTACTCCACCTTAACAAATGTAGCACCAACTACAAAGTAGTGAATGAATGCCAAAGTGTCAGGAAGAGTCAATCTTGACAGCAGGAAACGTTGACCTGAGACTCATGACAACCCTCCTCCTCCTCACACCTGCCTTCCACTCATGTGAATTGTTAGAAATGGGGGTCTCTAGTTGGCAATGGCTGGCACCACTGTCCAAATAGGGACCCTTCTTCCCAAGTCAGGGCAAGTGGGCTACCCCCTTTGATAACCCCTGCTCAACCCTGTGGTAACGTAGCACGAGCAGTTAGGCCTATCTCAGAGGCAGTGTGTAAAGCATTTATGACCATGCACAATAAGGCAGTAACGACACCACAAAAGGACACAACTCAAGTAGGTATAGAAAAATAGTATCTTTATCTAAGGTTTAGCACGAGACTCTCAAAAGCGTTTTAACCAGTCACAATGCACGTAAATCAGTAGGGACTTAATAAGGCAATAACGTATTCACCAGAACGTGGCACTGACTGAGTTCAAGGCCTGGGTCTACGCGACCTGTTGCGCACCAGATACCTGCCGTTGGACGGGGACACAGCACGTAGCTTCTCGAAGAAGCGGAGACGGTGAAAGGCGGAATCCCAGCGACCACAGTTCTCGACTGCAGTGGTCCGCAACGTACACTCACAATGATTCGGGGACTCAGGGACAGGCGGGCCCTCAGCGGCAGCAGCACACGACTGCGGCGGCCCGGGCTGGTGGTGGCGATGACTCTCGTCGTGCAGCTCCGTGGTGGGCTCGCAGCGGCAGCAGCGCTCTCCTAGCTGCGGCGGCCCACGGGACGATTCAAGATGGTGCAAGGTTGACAAAGACGTGGGCACTCAGTGGCAGCAGCTCTCTCTTAGCTGCGGCGGCCCACAGGACAAATCCCAATGATACAAAGTTAGCAAAGGTGCGAGCACTCCGCGGCAGCAGCTCTCTCTTAGCTGCGGCGGCTCACAGGACAAATCACGATGATGCAAAGCTAGCAAGGGTACGAGCACTCAGCGGCGGCAGCTCTCTCTTAGCTGCGGCGGCTCACAGGACAAATCACGATGATGCAAAGTTAGCAAGGGTGTGAGCACTCCACGGCAGCAGCTCTCTCTGAGCTGCGGCGGCTCACAGGACAAATCACGATGATGCAAAGTTAGCAAGGGTGCGAGCACTCCGCGGCGGCAGCTCTCTCTGAGCTGCGGCGGCTCACAGGACAAATCACGATGATGCAAAGTTAGCAAGGGGGCGAGAAACTCAGCGGCTGCAGCTCTCTCTTAGCTGCGGTGGCTCACAGGACAAATCACGATGATGCAAAGTGAGCAAGGGTGCGAGCACTCAGCGGCGGCAGCTCTCTCCTAGCTGCGGCGGCTCACGGGACAAATCACAATGTTGCACAACTGGCACCAGTGCGGGCATCCAGCGGCGGCAGCTCTCTTAGCTGCGGCGGCCCACAGGGTTTCAGTGAAGGTTCTGAGGATTCAAAATAAGGCGGGCACTCAGCGGCGGCAGCTCTCTCTTAGCTGCGGTGGCCCACACAGTTTTAGCGAAGGTTCTGAGGATTCAAATTAAGGCGGGCACTCAACGGTGGCAGCTCTCTCTTAGCTGCGGCAGCCCACACAGTTCAGCGAAGGTTCTGAAGATTCAAATTAAGGCGGGCACTCAGTGGTGGCAGCTCTCTCTTAGCTGCGGCGGCCCACACAGTTCAGCGAAGGTTCTGAAGATTCAAATTAAGGCGGGCACTCAGCGGTGGCAGCTCTCTCTTAGCTGCGGCGGCCCACACGCTGACTTCACAAGGGTTACCAGTCCGCGTTCCTCGCAGTAGAACTAGAGGTTCCGGATTACTCGACGGAGGCCTCACCTGCAAGTAGAATTCCTAGCAAAGGAATTCAGGCGGCTGATGGGGCGAAGTCTAATGTCCCTGAGACTTCAGCAGGAGGCGCTCTCAATTCAGGCCCTTGGGTAACCCTGGGCGTAGTTCGCGAAGTAGCGCTTCGCGAATCTACGTGAAGTGCACCTCGCACTACACGTAGCTACGCGTAGCTACGCGAACTGCGTAGTGCACTGTGCAAAATGCTGTTCGCACTGATTGCACAGTGCCGGATGCTTGTCCGCACTGTGCAATCATTGAAAACAGCATTTTGCACAGTGCGAGCTGTCTTTTACTGCCGCTCGAGTAGATTTTTACTCGAGCGGCAGCTTTCTCAACGCGGACTGGTAGTTTCTCATCGCGAGCGGTCGCGAGCATGCGCAACCACTCGCAATGAGAAAACTGACCTCCCCGCGTTGAGAATCTCGCCGGGAGGTTTATTTTCCACGCTCGCGATCGGCAACTTGATGTTGCTGATCGCGAACGAGGAAAAAGTCTCGCCGGGATGTCATTTTGCTTGCTCGCGGTCGCCAACTTGACGTTGAGGACCGCGAGCAAGCAAAAAATAACCGCTACGCGTGTTTGCACTGTGCTACGTGCAATTCGCGTAGTGCGAAGTAGCGCAAACTTCGCAAACTACGCGAGCGTAGCGTAGTGCTTTGCCCAGGCTTACCCTTGGGTAGTTTCTTCAGCAAGCTTGGTGAAAGTTTCAAAGTCCTTTCCTCTGTCCGCTCGGACAGAGTTTCGTCTTGACATCCAGAAGGAATACACCCGAAACAGGTTTCAGCACAGCGTTTTATACCTAAAAAGACTTTGTTCTCTGTAGTCACAAATCACTGCATCCAGCCAGAACCAGTTTGGTGGGGTCGGGGAGCACTTGGTTTACGAGGCGACATCCTGCCCTTTGAGAATCTGGGGGTCTGCTATCAGACGCCCAGTGGGAGGTGGAGCCATCATTCACCTTGCCAGGCACGGCCCTGCTCAGATCAAAGAGTCGCCCCTCACCCTACTCTAAATGCTGATCTCTCTCTCCAGCCAGGTCTGACCCAGCTGGCCCTGCTGCTCCAAAACCAGACGGCCAATACACACAATAGCAAAGCCTCCAGGAAAGCTGAGGCCAGAAAATACCTCGTTTCTAGCAGAGGTATTTTCGAACACGGGCTACGCAAATAATCCTTACTAAAAGATGTATCTCAATGTCCTGAGCTTAAACATATCAAATTCGACGTTCCTATCAGGTTCCTGGGGGCAGGTAGGATTAGGGCATGTAATACTCAGCCTGCCCATTCTGGCCTATGAGAACGGATAGCCTCACAATAGTAAACAGTGAAATGGAGGGTAACTCGCTATTAGAACATGCTACACGGACATACTTTAAAAGCTGCTTCTGTGGGTAGCACAAATCAGCGCTGCCGGCCCATCAGCAGTATTTGGTCTACCAGCCCTGGGCACACACAGGGCACTGATACTAGGGACTGACAGGTAAACCAAACAAGCCAATTATGATTATCCCAATTCATACAGTTATCTTTACACAGGGAGCATTCGCGCTGTGTCACTGATTGGCAGTGGCACAGCGCCCAGAGCATGTAAATCCAGCCAACATAAAAGGTAAGAAGCGAAAAGAGGAAGGGAGACCCGCGCCAATGATGCCAGGTCTAACACGCGTCCCCTCCAGCTGAAATGTGGGGAGAACTAACCATTCCCTTGGGAGCTCTCATCACTAAGGCGGAAAAACCTGGACAGACCGTCAGCATTGGCGTGTTCTGTACCAGGGCGGTGTTCCACCGTGAAATCCATACCCTGTAGGGAAATGGACCACCTCAACAACTTGGGATTCTCACCCCTCATATGCATCCACCATCTAAGGGGCCTTTGGTCTGTCTGAACCCGGAAGTGAGTCCCAAACAAATATGGCCTCAGCTTCTTCAGCGCCCAGACCACAGCAAATGCCTCACGCTCAATTGCACTCCACCTCTGTTCCCGGGGAAGTAACCTCCTGCTTAGGAAGGCTACAGGTTGGTCTAGTCCCTCCTCATTGATCTGTGACAGAACAGCCCCTATACCATGCTCTGAGGCGTCTGTCTGGACAACGAATTCCTTTGAAAAGTCGGGCGCCTGAAGCACGGGTGCAGTGCACATGGCAGTCTTCAGGGCGTCAAAAGCGTTCTGACAGGTGTCAGTCCAGTTTACCTTCTTTGGCTGCTTCTTAGAAGTCAGCTCAGTCAAGGGTGCAACAATGTTACCATATCCTTTGACAAACCTCCTGTAGTACCCCGTGAGTCCTAAGAAGGCTCTCACCTGCGTCTGAGTCTTGGGGGGTTCCCACGCCAGGATAGTTTCAATTTTGGGCTGAAGGGGCACCACCTGGCCGCTCCCCACCTGGTGCCCCAAATACACTACAGAACCCTGCCCAATCTGGCACTTACTGGCTTTGATTGTGAGGCCTGCCTTCCGCAGTGCCATCAATACCTCCCAGAGGTGGCGCAGGTGGTCCTCCCAAGAGGAGCTAAACACCGCAATGTCATCCAGGTAGGCGGCACTGAAGTCTTCCAGTCCAACCAACACCCTGTTGACCAGCCTCTGAAAGGTGGCAGGGGCATTCTTCATTCCAAAGGACATCACCCGGAACTGGTAGTGCCCATCGGGGGTGAAGAAGGCTGACCTCTCCTTTGCTCCCTCGGTCAAGGCGATCTGCCAATACCCAGACGTCAAATCAAATGTGCTGAGGTATTTTGCAGCCCCTAACCGATCTATGAGCTCATCAGCTCTGGGGATGGGTGCGCGTCAGTCTTTGTGACTGAATTGAGGCCCCGATAGTCCACGCAGAACCGAAGTTCTGGGGTGGTACCAGGCGCTGCAGCTTTTGGTACCTGTACCACTGGGCTGAACCAAGGGCTGCTAGAGGACTCAATCACCCCAAGGGCAAACATTTTGGTAACCTCATCCTTAATGTAGGCCCTTACCCGGTCAGTCACTCGGTAAGCCTTGTGCTTAATGGGAGGACTGTCCCCGGTGTCCACGTCATGGACACACCAATCAGTGACACTAGGTACCAGGGAGAACAGATCACTGAATTGCCCCAACAGTTGGGGACAATCACCCTGCTGCTCAGGGGTCAGTGTGGTGGAGAGGACCACACCCTCCACTGACCCATCTCGCTCCCCTGCACACAGGAGGTCAGGGAGGGGCTCGCTCTCCTCCTCCATCCCAGCATCTGTGGCCAGAAGCAGGCCCACTTCAGACCTCTCAAAGTGGGGCTTCAGGCGGTTAACATGCAGGACCCGCAAGGGGTTCCTGGGAGACTGCAAGTCCACCACGTAGGTAACAGGACTCTTGCGCTCCACCACCTCAAAGGGGCCAGTCCACCTATCCTGGAGCGCACAGGGCTCCACCGGGGCCATGAACCAAACCTTTTGTCCAGGCTGAAATTCGATCAGAGTGGCATTCTGATCGTGCCAGCGTTTCATCTCTTCCTGGCTGGCTTCCAGGTTTGCCTCAGCATGTTTCCTGAAATGCCGAGTCTGGTTCCTGAAGGCCAGCATGTAACTAAACACATCCTGGGGAGGGTTCCTGGGAGATTGCTCCCTGCCTTCCTTGACCAGACTCAGAGGCCCTCTTACCGGGTGACCATAGAGCAGCTCAAAGGGACTGAACCCTAAGGACTTCTGTGGCACCTCACGGTAAGCAAACATCAGGCATGGCAAGAGGACATCCCACTTACGCCTCATGGGCTCGCCTAGGCCCATAATCATGCCCTTAAGGGTCCGGTTGAATCTCTCAACCAGCCCATTACCCTGGGGGTGGTAAGGGGTGGTGAACTTATACGTTACCCCACACTCCTCCCACAGAGACTTCATGTACTTGGAGATGAAGTTAATTCCCCTATCGGACACCACCTCTCTGGGGAATCCCACACGGGAGAAAATCCCCATCAGTGCCCGTCCCACCACGGGGGCCCTCACTGTCCTGAGAGGGATGGCCTCAGGGTACCGGGTGGCATGGTCCACCAAGACCAGGATGAACCTGTTGCCCATGGCTGTCTTGGGATCCAGAGGCCCCACAATATCAATGCCCACTCTCTCGAATGGGGTGCTCACCACGGGAAAGGGCTGTAGTGGGGCCTTAATCTTCCCCCCACTCTTCCCACTTGCCTGGCAAGTCTCACACGTCCTGCAGTGAGCATCTGAGCTCCTGCACATCTGGGGCCAATAGAAGTGGGTGACCAACCTCTCAAAGGTCTTGGTCTGCCCCAGATGTCCGGCCAGTGGCACATCATGAGCCAACCCCAGTAGGAAGGTCCTGAAGCGCTGGGGTACCACCAGCACACGGGCTGACCCAGGCTCAGCAACCTTAGGCTCGCTGTAAAGGAGGTCGTTCTCCCAATAGATCCAATGTGACCCTGTCTGGTCACCTGCTGCATGGACGGCGGCCTGTCGCTGCACCCCCTCAAGAGAAGGGCAGGTTCTCTGCTGCTCGCAAAATTCCTCCCTGGAGGGCCCCCCTTCCTGCTGCCAATGGGTCAGCTCCAGTAGGTCCCCCAGTTTGGCCACTTGTTCCCCTGTAAGTTCCAGGGCATCCCCCTCAAGGTCTGCTCCCTCCGGGACCGTGGGAACCGCGGGGGCCGGTTTCCCACGCCTCCTACCCCTTCTCTTTGAGGCAGGGGCCTGGGCCATACTTTCAGGCTCCAGACCCTCCTGAACATCCTTCTGAGCTGTCATGGACCGAGTGGTCACACATGCCCACTCAGGCAAACCCAACATTTCCAAATGAGACTTTCTCTCCTCCGTAGCCCACGGGGAGTTCTCCAGATCGCTGCCCAACAGACAGTCTACAGGCATGGCGGCCCTCACAGCCACTTGAAGAGTTCCTGTGACCCCCCTCATTCGAAGGGAACCTGAGCCACTTCACACTGGCTCTCTGAGTTGTCTGCTGACACTACGGGGCAGAATGCATGGGGGACAACTTGCTCTTTGGACACCAACCGGGAGCTGACAGCAGTCACACTAGCTCCGGTGTCCCTGAGAGCCTCCACCCTATGGCCATTAGTGGTCACCCACTGCAGGTACTTCTGAGTGTTGGTCGGCAGTGTGGGGTTAGGGACCTTCTCGAAGTCCCCTAGCGAGACAAGGGTTAACTCTACGGGATCCCACCTACCTTGGACCTCCATTTCCTTCCCCCCAGGGCTACAATGGCAATCTGGCGGGATGGTGCACGGGGTGGTGCACGAGGGGATGCATTGGGGTCCCTCTGGGGACACTGAGGATCATAATACCGGTGGCCCACCTGACCACACTTGAAACAAGTAAGAGGCCCCCTTTGAACAGGCCTACCTGTCGGGGACACTGGCTTCTTCTCAGGGGGAGGCTGGGACACCACGGCCTGGTTCCCTTAGGAATTACTTTGGGGCCCTCTCTGGAACTCCCTCTGTTTACCCTTGTCCCCCCCACTTTTCTGCTGGGGACCCTGCCCACCTCTGGTGAAGTCTCCCACAAAACCTTTGCAGACCCGGGTGCTCACCCAGCGGTCCGCCTCCTCAGCAAGCTTCCTAGGGTTAGTCAGCTTGCTATCAATCAGGTGCTGGCGTAGCGCTGGAAAACAGTTACTGGACAAATGCTCCCACGCAAACAAATCATACAATTGCTCGAAAGTTTCCACTTTGCTACCTTTTACCCAGCGATCCATTGCTCTGCAGAAAAAAGACACATATTTAACCCACGTGGTACCCTCTAACTTCTTACAGGTCCTAAACCTCTGCCTGTACATTTCCGGGGTCAAACCATAACGGGTCATCAAAGCTTCTTTCATATGGGCATACACCATCCTGCTCTCCTCAGGCAGGTCCAACAGGGTATCCCTACCATCGCTCACAAAGCGCCCCCACAATCCCGCTCCCCAATCCTGCTCAGGGACCCGGTGGGACACCATTGCTATCTCATATGCGGCAAACCATTGCCCAATATCCTCACTCTTGTGAAAATCCTTAATGACATCCTTAGGAATATAAACTCTACTCTCAGGAGTTACTAAAGGTATGCTGCCACCAGAGGGGGAGACCGGGACACTCCTCGCCCTGATCTCTATCTCCCTCAACATGCTCTCATGTTCCATTCTCATTTTCTCAAGTTCAAATGACAATCGATTCTTCTCAATGTCTAACTTCTTACTCTCAAGGTCCTTCTGACCTTCCAATTTAGCCATCTCCAAACTATGCCTCCTATCTCTCTGTCCTCCAGCTCTTCTGGGGTCAGGCTCCTTTGGGATACACTAGTACCTGGATTGGAGGGTGTTCTATCTCCCCCACTCTACTGCATCATCCTGCTGCCCTCAAGCATTCTCTTCCTCATCCCCAGCGGACTCTCTCGCTTCCCACCAGGCCTTCAGCGCCTTGTGGTACTCCTCCTTCCTAGAGAGACCTATCACGGGGACTGCGAATTGCCTACAAAATGACTTCAGCTGTTTGGCAGTATAGGTATCTAATCTTTCCTCCTCAAAGGCGAGATCCTCCGAAGCATTGGAGGTTGGCCTTCCCATATTAGCAGTACTCATGGCTGCGATCAACAATTCAATACTAAAACAACCAACTAAAAAAAAATTCGGAGAGAAAACAAATCCGCTCGTGTCTGCGCTTTGGTCTGTACTCACTAGTGGTGTCTACCAGCTATTGTACGTGGATCATAAATGCAAGTCCTGATCCTCACCGCTGACCGCCAATGTTAGAAATGGGGGTCTCTAGTTGGCAATGGCTGGCGCCACTGTCAAAATAGAGACCCTTCTTCCCAAGTCAGGGCAAGTGGGCTACCCCCTTTGATAACCCCAGCTCAACCCTGTGGTAACGTAGCACGAGCAGTTAGGCCTATCTCAGAGGCAGTGTGTAAAGCATTTATGACCATGCACAATAAGGCAGTAACGACACCACAAAAGGACACAACTCAAGTAGGTATAGAAAAATAGTATCTTTATCTAAGGTTTAGCACAAGACTCTCAAAAGCGTTTTAACCAGTCACAATGCACGTAAATCAGTAGGGACTTAATAAGGTATTAACGTATTCACCAGAACGTGGCACTGACTGAGGCCTGGGTCTACATTTTAGTAAAAAGGGGACCCCTACCAAACCAATATGCTTGCTATGCGCAGGGAAAACAAACTAAGTGAGTAAAGAAACCAATAGCAAGCTTCTATATAATTAAAAAGAATATATTCTAGGTACACTAAAACAGTAACCACACTACATACCATACAAAAAATCAACACTTAATAAGGAAATATTTAGTATTTTTATTATTTATAAATCTTTTTAATTCATTTTGTTAATTGTGTTTATAAAGAATGTGTATTATTCACAAAGAAAGTCACAGAATTATATACCAACAACATTAATATATACAAGGATTATGTATAAAGAAAAATAAATTCTCACATTGACACAATAAATACTTATTTCCACATTCTTGACATATTAACTGGGGCAAACAATAGATGAAAACTTGATAGAGGCAAGCGGTAGATAAGAACTACGCACGTTTCGGCACTACTGCCTTCATCAGGGGACCGTCTATTGCAAGTAAGCTATGTGAAATATAAGACAACATAGTGGTTACCAATAAATATTATATATACAAACCTAGAATATTGTTTATCAATTAATAACTAAGCAATATAGTCAAAGATAATTATAAAAACTGCAAATTCATTTATTCAAAGCGACATTTCAAACCTATTTGATACACAAATAAATGTAATCTTATTATCGCAACTTAATTTGATACTAATACAATAAACAACTTGTCAATATCACAAACAATCTCAAAAAGAAAAAAGACAAACAATGTATATATATAACATTATACATCCTCACAAAAGATAGAAAGATGAATCAAGACAACAAATTAATTATTAGAAAGAAAAGAAAAGAAAGAAGAAAAAAGAAAACGAAAAAGGAAAAAAGGAAGAAAAGATAAGAAAATAAGAAAATAAGAAAGTAAAAGGATGAATAATGATAAAGGCCCAATTTTTAAAGTGTAGCAAGCCTATGAACTTATAATTAGGCTGCACACTATATATTTTTTTTCCTATATATAGTAGCTATCTCATATAGAAAATTAGATCTTATGAGTGATGAACCTAACAGTATAGAAAAAATATAGGTCCAAGTAATGGCACTACAGATGTGCTAAGGCACACATGTTGGAACGAGCAATTTCCCTAATATGTACTAAATATTCTATGAATACCACTTTATATATTTGCACCATGTTAATGTAATTATGAGGGGAACTCTTCTTTTAAACCCTCTATATATCGACAATATCAAGATGTTGACAGAATTCCCTAATAAGACTTAATCAATAGGCTGCACTTACTTTGATTGATGAATGCTTGTGCAGCAAATAAATTTCGATAACAAATGCCCAATAATGCGTAAAAAACTGAAAGATATAATGCAACACATAAATTAATGACTAACTAAATAGGGGTAACACTCAATTTAAATTAGAACATAGAAGGGGTATCTCATAAACTCACTAAATGGAGAAGAAAGCTAGCAATCCTACAGGATACTCTCTATATAGGTCGTTGACAAAGATCATAGCCCGTAATTAGTGTAGGTCAAATCCCAATATGGACGATCTGTATCAGTACTTTCAGGAGCTGTATTTAAAACAAAAAACATAAGATCATGCCCCTTAACTCTATCGCACTATAGAGTACTATTTATTAATCACGGTATAAATCCGTAACATTGAAAAAAAATAAGTGATTACAAGATTGCTTACTTCAAAAACGAAGGATAATTCTTATACGTTGGAATCTCTATGTTCTGGTAATGACGTAGGAAATAGAACTAGCCAATACAAGCCAACTTTGTATTTTCAGGAGCTATAGAGGAAGACATATAAAACTATAATTAATCCCTTAAAAGATCTAAGTATGGAAAATACTTCCAGAAGTTGAGGTACTGCCAAACCATGACATATTTAAATACCTTCGTATCTCCGTGTGCTTCCAGGAAAAACCGCCTGAGTATCAGCAGTCTGATGCACTCCGTTTAGACGACCTATCGCAAACTAGTGAATACGCGTCTCTTTTTTAAATACCCAGAAGTTCGCGCCTTTTTTCTCGCGGAATGAAAAAAGAGTCATGCATAGAGACGACGGACTTCTATAGAGTATGACGGGTGCCATCTTAAGAAGGGCAAAGGTTAGTGTTCATCAAACAAGAAATATTACATATATATTACTGACTCATTTAGATAAGAACACTTAAAAATAACTGACGCAGATGCCAAAGACATAATGCATACACCATATTACAGACAGCAGAATGGTAATGGCACAAAGAATATGCCAACCCGATCGAGTAAAGAGAGTCCTAGATATCGAAAGCGGACTAGAAATAGATGAGCCGCCATATAATGCTAACTCCATTTTACGAAGAAAATCATGGATATTGAAAACGACCTCCAATGAAGGCCATAAAACGCTCTATTAAGAGGGATAGAACACCACAGTGTGTTTACCAACATGAGATGACCTGTGAAGTAGATATCAACATCGGACTACAAAAAGTCCATCAACCGCCATATTAGGAGAATTCAAGCATAACATCCCTACCAAGATACTCAAAAGAATATATATATATTTGTGGCAAACAAATATATTATACATGAAAATAATATTTATATGGCAAAAAGGTTGGGCAGACCACAATGTGTGCTGACCCATTAAATACTGCTTTTACCATGTGGGATTCATAATCAACAAAGAGAATGACAGTCAACTCCAAACTTATGGGTCCAGATAGCTCTACAAAGTCCAAGTAGCTGCTCCAGAAAAGGAAACCTCACTTTATTAAAAAAACAAAAGACAGTGAAATCAAATTATTGATCCTAAACACTAGACAATGGCTTGTTCCCAAGGAATTTCCAAATTCAAACCCTTATTAACTGTATCTAACATGAAAATCCAAAAAACTTCACGTTTCTTTCTTATGGTTTCTGAACAATGGCCTTCCTTAGATAGAATTTTTTCTATGATATACCAACGTATGTCGTCGGTGGTGTGGTTGCTCTCTATGTAATGGGATACCATGGGCGAAGCCAATTTTTTTGTTCTGATTGCAGATCTGTGTTCAGTTAATCTAACATTAAGAGTGCGTGATGTTTCGCCCACATAACCTTTATTGCAGGGGCAGATTAACAGATAGATTATATTTTTTGTCTTACAATTACTCATGCCCTTAGATACAATTGTTTGTCCATTAAAATTCAATTTGTTCGTCTCTATAGCAAGAGGGCAAACTTTACAATTGCCACATTTATAATTGCCTTCAATCGGCAACATGCCCTCAATACTTCTCTGTATTGGCTCTTTTCGTGGTGGCATGCGCGATCTAACAATTAGATCCTTCAGATTTCTATTCTTGCGATACGCAAAAAGAGGTTTCTGCCATGTATCTGTATGTTCTCTATTTATGTTGAGTAAATGCCAATTAGAGCATATTATTTGACGAATTCGTTCATTCATAAGGGAATGACGGGTGACAAAGACTAGTTTGACATCTTGTTTTTGGTTTACACCTTTTAATAAGTGTTGCCGGTCATAAAACCTTGCTCGTTTATATGACTCTCTAATTAGTCTATGGGGATAGCCTCTATTCAGAAATTTCCTCTTCATGTCTGTTGCTCTCAGATCAAAATCTTCTAACTTTGTACAATTACGCCTAAGGCGCAAAAATTGTCCAAAGGGAATACTGTTTTTTTGTGTTGTAGGGTGGAAACTTTTATAATGTAGAAGGGTATTACGAGCAGTTGTTTTGGTGAATAGATCCACTAACAATTGACCACATTCATGTTTAATTGATATATCTAAAAATTCAATCTTCATGTTACTTACATGTGACGTAAATTTCAAATTATTGTCACAAAGGTTCAGCCATAGAAGGAACTCGGCTAGGGTATCTTCATTGTCATCCCATATAAACACAATATCATCTATATATCGTGACCAGTGAAGTATAGACTCAAAAAATTGAGCAATTTCATTGAAAATGAATTGTTGTTCGAAATGTGCCATATAGATATTTGCTATCGTAGGGGCGCAAGATGCGCCCATACTTACTCCTTTTACTTGTCTGTATAGCTCACTTCGAAATTCAAATATATTGTCTTCAAGAATAATTCGTAGACAATCAATGATAAAGTTTGTATTACAGTCAATGTTCATCAATTCCATGAACCATTGTACTGCTGAAATTGCTCCGTCACATGGTATGTTGCTATATAGACTTTCAACATCCAAAGTGACTAACCATTGTCTGTTGGAGTTGAACGGTATTCCTTCCAATAGATTGATTATCTGTCGTGTATCCTGGACATATCCAGGAAATTTCCTGAATACATGGACGAAGAATAGCATCCAGATACTTGGATATAGGTTCCGTAACGGACCCAATTGTAGTGACAATCGGTCTGAAGGGTGGATCTTTTTCGTCCTTATGAATCTTAGGTGTACCATACAGACTTGCCAGTCTGGGATGATCGATATTCATATAGTCAAATTCTTTTTCACAGATATCGCCATTTCTTAAAGCCTTAGTTGTTAATCTGTGTATTTTATTTTTAATCTTCTCAGTGGGGTTCCTTGTTATTTTAACATAAAACCTACCATCATTTAACATTTCCTCAATTTTGGTTATATAGTTTGCAGTATCCAGTATGGCTATACCTCCTCCCTTATCACAACTTTTAATTGTGATTTCAGGAGAGCATTTGAGTTTCATTAAAGCTTCATGTTCATCAGTAGACATATTGAACGGTGTTTTCGGTACATATTTAGTAGCTGTCATTAACTTATCGAATACTACTTGTTCAAATATTTTGATCTCAGGAGCAACTTGTTCTACTGTAGGTGTAAAAGTAGATTTCGGTGCCAATCCTGATTTGTTAGTGTCAGTAGAATTAATGTCTATGTTAGAGAAAAAACATTTTAAACGGATCTTTCGAAAAAATGTCATCAAATCATTGAATAACTCAAACTTATTTAATCCTGAGTGGGGTACATATGTTAACCCTTTTGAAAGAAGAGAATACGTTGCTTCATTAAAACTGACTGTACTCAGATTAAAGATAGGGATATCTTTTATTCCCTCCAATAGCGCGCATTGCGGGTTTCTAGGTACTGATTCTGGTTTACTGGTTGATGTCCCCGGAACTGCGTTTGAAATTGTGCGCGAGGCTGATAATGTGGCCACTGTTGGTACTGTTGTTGATATTGTGGTCGCCAGTTCCCTCTGCTCTGATTGCATCTCCCTAAAAAAGGACGATATCCTTGATTGAAACGCAGATTATATCTATTACCTCTATTTTCAAATGTCGTTAATCTAACATATGTACCCCACTCAGGATTAAATAAGTTTGAGTTATTCAATGATTTGATTTGATGAAATTTTTTCGAAAGATCCGTTTAAAATGTTTTTCCACCGTTCAATATGTCTACTGATGAACATGAAGCTTTAATGAAACTCAAATGCTCTCCTGAAATCACAATTAAAAGTTGTGATAAGGGAGGAGGTATAGCCATACTGGATACTGCAAACTATATAACCAAAATTGAGGAAATGTTAAATGATGGTAGGTTTTATGTTAAAATAACAAGAAACCCCACTGAGAAGATTAAAAATAAAATACACAGATTAACAACTAAGGCTTTAAGAAATGGCGATATCTGTGAAAAAGAATTTGACTATATGAATATCGATCATCCCAGACTGGCAAGTCTGTATGGTACACCTAAGATTCATAAGGACGAAAAAGATCCACCCTTCAGACCGATTGTCACTACAATTGGGTCCGTTACGGAACCTATATCCAAGTATCTGGATGCTATTCTTCGTCCATGTATTCAGGACATTCCTGGATATGTCCAGGATACACGACAGATAATCAATCTATTGGAAGGAATACCGTTCAACTCCAACAGACAATGGTTAGTCACTTTGGATGTTGAAAGTCTATATAGCAACATACCATGTGACGGAGCAATTTCAGCAGTACAATGGTTCATGGAATTGATGAACATTGACTGTAATACAAACTTTATCATTGATTGTCTACTGAATTATTCTTGAAGACAATATATTTGAATTTCGAAGTGAGCTATACAGACAAGTAAAAGGAGTAAGTATGGGCGCATCTTGCGCCCTACGATAGCAAATATCTATATGGCACATTTCGAACAACAATTCATTTTCAATGAAATTGCTCCATTTTTGAGTCTATACTTCACTGGTCCCGATATATAGATGATATTGTGTTTATATGGGATGACAATGAAGATACCCTAGCCGAGTTCCTTCTATGGCTGAACCTTTGTGACAATAAAATGAAATTGACGTCACATGTAAGTAACATGAAGATTGAATTTTTAGATATATCAATTAAACATGAATGTGGTCAATTGTTAGTGGATCTATTCACCAAAACAACTGCTCGTAATACCCTTCTACATTATAAAAGTTTCCACCCTACAACACAAAAAACAGTATTCCCTTTGGACAATTTTTGCGCCTTAGGCGTAATTGTACAAAGTTAGAAGATTTTGATCTGAGAGCAACAGACATGAAGAGGAAATTTCTGAATAGAGGCTATCCCCATAGACTAATTAGAGAGTCATATAAACGAGCAAGGTTTTATGACCGGCAACACTTATTAAAAGGTGTAAACCAAAAACAAGATGTCAAACTAGTCTTTGTCACCCGTCATTCCCTTATGAATGAACGAATTCGCCAAATAATATGCTCTAATTGGCATTTACTCAACATAAATAGAGAACATACAGATACATGGCAGAAACCTCTTTTTGCGTATCGCAAGAATAGAAATCTGTAGGATCTAATTGTTAGATCGCGCATGCCACCACGAAAAGAGCCAATACAGAGAAGTATTGAGGGCATGTTACCGATTGAAGGCAATTATAAATGTGGCAATTGTAAAGTTTGCCCTCTTGCTATAGAGACGAACAAATTGAATTTTAATGGACAAACAATTGTATCTAAGGGCATGAGTAATTGTAAGACAAAAAATATAATCTATCTGTTAATCTGCCCCTGCAATAAAGGTTATGTGGGCGAAACATCACGCACTCTTAATGTTAGATTAACTGAACACAGATCTGCAATCAGAACAAAAAAATTGGCTTCGCCCATGGTATCCCATTACATAGAGAGCAACCACACCGCCGACGACATACGTTGGTATATCATAGAAAAAATTCTATCTAAGGAAGGCCATTGTTCAGAAACCATAAGAAAGAAACGTGAAGTTTTTTGGATTTTCATGTTAGATACAGTTAATAAGGGTTTGAATTTGGAAATTCCTTGGGAACAAGCCATTGTCTAGTGTTTAGGATCAATAATTTGATTTCACTGTCTTTTGTTTTTTTAATAAAGTGAGGTTTCCTTTTCTGGAGCAGCTACTTGGACTTTGTGGAGCTATCTGGACCCATAAGTTTGGAGTTGACTGTCATTCTCTTTGTTGATTATGAATCCCACATGGTAAAAGCAGTATTTAATGGGTCAGCACACATTGTGGTCTGCCCAACCTTTTTTCCATATAAATATTATTTTCATGTATAATATATTTGTTTGCCACAAATATATATATATTCTTTTGAGTATCTTGTTAGGGATGTTATGCTTGAATGCTCCTAATATGGCGGTTGATGGACTTTTTGTAGTCCGATGTTGATATCTACTTCACAGGTCATCTCATGTTGGTAAACACACTGTGGTGTTCTATCCCTCTTAATAGAGCGTTTTATGGCCTTCATTGGAGGTCGTTTTCAATATCCATGATTTTCTTCGTAAAATGGAGTTAGCATTATATGGCGGCTCATCTATTTCTAGTCCGCTTTCGATATCTAGGACTCTCTTTACTCGATCGGGTTGGCATATTCTTTGTGCCATTACCATTCTGCTGTCTGTAATATGGTGTATGCATTATGTCTTTGGCATCTGCGTCAGTTATTTTTAAGTGTTCTTATCTAAATGAGTCAGTAATATATATGTAATATTTCTTGTTCGATGAACACTAACCTTTGCCCTTCTTAAGATGGCACCCGTCATACTCTATAGAAGTCCGTCGTCTCTATGCATGACTCTTTTTTCATTCCGCGAGAAAAAAGGCGCGAACTTCTGGGTATTTAAAAAAGAGACGCGTATTCACTCGTTTGCGATAGGTCGTCTAAACGGAGTGCATCAGACTGCTGATACTCAGGCGTTTTTTCCTGGAAGCACACGGAGATACGAAGGTATTTAAATATGTCATGGTTTGGCAGTACCTCAACTTCTGGAAGTATTTTCCATACTTAGATCTTTTAAGGGATTAATTATAGTTTTATATGTCTTCCTCTATAGCTCCTGAAAATACAAATTTGGCTTGTATTGGCTAGTTCTATTTCCTACGTCATTACCAGAACATAGAGATTCCAACGTATAAGAATTATCCTTCGTTTTTGAAGTAAGCAATCTTGTAATCACTTATTTTTTTTCAATGTTACGGATTTATACCGTGATTAATAAATAGTACTCTATAGTGCGATAGAGTTAAGGGGCATGATCTTATGTTTTTTGTTTTAAATACAGCTCCTGAAAGTACTGATACAGATCGTCCATATCGGGATTTGACCTACACTAATTACGGGCTATGATCTTTGTCAACGACCTATATAGAGAGTATCCTGTAGGATTGCTAGCTTTCTTCTCCATTTAGTGAGTTTATGAGATACCCCTTCTATGTTCTAATTTAAATTGAGTGTTACCCCTATTTAGTTAGTCATTAATTTATGTGTTGCAGTATATCTTTCAGTTTTTGACGCATTATTGGGCATTTGTTATCGAAATTTATTTGCTGCACAAGCATTCATCAATCAAAGTAAGTGCAGCCTATTGATTAAGTCTTATTAGGGAATTCTGTCAACATCTTGATATTGTCGATATATAGAGGGTTTAAAAGAAGAGTTCCCCTCATAATTACATTAACATGGTGCAAATATATAAAGTGGTATTCATAGAATATTTAGTACATATTAGGGAAATTGCTCGTTCCAACATGTGTGCCTTAGCACATCTGTAGTGCCATTACTTGGACCTATATTTTTTCTATACTGTTAGGTTTATCACTCATAAGATCTAATTTTCTATATGAGATAGCTACTATATATAGGAAAAAAATATATAGTGTGCAGCCTAATTATAAGTTCATAGGCTTGCTACACTTTAAAAATTGGGCCTTTATCATTATTCATCCTTTTACTTTCTTATTTTCCTATTTTCTTTTCTTTTCTTCCTTTTTTTCCTTTTTTCGTTTTCTTTTTCTTCTTTCTTTTTCTTTTCTTTCTAATAATTAATTTGTTGTCTTGATTCATCTTTCTATCTTTTGTGAGGATGTATAATGTTGTATATATACATTGTTTGTCTTTTTCTTTTGAGATTGTTTGTGATATTGACAAGTTGTTTATTGTATTAGTATCAAATTAAGTTGCGATAATAAGATTAAATATATTTGTGTATCAAATAGGTTTGAAAAGTCGCTTTGAATAAATGAATTTGCCGTTTTTATAATTATCTTTGACTATATTGCTTAGTTATTAATTGATAAACAATGTTCTAGGTTTGTATATAAAATATTTATTGGTAACCACTATGTTGTCTTATATTTCACATAGCTTACTTGCAATAGACGGTCCCCTGATGAAGGCAGTAGTGCCGAAACGCGCGTAGTTCTTATCTACCGCTTGCCTCTATCAAGTTTTCATCTATTGTTTGCCCCAGTTAATATGTCAAGAATGTGGAAATAAGTATTTATTGTGTCAATGTGAGAATTTATTTTTTCTTTATACATAATCCTTGTATATATTAATGTTGTTGGTATATAATTCTGTGACTTTCTTTGTGAATAATACACATTCTTTATAAACACAATTAACAAAATGAATTAAAAAAGATTTATAAATAATAAAAATACTAAATATTTCCTTATTAAGTGTTGATTTTTTGTATGGTATGTAGTGTGGTTACTGTTTTAGTGTACCTAGAATATATTCTTTTTAATTATATAGAAGCTTGCTATTGGTTTCTTTACTCACTGAGGCCTGGGTCTACGCCACCCGTTGCGCACCAGATACCTGCTGTTGGACGGGGACACAGCACGTAGCTTCTCGAAGAAGCGGAGACGGTGACAGGCGGACTCCCAGTGACCACAGTTCTCAACTGCAGTGGTCCGCAACGTGCACTCACAATGATTCGGGCACTCAGGGACAGGCGGGCCCTCAGCGGCAGCAGCACGCGGCTGCGGCGGCCCGGGCTGGTGGTGGCGAGGACTCTCGTCATGCAGCTCCGTGGTGGGCTTGCGGCGGCAGCAGCGCTCTCCTAGCTGCGGCCGCCCACGGGACGATTCACGATGGTGCAAGGTTGACAAAGACGTGGGCACTCAGCGGCAGCAGCTCTCTCTTAGCTGCGGCGGCCCACAGGACAAATCCCAATGATACAAAGTTAGCAAAGGTGCGAGCACTCCGCGGCAGCAGCTCTCTCTTAGCTGCGGCGGCTCACAGGACAAATCACGATGATGCAAAGCTAGCAAGGGTGCGAGCACTCAGCGGCGGCAGCTCTCTCTTAGCTGCGGCGGCTCACAGGACAAATCACGATGATGCAAAGTTAACAAGGTTGCGAGCACTCCACGGCAGCAGCTCTCTCTGAGCTGCGGCAGCTCACAGGACAAATCACGATGATGCAAAGTTAGCAAGGGTGTGAGCACTCCGCGGCAGCAGCTCTCTCTGAGCTGCAGCGGCTCACAGGACAAATCACGATGATGCAAAGTTAGCAAGGGTGCAAGCACTCAGCGACGGCAGCTCTCTCTTAGCTGCGGCGGCTCACAGGACAAATCACGATGATGCAAAGTGAGCAAGGGTGCGAGCACTCAGCGGCCGCAGCTCTCTCTTAGCTGCGGCGGCTCACGGGACAAGTCACGATGATGCAAAGTTAGCAAGGGGTCGAGCACTCAGCGGCAGCAGCTCTCTCTTAGCTGCGGCGGCTCACAGGACAAATCACGATGTTGCACAACTGGCACCAGTGCGGGCATCCAGCGGCGGCAGCTCTCTTAGCTGCGGCGGCCCACAGGATTTCAGCGAAGGTTCTGAGGATTCAAAATAAGGTGGGCACTCAGCGGCGGCAGCTCTCTCTTAGCTGCGGCGGCCCACACAGTTTCAGAGAAGGTTCTGAGGATTCAAATTAAGGTGGGCACTCAGCGGCGGCAGCTCTCTTAGCTGCGGCGGCCCACACAGTTCAGCGAAGGTTCAGAAGATTCAAATTAAGGCGGGCACTCAGCGGCGGCAGCTCTCTCTTAGCTGCGGCGGCCCACACAGTTCAGCAAAGGTTCTGAAGATTCAAATTAAGGCGGGCACTCAGCGGCAGAAGCTCTCTCTTAGCTGCGGCGGCCCACACGCAGACTTTACAAGGGTTACCAGTTTGCGTTCCTCGCAGTAGAACTAGAGGTTCCGGATTACTCGACGGAGGCCTCACCTGCAAGTAGAATTCCTAGCAAAGGAATTCGGGTGGCTGACGGGGTGAAGTTTAATGTCCCTGAGACTTCAGCAGGAGGCGCTCTCAATTCACGCCCTTGGGTAGTTTCTTCAGCAAGCTTGGTGAAAGTTTCAAAGTCCTTTCCTCTGTCCGCTCGGACAGAGTTTTGTCTTGACATCCAGAAGGAACACACCCAAAACAGGTTTCAGCGCAGCGTTTTATACCTAAAAAGTCTTTGTTCTCTGCAGTCACAAATCACTGCATCCAGCCAGAACCAGTTCGGTGGGGTCGGGGAGCACTTGGTTCACGAGGCAACATCCTGCCCTTGGAGAATCTGGGGGTCTGCTATCAGATGCCGAGTGGGAGGTGGAGCCATCATTCACCTTGCCAGGCACGGCCCTGCTCAGATCAAAGAGTCACCCCTCACCCTACTCTAAATGCCGATCTCTCTCTCCAGCCAGGTCTGACCCAGCTGGCCCTGCTGCTCCAAAACCAGACGGCCAATACACACGCTAGCAAAGCCTACAGGAAAGCTGAGGCCAGTAAATACCTCGTTTCTAGCAGAGGTATTTTCGAACACGAGCTACGCAAATAATCCTTACTAAAAGATGTATCTCAATGTCCTGAGCTTAAACATATCAAATTCGACGTTCCTATCAGGTTCCTGGGGGCAGGTAGGATTAGGGCATGTAATACTCAGCCTGCCCATTCTGGCCTATGAGAACGGATAGCCTCACAATAGTAAACAGTGAAATGGAGGGTAACTCGCTATTAGAACATGCTACACGGAAATACTTTAAAAGCTGCTTCGGTTGGTAGCGCAAATCAGCGCTGCCGGCCCATCAGCAGTATTTGGTCTACCAGCCCTGGGCACACACAGGGCACTGATACTAGGGACTGACAGGTAAACCAAACGAGCCAATTATGATTATCCCAATTCATACAGTTATCTTTACACAGGGAGCATTCGCGCTGTGTCACTGATTGGCAGTGGCACAGCGCCCAGAGCATCTAAATCCAGCCAACATAAAAGGTAAGAAGCGAAAAGAGGAAGGGAGACCCGCGCCAATGATGCCAGGTCTAACATGAATTAAAGTGAGTAATTGAAGAAATGAAGAGTCACTGTGCAGATTAACAACCTTGGAACTGTTCACACTACATGCCAAGTCCTTCAGACAGCTCACACATTTAAACTTAGCCTCATACACATACCATAAGTCAGCAGCATTGTATCATAATAAGTAAACTAGCCTAAAGTGGAGTGCACAGTGCAGGAAAAGCATGTAGAAATTACTGTTACCATTTGTACATGACAAGCAAGAGGTACCACATATCACACTACACTTAGGCCATCAAATCATACATGGGTGGCACAGTGATTGAAATTGAACGAAAGTAACATCTGTGCAATATCCCTGTGATACAGCAATGCAAGCAATGCATTGGACCAGAATGATATGAACTGTCATAAGCCATGCAGTGACCAGCCCCTCATCTGTGTCAACTATCTTGACATGTGTATACCACCAGCACAACATTCATGGCTCACGGTGACACTCCATGACTGTCAAACCCAAGTATGACCTTCACACATACCCCTCATCTACCCATCTCCCACTTTCACTACTCACCTGTGAGAAGCACAGATAAAGGTGAAAATAAGGTCCTGTGAGTTTCCTGATAACCAATGCCACACCCTGGTGTGTCTCTACAAATGTCAGAATCCCACTCAGGGATGTCTGAACCAATGCTGATCCCAAACCAATTGCCAAACACATGTATCACAAACCACATCAAAAGAAGTCCAACAAGCTTAGCCATGTGCAACCAAACAGTGGATAGGCAATGTGATCCTAGACAGCACTGGAATAGATAACATTTCTACTCTGGCCAACTGCACAGACACCATCATCCAAACCAATCAAAAAATACATGAACAAATGTCAATCATAAACACAAACTGTCTGCAAACACAGACATAGACACTCCACCAGTTACAACGTGAGCATGGTGTCAATGTGTAGCACAAGCATTCACATGCACAATCCTGACAAGTGACTGTTCAGATATAGGAGGCCGTAGCACAATTGTGCACTCAAAACAAGCTAATAAACAAGACTCCACATCGCCGCGTGTGACATTCACACATGAAATGCACACTACAAATTCAACACACATCTGAATGCATTCAAATACACAAACTCCTCACACACAATGTCATGCTAAAAAAAACATTACACACACATGGACCTGTCAGTAGAAAGAGCCAACACAGGATAAAGACTGCATCCCTCAACAACAAATACATAACATATGCACATACAAAAACATAACCTAGCAAACTCAGCTGAACTTCAGGCGGACTCACATCTGGCAAGGACAATGCAACATCCACTGACAGCAGTGCATGCACAGTAAGCAGTGTGTGAACACCACCAAAACCAATATCACACATATCTGAGTGCTCCACCATGAACTTCAACATCACAAATCATCAAAGCACACAGATCACATCACACTCAGGATGGGTAGCAGTACCTCATCAAACAGATACACACTTTAGCTATCACCTACTGCTGCACAACTCAGGAAAACACAGATGCATGGAACATGACTAGAGGACTGTGATGGAAAATCATCTGCACTGTACATGAGCAACCATGACTGCAATCAAGTAGAAGAAAATAGCACATAACAAATTGTGAGACAGTCCTGAGGGGCACATTGGTTCTGGACACAGATCATCCTTCCACAGTATAGTGTCACACTATGACGTGGTGGGGAGGGTCAAACACTGGTAAGGCATGGGGTGGAAGATATTAGACTGAAGTGGTGTGTACATTAGTATTGGACAGGTGAGGAGTGTACAGAGCAAAAACACATAGAGGAGTAACTCACAATGTGTAGGCATCAAAAGCTCCTCTTGGGGCTGGTATGACTCTGAATACCACATATTGGTCAAAATAAAGTGTAAAATGACATCAATGTATGTGAAAAGTCACTTACAATGTTTGATTGCCTGAGCCAGTCAGCACAGTGAGCATAAATGTAAGCAAGAGCCATGGCTGATCATAAAACCACAACACAGGCATTACAGTGACACACACTGCATACTCACAAATGACGTTGACCACAAGTAGGTGTACCCCAGGACTGCAAGGTCATACCGACACACTGCACATTGCTCAACAAACAACTCCTACATGTGCCCACAACTCCTACATGTGCCCACAATCTACAGCAGGTGTCTGATCATGTAAACAAACAGCCACTCATGAACTGGATCATACATGTGTGTAAGTGTCATGCTCAAGGGTACATACACATCAACACTTCAGCTAATGACAGGACAATCACACTGTATGACTACTCAAGTGCACACATTCAAATGTACCCATGTGACTATGAAGCCAGGCCTACACAAGATGACTACACATCTACACTGCTGTGTCCACATCAAGATAGATTCCACAGATATGTTGGACCCTGTCCACCCTGCAAGTTATGTGAATATAATTCTCTGCTGTTGTGGTACAGCATCCAAATATGATGTGTACAAAACTAGAGACCCGACAATAGAATGATTAGGACAAGAGTAGACCATCACAGACAAGCATCATTGCACCCTCAAGCCTCTGAGTCAAGAAGCACAAAAGTGGCTGGAACCTCTGGCAACCTCTGCAAAAGAAAATCAAGCCGATGCCAATGTGGCATACAGAGCATGTAACAGATGAACATATACACATACATTGCACTGCATCATTAGCAAGGGCAGCAGCAAAGCTCAGAACATAAGTAACAGTCTTTATTTCATAAACTCTGTATCGGCATCAAAAGTGCAAAAGATCAAGGCCATTGGAAAGTCCAAATTTCAAGTCCGCACATGTGTGCATGAAAACTTGCACAACAAATATATAACACAGTCCACTGCCATGGGAATCACCACAGGATAGGGGCCTCAAATGGGCAGTCCAGGCACCGCTCAGGGAGTAATGGGGTGGGAAGGGGGACTTGGCTTCAAATTTGAGTGGAAGTTGAACTGGGAGGGAACTGATTGTCTAGGCTAGTCGGAGGACTGGACCTGGGAGGGAGAGAACTGGCTGAGGTAGAGGGATCTGTGAATGTGGGAGCCTGAGGGCTGCTTGGACCGGGTGGAGTGGTGGCACGGGGAGGTGGAGACATGCTGTGTGGAGGCTCAGTGGCTGATGGTGAATGTGTAGGGCTGGGTCTCAATTGTTTTGGGCTCCGATATCCCACAAGTGTGTTGCCACAAGTGAGAAGTGAGGTGGCCCCAACAGCCTCCCTCTTCCCCGAAAGTGTAGCAGGTGGTGGTGGCTCTTCCCGTGGGGATTTGCTGGACCTGGTGGTACGCTGGGGGCAGGGTTGCCTTTTCCGCTGCATCCCCTGTTGTGGAGGTACACTCCCCACTTTTCTCTCTTGTCCATGCTTCACAGGGGTATGGGTGGGAGTCGAAGGTTTTGGTGAAACTGCTTCTGAATGTGTTTGGGCTTAGTTGTGGCAGGCACCAGGTTCACTGCAGACAGGGCAAGTGTTTGTGTGTCTTTGGGATCAGGTGTGGGATGGGAGTGCCCTTGGATGGTGATGAATCGGAGGAATGTAATGTGGATGCATGCTTTTTGGCCTTATATCCCGGAGTGTCCTGTGATGGGCTTTTTGTTTTGCGGTCATGTGTGCTCTTTGTGTGCTGTGGTGATGGTGTATGGTGTCTGGTTCGCTTAGAGTGCTGGTGTTGTGTGCTACCTGTGGATGACTGGGTGCCTGAGGGCTCTGGTGTGTGTGTACTCTGGTCAGATGGGGGCACTGGGAGTGTGGTTGCTGAAGGGACAGGAGCTGAACTGGGAGCTTGGGACTGCTGAATGGCTGCCGTCACTGTGGAGGCCAAAGAGTGAACAGTTCGGTGTAGGCCACCCACTTCCGAATGAATGCCCTCCATGAACGCAACAACCTTTGACAACTTGTTGCCATGATCCTGGAGGGCATTCAGTAGAGCAGTCTGACCCACACACAGCTGCCGCAAAATGTCTATGGCCTCCACACTGAGGGCAGCAGGGGAGACCGGGGCAGGGGCAGCGGTGCCTGGGGGGTAGGAGACTCTACCCTTCTTAGGGCTGCGGGCACGGATAGCACTTTGGGGAGCATCCAGGAGGGTGGACACAGGATGAGGTGTGGCGGAAGAAGATGCAGATTTTGAACTTCCTGTGCCCGCCAACATCGAGGAGTCACTGCTGGACTGGGAAGATGTGGCGGTTGGTGTTTCGGGGCAGGAATCCTCCAGGGCACTCCTGTCCCCATCCGAGGCGCTAGTCCCCTCAGTGTCACTGAACTCCTGTGTACCAGTCGTGCCAGTAGCTTCCCCAACGGTGTCGGGCTCCTGTCCTTCCCTGCCCTCGGTAGATGCTGCAAGAGACAGAGACATAGGTTCAGTATAGTGCCATACTCACAAACATCATATGCAATAACAAACACAAATACATTGACTGAAACTCCCACATTTAACTACTCCATGTACTTTCAGCATATGCCAAATTTGTGCAATCATCAGCTGATGCATGGAAACATGCTTAGTGGATAGTCATGCTCCATGTTGCGTTGACACAGCCAAATAGCTGTGCATGTACCTACATTTAAACATCACATACAATTGTCTGTAGGCACACCTACGTGCCTGTAGGTAAGATAGCTACACATCCAAACATGTTGTCTCAGTCACATTTGAAGTATATTTCACGGAACTCCACAGATACAAAGTAAAATATATCCATTTGCAAGTGATATTACCTCCTTAAATCCACTATGTTTGGCACTGAAGCACAACTACAGTTGTACATTGGTGTCAGCTGTGTAGATGTACCAATTTCTTTGAAGTGCACAGCACACATCTCTAAATACACACTAACATGATGCTCACTGCCAGTTGATGTCTCTGATACTCACACTGCAGCATATGTCACATGGACACATCTTTTTGGGTAATGAAGAGCAAATAAGCCCCATGTAACTATGTAGTCACATAGCCAATGCACAATAGCATGAGAATGGCAATGTAATGCAAGGCCTTCATCTGTTGTGACATGTCACATACCAACATCTTTACAATTGCCTGACAGGCCTTCATTGATCCAAGGCATGATAGTGCCTTCTGTAGATGAAGTTGTGAGTGGCCTCCATTAGGACAGCTAATGTGTGACAATACCTAGGGTCTGGCATATGACATCCCTACGTTGTGCTGACTGATGATGTTGATGACACATCTATGTGCCAAAAAATCAATCACTGGTTAAAAGCAGTAGCCACAACTTCACCATGCACTGATGCACATGGACACCCCTCCACAATGCACACACACTGAGGACTGACACTCTGGGTAACATTTGCTTCTGTTCATCTATCAAATTACAGTACAACACCTCAGTCACATCACAATGGGCCTACCCACTGATCACATCCAACCATGTTAAGCCCTAGTGCCCAAACAATCTCACAATAGCCTGGTTCTGCAACATTGCATTTAAATTCCAGAGTCTAACCATCCCAGTCATGTTGCCATGTGCACAATTGGCAAATGCAAATCAGCCAATGCATCACTGCAATCATCACCACCTACCCCTTCAGCACCTGTGTGTATTTGCTGTCACTGTGGCAGGAAATCACATCTTGTGATGCCATGCTGCTGATATTTGGCTAATCTTTTTTGCAATGATGCTGTCATCTCAATCATTGTGAAAAACAACCCATGGGACAGTTGTGACCTCTACCAACTCACTGCTCCCTGAGTCCACATTTGTGCATTAATGTAGCCACTTGCACATCATCACATGAGCACACTATTGTGGTAGCCACACAGCACACACAAGCCTGACAAGTGTACTGGGCTACACACTTCACACAAAGATGTTTCATGTGTAGGAAGGTATCATTTCAGACAACATTCACAAAATGTAAGATGAAAACATGTCAAGCTGACTTGCTATGACAACGTTCATGGATTTACCAAATGAGCAACTAAATGTTGGACACATGCAGACCCTCTGCACTCAACACTGAGGATACTTAGGAGCCATTGCATCACCTTGAAAACAAGGAAAGGGGCTCCGCTACTTAAAAGGGACAGAGCGCCAACAGACTCAAGAGTCAAATGTCAATTTTCCCCTTTAAGGTATTCTCACTCATACATACACAAACAGATATCCACACCAGTCTTGTACAATCATCAACTGCTCAACCAGGTAACACACCAATTCAGGATGTTAAGGCACTTATGAAAATATTTAATACAAATTCTCACAATAATATGATAAAAACATACACTTTACAAAAGTACATTCAATATTCCGTTAAAAACAAAAATTATATAACTTTTACAAAATTTCAACAACCCCCTGGAAAGGAATATTATAAGACACTCAAATTTGTCATTTTGATGTTAATTTGCAATCATAGACAGCACAACAAGGAGGAATTAATTTTCCGTCTTTGAGTCTTTTACTGTCTTTAACAAATTTAACAAAGTTTCCAGCGTTGATGCGTTTCGGTGGATAAAATCAATCTGACCACCTTCATCAGGACAAACATGTAATTCACTTTTCTCCTTTCCATTTTTATTTTGTGAAAAAACAAAATTTTTCCTTTAAAAACCTATTATGTAGAAAGAAAAAGAGAATTTTTCTTCACATAATGAGAAACCTATTAGCTTAAAATAATACAATTATCCTTAATCAATTCATGCCTACAAACAACATTACATGGGTTTATTTAAAAAAAAAAAAGTGTATTGTTAAAATAGCACAATTTATAAGTGCTCCAACATCCCACCGTGAGTTTACCAACAATCATACCTCCATCATGCTTCCATCACCTGGTGCAGCCTCAAGTGTACTCACACTCTTTTATATTAATTTCAATGCAACTTACCGGTGCAAACGCACTCAGTAACAGGCCATATTCACTTAAATCAATTGTTCATGGATAACTTTCCATATCTATAAAAAGAGAGGTATAAATATCCTTATCATGCATTCTTGTTCGCAAGTGCGGGCTTTTGTTTATACCTATAACTATCCGCTACATACCTATTTGACACCACTATGTTTCTGCGGTGTTCAATTAAGATAATGCTCCGGTCCAGAATCAGCAATCCATCTCTGGCTGCCCACTCTATTTTAAAAGAGTATGTATATTTGTATAAAAACAGGGTTCAAGCAATCCTAAATGACGCCCCTGATGTTTATAACAATCCCACTCCTTATATGGGACAGCCTAAGTATATTCAATGCCTCTTTTTTATATAGGGCCCAAAAAATAAATGCCTTTTAGATAATACCTTTACAGGTTATTAATTAATTTGCCACATATGTTTTCACTGTAGCTGTCCTGCATGCTGAAAGGCAGGAAAATATGGGGTACCCCTGGACTCCCGTTTTACCAATGTGGTGCCCCCATTGAGTTCATTTCCTCACCTTTAATGTAGATAACAGTCTTTGCTTCTAGGCTTATGTTTTTCATCAGATTGTCATCTAGTATGATTGTAGCTGTAATATATATAACACAGGGTCCCATGTCATATTATTGGGTTACTTTATTGCATCTTACTGTAATCCCCAAACCCCCACGTTACACTTCCCTCACCTGACTTCCTATATAGTTCACTTGGTCTAGCTACACCATGGGACCGGCATTCACTCCCGTAGCTGGAATTCAGGAGAGATAAAAAGAAAAACGGAGACTCTATTAGCTCCGCTCGTGGTGACCGCAACCGAGCTTAAATAACCCTATGTTTGCATCACCTCACCTCTTGACTCTAACAGTGTCTGCACGGCCTGGTCCTCGTTCCACTCTGCGTCTCCGGAGTTATAAAATAATTTTACCGGGACCCGCACTCACTATATATGTGGTGTCTTCCTGTTGCGTCACGATCACGACATTGACGCCCCTGCGTGGGTCCCGCCATCTTAAAGTGGTAAGAAAACCCGAAAGAGCTTGTTTACAGGATGCAGGAAGGAACATAGTGTATATAACACCATACCTCATGTTCTCAGAATTATTATGGCAACAATAGTTTACTCCCTATCTCATATGTAACTTATATATCTGTGGTGAGAAGGTCTTGCCCTACTGATTGTTTCTTTAGATGTTATAACCCCGTTGTCAAGTACGTACGGATTGTTCCATTATTATATGCCGGTACTGATAATAATATAAGGCAACAATAATTTACCCCCTTTCTCGAGGGTAACTAAAATATCTATAGTAGGAGGGTCTTACCCTGCTATTAGATTAAGTTTATTGTTGAACACGGACAAATTATTCCGTTAATATAAAAAGGCGTTATTGAACTGCGTGTTCGTCACGTTAGGGAGAAATACACATGCCATAGTCAATTTTAATTAATGTGTTAGTATTCCTATTTTTTATATGTATCTCATTGGTTACTGCACCTCCACCCATGAACATAGTGTGTGCATCACCTCATGTGACGTAAATCAATAATAATCGTTATTAATGATTAAAAGGGATATGCCCTATGTTGATTTTAATGATATTTCATCTTTCCCATAAGGGGAGGAGGAAGAAAGGAGAATCCTCCTAAGTGATGTTCACATAATGTACTAAACCTTATACCATCTTGGTTCTCATGTTACCTGGTTGAGCAGTTGATTGTACAAGTCTGGTGTGGATATATGTTTGTGTATGTATGATTGAGAATACCTTAAAAGGGAAAATTGGCATTTGACTCTTGAGGCCATTGCATCACACCAGAGACATCACAGAGGTCCGCACATGCTCTGGTCTGGGATTCAGGCAGTCACTCATGCGCACAGTCACACTTAGCACAATACTCACCCCCAACTTGCTGCTGGTGGGCCCTTAAACGTCCATCCAGCTCTGGCTGTTTTACTGCCAGTATGCGGGCAATTAGTGGTGTCATGCTCCTGCGCTCCAACCTGCCACTTCGAGGGACCAGCCCCAGCGTCATTTCAGCGACATTTTTGCTGAGCCGGCAGATCTCATCCCACCTCTTGTGGCAGTGTGTATGGCTTCGGTTTGAGACATCCAGGGACCGCACCTTGCGGGCAATGGCCCTCCATATGGCCTTACGTTGATGGATCTTGAGCTGTACGCATGGGAGACAAGAAGAGGAATATTTGTAACACTGTGTTGTGTACCACTGTGTGACAGTATAGGAGCATGTAAACGCAGAACACACAGATACATCAATGGACAGCAGAGCCCATACACCATGTCACATAGTACACTTTGAGCAAGCCATATCATTGCAATGTATACATATATGATGATGGACACTACATGCCCATCTCTTACACAGTGCCAGCACAGAAAGCAATTGGAAAATGTGCCTCATCTGTGATGCACTATGCGAGTCAAAAGGGGATGATGGACGGAACGTTTGAGCCAATCAAACACTCACCCCCAGTCAACTGATCTGGGTTTAATCCATCATCATTCTTTAGCTCACTCCACCACCCCAGTTCAGACATGGCCATATGCAAATCAGTCTGACCCTGTGCCTCATGGGAACAGTCCAGCCCGAACTGCCAAGCCATGTCTTCCCTGGACCGGAAACAAGCATCCTAGGACCGGTTTCTGGCATTCCAGCCGTCATCAGCCAGGCTTGCTTGAATCCAGTGGCAAAGTGAGCAAGGGACCCACGTCTGGGCATACCCCCGCCAACTTAGGGCGAACAAAGCGATACAAAAGGGGATGATGGACGGAACGTTTGAGCCAATCAAACACTCACCCCCAGTCAACTGATCTGGGTTTAATCCATCATCATTCTTTAGCTCACTCCACCACCCCAGTTCAGACATGGCCATATGCAAATCAGTCTGACCCTGTGCCTCATGGGAACAGTCCAGCCCGAACTGCCAAGCCATGTCTTCCCTGGACCGGAAACAAGCATCCTAGGACCGGTTTCTGGCATTCCAGCCGTCATCAGCCAGGCAAAGTGAGCAAGGGACCCACGTCTGGGCATACCCCCGCCATCTTAGAGCGAACAAAGCGATACAAAAGGGGATGATGGACGGAACGTTTGAGCCAATCAAACACTCACCCCCAGTCCACTGATCTGGGTTTAATCCATCATCATTCTTTAGCTCACTCCACCACCCCAGTTCAGACATGGCCATATGCAAATCAGTCTGACCCTGTGCACTATGCGAGTGAGCATGACATATGATACACTGTGAATGATGGGTAATGGTCAGACTCACTGTGTCTTACCATTGCATATCTACACGTGTCATGGAGGTCACAATTAGGTAACTGATCTTACATTCACACACTCTTGTCACAAGGTGTAGGCCTGTCTTGTGTACTCCTCAGGCCTATGATGTCTCCTTCAAAAATAGGATGGTGGACAACACATATGTTTATCAAAGTCATTTTAGTGATGGGGCCTTGAAACATTGTTCATTCACTGGGCAGGCCTGAGGGCTTATCACTGCGGAAACACTGGGCCCATCACAGAAATCACATGCATGTACAATCATAATGGTGGAACAGTGCATAGACATGCAAGACTCTACACATTATGGAATCAAAAGAAGGATGACATGTCCATCGTACATTTGGAAGATGTGTCCGAGGTGATTTAGCACAAATAGTGATAGATCCAGGCCTTGTACTCCTGTGCAGGATATCCACAACTCCATAGGGTGAATTTGAAAGCAGTACACACATTATTCACTACCTTCTGGCCAATCTACATTGTACATGTCACAAATGGGCATATGAACACTTAATGAACTATGACATTACATGGCACAGGGAATGTGTGTTCAGAGTTTGAGTGTCTCAAATCAGCAGTGTAACTGTATAACTGCTAAACCACAGTATGTCCTTTACATCATTGCATGCAGTCAGGGATCTGTGGAAATAAGGCTATACACCCATTGACGCGAAGTCATCATGCTAGGCAGTGTCTCACACATTTACATTACCCAGTCTCAGAACAACATGTGTGATTTTTGGCTTCAAATGAGCTGCACCAGTGTCTATGTTGCCATCCTCCCCACATACTCAAGTGCAATAAGTTCTAGGTCATGTATGGACCATGCTGTTGGCAAAATATTAATGTATGAACATTGGCTTGCACTCACAGGCACATACTACTGTACAGTAACATCATGTGAGCATTCTGAGCACTCTCAAACTTTTACTCATACACTTACCAGTACCTCTGGAGCACCATATAGCCGCCCGTACTGGCCAAGGACCTCGTCCACTAGGACCTCCAGCTCTGTGGTGAAGGGATGGGCCCTGATGTTCTCGGTTCGAGCCATGACTGGGTCCAGAGTAGAGGTACAGCAGCAGTTGGTGTAGATGAATTGCAGGCAGCAGTGTCTGAATGCAAGTGACAGGTGCGGCTATCTCACATACATTTATAGTCCCCTAGGGTTGTTTCAGTGGTACTCTGCTGATGCAATTGTCTGCCTGGTTTGCATCTTTCAATTGTGTCCAATGCCTGTGACCGCAGTGGCGGTGCACGCCTACCGCAAGTTTCAAAAGTGTATTGCACTACCGCGATGGTGGCTCCCATTGGCTGCAATGACATTCGCATAGGCGGTATCACACCGCGGGGACCAGGTGGTCTCTACCGCAATCTGGCATCTTTCAATTGTGGCCAATGCCCGTGACCGCAGTGGCGGTGCACGCCTACAGCGAGTTTCAAAAATGTATTGCACTACCGCGATGGCGGTTCCCATTGGCTGCAATGACATTCGCATAGGCGGTGTTACACCGCGGGGGCCAGGTGGTGTTTACCGCAATCCGGCATCTTTCAATTGTGGCCAATGCCCGTGACCGCAGTGGCGGTGCACGGCTACCGCGAGTTTAAAAAATGTATTGCACTACCGCGGTGGCGCCTCCCATTGGCTGCAATGACATTCGCATAGGCGGTGTCACACCGCGGGGGCCAGGTGGTCTCTACCGCAATCCGGCATCTTTCAATTGTGGCCAATGCCTGTGACCGCAGTGGCGGTACATGGCTACCGCACCTATGGACACATTGTGCTATAGCATTGTCACTTTGCAAATTGCATCACTGATCACTATACATTTACACTATATTCTTGCACCTAGTTGTAAAGTGAAATGAGAGTGTGACATTTAACTCTATGATGCCCACACATGTCATGTCAGTACACATGATTAAATGCATTGGTATGCACTTACTCACATGTCAAATTTAATCTTTGTGGGCATGTATACAGATTTGAGGTGAAACATGCAAATGTGTGAAATGGCAACTCATCCCACAGTCATGATGGACTGACCACATAATGGGCCTATATCACTGTATACAGTGCTGTATTTATATTGATAGTTGTCTAGCTTACACTCATTTTGTAATGATGGTGTGCTTAGTGAGACTTAAGCAAGAAGGTTGTGCAGTGACAGCAGCTACGTACAACTCAGCATTGTTGCTGTTTGCCACATGTGCTGTGTCAGCTACACACGGGGCTGGTGACACAAGATGTAGGAGTGTACCATATACCATTCACATAGTCTGATTCAGATTTGACAGTAGTTAGTATGTACATCCTGCCCACATGAATGAGTACAGTAGATCAAGGTGTCTGTGCATGTGACTTGTGCATAAAGCTGATTTCACGGTCCTGTCAATGTTGGGGATGTGTTAGTCATTATGTAAGATGTTTGCCACATCTCATCTGTGACTCATATTTACATGTGTCCTATTTCTGAATACGTAGGAGACGACCAACTGTGCATCGGCCTTTCCCAGTGCTGGGGAACATGGAGGATGAGGACATCATAAGGAGATTCCGTCTGAATCGCCTTACCCTTCAAGAGCTATGTGCTCAGTTGGAGCCCCATTTGAGGCCTCACAGAACATATCCAACAGATTTGACACCAACAGTAAAGGTGATGGCCGCACTGCATTTCTTTGCCACTGGTTCGTTTCAGTACACGGTGGCCATCACCGGTGGGATGTCTCAACCTATGTTCAGCACGGTGCTGCGTGATGTCCTGTCCGCATTGTTGACCTACAAGGACCGCTACATCCACTTTCCAAGGAGACATGAATTGGCAGATGTGTAGGGGGAATTTTATGACCTTGGTCACATATCTAATGTTGTTGGAGCCATTGACTGCACACAGGTTCGCCTAGTTCCACCACAGGCATGTGAGCACATCTACCGTAACAGGAAGAATTACCATTCCATTAATGTGCAAGTGGTATGCCAAGCGGATATGATTATCTCCCATGTATGTGCCAAATATCCGGGTTCTGCACATGACTCCTACATACTGCGTAACAGCATCATCCCACAATTGATGGAAAATCTGCATCCGAAGCATGCGTGGCTTGTTGGTGAGTAAGCTGTGTCAAGTAGTGTGCTATATGTGTGACATGCTGTTCTCCTCAACTATTTGTATTACAAACTTGGTCTTTGTTTCTCACAACTAGGTGACTCTGCGTATCCCAACCGGCCTTGGTTGCTGAGCCCACTGAGGAATCCAAGGACCCCAGGGGAAGTCCGCTTCAATGATGCACATGGGAGGACACGTCTTGTAGCGGAGCATGCTTTTGGACTTCTGAAGGCTAGATTTCGGTGTCTGGACAAGAGCGGTGGTGCACTACTCTACTCTCCCCAAAAAGTGTGTCAGATCATAGTTGCATGCTGCATGCTCCACAACCTGGCCTTGCGCTAAGAGATCCCCCCTGATTCTGGACGATGATGAGCAGCAGATGCCCCCTGCTGCAAATCCACACATGCCCAGTGACGATGATGGTGGAGAAGAGGAAGGTGTTGACCTGCGTCAACAGCTCATCGACAACTACTTCCCTTGAGTATAAGTTAACATTGAACAACTATGACATTGTCTGTTGGCTTTGCTGTTAGTGACGAAGCATAGATGAGGTGTTTGGATGCTGGCTGTTGTTGGCTCACTGCTAATGGCTGATGTATGTGGCACAGTGTATTGGTTTCCACTTACCTCATGTCTATGGTGATGGTGTTGGTCATTGTTATGTGTGATGAATCTTGTACGGTGTTGACTAGTGGTGTGTTGCTGCTGTAATGGCATCACCTGACAACTCAATGTCATCCTCTTGTGTCTTTCTAGGTTCCTTCGCCCCATCAATGTCTCGTCACAATCAGAGCTTGTGGTACATTGGAATCAGAGTTGACATTGTACATACTGTGATAAACATGGAACTGACACAAAGGCATAGGTGTGTAAATAGGGTTTATTTTCTATTAGATTGTGTTAAAATTAAAGTTGATGTAAGGTAATTTGTGCATAGTGAGTGTATGAGTTGTCAGTGATGGTAAAGGAGACAAATAGAGTAGTCCCCACATTAATGGAATTACACAGTCCAACAAACTCCTGCCTTCAACATGGCAATGTGGGATTCGATAATCAACAAAGTCAATGTTCAGTGCAACACATGTGCCATCATGGCTGGCTCAACGACTTGGCTTTGGTTGGTGCTTTGCCACATGATCCTCCCGTGGTGTTTCTCAGACAGCCCCTCTTGCTTTTGGCAGGGGGGCCTCTGCTGCAGGCTCAGAGGTGTCTGAGGAGTCATTGTCTTGCAACTCACCCATCTCTGTGGCCGCAGCTGAGGTGGTGTGTGTTTCAGCAGGCTGGCCACTGGAGGGGGGTTGAGCCGTCATTTGAGCAGCATGTATGCCCCTCAGAACACCCACAAGCTGGCCCATGAGATCCACAAGTTGTCCCATTAGTGTGTCCATGGACCTCTGCAGCAGGCGGAGCTCACACAGTTCTTATACAACCTGGCCCATCTGTCCCTGGTTCTGTTGATATGCACCAAGGACTCTTGCGATGGTACCCAGGGCTTCTGTCTCAGTGTCCTCATGTGATTGTCCCCCAGTTGCCCTCCCACCTGCCCTGCTGACACGGACCTGTGGCATTGGCTTTCGACGCACTCGCTCACTATCTCCGGCATCCTTGGCTTGTGTGGTGGTGTTGGTAATCACTGAGCCAGGGACAGTGTTGCAGGCAGCAGTGGTGATGGTGGAGGTGGCTGCAGCACAGGTCGTTGTAGCAGGGGTCAGCGTAGTGGTTGTCGCTGGTGTGTTGATAGTTGTGGTGGTGGGGACAATGAGGCCCTGAGACGGAGTGTGCCCTGGCAGTCCTGAGGGGCCAGGTTGTTGCTCCTCATCTCAGAAACGTAGAGAATCAGTATCCGAGAGTTCACGTTCCGGGGGTGGGGGGGGAGACTGGCTGTGCTGGTTGGTGGTGTTTTCACCAGCTGTTGCTTGGGGATCTCCTGTTGAACAGAGGTTAAATTGTCAGTTACGTGCACTCCACAACCTTGGTGTCACACTTTTGGATGTTACATTTGATACGCCAAACATTTTACATTACAATCACTTGGTATTGGTAAAAGATTATCAGCATCATGACATGATGTTGAGGTACATACATTACTTGTCATTAGTGTGACATGTAAATAACAACCATGTGACACATACAGATAGTGTGTTTACAAGGACATGTCATCATCTACCAACTTGGTGCACATCAACTTTGGTGTATGCGTGGATTTAGTTGACTTTTCAGAGAATCTGTTTCAGCTATGCCAAAACCTAACAATTTAATTATTTATATGTTCTTTCAAATCATGTGGTTTTGTTTGTTTGACAGATTGACCGTGCATGTGTTGTGTTGCTATGAACCGTCATGCTTTCAAACCATGGCACTTAAACATTGCATTCTGTGCTTTGCATGATTGGGCCCTGATCTTATTTCGCATGTGACTTGGTGAGTCAAAGTGTAATTTCTGTGACAGTTACATGTGCTTAGTTGTGTGCACACTGGATGCGACATTTGAATCTATACAGAGTTGGCTAACATGTGAGGGATGTGGTGGTGATATCGCTCCATGCATTTTGAGAAGGATGACAGGGTGCATGCACTGTCTATCTACCTGTTAGGTAGCACAGTAGAGAGAAATGGCTGCCACATGGTTGGGGGGGGGTTCCATCCTGGTCAGGGGTGATGCAAGTGAGCATGAGAAGGCTACCTACCTGTAAGGTGAAGGAGAGCAATGAAATGGCTGCCACATGGTTCTGGGTGGGGGGGAGTGTTACATACTGCTCAGGGGTGATGCAAGTGAGTATGAGAAGGCTACCTACCTGTAAGGTGAAGTGGAGCAATGAAATGGCTGCCACATGGTTCTGGGTGGGGGGAGTGTTCCATCCTGCTCAGGGGTGATGCAAGTGAGCATGAGAAGGCTACCTACCTGTAAGGTGAGGAGAGCAATGAAATGGCTGCCACATGGTTCTGGGTGGGGGAGTGTTACATCCTGCTCAGGAGTGAGACAAGGGTGCCTGGTGGGAGTTGTAGTGCTGGCTGCCTGTATACACCCCCCCTCCCTGTTAAGAAGGCTACCTCCCTGTGAAGTTGAGCACAGGAAGGGAATAGGTTATACAAGGCTCTTGGGTGTGGGGAGTGTTCCATCCTGCTCAACTTTGGGACAAGGGTGCCTGGTGGTAGTTGTAGTGCTGGCTGCCTGTACACACACCCCCCTCCCTGTTAAGAAGGTTACCTCCCTGTGAAGTTGAGCAGAGGAAGGGAATAGGTTACACATGGCTCTTGGGTGGGGGAGTGTTCCATCCTGCTCAGCTGTGGGACAAGGGTACCTGGGGGGAGTTGTAGTGCTGGCTGCCTGTACACACACCCCTCTCCCTGTTAAGAAGGCTACCTCCCTGTGAAGTGGAGCAGAGGAAGGGAATAGGTTACACATGGCTCTTGGGTGGTGGGAGTGTTCCATCCTGCTCAGCTGTGGGACAAGGGTGCCTGGTGAGAGTTGTAGTGCTGGCTGCCTGTACACACACCCCTCCCTGTTAAGAAGGCTACCTCCCTGTGAAGTGGAGCATAAGAAGGGAATAGGTTACATATGGCTCTTGGGTGGGGGGAGTGTTCTATCCTGCTCAGCTGTGGGACAAGGGTGCCTGGTGGGAGTTGTAGTGCTGGCTACCTGTACACATACCCCCATGGAAATATTGCTAGCTACCTTTGAGGTGAATCAGAGGAAGGAAATGGTAGATATGGGAGACATGTGTTGGGAAGAGTGTGTTGTACGTAAGTGCATTTAGGTCTAGGAAGTGTAGCTTTATAGTTGTGCAAGACAGTACATGGCAGTGTGATGGGATACATTTGTTGATACTTACCAGCCCCCACTCCCCCAGCTATTCCTGTGAGACTCTCTGGATGCAGTATGGCAAGCACCTTCTCCTCCCATTCAGTGAATGTTAGTGGTGGAATGGGAGGGCCACTGCCAGTCCTCTGAGCCGCCTCATGGTTCCTGTTGGCATGAGGTCATGCCACCTCTTCTTGATGTCACGCAGTGTGCGCCGGGTGGTCCCTTCTGCATTGACTTTGTTGACTATTCTTTCCCACATTTGATTTTTTCTGACTAGCGGTGTCTGTTGGACCATGCTTCCAAACAAATGTGGTTCTACCCTAATTATCTCGTCTACCATCACTGATCACTCATTGTCTGTGAATTTGGGCATTGTTTTCTGTGTTATGGTGTGTGATGTGCAAATAGGTGACAAGTGCAGGTGGGAAGGTGGTGGTGGAGATGTGTAAGGTGTGCTTTGGTGTTGTTGGTGTGGGTGGTTGTGATGGTGTGATGTGTGATGATTTGCCTCTCCTTTCTGCTGTGGTGTTTGGCCCTTCACTGCTGGAGTTGTGCAAAGGATGCTGGTCAGGGAAGGGGTTGGTTTTATACTCGGCTATGTGGGTGTGTCCAAATGGGGTATTCATGTCAGGTGTGTTCTCTATGTTGACCTCTGATTTGTTTGTTTTTCAATGCTATGGGGGTGTGTCATTAGGGTGTGTCAAAGGTTTTTGAAGGGAGCAGAAAAAATCAGCCACACTTGGAGGCCTTGTGGTGTGGTTGCATTCAACCGTCATTCTTCTTTCCGTGCGACCGCAGCGGTCTGAACGCAATGATCGTTCCGCCAGCTCTGCCATTCATCTTTTCGCGCGACCGCAGCGGTTGGAAAAGAATGATCGTTCTGCCTGCTCCGCCATATTATCATAATTTCACTTGCGGTCATTCCGCTTGTGGATCGGCGTTTTTGGTGCTTTCCGCAGCATTTCCGTCCGCCACGGTCGGATTTTCTGGTTTTCCGGACGTGGCGGATGGCTTTTTGTGGAATCCGACCGGCGCTGTCGGATTTTGCAATCATTGCATCGTAATGTGACCGCCTGTTTTGCTGCGGAACATGCAGGTGTTTTTTTTCTGCAACCACGGCGGTCGGAGGGCTCTTCCATCCGCCATCGTAATGACCCCCTCAGTTTTTATTGACTGCACCCCCTTACTGTTGTCACGCCTTGACCGCCAATTTATGGGTTCGTACAATAATGAGGTCTTTGTAGTGGGTTTATGATGAATTGGCAAAATGGTGCATGACACTCTAAGATCAGCACCCACAGGATAAAAGCCTAACAGAGCCATTCATTCCCTAACTCCTCAAGTTCTACCAGCACCATATGTAAACGGCATGACTTGGAAAGCGTTGCACTCTTATTTGTACGAGCTGAGCCTTGAAAATATTTTGAATGTAAAAGATTCAACAAACATCATGTTAGAATATGATAAGGTTGCACTCAATATTCAAGAAAATGTATTTCTTTAACATGCAAAAGTGTTTACCTTTAATACATCAGAATATTTGGACAGTATTCATTAAAAATAACTGGTTAAATACATGAACTGAGAAACAGTCACTCACATAACGGGAGCAGCTAGGCGCACTATGGATAAAATGCAGGCCAGTTCCACTGAAATAAATACATAAATGTTTGTACAGTACATTCATTCCTGCATTGTGCCCCCAAATGCTGCTAGTTTTTTAAAGGTTTTATATAGCATGAACTCGGAGAGCTTTACACGAGCACCAGTTGCATTACACAGACACATTCATTTTATTTTAAGATATGGGGAGATTAAGTGATTTACCCAGGGTCACAGTATGTTGAAAATGCACAGCTTGCCAACATTTTCCCTTGGAGGCTAACACTGCCTCTCTCTCCCCTCAGTCTTACTGGGAGAGGAGGGAAGGCAAAGTGCATTTTGGGTTAGCTATTTATAATACAAATCTTTCAGTAAAGACTAGCCGCCCCTGGGTTTACTGTTCTGGATGCTCTCAAATTACAGCGTGATAACAACCTCTTACCCAGAGGCATCAGGTTAAATACAGACTCGCTGGAACAATTGCTCAATTATTACATGCAAATCATTGGTTATAATGAAGACATTTCAGAAGCTTTTCTGGGGGGCGAGCACAAAAAATAAAATTGATGCGAGCCTGGACTCGAAATCGGCTACTCTGTTCCAAAGGTGGAAGCACTGCCATCGCCACACCATGTCTGCAACTTTTTGCAGTCCCCTTAAATTAACAGAGCAAGCAGCAGCTATAGAAGCTGCGAGGTCTGTGATCTACAGCATATCTAACATACCCGTGGCAGAATAGCTGCTCTTCTGTCTGGCATTACAAAATCACCACCACTGCTCCTCGCACTTTGCCAAGAAAGTGACAGTTTTGTCGCCACTCATCATCATGTGTTTAAGCATGGGCTCTTTGTGACGTATGCGCTATGTCGAGTGTGTGTGTGCTAAAAGAAGACCGTGTGCGTGCGCCCACGCATATTAGAGGGAAATATGCTCGCCAGGTAATCGTACCCAAAAGACAGTGCAAACCTCAAACATTGGCTAAAACACACATTTTCCTCACCATTCTGTGATGAAAAGATCTGGAATCCGTACGGAGCCACAAATGTCCTACCCAGCCGCTGTCCATGCAGGTAACAGCAGTGGGGCCATGTAAGGGGGGATTTCGCGGGACGATGCAGAGGGATAATTAAACAAATAATACATTTTCCCTCAGCATCGTCCTTCGAAATCCCCCCTTACACGGCCCCACCGCCCCACCACAGTTACCTGCACAGACCGCGGCTGGTCCTACCATCCAGTGTTCCCTCACGTCTCCTGATAAAATGACACCTCACTTGTGTGGGTGGGCGTAGCACCTGTCACAAGAAAGGGCCAAACCCCAACTTGGACAGGCACCTTTTTCCATTCAAAACTTTTTTTGCAATTTGGGTGGCTGTGGGTTTTGGCCCTAGATTTGCCGTAATCTATGGAAAACCTACCAACCTTGCATGTTTCTGAACATTTAACATCAGGGAGAGCCCAAGGTTGCATGAGTTGTGTGGTCCTCAACCGGTAATTAAAAATCCCAATCAGTAGAACAGGTGCTATTCAGTCTTAAAGATTTCAGTAAAAATAACACCAAAAAGCTCAAAGCACCTATTGTGGATATCTAGTTGTTCTGGACCGGGACAAAGTCACAAGTTTAAGCTGGCTGCGATGGTGCGCGGGCCGGCTACATTGACCCAGTTTGGCCCTCTGAACAATGTACCTTAAATTCTGGTCTGTTGTGCGTTGCGAGGATCCGTTTTGCAGAACCGATGGGCTTGCGATGCGAAGTCCGGCATTGAGGATGCGTCGTGCACTTGGGGTGATGCATCGGTTCCGAGGAGCTGCAAGGCTTCGATGCGAAATTTGGCATGGTGGTCGAGGCTGCCGTTGATGAGGGATGCAAGTGTCTGCCTTGAGGATGTGCCGCACAGTGGCGGCTCAGATGAGGTAATCGGCTGCGATGCAGGTCTTTGCGACGAAGCCGATCCATGCCACAGCAATGTGCTGGTTCGGCTCAGGCTTGCACCACACACCAGAGAAGATGCATCAGTTCCACTGGATCCACAGAGGAAAGACAAGGAGATGATGGACGGAGCGCTGAAACTTTTCAGACACTCACCCCCAGTCACAGATCTGGGTTGAATCCATCATCGTTCTTTAGTTCACTGCCACCCCAGTTCAGATACAGCTATATGCAAATCAGTCTTGACCCTGTGCCTTATGGGAACAGTCCAGCCCGAACTGCCAAGCCATGTCTTCCTTGGACCGGAAACAAGCATCCTGGGACCGGTTTGGGGGTAACACCCCTCATCAGCCAGGCTAGCTTGGGTCCGGTGGCAAAGTGAGCAAGGGACCCACGTCTGGGCATACCCTGCCAACATCGGGCGAACAAAGCAAAGACAAGGAGATGATGGATGGAGCGCTGAAACTTTTCAGACACTCGCCCCCAGTCACAGATCTGGGTTAAATCCATCATCGTTCTTTAGCTCACTTCGCCACCCCAGTTCAGAGGCTGGCAGAGCAGCTTAGCCCACTTTCAAGGGTTCAGGACTAAGGTGGCACCACTTGGCAGGGTAGACACCCAGATGGCAGAGTCCAGGTGCTAAGTTCAATTTTGTTGAAATCACTTTGAGGTCATGGGTTCAACAGTTGCAGGCCCAGTCCATCTCACCTATGCAAGAGGGCAGGAGGCAGCAGGTCAGCATAGCAGGGCAGCAGTCCTTCAGAGCAACAGTCCCGCAGAGTGGCTGTCATTTCAGCAGCACATATGTCCTTCTTCCTGGCCGAGTATCCACAGGTCCAGAAGTGTACTGAAGAGGTAGGGTCTGAGGTCCAATATTTAAACCTGATGCTCTTTCTCTGGAACGTGAGAGAAGCTTCTAGAGGTTTCCCTTTAAAGTCACCAGACAGCCTGCTTTCCCCGTCCTGACTCCAGCCTAACTACAGGGGTTATGCAGACCTTTGTGTGGAAGCAGGATACAGTCTATTCAAGTGTAAGCATGGCTGGGCCCAGCTCTGCCCTTCATTCCTGCCAGTGATAGCACATCCAGGCACACCTAAGCCCTATATTGTGTGGGGCTATGGAGAAGGAATACACAAAGACCAACTGTCAGCTACACCCAGTCATGTGATCCAAGACAGACTACAGGCACTAAATGGCTAAGGCAGGAAAGTGCCAACTTTCTAAAAGTGACATTTCAGAACTGTAGTTTAAAATCCAACTTTACCCTAAGTCTCCCAATGACAATAGCACCATATTTGTCTGGCTGGGCCAAGCCCCCTCAACAGGAAAGGGACCAAAATGCACCATGAACACGTCACCTTTTTGCTAAGCCCGGGCGGAGCAGGCGAAGTTGCTCTACGCGGAGCTCCACGGAGTTAGGCAAAAACTCCGTGGAGCTCCGTTCCGCGCCTCCACCCCCCTCAATAAATATTTATAAAATAAAAATAAAAATGAAGGTAAATAAAACACACTTACCTTTAGTGCGGCGTCTCCGGGCTGCCCTCCTCCCCCTCACCGTGGTCCTGCAGAATCCCCTACGTCAGATGTACGTCGTCGTAGGACTGCGCTGAGGAGTCTGAGGTTTTGCATGAACTTCGCGTTTTCCGCGGAACGCGGAGTATGCAAACATCCGCAAGCTCCGCCAGCGGAGCGGAGGTTCCTGCCCAGGGTTACTTTTTGCACTGAAAACCAACCTTTTTTCTTTGCAATTTGGGTAGCTATGGATTTTGGGACCTAGCTCAGCTGGCACCTAGGAAACCTGCCAAACTAGACACCTGGGATAGTACAGGGCAACATTACTTGCACGACTCTCACTAGGTAATTTTACCCAAAAACCTTTGCAAACCTCAAACTTTGGCTAAAACACATATTTTCCTCACATTTCTTTGATGGAAACTTCTGGATTCTGTGAAGAGACCCCAATTTCTGACCACCCAGTGTTACCCCAAGACTCCTGCTAAATTAGGTACCTCACTTGTCTGGGTAGGTCGAGCCCCTGTGGGAGGAAAGGGCCCAAAATGGAACAAGGACACGTCACCTGTTTCCAAAGGAAACCAACCCTTGCTTTGCAATTTGGGTGCCTGAGGAATTTAGGCCCTAGCTATGTTGGCACCTTGGGAAACATAGCAGACCTGCACATTTCTGAAAACTAAACACTCTCGAGAGTCCAGGGTAGCATGACTTGAACGGCTTTCATCAGGTAATTTTATCCAAAAGCCTTTGCAAACCTTAAATTGTGGCTAAAACACACATTTTCCTCATAATTCTGTGATGGAAAGTTCTGGAATCTGTGGATAGCCATCAATGTCCTCCCACCCAGCATTCCCCTAAGTCTCCTGATAAAAATGACAACTCACTTGTGTGGGTGGGCCTTGTGCCCTCATCAAGAAAGTTCCAAAACCCAACATGAACACGTCAATAGTTTCCACTGAAAACTAACCCTTTTTTTGCAATTTGGATAGCAGTGGATTTTGGCCCTAGCTCAGCCAGAATCTAGGGACACCTACCAAACGTGCACATTTCTGAAAACAAAACACCCTGGAGAGTCCAGTGTCGCATGATTTGTCTGGCTCTCACTAGGTAATTTTACCCAGAAGCCCTTGCAAATCTCAAACATTTGAGAAAAACACACATTTTCCTTACATTTGTGTCACAGAAAGTTCTGGAATCTGCAAAGAGATACAAATTTCCTACCGCACAGCGTTCACCTAAGTCTTCTGTTAAAAATTGTGCCTTACTTTTGTGGGTGGGCCTAACAATTGCCACAGGAAAGCACCCAAATCGCAACAAGGACATGTCACCTTTTTCCACGGAAAACCAGCACTTGTTTTGCAATTTAGGTAGCTGTGTATTTTGGGCCCTAGCTCATCCTAGCAAAACATTTCAAACCTGCACATTTCTGAAAACTAGACACCTGGGAAGGTCTAGGGTGGCATGACTTGCATGGCTCTCAGCATGTAATGTTACCCATCAGCCCTCACAAACCACACATTTACCTCACATTTCAGTGATAGAAAGTTCCGGAAATGTGAGGAGCCACAGATTTCCTACCACCAACTGTTTCCCCAAGTCTCCAGACCAGGGGCTAGGCCCTCTCATGTGCCGGAGAGCCTAGCTCCTGGGACAAGAAAGGGCCCAAGATGCAACATAGACATGTTATCCTGTTCCATTCAAAACCAACCCTTCTTTTGCAATTTTGGTAGCTGTGGCTTTGGCCAGTGGGTCAGCAGGCACCGAGGGAAACCTACCAAACCTGCACATTTCTGAAAACCTGACACCCGGCAGAGTCCAGGTTGTTGTGACTTGCATGGCTATCACCAGGCAATTTTACCAATAAGCCACTGCAAACTTTGGCACAAAACATACATGTTCCTCATATTTCTTTGTCAGAAATGTCTGGAACCTACAGGGAACCACTAAATTCCTTCCACCCACCATTCCCCCCAAGTTTCAAGGTTAAATTGGAACCTTAATTGTGTGGGTGGGCCTAGTCCCCGTGGCAGGGAAAGGGTCCAAGATGCATCATGCACATGTCACCTTTTAATACCGAAAATCATCCCTTAAATTTACAATTTTGGTAGCTGTGGATTTTGGGCCCTAGCTCAGCTGGCACTTCGGGAGACCTACCAATCCTGCACATTTCTGAAAACTACCCACCCAGGAAAGTTCAGTGGGGCATGACTTGCTTGGCTCTCACCTGTTCATTTTTCCCAAAAGCCCTTTAAACCCTCAAACTTTGGCTAAAACACACATTTTTCTCTCATTTCTGTGACAGACAGTTCTAGAATCTGTGGATAGCCACCAAGTTTACTGCCACCCACCATTCCCCCAAGTCTCCCCATGAAAACGCTTCCTCACTTGAGTGAAGCAGCCCAGCCCCAGAGACAGGAAAGGGCATAAAATGCAGCATGGAGCCTTTTCCTCAGAAACTGTCCTTTTGTTTGCAATTTGAATTGTTGTTGGACCCTAGTTCAGCCAGCATCTAGGGAAATCTACCAATCCTGCACATTTCTGTAGACTAGACACCCGGAAGAGTACAGGGTGGAGTGACTTGCATGGCTCTCACCTGGAAATTTTACCCAAGAGCCCTGGGGAACCTCATGCTTTGCCTCAAATAACACACTTTTTCTTTGCATTTCTGAGAGAAAGTTATGAATTCTACAGGGAGCCACAAATTTCCTACCACCCAGCGTTCCCCAAAGTCTCTCAAAAATGACACCTCACTTGTGTGGGTGGGCCTAGCCCCTGCCACATGAAATGGTAAAAACCCAAATTGGACATGCCACCTTTTTCCACTGATAAACAACTCCTTTTTTGCAATTTGGGTAGATGTGGATTTTGGCTCTAGTTTACCCGCACCTAGGGGAACCCACTAAACATGCACATTTCTGATAACTTTACACAGAGGAGAGTCCAGGGTGGTGTGACTTGTGAGGCTCTCACCAGGAAATTTTACCCAGAAGCCTTTGCAAACCTCAAACTTTGGCTAAAAACATAAATTCTCCTCACATTTCTGTGATAGAAAGTTCTGGAAACTCCAGGGAGCCACAAATTTCCTACCACCCTGTGTTCCCCTAAATATCCTGATAAAACTTAAACCTCAGTTGTGTGGGTGGCCTAGCTACGGTGTAGAAAAGGGCCGAAACGCAACATGGACACATCTCCTATTTCTACTGAAAACTAACCCTTTTTTTTCAATTTGAGTAGCTGTGGGATTTGGTTCTAGCTCAGCCGACACCTATGGAAATCTACCAAATCTGCATATTTCTGAAAGCTAGACATCGGGGAGAGTCCAGAGTGGGGTGATTTGCATGGCTCTCACCAGGTAATTTTACTCAAAAGCCCTTGCAAATATCAACCTTTGGGTAAAAACACATTTGCCTCACATTTCTGTGATGGAACGTTCTGGAATCATGGGGGAGCCACACATTGCTACCACCCACCATTCCCGCAAATCTCCCAATAAAAATGGCACCTCACTCTTGGTGCTGGGCCTTGCCTCCCCGGGATAAGACAGGGCTCAAAATGCGACATGGACACATCCCCTTTTTCCACTGAAAAACAAACGTTTTTTTTGCAATTTGGGTAGCTGTGGATTTTAGCCCTAATTTAGCCGGCACTGGGGGAAACCAACCAAACCTGCACATTTCTGAAAACTTGACACCGGATAGAGTCCAGGGTGGCATGACTTGCGTGGATCTCACCAGGTAATTCTACCCAGAAGCCCTTAAAAACCTCAAACTTTGGCAAAGACACACATTTTCCTCCTATTTCAGTTAGTGAAAGTTCTGGAATCTGTGGGGAGTCACATACTTCCTACCACCCAGTGTTTCCCCAAGTCTCCTGATGAAAATGGTCCCTCACTTGTGTGGTTGAGACGAGCGCCAGTGACAAGAAATGGTCCAAAACGTAACATGGACACATCTCCTTTTTCCACTGAAAACCAACCCTTTCTTTGCAATTTGTGTGGCTGTGAATTTTGGTCCCTAGCTCAGCCTTCACCTAGGAAAACCTGACACCATGCACATTTCTGAAAACTAGACACCCGAGAGAGACCAGGATAACATTACTTGCATAGTTATAACCAGATACTTTACTCAGAAGCCCTTGCAAACCTAAAATGTTGGCTAAAAACAAACATTTTCCTCACATATCTGTATTGAAATGTTCAGTAGTCTCCGGGAAGTCACAAATTTCCTACCACCAACTGTTTCTCCAAGTCTTCAGATAAACGTGGTACCTCACTTGTGTGGGTGGGCCTAGCGCCTGCTACAGGAAAGGCCCAAAATGCAACAAGGACACATCTCCTTTTTCCACTGAAACCAATGTTTTATTTGCAATTTGAATAGCTGTGGATTTTGAGCTCTAGCTCAGCCAGCACCTAGGGAACCCTAACAAACCTGCATATTTCTGATACCTAAGCACCATGATCTATGGTAGCATGATATCCATGGCTCTAACCAGATAATTTTACCGAATTTGCCCCTGCAAACCTCAAACTTTGGCTCAAAACACCGATTACAAAATACCGATTTTAGTTGATAACACTTGCAAACCTTAAACTTTGGATGAAAACACACATTTTCCTCACATTTCAGTGACCCAAATTTCTGGAGTCTGTAGGGAGCCACAAATGTCCTACCACCCACCATTCCTGCAAGTCTCCCAATAAAAATGGTACCTCACTTGTGTGTGTGTGTGTGTGGCGCTAGCCCTGGCAATAGGAAAGGATCTTAAAATGCATCATGGACACTTCACCTTTTTCCACTGCAAACCAACCTCTTTTTGCCATTTGGGCTACTGTGTATTTTGGGCCCTAGCTCTGGCGGCACCTACGTAAACCTACCAAACATGCACATCTCTAAAAACTAGACACTGGGATAATCCAGGATGACATGACATGCGTGGTTCTCACCAGGTAATTTTATCCAAAGACCCTTGCAAATCTCAAACTTTGGCCAAAAACATACAGTTTCCTCATACTTCTGTGATGGAAAGTTATGGAATCTGCGTGGAGTCACCAATTTCCTACCAACGAGAGTTCCAATAAGTCTTCCAATAAAAATGGCAGGTCACTTGTGTGGGTAGGCCTGATGCCCCCAAAAAGAAAAGGCCAAAATCCAACATGTACATGTCTCTTTTTTTCCACTGAAAACCAACCCTTTTTTTGCAATTTGTGTAGCTGTGGATTTTGGCCCCAACTCAGCCAGAAACTGGGGAAACCTACCAAATGTGCATATTTCTGAAAGCTAAACACCCGGAAGAGTCCAGTATTGCATGACTTGCGTGGCTCTCACCAGGTAGTTATACCTAAAAGCCCTTGCAAACCTCAAACTTTGGCTAAAAGCACATATTTCCCCCAAGTTTCTGTGATGGAGAGTACTGGAATCTGCGGGGAGCCCCCAATTTCCTACTACTCATCATTTCTGCAAGTCTCCTAATGAAAATGGTATCTCACTTGTGGAGGTGGGTCTAGCCTGAGGACAGGAAAGGGCCAAAAATGCAACGTGGACACGTCCCCTTTTGCCACTGAAAACCAATCCTTTTATTTGCTATTTGGGTATCTGTGGATTTTGGGCCCTAGCTTATCTGGCACCAAGGGAAACATATCAAACCTGTACAATTCGGAAAACTAGATACCAAGTAGGAGCCTGGGTGGCATGACTTGCATGGCTCTCACCAGATAATTATTTTCCAAAAGCCCTTGCAAACCTCAAACTTTAACTGAAAACAAATATTTTCCTCAAATTTCTCTGCCGGAAAGATCTAGAATCTGTGGGGAGCCACATGCTTCCTACCACTCACTGTTCTGCCAAGTCTTCTGACAAAAATGGTACCTCACTTGTGTGGGTGGTCCTAGCCCCCACAACAGGAAAGGGCCCAAAATGCAACATGGACAGGTCACCTTTTTCCACAGAAAACTGACCCTTATTTTGCCAATCGTGGGTGCTATGGATTTTGGGCCCTAGCTCAGCTGGAACCTATAGAAGCCTACCAAACCTGCCCATTTCTGAAAACTAGACACCCATGAGTTGCGTGGTTCACCCGGTAATTTTATCCAGAAGAACTTGCAAACCTCAAACTTTGGCTAAAAACACACATTTTCCTCTCATTTCTGTGATGGAAAGTTCTGGACTCTGTGGGGAGCCACGAATTTCATACCACCCAGCATTCCCCCAAGGCTCAAGATAAAAATTGACCTCACTTGTGTGGGTACGCATGGCCTCCGCAACAGGAAAGTACCCAAAACTCAATAGGAACAAGTAACCTTTTTCCAGTGAAAATCAACCCTTATTTTCCAGCTAGTGTAGCTATGGATTTTGGCCCTAGCTCAGCTGACACCTCTGGAAGCCTACCAAACCTGCCCATTTCTGAAAACTAGACACGAGGGAGTGCAGGGTTGCTTGACTTGTGTGGCTGTCACCTGGTATTTTTTACTGAAAATCGCTTGTAAACCTCAAACTTTGGCTAAAAACCCACATTTACCTCACATTTCTGTGACGGTAAGTTCTGTAGTCTGTGGGGAGCCACACATTTTCTACCACCCAGTATAGTATTCTGATAAAAATTACACCTCACTTGTGTGGGTGGGCTTAGAGCCCGCATCAAGGCAGGGCCAAATCCCGAAATGGAAATGCCACCGTTTTTGACTGAAAACCAACCCTCTTTTGCAATTTGGATAACTGTGGATTTTGGCCTAAGCTCAGCTGGAACCTGGGGAAACCTAACAAGCGTGCAAATTATTGAATACTAAACCTCTGGGAGAGTTCAGTGTTGCATGACTTGCATGGCTTTCACCAGATAATTTTATATATGGAATCCAGACATATTTACAAACTTGGCAAAAGGGATTACCATTCCCTGTGTAGCGTTGCTCGAGCTGAATATGTTAACAACACTATTACATCGACACTTAATAATCCCAAAGTTTTGTTCAAAATAGTAAAGGAGCTTTCAGGTGCAACCTGCCAACCGGCACCACCCGTGCTCAATGAAGTTCAATGCGAGGACTTGGCAAAGTTCTTTATTGGCAAAGTAGAGAAAATCTACACAGAACTAAATGCAGTTACAAATAATGTGGAGCAGCAAGCAAAGATCGCTCCCTCCACGTCAGGCTGTGCTACTCTACTGGGGACCCATAGCACCGTGCCAACTAACACGCTAAAAAACTGGATGCCTCTGGACATCCCTTCCTTCAGCCGCATCTTAAATAGCCTTAAATCTGGCTCACCAAACGATCCTCTTCCCATCTCAATTCTTCAAAAACTGGAACCATCTTCACTCAAACTCATCATAGAGTTGCTTAATGCGTCACTGAAGGAAGCAATCTTACCATCTGCATGGAAACATGCCATGGTTCTCCCCCTTCTGAAAAAACCCAATGCTGATCCGGCTGAACCCTCCAACTTCCACCCGATTTCGCTACTTCCTGCCTTTTCTAAAGTTCTAGAAAAGCACGTCAACCAACAACTAACGCAGTTTGTAGACTCCCAAAACATCTTACATGCATCACAATCTGGTTTTAGAGCGGGGTTTTCTATAGAAACCACGCTCCTGGGAGTTACTGAAACTCTGCGCCATCATCTTGACATGGGTGAAACAGTGGCACTCATACTGCTTGATTTGAGTGCCGCTTTTGACACTGTGTCACACACTGCCCTACTAGAAGCTCTACAATCTTTGGGCATTGTTGGTTCAGCATTCAAATGGCTTAAGGATTTTTTGACCGGCCGGACTTTTCAGGTTTTTTCCCCGTCTACTAGCTCCAAGTCCCACGCTTCTCCTTACGGAGTACCGCAGGGTTCGATCCTCAGCCCATTATTGTGTAATATCTATGTTAGCCCTCTAGCCACAATAGCGGAAGAAGCTGGGCTGTCTATCTTCTCGTATGCTGATGATACCCAGCTTATCTTCTCTTTGTCCACCAATGAGGCATCTATGGTATCATCTCTCCAGGTTGGGCTACAAAAGATAGCTAGCTGGATGCACACCAATCGGTTGAAACTAAACGGTGGAAAAACTGAAGTTCTCATTTTTGGGAAAAACAAAGATCTCTGGGGCCCCCGTCATTGGCCTCCTCAAATGGGCGATCTGCCTCAACCGGTGCAATCAGCTCGCAATTTAGGCATAGTTATAGATGACCAGTTATCTATGAGGCAGCAAGCAGTCAAGGTCGCCTCAACCTGCTTCACCATCCTGAAATGGCTCAGAAAAATACTCTGTATGTTGCCTAGTCCCAGACAAAGAACAGTGATCAAGGCCTTGATTACGTCCAGGCTGGACTATGGCAACGTCCTGTACTTAGGAGCCAATAAGGAGGTGGTTCGAAAACTTCAGGTAGTGCAGAACTCCGCGGCCAGACTGCTCTGCCATGTACCTAAAAAGGCCTCCATCTCAGGTTCTCTCCGTGACCTTCATTGGCTTAAGATAGAGAATCGTACCAAATTCAAGGCCCTATGCTATATGCATAAGATCAAATCGGGCACAGCGCCTCAGTATTTGAGTGCCTTAGCCCATCCTTATCTTCCTACACGCCTTCTTCGATCCTCTTCTCAGGCCAAATTTCTAGTCCCCAGGATCAAACGGACGCGTTTGGGTGGCCGATCTTTTGCTTACCTGGCGCCGCGACTATGGAATTCGCTCCCCACGCCTCTCCGGCACGAAACCAGCTATAGCAACTTTCGCAAAGGCCTAAAAACTTGGCTATTTAACCAGTAGATGTCCTCCTTTTCTCTCGCGTTCTGTCTGTTAGCACCGGGAAACCTCCGGGTAGCTGTGCGCCTTATAAAATTAATAATAATAATAATAATATAGAAGCACTTTCAAACCTCAAACTTTGGCTTAAAACAGACATTTTTCCTAATATTTCTGTGACAGAAAGTTGTGGAATCAGCAGGGAGCCACACATTTTCTATCAACCAGTGTCCCCCCAAGATTCCAGATGAAAATGATTTCTCACTTGTGTAGGGGGGCCGGGACAGGAAAGTACCCAAAATACAACAAGAACACGTAACCTTTTTCCACTGAAAATTAACCCTTATTTTCCAGTTAGTGTAGCTGTTGATTTTGGCTCTAGCTCAGCCGACACCTCTGGAAGCCTACCAAACCTGCTCATTTCTGAACCCTAGACACATGAGAGAGTCCAGGGTTGTGTGACTTGCGTGGCCCTCACCAGGCACTTTTACTGAAAATCGCTTTCAAACCTTAAACTTTGCCTAAAAACCTTCTGTTGAAAGGTGGATTATTAGTAGGGGTAAGTATGCCCCTACCACTAGCATAAGACAACCAACGCAATATAAGGTCCAGTCATGGCCTTAATACATTAGCCCCTGGCTCAATCCTTGGTAGCTGGCTGCGAGCAGGCAGGCTTAACTCATGAGACAGGTATGTAAAGCATTTAAAAACACCAATATATTAAATAAGTAACACACAACACATAATAAAAATCCCACACCAATTTATAAAAGTAGGAAATATTTTTATCTTTAAAATGACACCAAAATGCCAAAAATGCAATATAGGGAACCGGAGATATGAATTTTTAAAGACTGAACACTTTCTACTGCTTAAAAACTTAGCGTCAACTTCGGACATCTGGTTGCGCTTGACTGGGATAAAGTTAAAGTTTAAGGCCGACCGCGATGGACTCCTACACTAAGCGGGTGGCCCCGGTTAAAATTTTTCCATCGCTCTTAGAAACTTTCCTGGAGGATTTTCTGTCGATGGCAAGCAAAGCACTTTCAGGCTGGATTTGCAACGGGTTCGCTGGCTTGGTTCAGCGGAAGCTCTCGGTCAACTCCTGGAACTCCTGGGCTCCAGAGCTTTCAGCGAGACGAACCTGAAATCCAGGTCGGGTCGGGGTTGAAGGTAGTCGGCTTGACTCTCAACGTCGGGTCGGTCCACTTGCGGAGATTTTTCCATAAGTTGTTCCAAACTTCTGGAACATCTTCCTGAAGTTCCTCTTGAGGGTTCAAACTGTCCGAAACACAAATCAAATGGTCTAGAAGCTCTGAGATGGCCCTTGGAAGTTTGGGACTACAATTCCCACAATGCACCTGGCCAAATCCTTAAATGTCCACTAGACATACTCCAGGCTGGGGACTTCTTGAGGGAGATGGTGCAGGGAGCTCTGTTAACCTGTTGCTGTCAGGTATTCCACTCCTTAATTATTTTTGAAGCAAGGCAAAGTCCTCAGGGCTGTAGTTCCAAGTGTGCAACAGGAGCAGTCCTTCAGATTACAATCCTTTGGGGTGCAGACCAGGGTTCCAGCAGGGCAGTCCTTCTTGTAGTTTCAGGCAGTAAATCAGAGTTTGCTATGCAGCTCTCACATATTTATTCAATGATCTGGGGCAACAAGAGGGGAGCACCCCTTTCCAACGAGGTGCAGGGTTCCACCCAAAAGCATGACAGCTCCCTCAAAGTGTGGCATATTCTTGTTTCACAAAGCACTGCACTTTAAAATTCAAGATGGAGAATTCCTCTCCAGGAGATTGAGACCTGGCTAAACCAACCCACTGGTGTGGCTCATTTCCATTAACACTTCCTTTCCAGCCCTCCTGCAAAATCCATTCCTGGGGCTGTCATCTGGCTGAGGGTACAGAAAAAGGGGGCAGGCCTGGCTGGCATTCCTTACTGTCCTGTTCTCCTCTTTGAAGCCCAGTTTGATTTACCCAGACCCTGTTCTCTGCAGCTGCAGGGCTCCCCCATCAGATAGCCTCTGCTCTATGTAGGCCACGTTCACCTCATCAAAGCAGCTTGGCTAAGCCTGTTAAGGCTGACCAGTCAGGAGAGGCTGCTAGAAGGCTGGATTTTGGCTCACAGAAAAGAAACTTCTATAACTTAATTTCTGTACTAGTTATGATCAATTCAACAGTGGCATGTTGTTGGATTTAACATTACCAATCTTTTAAGTCTTTGAATGACATTTTTAGTCCCTTCCTAGCAATATTTATACTTAAATAACATATTCCAATGTGAGCCGATGGAACTAATAATCTACCATAGGCAATATGAAATTGGCAGTTTTTAACTCACCAGGGCATATAAAACGTCTTTTATACTATCCTTGCTAATAGTTACGTGGCACCCCACCCCCGGGGCACCCTTATGGATGACGTATATGTAAAAATAAGATTGATCACCACTTGGGAAGTACCTTTAATTCCAAAGTCAAATTTTCATATAATTTACTTGTAAAGACAGTCTGCAAAGCTGCTTTTAAAAGTGACAGCAGGCGGAAACACAGTAGTGCACACTCCAGTGCAGGAAATCTACTGGGCCTCTAAACCACCCAGCCCTGTTATATACTAGGGACTTATAGGTAGTTTGAACCCCCCTTGCCTTATTATAAACTAAGGACTTACAGGGGTCTGTCATTGCCAATAGTAATTATACCTAATTACCATGCACATTTTTCATCAGAGCACTGGCCCTGGGCCTGGTTAGCAGAGCCCAGGGCACAGTCAGTCAGTTACCACCAGTATCTGTCAAAAAATGGGGGTGACCAGGGCAAAAGAGGTGATTTTCTCACAACCTCACATTTCTGGGATGGTATGTTCTGGAGACTGTGGGAAGCCACAAATTTCCCACCACCCAGTATTCCCCTAAGTTTTCTGATAAAAATGACACCTCACTTATGTAGGTGGACCTAGCACCCGCATCAAGACATGGCCAAATCCCATAATGGACATGTCACATTTTTTGACTGAAAACCGACTCTTGTTTGCAATTTGGCTAACTGTGGATTTTTGCCCTAGCTGGAACCTGGGGAAACCTAACAAACGTGCACATTATTGAAAACTAAACGGAGAGTCCAGGGTTGCATGATTTGCATGCCTTTCACCAGGTAATTTTACCCAGAAGCACTTGCAAACCCCTAACTTTGACTAAAAACACAAACTTTTTCTCATACGTCTGTGACAAAAAGTTGTGGAATCAGTGGGGAACCACAAATTCCCTATCAATCAGTGTTCCCCAAGGCTCTAGATGAAAATGGTTTCTTACTTGTGTAGGTGGGCCTAGACCCCGGGACAGGAAAGGGCCCAAATGCAACATGGGCATGTTGCCATTTTCCAATGAAAACCAACCCTTTTTGTGCAATTTGGGTAGCTGTGAATTTTGGGCCCTAGCTCAGCCAGCACCTATGGAAACTAGACACCTGGGACAGGGCAGGGTGGTGTGACGTGACATGTGTGACATCAACTGGAGCGTGGTAGCGCTCCTCAGCCAGACGCACAGCTTGATGCATGATTATGCACAAAAATTGCCGCAAGCTTGTCCTTTTTAAACGTTTTTTATTTATGTACTCCAAGGTTCATGTTTCTCATTACTTATTCCATTCACATGTGAAATGCTTATGTCAACCCAAGCTTCTAATGCAACAGATATGCCTATCCAGGCCTTTCTCTGGGGCACGCGGAAATTCATAAATCATCCTCGGGAATTGATCGTGATTTACCCAATGCATTTCGGGCTACCATAGCCCTTCTTCAGGGGTTCTCTGTAAGGTTAAAAAATTACAGTTAGAATTATGTTCAGACCTATATGTATCAGAATTAATGCTGTACTAGTTACAATGTACAAAGATTCCTGCCATGCTTTACAGCCCATGAACAGCGGTATCCCTCTAAAAGCGTATCTACACGCTTCGAAAATGTACTCAGGGGAGACTCTCCCAAACTATACCACCCTAAAGTGTTTTACTTCCGTGTTTTCATGCAAAATCACCCTGGAGAATTCCCAATAAACTGGTGATCTGAACTGCTCAACGTTAAACAGTACCCATAAACAAAACCAACTAGGCTTTCTCCCACACCTGCAGCCTCCATTTCAGTGTGAACAAAACGCATTCCACTACTTCTGTGAAGCAATATTCCTTTCACCCTCCCACATGACCCTACCTTTTATCGCTCGTATAACGTGACCACGCCCTGGTGATTAACCATTCACTTAAACTAGCCCGTTTAAATCACTACCCTCATGAATACAACTCCCATAAATCACTGCTTCCAACGCCTAATGAACCCACCCAGACCTGTTGTTTTAACCACTGACTTGTGATTTCACTCACACGCTCACTGTTGTCAGAACCTCCCAAAGCAACTAAATTGAATACCCTGCCCTTCCCGCAGCTGTTCTCAAAAGAGCTATTTATCTGAACATTGCTCTTCTTACTTTCAAACATGGCATTGCTAATAAAACATTGTACAATTTTAACAATCAGAGTGTTCTTGCACTAGATGTTCGTTGTGCGTAATCCAAAATGAAAAAGTCTGATATGACGATCAATTTAGTCAGAATCCATAACGTGAGTTTCCACTTCTTGGATGCGATGTTACTTTATCACTTCACATGTGACTTTATGTCCAATTAATCTTGCTTAAACCAGTCCTCGTGGGTGCAACTTATCATCAGGGCAGGCATAATAACTGTATCTGGGAAAGCGATAAAATGCACAGCTTGTTTTTCCTAGGAAAAACAAGGTGTGCATTTTATTGCTTTTCTCAGATACAGTGACGTGTGACACTCATCAGGTAACTTTACTCAAAAGCCCTGTTCCCCTAAGTTACCTGATAAGAATGATATCCCACTTGTATGGGTTGGCCCAGCACCAGCGACAGGAAAGGGCCCAACATGTAACAAGGGCACAACACTTTATCCGTCTGAAAACCGATACTTTTTTGCACTTTGGGTAGCTGTAGATTTTCGGCCCTAGCTCAGTCGGCAGCTAGGGAAAACTAGCTACCAAACCTGCATATGTCTGAAAACTAGACACCCATGAGAGTCCAGGGTGGCATGACATGTGCAGCTCTCACCAGGTAATTTTACCCAGCAGCCCTTGTAAAGCTCAAAATTTGATTAAAAACATACTTTTTCCTCAAATTTCTCTGAAGCAAAGTTCTGGAATCTGCAGGGAGCCAGAAACGTTCTACCACCCAGCGTTCCGCTAATCCTACTGATAAACATGACACCTTTGTGTCAATGTGCCTAGAGCCCGCCATAAGAAAGGGACAAAACCCAACATGGACACATCACCATTGTCTACTAAAACCAATCCTTTTTTTGCAATTTTGGGTAGCTGTGGCTTTTAACTCTAGCTTAGCAGCCACTTAATCTGCACATTTCTAAAAAACTAGAGACACAGCAAAAGTTCAGGGTGGTATGACATGCGTGCCTCTCACCAGATACTTTTACCCAAAAGACCTTGCAAGCCTCAAACTTTGGCTAAAACACAATTTTCCTCATATTTCTGTAACAGAAAGTACCAGAATCTAGGGGGAGCCACAAAATTCCTACCACCCAGTGTTTCTCTAAGTTTCCTGATAAAAATTACTTTTCACTTGTGTGGGTAGGCCTGATGCCCGGCACAAGAATGGGCCAAAACCCAACATGGACATGTCTCCTTTTTCCACAGAAAACCAACCTTTTTTTTAGCAATTTGTGTAGCTGTGGATTTTGCCACTAAATCAGCCGGAACCTAGGGAACTCTACCAAATGTGCACATTTCTGAAAACGAAACAACCGGTAGAGTCCAGGGTTGCGTGACTTGTGTGGCTTTCACAAGGTAATTTTTCCTAGAAGCCCTTGCAAACCTTAAACTTTGGCTAAAAATACATATTTTCCTCACATTTCTGTGACAGAAAGTTCTGGAATCAGTGGGCAGCCACAAAATTCCTACTACCCACCATTCCCCCAAGTTTTCCGATAAAACTGGTACCTCATTTGTGGGGTGGGCTAGCTGCAGAGACAGTAAAGCCCCCAAAATGCAACCTGGACACCACATTTTTCCACTGAAAACCAACCCCTTTTTGCAATCTGGGTGGCTGTGAATTTTAGGCCCTAGCTCAGCTGGCACCTGGGAAAACCTACCAAACCTGCACATTTCTGAAAAAGTAGACACCCAGGAAATTGCAGGGTGGTATGATGTATGTGGCTCTCACCAGGTAATTTTACCCAAAAACCCTTGTAAACCTCTACTTTAGCAAAAACAAACTCTTTCCTCACATTTCTGTGACAGAAAGTTCTGTAATCTGTGGGGAGCTACACATGTTTGGCAACCCAACGTTTCCCCAAGTCTCCCATTAAAATTGGTACCTCACATGGGTTAGAAGCATAGCCCCAGTAACAGGAAAGGGCGTAAAATGAAACATGGGCACGTCACCTATTTTTACTGATAACCAACCCAGTTTTTTGCTATTTGGGTACCTGTGGATTTTGAGCCCAAGGTCACCCGGCACCTAGTAAAACACACCAATCCTATACATATCTAAAAAACTAGACACCCAGGAAAGTGCAGGGTGGCGTCAAGTGTGTGGCTCCCACCAGGTAATTTTTCCCAAAATCCCTTGCAAACCTTAAACTTTGGCTAAAAAAACAAACATTTTCCTGATATTTCTGTGACGGAAAGTTCTAGAATCCGTGAGGCGCCACAAGCTTCTTACCACCCACTGTTCCCCAAAATCTTCCAATGAAAAAGGTACCTCACTTGTGTGGGAGGACCTTGCACACGCAACAGTAAAGGGCCCAAAATAAAACATGGGCATGTCATCTTTTTCCACTGAAAACTGCCCATTTTTAGCAAATTTGGTAGCTGTGGATTTTGGGACCTAGATCAGCCGGCACCTAGGGAAACCTACCAAACCTGCACATTTCTGAAAAACTAAACACCCAGGAAAATGCAGGGTAGCATGACTTGTGTGGCTCTAACCTGCTAATTTTTCCCAAAAGCCGTTATAAACCTCAAACTTTGGCCACACAAACTTTCCTCATTTCTGTGACAGAAAGTTCAGGAGTCTGGAGCGAGTCAAAAATGTCCTACTATTCCGTGTTCCCTCAAGGCTCCAGATGAAAATGGTACCTCACTTGTGTGGGTAGGCATAGCCCCCGCAACAACAGCACGTCACTTGTTTTCACAGATAACCAAGCCTTTTTTTCTTTTTCAATTTGGGCACCTGTGGATTTTAGGCCCTATCTAAGCCAGCACCTAGGACATACCAAACCTGCACATTTCTGAAAACTAGACAACTTCAGCTAAAAACAAAACATTTTGCTCACATTTCTGTGACAGAAAGTTCTGGAACTTGTAGGAAGCCACAAATTTCTTACCACCCAACATTCCCCCAATACACCAATAAAAATGGTACCTCAGCAACAGCACCTCAGCAACAGGAAAGGGCCCAAAACGCAACATAGACATGGCACAGTTTTCCACTGAAAACTGATCTATTTTTAGCATTTTTGGTAGCTGTGGATTTTGGGCCCTAGCTCAGCCAGCACATAGGAAAACCTATTAAACCTGCACTTTTCGGAAAACTAGACATCCATGACTTGCATGGCTATCACCAGGTAATTTGACCCAAAAGCCCTTGCAAACTTCAAACTTTGACTAAAACAGACATTCTCCTCACATTTCTATGACGGAAGGCTTTGAAGTCTGTGGGGAGCCACAAATTTACTACACCCAGTGTTCCCGCACGTCTCCCGCTAAAAATGATACCTCACTTGTGGGGGTAGGCCTATTCCCTGCAACAGGAAAAGGTCCAAAATGCAACGAGGACATGCTTGTTTTGCAATTTGGTTACCTGTTGACCTTTGGCCCTAGCTCAGTAGGCACATAGGAAAATGTTGGACCTGGCCCTCTCTGCATGGCCACCCCCAAATTAGGCACTTACCCTCCACTTTTTGCCTTATTTGCTTTTGTTAGCCTTATTACTCTATGCCCTTCACCACTTCTATCCAGTGCTAAAGTGCTTCTGCTCTCTCCTCTAAACATGGTAGAATTGGCTTACACCCAATTGGCATAATTAATTTACTTATAAATCCCTAATAAATTGTTAATAGATGTACCCAGGCTCTGTGTAGGAAAGTGGAGTATTATGTGGTGATGTTGGTTAGGCCTCACTATGTAATATTAACACGATACCCCAAAGATGGTCCTTGGATTCACAATAATACATCTTTATATCAGTCCTGATAGTGTGGCAAAGAGCAGTCAGGCTTTACTAGAGGAACATGTGTTAAGCATTTCAGAGTATCAACATGGATGATAAGTAATTGACATGACTCGAATGAAATCCAACACAAATTAGCAGATTTTATTAGTAATTTAGACACCAAATCAAACACAATTGGATGCATATAACCGGAGTTATGGATTTTAGAAGGAATAATAAATCAGTGCAGTTCAATACTGTAAAACTTTACCGTTGCGGTCAATGGGAAAAAGCACTAGTGACAATAGGTCACCTGCAGGTCGAGTTATTCGGAACCCACGAAGGGGTTATGTGATGCGGATCCCAGGACCAACCCACAACAGTCATATCAAAGCACGCTTTATTTGGTTCTTTGCATAAAAACCATAAAAGCGCGAAACCACAGTAAATCCATAAAAATGGATAAACATTAAGCCACATACATAAAATACGAGTATATAAAAACAAATTCACTGAAAAAAACAAAGGTTACAGGGAGGTTATAGTCAGGAATTAGCATTTAAAAAACCTTAGAAATCCACAAAAAAAACAAATGTTACAGGGACGTTATAGTTTGGGGCAGATTTTACTCATACAAAACCAGAGAAATTCAGCTGTTATAGTTAGCTGAGTTAACTATAACTCGTGTCCCCGCAATGCACTGCTTATGACCTCGCATATTACATCCCTCATGACGTGGTCAGTGACATCACTGATGACATCTCAAATTACATCGCTGACAGCTTCAGTGATGACATCATCCAGTGACTCTTTTTAAAAAGTTTGAGTGTTAAATATATATATTAAGGTGTATTGAAGAATCAGTGGGTGTATGAGTGTCTGTATGGAAGACTCGGTGGGTGCATGACTGACTGTATAAGTGAGTGATTAGGTGTCTCAGTGAATGTATAGGTGAGTGACTGGCTGTGTAAATGAGTGTCAGTTGATGTCTAAGTGGGTGTATGAGTGTGTTAGTGGGTGCATGAATGGCTATATGGGTCATTGATTGGTTGTCTGACTACCTCTATGGTTGTCTGAGTGTCTGTGTGTGTGTGGGTGAGGAGGTGCGTGACTGCCTGTATGGATGAGTGAGTGAGTCAGTGGCTGTATGGGGTACTGTGTGCGTGTCTAAGAAGCTGTATGGGTGAGAGTCTGTATGGCTGTGTCAGTGATTGAGTGCCTGTGTCAGTATGGGTGAGTAACTGGGTATTTGAAAGGCAGTATAGGTGAGTGATGGGGTATATGAGTGACTGTATGCGTGTGAGAGTGGCTATATGGATGAGTGCATGCTTCTGCCACTGTATATGTGAGTGAGTACATGTTACTATTTGTAAGTGGGTGTGTGTGTGTTTAACTTGTTGAGTAAGTGGCTGTGTGATTAACTGTATGGGGTATTACTATCTAGGACCCCGGTAGGCTTACAGCAATTAATCGATAGTTTTAAGGATTTTATCAATGCAAGGAAGCTGTAATTAACAAAACAAAGACATCCACCACTCTGCAAACGCGCCTCCTAGAGCACTACTAGTAGGGGGACGAAGTCCCCTTGGCTATTGAGGGGCCTTGGGGGCCACCTACCCCTCCTATTACCCCCAATAAGTCCCATACAGCATGATTGTTGAGATCGGATAGGCCACGTCCCCTTTCTCCACCACTCTGCAAACGCGCATCCTGGTACACTACTATTTGGGGGATGAAGTCCCCTTGGCTCTTGAGGGTCCTGGGGCTAAATAGCCCTCCTGTTACCTCCAGTTAGGCCCACACAGCTGGATTGCTAGGAGGTGGTCAGAGGCCATGCCTCCTTTCTCCACCACTCTGAAAACATGCCTCCGGGCGCACTGCTGCTTGTGGGAAGAAGTCCACTTTAGTCCTGAGGCCCTCAGGAGGCAAGGGGACGTCATCCCCCCACTAGCAGTACGCCGAGAGGCACGTTCGCAGAGTGGTGGAGAAAGGGGTGTGGCCTCTGTCCACCTCTCAGCAATCTTGCTGTGTGGGGCTTATTGGAGGTAACAGGAAGTCTTCTTGGCCTCTAAGGACCCTCAGCAGCCAAGGGGACCTCATCCCCCAACCAGAAGCGTGCCAGGAGGCACATTTGCAGAGTAGTGGAGAAAGGGGACGGGACCTCCTGCGAGTTGCAGCTTTAAAAAAAAAAAAATTTTAGGAAGGAGGGGCCAGGTGGCCCACCTTCCCTGTTCAATTTTACCCCGGGGACCCAGCCCAAACATGCAGCTTCCTCTGTCCAAAAGCAATTCTGCTCTGCTTCATGAAAGCTAGAGCATTTTTACTGCTCTCGCTTCCATTAACCGGAGCAGAGTTTGCTATGGCTTGGCGGGAGCAGTGCTTCTACCAGGCCATAGCAATCTGTAATGTCCCAAGGGTGGGTACCCCGGGACATTGCTGGAGCCGGCACTGGGGGTGGCGGTCCCCAGGGCCATGTAGGGCTCCACGAGGGGGGGCTATGCGGCACCCCTCCAACATCAATTAAGCCCCGGGGAGGTGGCAGACCCCGGCGTAGCCGAGGGCCCATACAGGGCCCCCATCATAATTTGTTACAAGTAAATTATTGCAAATTAAAAAAATATATATACATTTCTCACTAGCTTAAAAAAAATGTTATGCTAAATAAATATAAAAATAATTACTCCCACCTAATACAACACAACAGTAACAAAATATTTTACATCACACAAAAATAAGATTTGCTATTCTAACTACAATAAATATAAAATTACATAAAAGATAACATTACAAAATTCTACAATTTACTATTCCCACTACACTTAATACAACAATAAAATTTATAATTATCAAAAAAAAAAAACAGTTCCCACTCCAGTCAGTGCAACAGTAGGGAAAGTGTTGGATTGCGGAGGGGTAACATTTACTATTCCCACTCCAGTCAGTGCAACAGTAGGGAAAGCGCTGGATTGCGGAGGGGTAAAATGTACTATTCCTACTCCAGTCAGTGCAACAGTAAGGAAAGTGTTGGATTGGGGAGAGGTAAAATTTACTATTCCCACTCCAGTCAGTGCAACATTAAAAAGAAATAAAATATCTTTAACAAAATTAAATTATTAAAAAACAATCTAAATAAATTGAAATACAAATATGTTGAATACAAAATACACATTTATTTCATGTAAAAAATAAAAACACATTACAATGTTAAATACATATTGAAAATACCTATAAACATTAATGTAAATAAAAAAATATAAATACAATTTTTTATTTAAAAAGTATTTATTAACAAAAATATATTTATTACATACATTTAATGTAGTTACTTCCTACCTTATAATCACACAAAACTCACAACCTGCACCTAAAACTTAACTAAAACAAAAATTGATATACACTAATAATATAAATATTTATCAGCAAACCAATTATCATTAATTAAATATTAATTATTAATTAATTTGAATTATTATTTTTTTCACAGTATACCCCGACAAAACACAACACACTCATAAAATTTACCAGAAAAGCATTTAAACAATTAACATAATAAATGATCTAATTAATATTACTTGAAAATAATTATAATTTACTAAACATTAATTTACTTCCCACCCCATACCCCTACAAAACCCACATCGCAAATAAAAATAAATTAATTGCACAATTAACATAATGAATTATCAATTAAACAAATATTATTTATTGAAAACTAAATATAAATTACTACAATGAATTAACTTCCCAACTTTTATCCCTATAAACCCCACAACCCCCACCTAAAATTAAACAAAAAAAAAAACCTAAGAACACTGTTAAAATAATTAATTTACAATTAAATAACTAATAGTATTTAACAACTAATTATAAATCAATTAAAACTAATTTACTCCCCACCCTTTACCCCTATAAACCCAAAACCCACACCAAAAATGCAATTAAACAATGAACATAATTAATTATCAATTATTTAATATTTAACAACTAATTATTTTTTAACTAAAAATAAATTACTTCCCACCCTTTACCCCTATGAGCCCCACAACCCACACCTAAAAACAATTACACAATTACCATAATTAATTATCAGTTAATTAATTAATATTATTTAACAACTGATTATTAATTAATTAAAATAAATTACTTCCCACTTTTTACCCCTATAAGCCCCACAACCCACACATAAAATTTACCCCCCAAAAATTAAAAGCACAATTAATACTATTAAATATCAATGAATTAAATAATAAAAACTAAAAAACAATCAATTTTTTATAGTTAAATTACTTTCCACCCTATTCCCCTATAAACCCACAACCCGCTACGAAACTAAAAATCACAAAATTAAATTTAATAACTACTAAAAATGTAACACTTATATTAAAAAACAAACAATACTTATACAAAAAATTACATCACATACATTTAAAATATATACTAAAATACTTAACACTAATTAAAAAACGATAATTTAAGCAACTATATTTTTGCAAACGATATTAATGACTTCTATATTTTAAAAATCGATATTACTTACCTTAAAATGGATATTCTTGTCCACGATATTCTTGCTCACGATATTTGTGTGTCACAATATTTCCAATTCGATAATGTGGTCAGTTGATATTACTGACTTGATATTTTGTCTGAATACTGGTGCAAAGCTATCCTTGGTGCTGCAGTAGGAGCCGCATGAGAGCTGGGTTTACCGCTTAGAGGATGCTGCGAAGGTGTTGCATGGCTCCCTCTTGTTGCAGTGTTGAGAAAAGGGGGTGGTAACTTGATGGTCACCGACAGGCCTTGGTAGTGGTAAGGTCAGCTAGATGATACTTCGTGGACCAGGGGAAAATGGTAGCCACCTGAAACTTGCTGGAGGTCAGGACTACATTTCCCACAATGCACTGGACCATCTACTTTTGGGCGATCCCTCGAAGGGCCCGATGTCCAGTGATTCTTTGGTTCGGGGCGTTGTTTTTGCCTGCCGTTGCAGTGGACTAGTGCCACTAGTCCCAGGGAGTCTGGAGTTGCCTGTGGGTCTAAAAGGCGTCCCTTGGTCTGGGTGGAGCCGGTTTTGGTCCAGGATGAGTCACAGTCATGAAGTTCCAGGACCGTTGTCACTGGTGCAGGGTATCCCACCTTTGGTTTGTGCAGCTCCTGTGGTCGCAGACTCAGGTCTCATCTTTGTACTTCTTTGCAGTTTTCACAGATCTGAGTTTCTTGTCGGTGGTGACCCTTAAATCCTAGATTTAGGGGCATTAGGGGTGTGGGTGCAAGTGGCATAGGAAAGGCTGGGGCAACCAGATGGGTAACCTATAAGGTAGCCACCTGAGTTCAAGCCACATCAAACCCAACATTGGAATTATGTCAGGGGTGAGTAGGCAAATTGTTTGATACCAAACATGACTGTATTTGGTGGTACCATAATGAAACTGGCGACCTCTGGGTTCCCGGGTGCCAGCCCATGTTATCCCATGGACCGCTGATCACTTATAGTAGTCCTTACTGGAAGGGACTACTATAGGGACACATCAACTTGCATTTATATGCCCACACCTTTAATATACTGCACCCTGCCTCCTGAGCCTAGGAGGCCTACCTTAGGGGTTACTGACACATATTTGACCTTGCTACTCATGGTGAGGGTAAAGTCACGTTATAGCAGTTTGCACTGTTCCTACAGTCTGCAATGGCAGGCCTGCTGTCATCTGTTTACTTGGGCCACTCAGGGTGGCACAAATAGTGCTTCAGGCGCTGGTGACCGCTTTAACCTGGTTAACCCTGGGTACCCTTGGAACCATTCACTAGGGACTTATAAGGGGGTTAATTTCTTTGCCAATTGGGAATACCAATTTGCTGCATCATCTGTTAGGGAGAGAGCACTGGCGCATGGGCAGAAAGCTCCACTGCACTTTCTGAGTCATAACCATCAGCATTGGGGCACAAAATGTGTGGGGTGACCATACAAAAAGGGCATTTTCCTGTGAATTAGTTGCTACTAGTGGACCTGCAGCACTTGTTGTGCCACCCACTTAAGTAGCCTTGCAAACCTCTCTCAGGCCTGCCATTGCAACCTGTGTGTGCAGTTTTAAACTGACATTTCGACCTGGCAAAATAAATCTTTGCCATGCCCAAACCTTCCTTTTTAATTCATGTAAGTTACTACTAGGGTGGACCCTGGACAGCCCAGAGGGCAGAGTGCAGTGTATTTGAAAAGTTGGAAATGTGCTTTTGAGTTTTACATGTCCTGGTAGTGGAAAATGCACTACTTTAAGGCTTCCCTCTCCCATAGGATAACATTGGAGTTACCTTAGTACATCTCACTTCTAAATGGGAACAGATGATCATTTCATGTTTGGTGACTTTGGAATTGTAATGAAAAATCCTCTCTTATGGTAAAGTTGAATTTTAATTTACAAATTCGAAAATGCCACTTTTAGAAAGTTGGCATTTTCCTGCTTTAGCCATTTAGTACCTGCCACCTTTGTCTGGATCACATGACTGGGTGTATGTTGTACCTGGCTCTCTCTGCAGGGTCCCCTCCAAACTCTTTGCCTTTTTCCTTCCACTTTTTGGTGAATTCATTTTTGTTGGCTTTAGGACTGTGTGCACTTTACCACTGCTAGCCAGTGCTAAAGTGATTGTGCTCTCTCCCTAAACATGGTTTAATTAGCTTACGTCTAATTGGCACATTTAATTTACTTATGAGTCGGGCGTGGCCTAACGACATGGTGGAGTAGACGCATCTGCGATCGCTCCAGCCGATCTCAATCTGATCCAACATAATCCTGGGCCTCTGGAAGCAATTACTCCCCGGGTCACATATGCACAGCTCACCCAACCTCTGCAGCTCTGAACAGGTCCGGACAGTTGATGCAGCCCCCATCGGCTGGGGGATGCCGGGTGGAGGAAAATGACTTGGCGGCTGCAGCCGACAATATCTGAGGCTGGATGTGTCAGGTGGGCACGGCGAGCCGATCGGTCTGCACTGTCCCTCCCCCTAAGAGCGCTGAACCCTGTGTGAAGTACCGGCCTAAGGCCTACTGGAAATGTGGTGCGACATCGAGCAGGGCCCGGCGGCAGGGGAATCAAGCACAAACCCTAAGCTTAAAGGAGGAAGTATCATAACCCTAGATCACTGGGGAGACCAGCTGGAAAGGTGCGGCTGGGGGAAGGGGAGGAAGACACTAGTCAGAGCACAGAAACCCTGCCTCAGATGCGATCCGGATAATAACTCGGCAGACTTACAACGAAGAGGCAATTGGTGAGAGCAGCAAGGGACGCAAGAAGCCGAGGAGACGTACAGAAGCACAAGCTGGGCAACCGTCGGAGTGGAAAGTTGGCATAATACAGCAGTAAGAATAAGATGGTTGGAACGAAAGAAAACGCGACATCCGTCCCACAAACACAGGTGATAAACACTATACTGGGGACATAACGGAGAACAACCTCCACCGTTATACTCCCTGGGATCATGGTGAAGGACAAGGGTAACCAAGTAGCTCAGACCAACAAAATCTCCAATTATGCACACCTCATTCCTGCAGAGAATGAAGTACAGACAATACCTCGGTCAGACCAAGCGGAGGAACCGCAAACGGCAGCGGACCAGCACCCATCTATAGCTGATGTACTGGCAGCGATCCACACAATGCAGGATGAAATGGTGCATAGAATTGATAAGGTAACCATTGAGGTCAATCTGCTGCCCTGCGATCCTCGCAAAGTATCGGAAAGAGTGACCACAACTGGGCAAACGGTACAAACGTTGCAGGAGGAGGTTCAAACTCTTCGAGGGACGGTGACCGATCTTAAGCATAAGATGATATGACTGGACGAGCGGGTAGAAGACGCGGAAGGGAGATCGCCTAGGAATAATCTAAAATTTCTCGGATTTCCTGAGAAAACGGAGGGCCTGTCTGCTGAACTCTTTTTGGAGGACTGGCTCAGTCACAAATGCCCCAACGAAGCTGTCTAGGTTCTTCACCATTGAAAGAGCCCACAGAGCATTGGTGCCTCCGCCTAAACCGGGAGCCCTGCCACGGGCAATGATAGCCAAGCTCTTTAACTTCCGGGACCGTGATGCAATTCTGCAAATCACCCGTACTCGAGGGCCATTTATGTTTGAAGGACACAACGTGTACAGGATCAATTAATTTTTTTTTAGCAGTGAAGTGATGCCTCAGGGACCTAAATCTCAGATACAGTCTCCTCTTTCCCGCCAAGCTAAGGGTCGAGGACAAAGGAAAGGTACTGTTCTTCTTCTCAGCTGCAGAGGCCAATGACTGGCTGGACACCCAGGGCCCTGCCCAGGGAGAAAGGGCCTTGTCTGCGGCCACACTAAAGGGCAGTAGCGCAAACAGACCACCAGGGTATACAGGAGCCCCACCAGCAAAACACAGTGTCAACCACACAAGAAGCACTGGTAGAATCCTGGTGTGCCCTGATGGCACACTACAAGCATCGGACACGGTACCGGAGTCAGGAGAATCCGAAATGCCCCAAATGCGGGTGAACAGTACAAGTGAAGAGGACGACAGCTGAGAGACTCTCTACGTCCAGCAGACGTGAAAGGATCAGCCTGGAGTGGATAAGTACTTTTAAGCTAGGGAGGAGGGGAGAAGATGAGTTGGTTTTTGTATGCAATAATTTGGACCAAAATAGTGTTACATATATGATTGTGCGGCCCGGGGTTCCAGGGGCCAAGACCGCTCTGATCGGCTGGGGGCACGCTCCCCCACAGAGGTGGACATCCAGACGGGAGCTGGAGGCTAGTCCTCACACCCCCCATGCGGGTCCATCTCTTGCATGGCAAGAAACCATTACGCTGTTGAATCGAGCAGCAATAGATTAAACAAAACTGAAACCTTGAAGTGATATCGTTGTATTATTTTAAGGTTCTTGTTTGGGGGGGAATGGGGCAGAACGAGCAGGCCCTTTCCGTACCTGCACCTGGGATGGGAAAGGATCCCGAACTGCCCAAGGGGAGGGGGGCGTTTTGTTTTGAAAGGGGTTGTGGAGGGGAGTTTCTCCCACTTGATACAGTTACCACTAGATACAGTCTGATGCTACATGCTTTGATACCTCACAACCAGAGAATGGACAGTTGGATAGTTGGAATGGCAGCTAGTGGAATGTACATGGTATGGCTCCCCCGTAAAGAAGCCGATCACATGGAATGTCCGTGTTCTTGCAGCTTTGGACAAGCATAGAAGGGTGCATGAGTATTTGAAAAGATATGGTATCGCTGTTGCATGTCTACAGGAGACGCATGTCTGGGGGATTCACTACCCTGTCTAAAAAAGCGATGGAGAGGGCAACTGTATGCCACCTCATATTCTTGGTTTGCCAGGGGGGTCCTCACATGGGTGGCACCAGGGGTCCCTTTTCAGAATTTACACCATTTGATTGACCCTGAGGGAAGGTGTGTTATCCTACACAGGAGGCTGGACGGGAAAGAGTTATGCATTATTAACGTTTATGCCCACAATGCTGACTCTTCTACTTTTTTGTCTGATGTTTTAAAGGCGGCAGGCCCCATATCTGGGGGAACTGTATACTGCTGACTGGAGATGTTAACTGTGTCCTCGATGGCACTATGGATCGGGTACCCCCGAAGCCCCATACTAAACCACGAATGACAGACACCCTATGGGACTGTATGGGAGGAATGCAGCTAATGGACGTATGGCGACAGCGACATCTAACAACACAACAATTCTCCTGCCACACCCCTACCAAGGGTACTTTAGTAGATTAGATTATTGGATCCTCTCAGCAGCAATGGGGTCCGATGTCCGGGATATAACCTGTCTCCCTAGGTATCTCTCTGACCACCTGTATTGCTTAGTCTAAATGGTTCACAACCCCAGTCAACCATCCCTCTCTGGATACTTGCTGCCGAGGCGTTGTCAGATCCCCCATTTGCCGCCGGGATCTCGGAAGCACTAACAGATTATTTTAGGGAGAACTAGGGATCGGCATCGAACAGAGCTAATGAATGGGAAGCCATGAAAGTGGTAATACGAGGCGTATGTATTAAAACATCATAAGTGGTGAAACGACAGCTAGAAAATGATACAGCCACATGGGAAAAGCGACTGGTGGAATTGGAGAAAGAGCTCCCAAAGGCCCCACATAAATTAAAAGAATGTCAGGAAGCGCGAGAAGCAACACTGCTAGATTTGAGCAGACTAGAAAAGCACATACACACTGCAAGTAGGCGAAGCCTGCACATGGAGGGAGATAAAACCGGGGCACTACTGGCACACCTGATCAAACAAGAGGTTAATGAAAACCCTATTGTGCAGATTCAAGACAAACAGGGTACTGTGGTATTTTCACAGACTGCAATTGTTGAAGCCCTTGCAGACCATCCGGAGGGGGTGTATACACAACGATCCCCTCCGTTGCAGGATAAGATCCGTGAATTCTTAGGTATAGTTGAGCTTCCCCGGTTGGCAGCCGAAGAGATGGTGACGCTATGGGGTCCAATTTAAAGAGAAAAGCTCCTGTCAGCCATCCAGTGTCTTAAAACAGCCAAAAGTCCCAGAGCAGATGGCCTACCCACAGAGTTCTATCGAAGGTTTGCTCCACTGTTGGCCGACGATCTGCTAGAGGTGTACAACGGAGCATATGAAACAGGTGTGCTTCCGCAATCCATGAGAGCGGCCCTGGTGGCGATGATACCTAAACCGGACAGAGACCCCCTACTACCTAACTAGTATAGACCAATCTCCTTATTAAATATTGATGTAAAAATACTAAGTAATATCATGGCAACACGCCTTCTTCAGTGGTTACCCCGCATAGTTAAAACGGACCAGGCAGGATTTATACCTAAGCAGAGCACAATGCATAACCTGAGGAGACTAGCACATATCTGGCATGCTCCCAGCTTAATGGACGATGATTATGCATTAGCCCTATTAGACATAGAGCATGCTTTTGACTCTGTGGAATGTACATATCTATGGAAGGTTCTGCAGAAGATTGGGGTGGGGGACGTTTTTCTTAAATGGACTAAGGTACTCTACACAGCCCCCACAGCACGGATAAAAGTGAAAAATGTGGTGTCTAGACCTGTGGCGCTTGGCAGTGGCACCCGGCAGGGGTGCCCGCTCTCCCCACTCTTGTTCGTGCTGAGCATGGAGCCAATGGCGGCTGCCCTCAGAGACAGACTGGGAGGGTGGGGTGTTCGATTGGGCAGGCTCGAACATGTGATCTCGCTATACGCTGATGACACCTTGGTTTATTTACGGCAGCCCTCAACTTTGTTGTCGCGCTTGCTGACAACCCTACAGGAATTTGGTAGGGTATCTGGCCTTAAGCTAAATGCAGGGAAATCTAAGCTAATTCCAATTGGTAGACTAGCAGGGATACCCCGAGCGGAGTTATACCAAAGCGAGTTACAATGGGCAGGTGAGGGAACGAGATATCTGGGAATCTGATTAGCAAATGCAGCGGACGTCTACCATAACCTAAATATAGGAAGGATAGTGGAAAGGATAAGGGGATCCATACGTTTCTGGCGGGACTTACCTCTCTCCCTTATGGGGTAAATAGTAATAAGAAAAATGATTATTCTACCAAGATGTTTATATGCGATGCAACATACCTTGTTTATCATCCCAAGACATAACTTTAGGACCCCAGATCAACTCCTGACGGATCTTTTATAGGGCAATAAACGTAAGAGAGTGAGCCTGACAACCTTACAGAGAACTTGGGGAAGGGGGGGCTTGAGGTCCCATGTTTGGAGCTCTATTATATGGCGTCCCAGCTGCAACATGCAGTACATTGGTTAGATGCTGAAAGTAATTGGGAGACTGATCTGTTGGCAGGTACATATGGTGATCACACCCTGCCACAAATCTTAATGTGTGGGAGGCGACCTCCGCCCCTGACCCCATATGTCATCCGACATGTTGCTCATGTGTGGGATGTGGTAGTCAGGAGAATAGTACAGCACGCCCCCTATGCTCCTGACATGCCGATTTGGGCAATACGTCCGTTTGCCCGAATTGCGGACTCTATGTCCATGCGACGGTGGAGAGAGGGTGGGTGTCAAACGTTGGGAGACCTATATGCGGATGGTAGATTCATTACCCGAGAGGAGGCATTTGAGACCTTCGGGGTCGATCCAGGGCAATTTCTACATTACGAGAAAATATCAAACGTGGCCCGTGAAATATGGCAGGGGTTTCTGGCGGAACGACCCACCACCAATATATTGTCGGTAATGCTCTATATGGCGCAAGGCAAAAGATTAACATCACACTTATACAGAGCTCTACGAGACGACCTACCGCGCACGACACTACCGGTAAAGAGTAGATGGAATGCCGTGCTGGAAGAACCATTATCGGATAAGGAATGGGAAAAAGTTCAGGAAGGGGCATGCACAGTCAGTTCCAATGCGTGTTTCAAGCTCCTACAGTATAATATCATACATCAGGTCTACCTTACACCGTCCACTCTCTACATACAATTTACCCAGCGCGTAGCAGCGAGTGCCTGAGATGTAAAGCACAAGAAGCAGATTTCCTACATATGGTTTGGGCATGTGAGCAGTTGAGCTCAGACTGGGACACTATAATCACAAGTGTACAGAGATCAACTGGTTGGAAGATTTCCAAAAATGCCCGACGGGTACTGTTGGGTCTACTCCCTACCCCCAAAAACAAAAAACTAAGCAGACGATTTGTCACACTGGGATTAGTGATAGCGAAACGACGCATAGCAATCAGCTGGCTCAGACCCCGGCCACCAAAGGTAGAGGACTGGATGAGAGATATGAGTGAATGTGCTACCACCGAAAAAGTGCGAATGAAATCAGTGCATACGGATGTAAGAGTGGAGGAGGACCTAATGGCATGGTCCCAGATGCTGGCGGACCTCTATGAAAAGCAAGACGATGGCACTCAGGTTATGGAAACTGAAATGGGGAATGGCACAGGGCGGCAATACCTGGATGGATAGCGGACATGTAGCAGAGATCAACTCTGGTTGTTGAGGTGAAACGAAAAGATACATTAAAACGTGATTTTGTGGTATATAGGGGAGATGGTAAGAGGGTGGGAGGGGTGGGGGCAGAAGGTAAAGTTGGGGTTGGCATGACTTATATAGACAGCACAAAATGTATAATATGTTTACGACATATGGTGGAATAAGTTAATGAAACAGGAAAAAAGAAAAAACAAAGAATGTGCTCCTACTGTTAATCTTTTCTCTCAATTTGTAAGCAGTGGGATGACCTATGTTACAGAATATTTGATTATGTCGGATGTTATATGATAACACAAATGCGAATAAAGTTAAATAAAAAAATAAAAAACTACCCCTGGGAACAAGATAGGACAATAAAGTTTCGATATGCCTGAAAAAAAAGAATTACTTATGAGTCCCTTAGAATGGTATACCGTACACCCAGGGCCCGTAAATTAAATTCTACCAGTGGGCCTGCAGGACTTATTGTGGACCCACTTAAGTAGCACTTTAAAACATCTCCCGGGCCTGCAATTGCACCTGAATGCAGTTTTAAACTGCCATGTCGACTTGGCAAGAAATTCTACTTGCCAAGCCTTAAACTCCCCTTTTATTACATATACGTCACCCCTAAGGTAGGCCCTAGGTAGCTCAAATAGTAGGGTCCTGTGTAACTAAAAGGTTGGACATGTACTTTTAAGTTTTACATGGCCTGGTAGTGAAAAACCTCTAAATTCGTTTTTCTCTACTGTGGGGCCAACCTCTCCCATTTGATAACATTTGGGATTTCTTATTACATTTAATAAGCTGTAATTCTTAATTAAGATTTACCAGAATGCTATGAGGTGAAGTGTGCTGGGATGAGAGGTAGTGTACTCCCTCCTCCCTTGTGTTTAAAAGGCTCCCTTGAGACTGGGAGCTGACAAGCTCACCTGGGATGCACCTGTGTGCCTGTGGAGTGGTGCTGTGACCTGTGGAGACTTGGGCAGCATTTAAGCAACCCCATATGACTCTTCTCTGCTCTCTACAACTTCTATTCTCTACTGATGAAGGGCTAAACCCAGAAACACATGTCTAGAGATAACTGCACTACCTGCACCAACTTTGGTGAAAAACTACAGCAACTTTGAATTAAGTGTACTGCATTTAACATAATTCAATTGGGTCAACTGTGCTGGGATGAGAGGCAGTGTGCTCCCTCTCCCCTTGCGTTTGAAAGGCTCCCTTGAGCCAACTAGCTGACGAACTCCCCTGGAATGCACCTGTGTGCCTGTGGAGTGGTACTGTGACCTGAGAAGACTTTTTTTTTTTTTAAGATATCTCTTTATTAGTGTTTTTAACATTTCAACATTGCTTACATACAGGCATCATCAGACATATAATAGTGTACCAAATACTGTAATTGCATATTTGAGTGCCATCATTTCTTCTCTAACCCCGCCTTATATAATTTCTCTGGTTTTGGCATCTACATGCACCATAATGCAGTGGTCTCATAACATTTTCAACTATATATTCCTGTTCTAACACTGCGTTATATTTACTTTGGGGAGATTGCGGGCATTCATGCGGTTTATAGCTAAATCTTATTTTATAGTGACAAACAAATAACCAGTGGACTTGAGAAATCAAGTAACTTAATTCTATCCAGTGGTTTCTCCCTACTACCGCATTTGGTCAGTGCAACTTCACCTTGTGCACTGCTTATAATGTATTTACTACCAGGGGGTGGTGGGGGCGTGGGTCCTCTTCAGTGTATCTTCTTGTGTTTATTATCTGTAGTTGTTTTCCTGTTTATAAACTAGCAGATATATTACTATCTATCTCTGTACTCCATCTATTTCACATTGCTCATCGCTATGCTCATCTCTTCTACCGATCCAGGCTCTCAATACTTCAGTCCATAACTCCACTATGGGGCACCTTAGAATTCCTCTGGCTTCCTCTTGTTGTATTGCCCTTTCCTCCGTCTTAGCCCAATTATCCACATCTTTCTCCCACATCGCTACTGGGGGGCCCTTCTGCGCTCTCCAAATCATGGCTATTTGCCTGCGAGCTAAAATCAAAGCCAGGTCCACAAATCTAGAACCCACCTTTTTGGCTTTCGGTCTGAGGAACAATCGAAGGAGGCATACTGCCACTGAGCATGGCATCGTTCGGGCTAGTGTTAAGTTAATCTGTGCAAACACTGTGTTCCAGTATTCTTGCAGTACCCCACATCCCCATGTCATGTGTACAAACTCCACATCTTGTTGTCCACATCTGGGGCAGCCACGAAGCTCTCCCCCATGCACTACATTTAATCTGTGAGGCATAAGATAGACCATATGTACATAATTGAATTGGATAAGTTTGAACCCAGCATTTCTAGATATTCGTTTCGGGCCTCTTAACACCGGAGACAACTCCTTACCTAGCAAGTCCCTTCCCACTGCTACATTCCACCGGTCTCGCAAGTGCCCCAGAGGTGTTTTTGCCATGCTGATCACTGCCCTATAATGCCACTTTACTAAGTGTCTGGCTGACCCCAATGTGATCAACACTTGTAGCACCTCATTCATCCGTGGTTCCAGGTGGGCGCATCCCCCAGAGGTCCCTGAATCTTTCAACTCCCGCATGAAAAGTGAGGAATTGGCCCCTAGGCAAGTCAAAATGGGCCAGGAAGTCCTCTAGGGGAATCAGCGCCCCATTCTGGTAACTGTCCCCCACCGTTGTTACTCCAGCCTCTATCCAACTTACCCACTTGTGTGCTCGAGGGCAATGCAGGTGGTCTCGCACCTGGGAGCCCTGCGAAGGGTAAACTCGGGCATACAGTGGTATTCCTTTCAAGCATCAGTGGGATCTCCTCCAACAGTCCATTGCCACCTGTAGTAATACCCCTGGATTTCGTACAGTCATCGGAGGGTGCAACATTCCCACCAGTAGGTGCTTCCATTTAGTGACTGAACTTGAAATGTCCAAATTCTGGTCCTCCATCCATTGGGCCAGCCATTTTAGCCTGGCTGCCAGATAATAGAGCTTAAACTCAGGGGGCCCCAACCCTCCTTCTTTTGGAGTCCTCTGCAAGACTGTGGATTTCCCTGGAGGGGACCCAGAAATTAGCCAAAATACAGCAAAATGTTATTTTTTTGGGAAAAATGGGAAAAAAGGGCTACAGATGAAAGCGTCTGGTTTTTTCCCTGCAAATGTTATCAAAAAAGGGGTTGTGGTGCTGAAATCACCATCTTCCCAGCTTTCAGGGACAAGCAGACTTTTGTCAGAAAACCAACATTTTTTACACAGTTTTGGCATTTTTCTGGGACATAGCTTATTTTTGCTATTTTGTGTGCTTTCAACCTCTTTCCAGTTAATGGTAGAAATGGGGATGAAAGCAATAATGGATCCTGGAAAGCTATACATTTTAGAAAAGTAGACAAAATTCTGAATTCAGCAAGGGAACATTTGTGTAAATCCTTCAAGGTTTCTTCATAGAAACTAACAGTTAAATATAGGAAAAATTGAAAATTAGTTGAAAAAAACAGCCATTTGTGTCAACATTTTCACCTGTAACTTCTTCTAATTATGACAGTTGTTTGAAAGCAATATACCATTACATCCGTTAGACCATTCTGGTTGTAGGGATATATAGGACTTGTAGGTTCACCAAGAACCCGATGAACCCAGAGCCAATAACTGAGCAGCGTCTTGCAATGGTTTTTTATTATGTACCGGGTATATAGCAATTCATTTGGGAAAATGTATACATGGAAAAATCGGTATGAAAGACACCTATGTATTTCTGAAATGGGAACAAAATATAGAGTTTAGAAACATTAGATATTTGCACATTTCCGAAATTGGGAGTACCCATACTAGCATGAGAATTATAGGTCATTTTTCAAAATGACTTCTTTTTTACACATTGTCTTTCATTTGGAAGGCAGAAATGCATTGAAAGTCAATAGGTAATAACAGTTGCTCTACGATTCTGTGTTACCCTAAGTCTCCCGATAAAAATGGTACCTCACTTGTGTGGGTAGGCCTTGTGCCCACGACAGGAAACGTCTCAAAACGCAACGTGGACACACCACATTTTCACAATGAAAAAGGACCCTTTTTTTGTAAAGTGCCTAGCTGTAGTTTTTGAACCCTAGCTCTGCCGGCACCTTGGGGAACCTAGAAAACCTATGCATTTTTAAAAACTAGACACCCAGGGAAATCTAGGATGGGGTGACTTGACTGGCTCTCACCGGGTTCTGTTACCCAGAATCCCTTGCAAACCTAAAAAATTGTCAAAAAAAACACATTTTCCTCACATTTCTGTGGTGGAAAGTTCTGGAATCTGCGTGGATCCATAAATTTCCACCCCCCACGTTCCCCAAAGTCTTCCGAGAAAAATGGTACCTCACTTGTGTGGGTAGACCTAGTGCCCGCGACAGGAGACGGCCCAGAACGCAAGGTGGACACACCACATTTTCACAGTGAAAAATGACCCTTTTTTTGCAAAGTGCCTAGTTGTAGTTTTTGAACCCTAGCTCTACCGGCACCTAGGGAAACCTAGCAAACCTATACATTTTTGAAAACTAGACACCCAGGGGAATCCAGGATGGGGTGACTTGACTGGCTCTCACCAGGTTCTGTTACCCAGAATCCCTTGCAAACCTAAAAAATTGTCCAAAAAAACACATTTTCCTCACATTTCTGTGGTGGAAAGTTCTGGAATCTGCGTGGATCCATAAAATTCTACCCACCCTGTGTTCCCCAAAGTCTTCCGAGAAAAATGGTACCTCACTTGTGTGGGTAGGGCTAGTGCCCGCAACAGGATACGGCCCAAAACGCAACGTGGACACACCACATTTTCACAGTGAAAAATGACCCTTTCTTTGCAAAGTGCCTAGCTGTAGTTTTTGAACCCTAGCTCTGCCAGCACCTAGGGAAACCTACAAACCTGTACATTTTTGAAAACTAGACACCCGGGGGATGCCAGGGAGGTATGGCTTGCGTGGACCCCCCAACGTTTTCTTACCCAGAATCCCCTGCAAACCTCAAATTTAGCTGAAAAAATCACTTTTTCCACACATTTTTGTGTGGGAAAGTTGTGGCATCACCGGGCTGACACAAATTTCCTACCACCCAGCGTTCCCCCAGGTCTCCCGATAAAAATGGTGCCTCACTCGTGTGGGAGGCCCAAGTACCCACAACAGGCAAGGGCCCAAAACATATTGAGGCGACATCAAAATTGCCTATCACAAAACGACCTGGTTTTGCAAGGGGGGTCACCTGGATTTTTGGCCCCGTGCTCGGGGCCAGCTAAGAAAACTTACCAAACCCACACATTTCTGAAAACTAGACACCCGCGGGGTTCCACGGAGGTATGGCTTGCGTGGATCCCCCAACATTTTCTTACCCAGAATCCCCTGCAAACCTCAATTTTAGCTGAAAAAAATCACTTTTTCCACACATTTTTGTGTGGGAAAGTTGTGGCATCACCGGGCTGACACAAATTTCCTACCACCCAGCGTTCCCCCAGGTCTCCTGATAAAAATGGTGCCTCACTCATGTGGGAGGCCCAAGTACCCGCGACAGGCAAGGGCCCAAAACGTACTGAGGCGACATCAAAATTGCCTATCACAAAACGACCTGGTTTTGCAATGGGGGTCATAAGGATTTTTGGCCCCGTGCTCAGCGGCCAGCTAGGGAAACCTACCAAACCCACACATTTCTGAAAACTAGACACCCGGGGGGTTCCAGGGAGGTATGGCTTGTGTGGATCCCCCAACGTTTTCTTACCCAGAATCCCCTGCAAACCTCAATTTTAGTTGAAAAAACCACTTTTTCCACACATTTTTGTGTGGAAAAGTTGTGGCATCACCGGGCTGACACAAATTTCCTACCACCCAGCGTTCCCCCAGGTCACCCGATAAAAATGGTGCCTCACTCGTGTGGGAGGTCCAAGTACACGCGACATGCAGGGCCCAAAACGTATTGAGGCGACATCAACAATGTATAGGTTTGCCAGGTTTCCCTATGTGCCGGCTCCGCTAGGGCCCAAAATCCACAGGTAGGCACATTGCTAAAAACAAGTCTGTGCCTAGTATGCTTTCTGCTGCCCTGAGGGGGAATCGGGGGGGGTTACCCCGATATGCCCCCAAGGGGGGCATAAAGACTGGCTATGATTATGGGGGGTGGGGGCATTGGTATGCCCATTCTGGGCAGCCCCCACCCCCATGCATAAAAAAAGCCAGCGTTATCTCTGGCGCCTAGTGGGCTTTCTGCACCCCCGGGGGCAGATCAGGGGCCACTGCCCCCATCTGCCCCTCGGGGGGGCATAAAGACTGTCGCACTTTTTTGGGGAGGTGTGGGCATTGGCATGCCCATTCTGGGTTGACCTCAACCCTGAATAAAAATTTAAAAAATCCTGAGGCCTAGTGGGCTTTCTGCCCCCCGGGGGCAGATCAGGGGCTATTGCTCCCATCTGCCCCTGGGGGGGCATAAAGACTGACATTTCCCAGGGGTGGAGGCATTGCCATGCCCTTTTGGGCAGCCCCCACCCCAACATCAATAAAAAATCCCTGGTTTCTAATGGGCTTTCTGCCTCCGGGGCAGAAAGACTGCCATTTCTCTGGGGGGAGGGGTGGGGGCATTGCCATGCCCTTTTTGGGCAGCCCCCACCCCAACGTCAATAATTTTTTTTTTTTTAAACTGGTTTCTAGTGGGCTTTCTGGGCAGAATGGAGGCTACTGCCCCCATCTGCCCCCTGGGGGGGCAGAAAGACTTACATTTCTCTGGGGGGGTGGGGGCATTGCCATGCCCTTTTTGGGCAGCCCCCACCCCGTCAATAAAAAAAAAAGAAATCCCTGGTTTCTAGTGGGCTTTCTGCCTCCCGGGGGGCAGATTAGGGGCTACTGCCCCCATCTGCCCCGGGGCAGAAAGACTCACATTTCTCTGGGGGGGCATTGCCATGCCCTTTTTGGGCAGCCCCCACCCCAACGTCAATAAAAAAGAATAATCTCTGGCTTCTAGTGGGCTTTCCGCTCCGGGTGGCAGATTGGGGGCTACTGCCCTCATCTGCCCCCAGAGGGGCAGAAAGACTGTGGTGCCCAAACAACTATGGGGGAGCAAAGGCGCTTGCCCAGGGGCCGCTCCCCTCCCTGGTGTCTAGTGGGTGGATCCCTGCTTGGGGATCGCCCCCCTGGGGTGATCCCCAAGCAGGGATCCACTAGGGAAGGGTACCATTGGAAAGGGGAGATTCTCCCCTTTCCAACAATACCTCTCCCATCTTTTTGGGTGCTCGGGGAGCTGAGACAGCCCCACGAGCAATGAAACACTGAAACTGAAACTAAGTTTCAGTTTCGTTTTCGTTGCAATGATGATCGCGTGCCATGCGTGCGATCGTCATTGCAACGAAATTCAAAAAGAAGGGAAATACCTCTGCTGTCTGCAGCAGAGGGATTTTCTGAGCATGTGCTCATGACGGAATGGTTCCGTCATGAGCACACTGGAACTTGTGCTCATGACGGAACTATTCCGTCATGAGCACTGAAAGGGTTATTCAGTCGCGATCCAGCCAAGACATAGTATGAGTCCAGGATGGTCGGTGCCCGCCCTACCCCACAATTTCCATCCCCCAAGTATAATAGATCATCTTCGTAGAGTGAGATAATATGGTCTCTATCACCCAATTGCATCCCATGCCTCTGGCCTTCTATTCGAAACCATTCTGCCAGCAGCTCGACGGCCAGGGCAAACAGGAGTGGTGACCGCGGGCACCCCTGTCTAGTACCTCTGAATATCCTATATGAGCGAGATATCACTCCCCCTGCTCTCACTCGAGCCGTGGGGCGCGAGTATAACAACCTGACCCATCTAATCCATCCAGCTCCCAACACCATTCTTGTCATCGTGGTGCACAAAAAGTCCCATCTTTTCAAATTGAAAGCTTTCTCCAAATCTACTGACATTATGAGTGCGTCTGGATATCTACTTCTTTCCGGGTGGTGCATAATGTGGAAAAGTCTACGGATATTGGCAGATGTGGACCTCGTCAGTATGAACCTATTCTGGTCAGGGTCGACCAGGTATGCCATGTGAGGTAAAAGGTGTGAAGCCAAAACCTTGCTCAAGATTTTAAAGTCAACGTTCAGCATCGACAGAGGTCGGAACCCCGACACCCGCACCCCCACTCGCTCCGACTTTGGCAGGGGTATCACTAAAGCATGTAGTCGATGCCGGTAGCATACCCGTTTCTAGTGCTTCCAAATATACTACTTCCATTTTACGGGTCAGAGTTTGTGTCAGTGCTGTGTAAAAGTCTACCGGTAAGCCATCTGGTCCTGACGTTTTTCCAGTAGCTATTTCCCAGATGGCCTCTTTTATTTCCTGGGCTGTCACCGGGCTTCCCACTTCCGTCCGTACCTGGGGGTCTAACACCCTCAGTGGAAGTGGCGTCAAACTCTCGTATAGTCCCCTCCGCATGAGCTACGGGGTCCTCTTAGAGCATAGTACGTGCTAAAGGCTTCATTGATCGCCATAGGTGAGTATAAGCTCACCTCTTCTGCTGTTGTGATATGGATGATGGGTGCCCCCCTAGAGTGAGGCTGCAATAACCATGCTAATAATCTAACCACTTTACCTCCTTCTGCGTGCACCCTAGTCTGATATTCACTTAGGTCCAGGGTCCTCATCTCTCCAATGCACAGTTATACTCCATTCTCGTGGTGTCCATCTGCCTATGAGTTTGCAAATTCCCTGTCAATTGCAAGCCATGGTCATGTAATGAGGTTTCTAACTTGGTAAGGTCCGCCAACAATTCTTTCTACAGCCCCACTGTCTGACCTAGGCAATACCCCCGCATCACCACTTTAAATGCCACCCACTCCATATCCCTAGTGTCTGTCATCCCACTATTGTGTTGGAAGTATTCAGTGACCATCTCATCTAGTGATCTTCTGAAACGTTCATCTGTCAGGAGGGCGGGGTTTAGTCGACATGTAGGGGTAACAGTTGGTTCCGTGTTTGGGCAGAAGCCAATCAACAGTGGGATATGATCCGAGAAGGTACGCCCCAGATATTCAGTGTGTGTTATAGTCATAGTTGGGCGTCTGGAACAGACGAACAGGTCAAGTCTACTGTGTAAGTCATATATGTAGTAATAATAAGAGTAATCCTTATGCTTTCCATGTTACACCCTCCAAACAACGGTTAATTCCCACTGCTTCACCAAAAGCCCGGGCCAACTTAACAACTGAAGTGCCTCACAGTGGGGGGGTCGATCTATCTAATGCAATATTTGCCACACAATTAAAGTCTCCCCCTAAAAACAAATCGGTTGTATTCAGGAAGGATAAGGAAATTGACACCCTTTTCAGAAAACTGAGTTGATCATGATTTGGGGCATATGTGTTTCCCAGGGTGATCTCATTGCCCAGCAACCTACCCTGCACTAGTAGGTATCGGCCCTCCTTGTCTACTTGTGTGCGTGTCATCTCGAACAACACTCCAGCTCTGACCCATATCAGTGCACCCCTAGAACAAGCAGAGTACAATGTAGCATACAATTTCCCCCGCCACTTGCACTGCAATCTTATACCCGTTCGGTGGGTCTCCTGCAACATAAGTATATGTGCCCCGCCCTCCTTATAAGTTAACTATGTATCTTATGTCGTTTGACAGGAGATCCCATCCCCTTCACATTCCAGGTTAGGAGTTTAATTTTTTAATTTCCTGATGAGAGCGTTTTACATTCAACTCTGGCATAAGGCAGGTTTTCCCCCTTCTTTCATAGACCCCCTCCACACCCCCACCCCACCAGGCAATCCATGTACAGGAACCACTGGACATTAAACAGACCCCATAAACCAACAACTCCCCATCCCTAGGGCAGCTTTGCAACGGCTGGCCGCTCAAACCCGTGAAAAAAGGAAAAACAAGAAAAATAGAAGACGCCTATCCGCCTCATAGGAGCGTCTATCTATTTGGGGGTGTGACTCAAGCTAAGTCTAACTAATTCCTGTGCCTGCCCAGGATTCAGGTCAGGACTGCGACAGTCCTCTGTGCATCTGGGCTCCTGACCGCCACCCTCTGCTGCCCCACCTCTACCTTCTTTCTTTCGTATGTGTAGTGTCTGTTGTTCCTCTGTGCTGCGTCCATTCTGTGTCACTCTCCCCATCCATTTATTAATTTACCACACTTAGCCCCGTTTCATTTCCCCCTCCCCAGCCCATCACCTGTTACCGTGTGTTCCGCTTGTCTAGGTCATATCAGTTCATCTACAGAGCCAGGGGTCACCACCGGGAGCAGTGCTTCACTCTGCTCCGACCTCGCCGAGTCTGATTGACTGGACCCGTGTTCCGAGGATTCTGCAGTCCTACCATCTTCTGGGGGCGTCGACAGTACTTCCGCCACTGCTTTCAGAGCTGCTTGTCGTTCTCTTGCCGTCTGAGATGAGGAGGGTTTTTGCATAGTAATCCGGCTTGTGGATTTCTGCAGTCTCTTCCGCTTCGGTTTAGGTATTTCTTTCGTGCCATTTCTCAAGTCCATTGGCTGTGTGCCTGTCTTGTAGTTTTCCAGCCTGGACCACACCTCAGCAGGGGAGTCGCAAAAGTGAGCCTTCCCATCTAATTGTAACCAGAGCCAAGCTAGGAACTGCAGCGAGTACTGTATCCCTTCTGTTCTCTCAGCTTTCTTCACTTCCAGGAATGACGCCCGTTGTGTTTGCACTTTGGCTGTAAAGTTCGGGAACACTGACACTTTGCTGTTATCTATCATGATCGGACCTTGCGTATGTGACTGGTGGATTATTGCAACTCGGTCTTTGTAGTGTAACAGTCTCCCCACTATTGGCTGTGGGGGTTGGCCAGGGGCCTGGGGCTGTGACAGGACCCTGTGCGCTCTATCCAGTGCAAAGAATTTAGTGAGCGATCCCGGCGTCACCGAGTTCTGGAGCCAGTCTTCCAGAAATGACCCCATGTCCATCCCCTCTTTACCCTCTGGAATCCCCACCACCCGTATGTTGTTGCGGCGATGCGCCCGTCTGCATCTTCAGCCCGTCTTTCTAACGTGGCCACCGGAATCGCCAAGTCATCCAGTTTGTGGGAGGCCATTTTCTGTTCCGGTTGCATCTCCTCTAGGGTAAGTTCCACTTCCTTAATTCTGGCTGCGAGCTTATTTATTTATTTATAAGTTTTATATCGCGCTAGCTAGACCCGGGGGTATCAGAGCACTTTACATACACAGGGGAACACAAGTTGCATTACATAGCAGGACATTGGGATGCATAAAGATGTAAGCTAAACATAATAATTAAGCATACGTTACATAGCAGGACACAAGGGTGCAAGAGGATAGAGCAACACATTATGATTGGGCATACAGTGATGGGTAGGGAGGAAGCTCAAGAGATTGAAAACAGTCCAGTAACCATCTATCCTTGATGGACAAGTGAGCTGGGAGTCAGCTAGGTTACTGAAGTCTAGGTTTGTTGACTTGGCCGGTAAAGTATTTCTTGAGTAGAAGGAGTTTCAGGCCCCTTTTGAAGCAGGGGAAGGAGGGTTGCATCTGAGGTCAATCTGGAGTGAGTTCCATATCCTGGGTACGTTACCAGAAAAGGATTGGGACTGGGTAGTTTTCCTTTTCAATTTCGGAGGGATGAGAAGAAGTGAGTTGGAGCTTCTCAGGGATCGAGATCTTCCAGCTTATGATGTTCAGCTTGCACCAACCCCAACCCTACTGAAACAGTCCCTATGTCCTGCTGGAGGGTGGTCTTTGTGTCTGCGATAGCCAGTATTTTGTCCAGGTGAGTGTGAAGTGATTGACCCTGGCCATCTGTCTCTTCTTCGTCGGTGATGGCCTTATTCTGGGAGGATTCCCCTACGTACAGTGGCCTGCTCCCCTGTTTGGTCTTAGGCTTGCCCATTTTGATCACTGTTTTATTGGGCTCTGTCTCTTCAGCAGTCTACAGTAGGCTATTCCTGCAGTTCAGAAGTGTCGCGGCTGAGGGTGCACTCTTTGCAGTCTTCTCGCTACTGTTTTCGGATTCCTCACTCGTGCTATGGGTAATAGACTGTGTCTCATTAGGTTCTTCCTATATTTATTTGCCCAGGGTTCTTGCTATCGTGGAGCTCTGGGTATTCATGCATATCCAGATCCTGGACTATTCCTTTCCTCAGCACGGGTGGTCCAGATTCACGTAGGTCTGAGGTTCTCTCCCAAGCCCTCCCTGGCCAGCTCTCAATGTCCCACACTTCAATTGGCCTCCGAGTTCCCTTTTGCTTTAAGCCTCACAACTCCACTTCATGTCCAGTTTTTAGACTAGGGCCTCAAATGGCCTCTCTAGTGGGCTCTTGCACACCCCAATTCAGGAAATCCTTGCGTAGACTCCAGGCAGCCTTCACCTCCCGAGAGATATCTCATAAGGTGTTGCCCTTCACCCTCATCCGTTACACACCGTTACTACGCGGGCATTACTACCATGTGCTTTTTCTATGCATTTTTTACTGCGCGTTTACCATTACTACGCATGCTGCTACATAGAATGCTTTTAGTACGTAAATACTTTTACTATGCATTCTAAAATAACGCAAAACGGAAAAATTAAATGCTTACCATTTTTGACTATAAACATGCAAAGTATAAAAATATGCCTTAAATATGAAATACTTACTGATTCATTAAAATCGAGACGTTACTCGTTTTCATAATCTCCCCTCTGCACCGGCTGTGACCATGGTTCATTTACAACTAGTTACTTTCCAGGGCTCAGGTTCAAATGGCAACCCAAACTTGCTATTGATAACTTAGTCCTTTTTTAATTTTAGCTAAAGAAGATATCCGTGATGCAAACACGTTCATACGTCATACGGAGGATCGAAGGCGAGAGGAGAAGAAGCATGAAACAACGCTGAACAGGTAAGAACATTTTTCATTTAAATTAAATGTAATGTAACTATTTTAAAGTGTGACTAAAAGTATATTTAATACACATAAACATTTTTTATTATAAAAAATAAATAAACGAAAAAAGAAGAATAAGTGAATGTTATAAATAAAGCATGATAGTTCATAAGCTTATGGCTTGCAGTTTCAATACAACTCCTTGATGCCACTTTATAAATCACTAAGCTATATTATGATTGAAATGTGCTACCTGCAGGTAAAACAAGAATCTCTGCAGCAAAAGCAGTAAGCCACAAAGCGATCTCGCTAAAATATAGATAAAATATAAACCTGTGACCGACATGTTACTCCCTTTGCGGCAGGCACATTAACCGTCTGTGATATTTTTTATGCTAAGTCAGACCTTTGAAAAGACTGCTCACAGACATATTCAGATTGTGCATTAAGTAGCAGAGTTATCTTACCCTATTATACCTAGGAATATGTTAGGCATGCAAAAGTTTTTTTGCAGCAGGTGCATTAACCCTGAATTATATGGTAAAATGCAGTCTACTTCTGATCAATTTAAATAATTTATAAGAAGAAACTAAAAAACGTACGTTAGCCGTAGATCGGACCAGAAGGTTGCAAATTTGCATTAGTTATTGAAAAAAATGATTAATACTTCATTTTGATTCATTTTGAAAGGTTTTATTAAGAGAATTACTGTTTTTAACGTACATTTTTTTTAAATGGTTAAAATGTATAAACGACATAAGCAGGATCGAGGGGAGAGGAGGAGAACCGATTTACTTAGCTGTACTTGGAACTACTTTTAAGTTATTTAAAAAGACAATATGAATTAAATTTGAGGATACTGTTATTGTTGATGGATCAGATTGAGGATTATTTAAACTGGATTTTAAATTACTCCCCCACCCAAAACCTCTATTTCACTGGCATCCCGTCGCAGGGTAAGGTTACTTTATTTTAAAAATATTAAAAATGGTCCATGTACGCGAAGTAGTGATATGCGAAGTAATGATCTGCGCAGTAAAAGCCAATTCTTATCTTATTAATGCATTTGCGATGTACTGGTATGCGCAGTAAAAATATGCGTAGTAATTGCATTTGCGATGTAAAAACATCGCACTAAAAGCATACGTACTAATGGCATGCTAAGTATCATCATATATTCCCCTCATCTCAGTGGCAAGTGAGGGCCTCTTTTCTCTCAGGGACTCCCCCTTACTGTCCATGCAGCAGAGTGCCTCTCCTGAACGATACTTGGTTCCCACGACTTTCAGGCCCCACGAACACCGCACCTCCTCCAGTCTTCAGCCTCTGTCACTTCCATCAGGCAGCCCCTGCTCAGCTGCAGCACAGTGCTTCCCAGGGCACAGGTCAGGGAAACCTCCCCCAATCCAGCGAAGCGCCTCTCACTCACGCTGCTGTTCGTTATGGGCCTCTCATGGCCTCCCTGCTGTGCCTCCTGAAGGCAATCACAAAGCACCAATCTCCAGGCTTGGGTCTCAGTTGCTCCCACCAGTTCAATCCCATCAGTCGGTACGCGATCTCTCCTCTCCCTCCTCCCACAGTGTCCAGAGTGCTGCATCCTCCCGGATGCCTCCAGGCCTCTGTTCTGTCTGCCAGAGCCAGGCACCCGTTCCCACAAGTTCAGCCTGGTTACGTGCACCACCGCAGGCAACCTCACAACACCAGTTTGGGTTTCAGGCAGTCCTACCGGTGTTAATCTTGTGCAGATTGGGGGTCCCACCAGGCAATATGGACACTCTCCTCGTCATCCGTTAGCAGCGTCATGGGTACTGCGTCTTCTCCGACGTTCCCAGGCCTCTGCTTTCTCTGCCAGGGCTCTACACCCGTTCCCGCAGCACTTGGCCTAGATGTCCGACTCTCAGGTCCCTTCCTCCTATGAACCCACCGCCGTGTCCAGGGAGGTGTCGGGCAGCTCGTAGGCAACCGTCATTGGGACCCAGTGCGGCCGCACCAATTTTATTCAGGATTTTACACCTGGGCCGGGACGGACTCTTCACTGAGCGTCCGCCGCGGTCGCCATCTTGGCCATGCCCCCATGACCTGTGAAGATTTGGGCAGCATTTCAGCAACCCCAAATGACTCTTCTCTGCTTTCTACTACTTCTGCTCTCTACCGATGAAGGGCTAAACCCAGAAACAGGTGTCTAGAGATAACAGCAGTACCTGCACCAACTTTGGTGAAAAACTACAGCAGCTTTGAAATAAGCTTACTGCATTTACCAGAATGCAATGGGGTGAACTGTTTTGGGATTAGAGGCAGTGTGCTCCGTTCCCCCTTGTGTTTAAAAGGCTCCCCTGAGCCAACGAGCTGACAAGCTCACCTGGGATGCTCCTGTGCGCCTGTTGAGCAGTACTGTGACCTGTGGAGACTTGGGGAGCATTTCAGCAACCCCAGATGACTCTTCTCTGCTCTCTACTACTTCTGCTCTCTACTGATGAAGGGCTAAACTCAGAAACAGGTGTCTAGAGACAACACCACTACCTGCATCATCTTTGGTGAAAAACGACAGCAGCTATGAAATAAGCGTACTACATTTGCCAGAATGGAATGTGGTGAATTGTGCTGGGATGAGAGGCAGTGTGCTTCCTCCCCCCTTGTGTATAAAGGGCTCCCTTGAGCCAACGAGCTGAAAAGCTCAACTGTGATGCACCTGTGTTTCTGTATAGTGGTCCTGTGACCTGTGAAGACTTGGGCAGCATTTCAGCAACCCAAAATTAATCTTCTCTGCTCTCTACTGCTTCTGATCTCTACTGATGAAGGTCTAAACCCAGAAACACGTGTCTAGAGAACAGCACTACCTGCACCAACTTTGGTGAATAACTAGAAATACTTTGAAGTAAGCATACTGCATTTACCAGAATGCAATGGGGTGCACTGTGCTGGATTAAGAGGCAGTGTGCTACCTCCCCACTTGTGTTTAAAAGGCTTACTTGAGCAAAGCTCACCTGGGATGCACCTGTGTGCCTGTGGAGTGGTACTGTGACCTGTAAAGACTTGGGCAGCATTTCAGCAACCTCGGATGACTTCTTTGCTCTCCAATACTTCTGCTCTCTACTGAGGAAGGGCTATACCCCTAAACATGGGTCTAGAGTAGGCCTGGGCGGTGATCTCCGCTCCGTTCAAGGAGTTTGCGGAGTTTTCCACACTCCGCGGAGCACGCGGAGTTCTGAAAAACTTCAATCTGCTGAGTGGAGTTTCTTCCTCGTTCGCGCTCGCCAAGGTAAGTTGGCAAGCACGAACGAGGAAACTCCAACGCTAGACCACCTCCCAGCAAGATTTCAAAACTTGGGTGGTCGCAGATGGTCGTGATCGCTCGCGTTGAGAAACCATCCGTTCGCGTTGAGCAAGCTTCAGCTCGAGTAGAACATCTACTCGAGTAGCAGAAAGAAGCAGAGCCCTCTTGCGCTGTGCTTGGTGCCGTTCGTGCTGATTTTCCAGTGCGGAACAATCACTTGGCGCTAAAAATCAGCACAAACTACGTGACCTAACTCACTCCACCGCTCGCGGAACTCCGCGTAGCTTCACAGAGGTTTTTGGTCACTTTGAGGAGTTCTGCGTAGCGGAACTCCTTGAATTCCACCTAGGCCTAGTCTAGAGATAACAACACTACCTGCATCACTTTGTAGAAAAGCTACAGCAAATTTGAAGTAAGCGTCCTGCATTTACAAAAATGCAATGGGGTGAACTTTGATGGGATGAGAGGCAGTGTGCTCCTTCCCCCGTGTGTTTAAAAGGCTTCCCTGAGCCAACGAGCTGACAAACTCACCTGGGATGCAGCTGACTGCCTGTGGAGTGGTACTGTGACCTCTGAAGACGTGGGCAGCATTTCAGCAACCCCAGATGACTCTTCTCTGCTCTCTACTACTTCTACTCTCTACTGATGAAGGGCTAAACCCAGAAACAGGTGTCTAGAGAAAACACGACTACCTGCGCAAACTTTTGTGAAAAACTACAGCAACTATGAAGTAAGCGTACTGCATTTACCAGAATGGAATGGGGTGAACTGAGTTAAGATGAGAGGCAGTGTGCTCCCTTCCCCCTTGTGTTTAAAAGGATAACTTGAGCAATAACGGAAGATGAGAGGCAACACAAGCAAATATCAGGTAAGTACAAGGTACAGAATAAAGCAACAATGATCAAATGAATGCGTTGTAGTCTTTATCGTTCGTTTATTTCACACATGGTCCAACAGACAGCCAACGCGTTTCGCCCAGACATGGGCTTCTTCAGGGCTGCAATAATATATAATATATAAGTGCGTTTTAAAATTTAGAAAAGAGGAGGGTCCACGTTGTAAAGTAGACACCTGGAAAAAGGAGATTCAAAGAAAGAAAGGTGATCCATGAGATGGAGAGTCGGTGGAAAGAATAATAAACAAAAAAGAAAAGAAAAGGAAAAAATGGGAACATGGAAATCGTGGAAAAAGGGAAAAGAATCAGAAAACAAAAAACAAAGAACGTGATCCCATGAAGGAAATGAGAAACCGCAGTGAATGCTTCGGTGATGCAAAGATGAAGAAAAACTAAGTATCAAGGAATAAAGGGCAAGGCCTCTAGTAGGCAAAGCAAAGGAATGTGAAGAGAGAGTGGAAGATCCAAAACCAAGTCGGGAAACATGGGGTAAGGTGTATTCAAAACCGAGGTGTCAGTGCTAAAAAAGGTATAAAAAAGGCATCTCTAAAAAAGCCAGATTACCAATGCGAAAATAGTAGTAGAGAAATGTCAAAAGGTTAAGCAATTGATCCCAAAATCTGCAACGCGTCCGTTACGGAGTGTAGGAGAATTATTGTAGAGGTCTAGAAAAGGGCGGGAGAAGCAGTAATAAGTAAACATGGTTACAAAACAGATCTCTAAACCAGATCGTTATTGCGAGGTGAATGGACGTACCTCTAAACCTGAGAGCCTTTCACAAGTCCGTTAAAAGTTCCTAGGTCAGCTCATGGGTAAAGCGTAACGTTTTGTAAAAGTCTAGGAAAGGGTGGGAGAAGTAGTAATAAGTAAAATTAGTTACAGAAAAGATCTCTTAACTAGATCGTTATTGCGAGGTGAAGGGACGTACCTCTGAACCTAAGAGCCTTTCACAAGTCTGTTAAAAAGTTCCTAGGTCAGCTCATGGGTAAAGCGCCCAGAAAGTAAGGTATTTCCGCGACCTAAGAAAATGAATGCTCAAGTAAAAACTCACGACTAGATAATATAAGGATAAAAAGCATTATGGAATTCTCCCTAGTCCATTGAAATCATAAAGGGAGAGAATGAAATCAATATTCTAGCGTGTTTCACCAGCCCCAGTGCCCCGATAAGAAAGTATAATGGTTGCAAGGCATAAGGAGTCAAGTTGCGGTTACGCATGGGTGCGGACGAGTATGTGGCACATCAAAGGCATTGAAAAAAAGGGGGGAAGATAGCTTAAATATTAACGAGTCACCCCTGAATTACGCTAACACTATCAATACGAAAAAAATCTTTATATTACCATATTCAAAAGTAGTCAAGGTGTGTCTCATCCCCTACTAAGCACTCAATAGGCGCAAACGCCATAGTTAGAGTTATCTAAGTCAGGCAAATAAAGTCCGTCCCATAACTTACTGTTGAGTCGCTGCAGTGTCGTGTCGCGACTTGCCGTATCCGGTGAGGCGTCCGATATGTATAAGGGTAGTGAAGTATCTATCTACTCCATTTAAACCCTCCCTGGTGTGGGAGCAAAGCCTAAACTGCTTCCGGGTGTACATCGATAAGTCCCGCCCCGGCATGCCTTAGTACTTCCGGAATTGGAAGACTAGAGCGTACCAAAAAGCTATAGCTGGTCTGGCCTTCCGGTTGCGAGAGACTAGACCGTAGCCATGGTATGGCAAAAGGAATTAATTTTTGTTCGTGTATTCTAGTACATCAGCTGTGTACTGGAAAAAAAAAAGAATTAAAACGAGGTCAATATAAGCTGGCGATGGATTAAAAAAGTAAAGTTCGAATGTGTATTAAGATTAAAGTGATGTGTGACAATTTTGAAAGGCTAAAAAATTACCAAAGCGAGATGCAAGATGCATGTTGCTAGTGTGAGTGAGACTACCAGAAGGGGAGAAATGAGATCCCTAACTCCCGGGTGTAATAGTATTAAAACATGTGATCAATGGCCACTCGAGCGTGTGTGTATCTGAAAGCAGAAACAGTGAGAGAGAGTGCTCCAATGTGACAAGTAGCGTTACTGGGAGAAAAGAAAAGAAAATCTAATAGTAGATTTAAAAGAAAAAAAGTAAAAAAGTTGTAAGAACAGTTTCAGAAAATTACGATACAGAGAATATTTTAACTAAACTAGTAAGTTGGCACATCCGTGTGCGGACAGTAGGGTTACAGTATCCCACATTGGACATGTACCGATTGTATAGAATAAGTGTAGAATATAGCGATAACAGGTGAATACAGCGTGTTGAGCAGACTAAATGTATCATGCCCAATACTTCAAAAATGTCAACACAGCGTGTCAATCAAGTGCGATGAACAGTTCCCAACATGCAAAGAACATAATCTAAATGATGTGTGGGAAAAGGTTACAATGCCACACATCTGCGTATTTATAACAAGGTCCACAGTTCGGTGAAATTTGCAAAATGGTATTAATGAGCTTGCACCCAGGTCAAGGCACCGCAAAATTATACAGTTGAATAAGCCATGGAGCTCAACAATTAGGAAAAAGCAGAGAAAAATTAAATACTAAACTGAACAGAAAACAACAACAAAATTCATTAGTGTTGAGATAGCACATTGTTCAGAAAAGGTTGACAGGTTAAGAAACATAATTTAGCCACAGTGTTATTTCACTTAGGAGCAGTCACAGGAGGGAAACATATTAAAATATCACTGATGCATGATAATGTGAAAGTAATATAAACAGTTGTTAATTCCCTTGAAGGCAGTTATGGAAGGGAACAGAGTTGAAATATTGCTGTTGTAGATACATGTCAGGGAATTATAAAAAATAGTGCATTTCCTTGTCAGAATTGAGACCCAGCGTTGAGGAGCGAAGGGTACATATCCATCTGGCCTCTAGCTGTCTGAGAGCCAGTGCCCTATCCCCTCCTCTGTTGCTCTTAACAGCAACATCAATACCATGAAAGCGGAATTTAGTTCTATCAATCCCGCTCATGCACTCATGAGAGACTAACGCATATGTTGTGTCTCCATTTAGGACTGCTCTACGGTGCTCTTGAATTCGTAGTTTCAGCTGTCTGGTGGTGCTACCCACATAGATCTTACTGCACCCACAGATAAGTATGTAAACCACAAAGGTGGTAAGGCAGTTGATAAACTGTCGTATGCTGTGTTGTGTGCTTGCGTTATAGCTAAATGTCTTAGTCCTGTTACAGCCTAGGTTACAGATGTTACAGGTGCCACAAGTGAAGAAGCCTATGGGTTTCTGTAGCCAGCTCTGTTGTGTTGGTGTCTGATGAAAGGTATAGCTAGGACACAGGGAGTCCCTTATAGTTTTGCATCTTCTAAAAGTCAAGCATGGTTTTTGTGTAATGATGTTATTAATCCCTGGTACTCCTTTGAGTAGTCCCCAGTGTTTTTCAAGTACCTTAAACACATCATGGTTGAGTGCAGAATAGGTCGTAATGAACGAGAATCTCTGTTTGCTCTTTTCCATACCCTTTCTCTTATTGGTAAGAGTGTTCTTCCTTTCTAGGGTCCTTGCCCTGCTCTCTACCTCCTTGAGTATGTTTAGTTTGTAGCCTCTTTTAGCTAATCTGCCTGTTACCAGTTTCACCTCTGTGTCAAAATTTGCCTCTTCACTGCAATTCCTGCGTGTGCGTACCAGTTCTCCATAAGGGATGGCCTTTTTGGTAGCAGGTGGATGATGGCTAGTATAGTGTAATGTGCTGTTTACAGCAGTCTCCTTCCTGTACAAAGTACTTTGAACGCTGTTGTTCTGGATGTATAGCTCCAGATCTAAAAAATGTATAATGGACTGTGACATCTCTAAGGTGAACCTTACGTTCAGAGTGTTAAGATTGAGGAATTCAAAATATTCTATGAGCTCAGGGCCTGTACCTGTCCATATAATGATGATGTCATCGATGTAACGACCCCAGAACTGGATATGCCTTGTCCAGTCTGAGGCCGCCCTTGACCATGCATAGGTATGCTCCACCCACCCCATGAAGAGGTTAGCGTACGATGGAGCAAATTTGGATCCCATCGCAGTCCCCTGTTCCTGTTTATACCAGGACAGATTAAAAAGGAAAAGTTGTTATCCAATATGAGATCAATCATCTCTAACAGCATTAGGTTGTGATCGTAAAGGGTAGCCTGTCTTTTGAAAGAAAAAGTCAATAGCTATCTTACCCAGGTCCCTTTTAATACATGTGTAGAGTGATTCTACGTCTAGTGTTGCAAACCACATCCTATCATCCCATTCAAGGTCCTCAAATTTGTTCAAAATGTCTGTGCTGTCCCTGACATAGGAGGGTAAGTTGGTCACTAATGGCTGGAGAAAGGTGTCCATAAATTTGGACAGAGCTTCTGTCATGGAGCCGATGCCAGATATGATCGGACGTCCAGGAGGAAAGGGTTGTTTTTTATGTATCTTAGGCAGAAGATAGATGCACGGAAACCTAGGATTGAGAATAGTGAGGAAATTGTGTTCCGTGTCTGATAGCAGGCCCACCTCCTTCCAATGTAGAAGTTGTGTATTGATCTTTATGGTGGCCGCTGTGCATGGATTGTGAGTGAGTCTACTGTAATGTGTGGAATTACTAAGCTGTCTGAGTACCTCATTCTCATAATCATTTCTATTCATCACCACCACATTTCCTCCTTTGTCTGCTTCCCTGATCACTAAAGAATCGTTTGAGCGTAAATCCTGAATTGCTTTTCTCTCATTAGAGGTGAGATTGTCGCGTGTGTATCTCCTGTTTTTCTTAAGTAACCTGTCCTCTAAGCGGTACAGGTCTTCTGTCACTAGGTTGTGAAATACCTCAATACTATTGAGGTATGTACCCTGTGGTGTAAACTTGCTCCGTGTGTGCAACCCACTCTCACAGGTGTAGTCTTGTCTGATATTCATGCTGTCTAGTAAGTATTCCAGCGAGCATTCATTATCTTTATCAAGAGACAGGAGTCTTGATACATCTCTCACGTGTGCCCCAGTGACATCAGTCTGTGGTGCATTTGTCTCAACAGTGGTCTTTGCAAAATTGTTAATAGCAAAATGACATTTTAATTTGGCAATTCTAACAAACTTGTACAGATCAATGTGTATATCGGAAAACAGACCCCCTGAGACCGGACAGTAGCCAAGTCCTTTATTCAGTACACTATGTTCATGTATAGTCAGACAGTGATTGGAAAGGTTCACAACAAGATCATCATTACATATATTCGAATTCATATCATTCGTATTCGTATGCATATTGATTATTGGCGTTTGTTCAGCTGATTCTTTTGGTAGCGTGTCAGTACCCTGTCCTTTTCTGCCATTTTTTCTCCTCCCCCCTCTCCTGGTTTTACTTTTTGTTTCTTGTTGCCAATTCTGAAGCGGAGGACCTCTTCTAAAAAAGTCGAGGAGCATGCTGCTTGTGCTCCACCGTCCTGTTCCCCTTCTCTATTCAGTTCATCAATCGAGGATGCATCTGAGCTAACACTGATACTCGAAATGCTACTGGTGCTGGGTGTAGCTAACATGTTGCCCTTTGGTACCTGTATGTTGTCAAAGCGTGTAGCGAAGGTGAAAATGCGACCATTGTCGTAATCACGATCATCGCGCATGATTTTATGGAGTTTCCTGCTTTTAACTGTCAATTGATGGGCAGCTATCTGTTCCTTTAAAATGGCATAGTTTTTAGTGGTAGCCTCAACTAAATTGAGTTGTTTAATCTCCTCCTCCAGCATTTTTATCTCTATTTGGAGCTTGGTGCATTTCCTTTCTGCATGGGCAATAAGGATTTTCATCATATTAAAAGATGAGTTATGTAGGTTTCCTCCCACTCAGAGAGCAGGTCTGGGTCGAGGGCATCGAAGTTCGGGGATGTGAGAATCCTAAGACCTCTGGGTACTTTCTTATTTTCAAGATATCTCTTAAGAGTGACCCCGTCCCACCACTTAGAGAGTTCATTTTTTTTTGAGTCTTTCCAACTTCTGAAACTTGAGTTTAAGCCCTTCTTTTTTGTTCCCATTGGAGACTACTAGTTTGATAGCGCTATTCGGTTTGAAAAGATCTTTTGCTAATTCTTCCCTTTTGTCATCAAAACTCATTCTTAAGAAGCTAGGGTACAGGTGTGCCAGGCGTGCAATTAACCCTTATAATCAATTTGAACTTTAGATAGCAGCCGGGTTACCGACAACTGCACTGCCTAGTTGCGTCACGTTATGTAAAATGTTGCCCACCTCAAATGGTCAGCTGCTACTTGACCACTAATTAGAAACTGCAATAACGGAAGATGAGAGGCAACACAAGCAAATATCAGGTAAGTACAAGGTACAGAATAAAGCAACAATGATCAAATGAATGCGTTGTAGTCTTTATCGTTCGTTTATTTCACACATGGTCCAACAGACAGCCAACGCGTTTCGCCCAGACATGGGCTTCTTCAGGGCTGCAATAATATATAATATATAAGTGCGTTTTAAAATTTAGAAAAGAGGAGGGTCCACGTTGTAAAGTAGACACCTGGAAAAAGGAGATTCAAAGAAAGAAAGGTGATCCATGAGATGGAGAGTCGGTGGAAAGAATAATAAACAAAAGAGAAAAGAAAAGAAAAGGAAAAAATGGGAACATGGAAATCGTGGAAAAAGGGAAAAGAATCAGAAAACAAAAAACAAAGAACGTGATCCCATGAAGGAAATGAGAAACCGCAGTGAATGCTTCGGTGATGCAAAGATGAAGAAAAACTAAGTATCAAGGAATAAAGGGCAAGGCCTCTAGTAGGCAAAGCAAAGGAATGTGAAGAGAGAGTGGAAGATCCAAAACCAAGTCGGGAAACATGGGGTAAGGTGTATTCAAAACCCAGGTGTCAGTGCTAAAAAAGGTATAAAAAAGGCATCTCTAACAAAGCCAGCTTACCAATGCGAAAATAGTAGTAGAGAAATGTCAAAAGGTTAAGCAATTGGTCCCAAAATCTGCAACGTGTCCGTTACGGAGTGTAGGAGAATTATCGTAGAGGTCTAGAAAAGGGCGGGAGAAGCAGTAATAAGTAAACATGGTTACAAAACAGATCTCTAAACCAGATCGTTATTGCGAGGTGAATGGACGTACCTCTAAACCTGAGAGCCTTTCACAAGTCCGTTAAAAGTTCCTAGGTCAGCTCATGGGGAAAGCGTAACGTTTTGTAAAAGTCTAGGAAAGGGCGGGAGAAGTAGTAATAAGTAAAATTAGTTACAGAAAAGATCTCTTAACTCGATCGTTATTGAACTGAGTTAAGATGAGAGGCAGTGTGCTCCCTTCCCCCTTGTGTTTAAAAGGATAACTTGAGCAAACGAGCTGACGAGCTCACCTGGGATGCACATATATCCTGTGGAGTGATACTGTGACCTTTGAAGACTTGGGCAGTATTTCAGCAACCCCAGATTACTCTTCTCTGCTCTCTACTACTTCTGGTCTCTACTGATGCAGGGCTAAACCCATAAACAAGTGTCTAGAGAAAACACCACTACCTGCACCAACTTTGGTGATAAACTAAAGATATTTTGAAGTAAGCGTACTGCATTTACCAGAATGCAATGTGATGAACTGTGCTGGGATGAAAGACAGTGTGCTCCCTCCCCCCTTGTGTTCAAAGGGCTCCATTGAGCCAAAGAGCTGACGGGCTCACCTAGGATTCACCTGTGTGTGCCTGTGGAGTGGTACAGTGACCTGTGAAGACTTGGGCAGCATTTCAGCAATCCCTGATGACCCTTCTCTGCTCTCTACTACTTCTGCTCTCTACTAATGAAGGGCTAAACCATGAAACACAAGTCTAGAGATAGCATCACTACCTACACCTACTTTAGTGGAAACCTACAGCAACTTTGAAGTAAGCGTACTGCATTTACCAGAATGCAATATGGAGAACTGTGCTGGGATGAGAGGCCGTGTGCTCCCTTCCCCCTTGTGTTTAAAAGGCTCCCTTGAGCTGACGAGCTCACCTGGGATACACCTGTGTGCCTTTGGAGTGGTACTGTGACCTGTGAAGACTTGGGCAGCATTTCATCAACCCCAGATAACTTTTTTCTCTTCTCTCTAATATTTCTACTTTCTATTGATGAAGGGCTAAACCCAGAAACACATATCTAGAAATAACAGCACTAGCTACACCTACTTTGGTGAAAACCTACAGCAACTTTAAAGTAAGTATACTGTTGTGTAGTTCCTAAAAATATATAAGATCTGCACGTTTGTTGGACAGCATAAACTAAGGGCTTGGTGCCAAGACTGGATCCGGCACCCCCGCAGGATATGTCGGCCTATAGACCTGCTAGCTCACAGTGCCACCACAGCCCCCCCAACTTTACCAAGGAGTGAACAGTTTCTGGCAAGCATCGATCATGACAACCCTTGACCCTTTTGGGATCGTGGAAACAGAACAGTACTTTTCGCTCAGTCAATCGTGCTCACTTAGTCTCGGAGAGAGATACAGAATAAACGTTGGAGACGTTTTCCAATAAGCATTTATTGAACCAGCGCTATTCTAGTATAAAATGTATATGGGGAGCCCGTCCTTGCCGTTGCCAGGGGAGCAGGACTCCAGCCCCCAGCCACAGCCCCCAGCCATCCTTGTGGATGTCACGCCGCCGACATTGCCTGTACGCCTGGAGGCACATTTAACCAGCTGGGGGGCTCCCGCAGCGCAAGAGCCTGTCTTTGACATTGCCAGGGGAGCAGGACTCCAGCCTCCAGCCATCCTTGCGGCCGTCATGTCGCCGACGTTGCCTGCACGCCTGGAGGTGCATTTAACCAGCTCGGGGCTCCTGCAGCGCGGGAGCCCGTCTTTGCCGTTGATAGGGGAGCAGGACTCCAGCTCCAAGCCATCCTTGCGGCTGTCACACCGCCAACATTGCCTGTGTGCCTGGAGGCGCATTTCACCAGCTTGGGGCTCCCGCAGCGCGGGACGCACCCTGGCCATGCCCGGGCCTGTCCTCGCCCGTCATAGCCTGGAAGAGGCTGGGCTGGGCCACCCCCCTGACATTCTTTGCTTCAGTGGACTAGAACCCGACTTCTACAACATCTATAACAAGGGAAAGGTATTGTGATAAGGTAGTGCCTTCCTGAAACATACTTTGAGCCCTTTTTTTTCTCGAACTGAATTGGGGAAACACAAAGTTTTGGAGGGATGTACGGGTGAAGTTCATAAGAAGAGGGCGAAAAAGAAAGCTTTGACTCTAAGTCCAGCTGTCGGGTGGTGTACTGGATCACATAGACAGCTTACTATCTAAGTGTGAGGGACTTCTTGATCCAGCTCCCAATGATATTCCCCCGAAGAATAGTAAGCTGCAGTTACCTGGAAGCTCTATACACACTGGGCGTATACCAGACATGTTTAAGAAAGCCGCTAGTAGGAATCAGCCTCTGGAAGCTTCAAATACACTACTGAGAACACCTGCGCGTGGAGATACTACAGCGCAAGTGATTGCGGATGATTCAGCTGTTTTTCCCCTGCAGCAATAGATTTTCTCCACTCTCAGACCAAGCAGAACCAATATACATCCCCACTAGCCCAGGGAACAATGTGCATAGGAAGTATAGGGAGCATAGGGAGGATATGGTGGATAGCACAAGCTATACAAGAAATGACCAAGTAGTAACAAGCCCAGTCCTACACTTAAGCAGTCGTGATATAATTCCCAGGGATGGGCAGTCAAACTATATAATTGCTATGTCCACTGAGAAATCCTTTCAAAGAACGCATACCCTGCAAGTAAAAAATCTGGCCCAGGAAATCAGAGCTCTTAAATTCATCGTTAGTAGTCTCTCTGATTCCCTAAGTAAGGTATCTTCAGATGTGCAACAAATGAAAAAGCAACTGGACACCCTCACAAAGTGCATAGCTAAAGACCAAGGGGGAGTGGACCGTGGTAGGCAGTGTTCTGGTCATAACAGGGGCCTTGCAAGGCATAGCATACATAGAGCTGGTAGGGAAACGTTATCTATGTGTACCATAGCTGATCCCCCCGGACTTCAGACAACATAGCAGGATTGATCAAAACAGGGTAGGTCACCAGCACACAGCCAATCCCACTGCAGCCACAGGCCCCCTATCAGGTTCTGTTCACCAACGGGCACATTTGACTCGAGCTCTACGAAGTGCTGTAAAGGCTCCTGATAAGAGAAGAACAGTACATATGATAAATGTACCAAAGCTCTCTCCAAATCTACCTAATGAAGATGAGGGATCCCTAATAAACAAGTGTACCCAATGGACCCAACAGGTAATTATAAGGGCTAAAAGATACTCTCATCTGTGGGTTGTCCTTGATTTTATAGCTGTCACATTGTGATCTTGTTGAGAATTTAGTGGTTTTCGACATTCGTACCCCCCAACATCTTATCAAAACAAATATTCGTTTTAAATATAACCCTTCAGAAATTGCCTTACAAACGAATCCTGCTCGTCCTATATCTTCCCATATTGGTGCGTCACCTTTGCGAGAGATAGATTGAAGGTTTTCTTCTTCCCCTGCTGGTCGTACACAGGTCATTGTATTGTATTGAAATTGCATTTATATAGCGCTTACTACCCCTGATGAGGTGTCAAAGCGCTTTTTCTGCGAGTAGCATGCTACTCGGGAACCCATAAAGGATTAGTGTTGAATTAGTAAAGTGAAATATGAAAGTAATTTGAGTGGTGGATAGGTTAGTCAGTTATTTGGATTCAGAAGGATAACGGAAGGATAGAAGAGGGAAAAAAAGGTTTGTATTTATATAGCGCTTGTTACCCCTGATGGGGTGTTGAAGCGCTTTATTGGCGAGAAGCATGCTACTCCGGAACCCATAAAGGATTAGTGTTGAAAATTAGTATCGTGAAATATGAAAGTAATTTGAGTGGTGGATATGTTATTCAGTTATTTGGATAGAGAAGGGTAGCGGTGGGATAGAAGAGAGAAAGAGGTTTGCATTTATATAGCGCTTGCTACCTCTGATGGGGTGTTGAAACGCTTTTTTGGCGAGTAGCACGCTACTCTGGGACCCATGAAGGATTAGTGTTGAATTAGTGTAGTGAAATATGAAAGTAATTTGAGTGGTGGATATGTTTATCAGTTATTTGGATTGAGAAGGGTAAAGGAGGGATAGAAGAGGGAAAAAGGTTTGCATTTATATAGCGCTTGTTACCCCTGATGGGTGTTGAACCTCTTTTTTGGCGAGATGCACGCTACTCCGGAACCCATAAAGGATTAGTGTTGAAAATTACTATAGTGAAATATGAAATTTGAGAAGTGGACATGTTAGTCTGTTATTTTGATTGAAAAGGATAGTGGAGGGATAGAGTGAAGGATTTAGCCTTTTTTGTTTTTTTAGGTCATAGCAGTAGGAGGAGGCTTGTGATGAGTAAAAAGGGATGTGGAGGCGAAGAGTCAAAGGGAAGAGTTTAGAAAGGCTTGTTTTGGGGGATCGGTATAGTAAAAGAGGTGTCAGATGATGCAAGGAGGGGTAGAGTAGGGGAGAGTCTAGAAAGGGTTATTTTGGGGGGTCATAGTAGTGGTATGGGGTTTGGGATAAATGAGAGAGTGGATGTAGAGGATATATTGATAGAGGTATAGGGTGAGAAATAGGGTAGTGCATTAGAAAGAGTAGTAGAAAGAAGTTTAAGATGAGTCAGCAAGTTGGGGTAGAAGATATATTGAGAGAGGTATAGGGTGAGAAATAGGGTAGTGCATTGGATATGCTGAATTAGAAGAAAGTGATAAATATATAGATCCATAAGTACATGGAAAGTTTATAGATGCATAAAGGAGGTAGGTATACGTAGATTAAAGATATTGATAAAGGTATAGGATGAGAAATAGGATAGTGCATTGAATATGCTTTTTTAGGAGAAAAGTAATACATTTATAGATCCAAGTACATGGAAGGTATATGGATGCATAAAGGAAATAAGTATATGTAAATTAAAGATGCATTAGATAAACTCTGGTTTTCAAGTGTTTTTGTACTTAAAAATGTATTTTATTTATTTTTTAACAACATAATTATTCTACATGTTTATACAAAGCAATACACAAAGATATGTACATACCTATAGTACAAATAAATGCTTATATACAGAGGGATATGCTGTATATTTCTGTTTGTGTATGGTGCTTATGTGGGGAAAGCCAATTCTTGAGTAGTTTTCTGAAGATAAGGTGGTTGTCCATGGATCTTATGTTGGGGGGTAAAGAGTTCCATAGTTTGGCTGCTTGAACAGAGAAGGATGTGCCACCCATGTTTTTTTTCTTGTATATTGGGATTTTGAAGCGAGGTGCCACTCTAGAGCGGAGGTTCCTTGGTTGAATGTGTTTTGTGATTTTATTCCTGATGAAGAGCGATCCCATTCCATGTATCGCTGTGTAGGTGATACAAAGCAGCTTGAAAGTGGATCTTCTGGCAACCGGTAACCAATGCAGGGCTTTCTAGGCAGGTGAGATGTGGTCTCGAGGTTTGATATGCAAGAGTAGTCTGGCAGCCGAGTTCTGAATCCGTTATAGTCTTTTCATGGTTGTTAAAGATGATCCGTGGTAGAGGCTATTGGCATAATCGAATTTGGACAGAAAAAGTGAGATGGTAGCTTGGACCTTGCGTGGAAATTCCAAATGGGGGAAGATTCGTCGCAGAGTTTTTATAGTGACAAAGCTTGATCTTGCTAATTTGTCCACTTGGGCATTCATCGATAGCTTGGAGTCCATGGTCATTCCGAGGTTTCTTACTTCCTTCGATACTTTAGGGGGTGATCCCAGTTCATCAGGCCAGGAGGCAAGTGGGTCATAATGTTTCCAATCACCACACGTGAGTATTTCTGTTTTGGAAGCATTCAATTTGAGATGGCTCCAAGTCATCCACTGATCCACGTTTCTGAGACAACTGAAAATTGGCGAGTTTCCAATGTCTTTGGGGCATTCCAGTTGAAGGAATATTTGTGTGTCATCTGCATAGTTATAGCATGTGAGGTGAAATTGATTGATCAGTACTGGTAATGACTTCATGTGGATGTTGAAAAGCATTGGCAAGATGATAGGGCTTTGAGGGTCCCCTGCTTTTGTGGAGTATGGTTTGGACGAGAAAGGTGGGGTATGGATGACATTAGTTCTGTTTCGAAGGTAGGATGTGATCCAGTCTAGAGCAGTCCCCTCTATGCCGGCTTCATAGAGTCTTTGTTTCAGAATGTCATGGTCAACCGTGTCAAAGGCAGCCGAGAGGACCAATAGGAGTAGTGCAGCAAGCCCGTTGCGGTCAACTGTGTTCTTCAGGTCTTCCCAGATGGCAAGGAGGGCAGATTCTGTGCCTCTTTCCGGACGGAATCCTGTTTGGAAATCTGAAAGTATGGCATTCTCTTCAATGAGTTGTGACATCTTTTTTTCTTTTCTTCTGTTGTGTGGTTTTAAGTGGTGTCAGGATGTCAAAAGCATCCTGTAGCCACTCATATAGTTTTTGAACAGAATTTATTGTTTCCAGATCTGTACTGGATGTTAGTTGTGTTTCTAAGTGTTCCAAATTGAGTTTGTTCCACGTTCGATAGGTAGATGCACGTAAGGTAGTTTTAGGTGAGTCGCTTAGGGTTGTTTTATGTTGGAAAGCAAGCAAATGGTGGTCTGACCATGTGACTAGAGTTATAGTTTGAAAGTTAACTAGTTCGGTATTAGCAAAAATGACATCTATGATGTGTCCAGCGATGTGTGTGGATTTGTGGACGATCTGATGCAGGTTCAGTGCGTCTAGGCCAGTGATTATTGTTTTCGGATGGGGCATATTGGGTTTGTCAAACCAAATGTTGAAGTCACCCAGAATGCATAGATTGGAGTGTATTGTTATCAGGTTTGAAACTGTGTCTAGAAGTGTGTCTGGGAATGTCGCCTTGCTAGGTGGAGGTCTATAAAGGAGCAGGAAGTTACAGGAAGAAGATGTTGTAGGATTGCATCTGGTTAGATGAGCCTCACAATTCTTTATGGAGATGTTGTCAACTTTAGTGATATGTAATGTTTGCCTGAACACAACAGCTAGGCCTCCTCCTTTTTTGCCTATACGATTTTGGGTGATCGTTTGATAGCCTTGAGGAATGGCTTCATGCTGGACTGGAGCCATATCATCACCCAACCATGATTCAGTTATGAATAGTATGTCTGGTTTTGCGTCAGTGAGAAGTTCGTAGATGTGATGTTTGTTTTTAGAGAACGATCGAGAATTTCTTAGTAGACAGTTTAGAGAATGTGCTTTGGTGACAATGAGACTTTATTTTGTAGAAGAGTGATCAGTATTGTGTGGGTTTGTAGCAGGTGTGTTTTTAGTGCCATTATTAGCTGTATTAGGATAGCAATTGTGTAGCTGTTCTGTAACGTGGTCCTCATCCAGCAAGCTAAGAAGGCATTTTGATGGGTCTGTCTGTGTGTGTAGGTGCTGGAGAATGGTGTTTGAGAGTGAGTTGGTGCGCTGTGCTTTTGTGGTGTGACCCTGTTGTGCAGTAGACATGGAGAAGCGAAGTTGTAAGGTGTGGCACGTTGCTTAAATTGTTTGCATGTGTTTAGGGCAGAAGGTGTATGAGTCAGCGGTGGTGGTGCAGCATGTGGGTCATATAGTAAGGTTCTAAATTGTCCAATGGATGAGAGGCGGTTGGAAGAGAGTTGCTGTATGTGTGTTAGGTGAGGTGGAAGAGAGAAAGCTTGGCATTGGAGTTTGTTCCTTTGTGTAGTTTGAAACATGGGTGTTTGTATTTTGTGACTGTAATTATTATGAGGTGTTGCGCTTTAGAGATTTTATTGTGCTGGTGTGTGTGATATGTTTTGTTTTTGAGAAGTAGTGAAAAGAGGTGCTGGTATAATTGTTTTATGAGATGGATTTGTTTGTATAGTATTGTTTGCGAGTGGAAGTTATAAGGTAGAGGGGGTGGTGATGTGTTTGTGAGTACTGTGTGTTGTGTGTAGGAGGGGATGAAGTAGAGGTAAGAGTGTTTGTCTTAGACTTGTTTGCTGCAAGAGTTAAAATGTGTGGTGCCGTGCAGTGTATGTGTTGTGCGGTTGTGTTATTAGGGTAGAAAGAAGAGGAGGGTGTTGGTTGGACAATGATGGAAGGCTGAGTATAGGTTTGTTAGGGATAGAAGGGGGTCTGTTGCGAGTAATTAGAGTGGGGAGTGTGTGTCTGGATGGGTTGTAGTTGAGTATGGTGTGGAATTGGGTTGTGTTAGTGATGAGTGGATTGGTTAAGGTATAGGATAGTGTTGTGTACTGTTTGTAGGTGATGGTAGAAATGTGTGATAGCTGGGATAGAAGGGTGTATAAGTGTGGTTTTGTAGTGGGCGCTGAGACATTGAATTGTGCATAGGGTTAGTTTGTAGTAAATGTGTGGAGTACATTTAGTGTGAGTGAGTTACTCTGTTTGTGGCTGTGGATGGTGTAGGGTGGGTATTGCTGAATGAGAAAATGGACAGTATTTCTGGCCCTGGTCCCGACCAGTCTCGAACAGGCTCTCCGCCCTTAGCCTCGATGCCTGGGCTGAGACGCCCTAAACCCTGGCTTTTTATAGCCCTATTAGTCAGGTGACCCCTGCAGCCAATGGGAACACTAGCCCTAACCCTATCCAATCCTAACACTAGCCCTAAACTACAGAACCAACAGGAGACAAAGACCATACAGCCAATCACAGCCCTAGTCCAAGCACTCAATCAGGCATAAAACCGTAATCCCTACGTCCAATAAAAGGCCTAACCCTAGTCCTAGTCCCACACCTAGTCCAGCAACCAATCACACAGGAAACCTTAATCCCTACTTCCAATGGGAAGCCTAACCCTAGCCCTAGTCCCAACCCTATATTATTTGAATCACTGACACAAAAACCACTCGGAACCCTCAAACACCAACCAATGAGAACACTAACCCTAATCCAATAGAAACACCAGATAAAACTACCAATCAGTGCACACATACACCATCCAATAGCAGACTATATAAGGTCCCAGCAACCTCAGACAAGGTTTGCTGGCGAGGGAGTTGGAAACTGCTCCTCTATTCAGAATCTCCTAGGAGACAGACAGGCTCTATCCACACTTTGGACTTCTGCAGGTAAGGGCCTAACAAACTTTGTCCTCTAACTATACTGTTTGTATAAAACTTTACTCACACTCCTAGCCAAAACCGAGTGCACAATCCCTGTAAAACACAGTTTAAACAGCTCACAGCAGATTACTGCTCTCTCAGGGCACCCTCTGTTCTCTCTCTGATGTAGAATATCCCTGTTGCTAGGGGGTGAAAGGGGGGGCTGGTTTCACTCACTTGCTAACACAAAACGGGAGCTGGGGGTGGACTGCTTAACATACAGGTCTTAGCACAGAGCAAGGGAGAAATTTGGAGGGAAAAACAGATAGTCACAGGGAATTATGTCAGCTTTTACTACTGAGCCAACTGCACTCCACCCAGTGGTAAAAATCTTCTCTAGATGCGAACTCTCCCACTATAGCAAGGGATGTGGCAGGTTGTATACCAGGGATCATAGATCCTGGTGTCAGGATGATCCTGGAATCTTACCAGGCACCACGTAGAATAGCGCTCTTATCATGGAATATCGCTGGGTTGAGGTCTAAGGGTGTTTCCCCTGATTGGAACAACTTTATTGAACAGTACGATATTTGTATGTTTCAGGAAACCTGGACTGTGGATCCACTTTATCATCCAGGGTATGTAAATTATTATATACCTGCAACTCATGGTGGTAAGGGTCGCCCATCGGGAGGCTAACAATCTGGGTTTGTCAGGACATTAGCTTTAAGATATGGGCACTCCCGACTCAGTAACGATATCCTTGCTATCCGGTTGGTGCCTGGTCCCCATGGTAACATCGACATTTATAATATATATGCGAGAGGTCAGAGTGGAGGGTGGAAGTCTGATACTATAACGGCCCTGGATGAGCTATTAGAAAACTTCTCCTGGGCCACATCTGTTGTTATAGCGGGGGATTTCAATACTACTTTCGAGCCTCTTGACAGTGAGGAAAATGACCTGGTGGGGAAGGAAGACGCACAGTGGGGTATACCATGCCCTGAAATATCTCCAATTAAAAGATGGACAGAGGTAGCAATTCAACTCAAAGCTATCTGCCTTGAAAAAGGTTTAAGGGCAGCAAACGGTAGAACCATTTCCAATAGGCAAGGGGCCAAGACATTCAATAATGGCTATTATTCTAGCTGTATTGACTATCTTTTAATTAACCTAAAATTATGGCACGCACTTGAGGACATGGTTGTGTTGGACCGTGTAGAGAGTGATCATAATCCATTATGCTCCGTATTTCAACTGAAGAACCTACACGAATCAATACAACCACATAGCCTATTTACCACCCAGGATTTGCAAACTACTAATGATATGCGGCAGTTTAAATGGCCGATGATCCAAGAAAAGCCGGAAACACTGTCCTCTATTTCTAGTGACGTCAAGAAGACGTTGGCAGAGATGGAGGTTTTCCTCCTTAAATCTCAGCCACTTAGGAAATAACAACGCTTCATAGCACATTATTTGCTAGGATGCGTTTATACTTTCAAAGACCTTATAGGGCCTAGGAGAAGGGTATCATGCCCCAGAATAACTGGTATACCAAGGAATGCAAGCAAGTCCGTAGACTTTTAGCTGGGGTTATTAGGTCAGGAGATCCACGTAGAGTGCAGAATGCTAGGAACGTTTATAAAAGGCTTTGGCATGCCAAAGGAAATTGGGATGAGAAAAGATGGCAGGACCTAAAATTAGCATTCCCCAGGAACAACCAACAGCATTTTTTGGAACCTGGTAAAATGGGGTGGGGGGGGAGTCTCACTGCCCCCTCAAAACCATGTTGAACCAGATTCCTGGGTTAGTCATTTTGCTACACAATATGCTAATGATGATGTGGAGGTTAGTGAGCCCTTCTCCAACCATCCTTATCTAACCAAAAAAGTATTTGACTTGGCTGATGTAAGTGCTGCCCTTAGTACCATTGCAGGAGGGAGGGTGCCTGGTATTGATAGTATCCCCGGAAACATCTTTTTATATGATAAGGTTAAGTGGAGTAGGTATATATTGTTATTGGCAAATGCCATTGCTCACGGTGCCCCCATTCCGGATACCTGGAGGGGGGCGGAGATCATCCCAGTTTGAAAGAAAGGCGATAAGTCTTTGCCGGGAAATTACAGGCCAATAAGTCTAATCGATTCAGTTCAAAAGGTGGTAGCCCGCCTTGTTCTGGCAAAGGCTCAAGAGTGGATTGATGGTAACGACATTTAAAACCACTCCAGGCTGGTTTTCGAGCACACATTAGTACCATAGACCAGGTCTTTCAATTTATTTTAATATATTGGCGGATTGAAATTCTTGGCAAGGGCAGCAAGTACGCTGCATTTGTCGATCTTAAGTCGGCCTTCGACCTGGTCTCACGCAATAAACACCAGGGTGGTCCTACAGGAACTGGGGATGCCTATGGATCTACTTTCTCTCATTGACCGTCTCCATGAAAAATAAATTGCACAAATACGATGGGGTACACAGGGGAATGTAACAGATCCATTTCCTGTTGAGAAGGGAGTCCGCCAAGGGTGCGTGTTGCCACCCACATTATTTTTCCTTTTTATCAATGGAGCTGCCAAATTTTTAACTATGATCCATACGGATGCACCAGTTTTAGCAGGTAAAAAGATCCTAATTTTAATGTTTGCAGATGACACGCTAAATATTGCAAACACTCCTAGTGGTTTACAGCATGCTTTGACCCGTTTTGAAAATGTTTGTACTTTACGGGGTCTAAAAATCAATGCAGCAAAAACGAAGTTTATGACAATAAATCAGCACAGGGCATTTAGGGGTAGAATAATTTTTGATGGGACACCTTTAGAACAGGTAGACGCAGTTACCTACCTAGGTATTACCTTGCAGAAGGAAATGAGATGGAAGCCACATATTGACATCATGACACTGAAACATCGTCAATTAACCAGTGTTTTAACTAATGAATTCAAAACATCTCTGACCAAGCCAGTCAATCCGATGTTGCAGTTCTTAAATATGAAAGTAGTGAGCTCTGTCCTATACGGGGCAGAACTATGGGGCTTTGAGAATCTCACACAGCTAGCCACATTGGAAAATAGGTTCCTTCATGCTATTACCAGCCTACCACAAAGTACCCCTATGTTGCCCTCGCTGAATAATTTAGGTAGGAAAGCACTGGTAGACCTTGCAAGGCTACGTCCCATTCTTTTCTGGCGTAGAATTTGTGCACCCCGGAACTGGCCAACTTTGCAGATGGGCTTTGGGACATTATTGAGGTAGATCATTTCCATAAAATCCGCTGGTTACGAGATATCAGAGGGACACTGGCCAGCATGGGTCTGTCGCATTTGTCCGAGCTCCCACCGAGCACCCAGTTTCCATCAAGAGACACAATCAAGAAAAGATATTGGGAACTCATTGAACAAAAGAACATCAGTAAAAGTGACTGTACAACATTGACGGGGAATTTCCTGACAACTAAATCTTGGCTGAGTCTCAAACTGTACTGGGATGTTATTTTAAAACCATTTGATCGCAAACTGTATTTTCAATTCAGAGTGGGCTGCCTACCACTAAAGGTTTTTATCGGTAAATGGGCCACATTAGGTGATAATGAATGCCCTATCTGTATGGACCAGGAAGAAACTTACTCCCATTTACTGTTTGTTTGCCCCGCCTATGTTGGCTCCCGTAAAGCATGTGTAGGAACCTGGGTACTAGACAAAGTAGTGTTTCCCTGAGAATCCTGTGCACTGATCCATCACCTCACTATGCAATTCCGATGGCCAAGTTCTTGAGGCGGATGTGGATTATAAGATCTCCACTATTGAATCTGAACAATTGAACTTGGAATAATGTATCAAAGAACTAAGTGTGTTGGTTACTTACCTGTAAATACCCATGCTGCTGTTTTTACCTTAAGAACCTGTTTTATCTTACATGTATGAGGATACATTGATTTTTCTGTAGACTATTAGATCATGTTTTTAAATTCATTGTTTTATTCTTTTTAATACTATTTTACGCACCATGCTTTTATGACATGTATTGTCGAATAAAGCTCATTTGATTGATTGATTGAGTATAAAACATATGTGCTGCAACAATTAGTAGACAGAAGCAAACATAACCAAAAGAGTGAACAGTAGATACATTTCTACCATGGTGCTAAAGCAATGAATATATGCAGGCGCAAAGTAACCTTTGCGTACTCCTACGATGCGGACCCTACCTAAGTGTAGCTATCATGTATGTGGGTGTGAAACCAGGAATCTCCTAGGAAAGAGCCAACCCCATTACCTGAAGGGAGAGAATGATGGACCTCGTCTAGGTCATGAGTTGGACACCCCGCAAGGGATGTGAGACCGCTGCGTGTTGAAGCCTCAGCATGCAGGGACCTCCTTGTCATTCTCAGCATAGAAGCGTCTCCTCTAGTTACCTAGTGAAGGTGCAGTTTTTTTATACCAGAAAGGTAGCCTCGGGGGTTCTACCACAATCGATATGTTGTGAACCTAAATCTATAATTGTAATCATGCAAAGTAGCCCTGTCGCCCGAGGATGAAGATATTGATGACTTTTGTACAGAGTATGTTAATCCTGTTATGTATGTCATGTGCAGGGGATTTAAGATATGATGCTAAGAATCCTCATGCATAATAAATGAGGCTACTTTCAAGGAAACCAATCTATATTTATTCAGCACATAACTGGGTAAAAGGTCATTGCTATAATCATTATGCCGAGCAAGGTAGGACAAATGTAGGTAAAAGGTCGCTTTGCTACTTAGGCCTAGGTTAGGAAACATAACACCCACTCCCCATCTGAAGGTCCACAAGGTCCACTAATGCTAAAATAACCCTGTTAAAAAGCATAAAAACATTGTCATAGAGCCAGTGTCTAAAAACATGTTGTATGTAAAAAACTGAAAAAGGATGCTTTTAAACTTAAAAAACTCTACAAGTTCATTAAAGAATCAATATATAATTAGACTGACTGAGCACATCGAAAGCCATGGTGCGTCAGTGAGAGCAGAAGAAAAATAAAACAAAATGATGTTTCTCATTCCAATTTGTCTTGTTTTGGAAAAAGGCCGAATTGTTCTCATCACACGGAGAGCCAAGTCTTTGTGTCCTGTGTGGGAGACGCAACAGCACTGTCGCTCGCATTCGCAGATGACGGTCCCTGTAACACCTCTTGTATTAGGTCAATGGAGCAAAGGTGATCTTCTCCGGTTCCCACAGCAGCCACTGAGGAAGCACTCAACACCTGTGAGCTTGTTGTAGAGCCGTTGCCCGTTCCGCAAGGAGCTGAAGCATACCGTGGAGGCTGTAAGAATGCCGTCGTCATCATGGGAATGCGCTGAGGACACCAATACACGTGGGCCATCAAGGGGTCCAGAAGTACGTATATGTCCATTGGCGCAACCGATGGAATGGTCAGACACAAGTCCAACATGCATAATAGGCAGCGGAACACAGGCAAGATTCAGTCAAACCAGGCTGGTCTGAATAATGGAGCCAATGCTCGCTTAGCTCCCGAAGCTGAGATGTGCCCAGATGGAGCACCATGTGTTCATGACAACGTCGCACCAGCAGTGCTTTTTCAATCTCTCGATGAACTGGGACGTCTATTGTGAAGCAGGAAAACTAAAACCAGGATGCCCACTACAAGTAGTAGGACCAGCGGAAGCCCTCCAAAAACGCTTCCCAATATGGAGTGTATGAATGCTGGAATGACTCCGAAGATTGTCTTAAAGGTGCTCAACAGTCCAGAACCTATATGTTTGAATAGGTGCATGATCCCCCTTTTATCAGACATCTTAAAGATACGATGAACCATTTCCCTGAAATGGAGCGGAAAGTTTGTACGGACTAGTGCCTGTATCTCAGATGAAGACCTTGAAACCTGGAGATCAAACGTCTCTCGGGCTGAGGTTAAGGCCACATCTTTCTGAAAAAGCATGGCTTTCAGTCTGCTCAGAGAATCAAACCGTATGAAGGAAACATTCAATGAAGGCTATAGCATTGCCTCCGTAACTGTGTGGGCCGGTAGAAACAATACTTGCCTACAACAAGTAACCCTGGAACTTACTGTGACCAGATATGCGATGCCTGGTACCATCCCACAACAACCTTGATCATTCAGCATGAAATAGCTCCCATTCGAGAGCAACTCGAACACCAGATGAATCACGGCAGCTGGGGAACCCTTGAAGTAACAGGACAAGTTTGCAACCAAAGCATTACAGGCCCGTGAAGCAAAATGTCCTTGCAAACTAAGGACCCACTTGAAGCACTTTCACAGTTTGAACCGCTGAGAAAAACTTCAGTGTCCCCATTCCTGCATCTAAATCTGTACAGTAATTCCCAGTACTCATGTATGTACCCTTCTCCTAGCTCTTCATATCTGCCTACCTGATGGTATTTGAGACAGTATTGAAATTGGAATGTTGTGACTGGCAGTGTAATATTGCCATGGATTAACCATTCTGTGGAAGGTGACTCAGCCACGGTGAAAGGTAATTGGTCCAATTTTTAAATGTGCAACATGGTATATTTTGCATCTCTGCGTGCCATAACCATCTGTCTTCCCGTTAGATTGTATACAGAGGACAGAGTCGTGCTGCTGATGTAACGCCAGGGCACGTGGCCAGAACGCAATGATTGTAGCGTCCAGCTTAATAATATAATGGACCGCAATTGCGATTGTCCACGTTGTAGAATAGACAAATCCTGTTCCATTATTTCTATTGCAGAAGACACAATGTTGCCCAGTGAATGATTGCTGGATGATAGTGTGGTCATACCATTGTCGACCACAGCCAAGGCCTTTTCAAGGTTAACCCTATCTATTTCACGTAGTCTCTCAGCAGCCTCCTCTTGGGAGATTTTCCATAGCTCGTTGTAAATAGCATACAAGAAGCGCTTTTTACGTCGCTTCTGGGGACCTAACAAAAATCCCTAAGATCCATGTCATCTGAGAGAAGGAGCAAGTGTTTTCACTTAGGTCAGTGTTGAGGTCTTTAGCCACTCTAGGTATAACTTCTCAACACTCTAAGATGTCACCGCCCCAAGTGTTTTGATTGTACATAGCACTGATCAAGCCTATGAATACTAAACACTTCAGTGGTGCCCCTGATCCTTGACTGACACCTATTTGTGTCGAAAGTCCAAACCAACCATCCCTCCCAATTGGGGTCTGATGAATTGTAAGAACCATTGTGTAGCATGGCATCCAATGTATCCGCACTGTGTAGTGTATAGTTTTGCCAACTCTCAAAGTGTGTAAGTGAGGGAATCCGAGGTGTGTTCAAATCCTGGATCTTGTGTAGCCAAGATAGGAAGTCTGTTGCACAGTCCTGTTTAGGAAAATCATTTGATGTGGTATGAGGCATGCTCTAAATAGGGCCTCAATTCCCTGAACCTGCCAATCTTTAGTCCCCGTACAGATTTCGTGTCTATAGTCCAAAAGTCGAAACCCTGCAACGACAGTTGGGAAATAAAGGAAGCAGAGTATATCAGCTTAGTGTTAGTAAGCATATTTTTCTTTGGAGTTGTAGGTGCAAGCCTATAATAATAAGAGGCCAGGTCTGAAGTGGTAAAGCAAGAAAAATAAGCAAACTTCTGTGCAAATGTTGTTAAATTACCCTTCGGCGGTGTTGGGCAATGTTCCCATTGATGGTAAGTGAAAACATTACATGGGATACTTGTTTTATGCAAAAAATGGTGAACATAGTGTTGGTAACAAAACATGGTGTCAAAATTAGATGTACCATCATACAATTCATCATTTGAAAATGCAGCGGATTGTTCTAAATCAGACAGCATAGTATGGACAGTTTCAGTGTCCCAATCATCAGAGAGAGAGTACTAGAGGTGATATCACTAAAATTTTGAACAAATGCAGTATTCTTAAAAGTTCAGTAGGACCATACACATCATAGGAAACTCTGTCCCAAACGTTTCCTTCAGGAACTGGAACTGCTGTAATGTTCACTAAGGACAGGTCCCTCTGTTCACGGTGTGGTGATGCATGCAGTTTCAGGACCAAGTTCACATGTTGTACTGCAGAGCGTTCTGGGAGGTAATGTCCGTTCAGGAGCAGAAAAAAGATAGTCACTACACCTATCCAGAGGACTAGGAACAGTAGACCTATAGCAATCCAGAGCTGTAGCCAGGGAAAAACAAAGTAAGTCTTTTTCAGCCAAAGGTAGAAATCACAAATTAGTTGTTTGTGGGTAACAGGCGGTGGTGGTAACTCTGGTTCATTTGGATCCAATGAGAAAGTATCAAAATCGATGAAGTAGCCAGACGCAGTTCGATCTATCTTTGGTTGATCAGCAGGTTTTGTGGAATTGGCAGATGACTCGTGTCGAGACATATTCACATAGATGTCGTATTAGGCCGAATTGAGATCTGTGTGTCATTTGTAGTTTGATGTTGCTCATTTTCAACAGGTACAAGTTGCATTCCATTCTTGGTAACTCCTTCACTTTGTGGAGTGGAGTCTTCAAAAGTTATTAATCTTACCATCTGAACTTCCTGTATGGTAGCGAGAGAAGATTGGTAGCTACCCAGGAGCCCACGCAGCCTACTGTTGAGTATCGGTCACATAGTGTGGTTTGATCAGACCAATTGAGATGAAGCTCTTGTCTTTGCCGCTGGCAAGAGGTGGAAGAAGTACTGTTTTTGTTCCTTCGACAGCCAAGACAGGTACAGGCGCTCTGTAAGATGACCCAAATTCTTTTTTGTCTACTATCTTTTCTCTGGCCAGGTCCCCAATCTTCAGGACCCAGGCAGGTCTTGCCAGAACAGCTTTCACTTCTCCAGTGGTGGTGCGTTTTACTTGGACGTTGCTTTGTAATTCTCGGAATTCATTGAGTTTCTGTAAAACATCTAAACGATCATTGATTTCAAATTGTTTTTCATTTGCCATTGTGCTGCTACAGTCGAGGTCTGGTACCCACATTCTTATCCCAAACAGGACTTCATATGGAGTACTGCCCCCTAGGGATTTTCTTGGCATGTTGTTAAGTGCCCTCTGGACCCCATATAGGTGATTCACGCAACTGCCACCCAAGTCTAATACCCTAGCTGTTAAGATTTGCTTTAAGTCCCGGTTCTTCCTCTCCACAATTGAATTTCCCTCGGGATGATAAGGGGAGGAGTACCGCAATGATACACCCAAACTTCCCATGGCTTCTTTGTAAGCCCGTGAGCTAAACGCAGGACCACTGTCGGAATGTAATGTGCCAATTGCGTATGTCCTCTATGAAGACTTGCAAATCCTTTCTAACAGTTCGTGCGTCAGATGAGCGCTGAGGCCAAACCCACAGGAATCTAGAGCATGAATCCACTGTCACCAAGATGTACTTGTAAGCCCAGTTAGTGGTTCAAATAGACACATGCGAGGGGTCTGTCTGATATCAGTAGTGGTGTTTGAGGTGGGCGTGCTATGGTGGAACGTTTCATCTGCTGACAGATGTCGCACTTGAGGACAAAACCCTTGGTCTCTTTAGCAAGACCTGGCCACCAATAACGCCGCTTTAGTTGTGAAACAGTTGCAGCGATACCTGCGTGTGCTGAACCCAGACCCTTGTGTGCTGCTAGAATTAATCCTAATCTGCGATCCATGTTTGCTATTACTCTACCCCTCCACTCCTGGAATTAGGGCATACTGAATGTATTGCGCATCTAACTTGTAGGAGTACTTGAATGGAAAGCCTTTTGGCAAGGTGGAGCTGTTGCGAATAGCTTTTACAGCTATCATTATTTGTCCGTCTATCCTCGTGCTGGAACAAGTGATTGAAGCAATTGCAGCAGTTCCCACTGTCGCCTTGGTGGCTTCATCAGCCAATGAATTCCCTTCAACATGTACGCCAACATGCTGATGACTCAATGTGTGAATTAAATGAGCCTGTGGCAAGCATTCTTTCAGCTTTGCCACCTGTTCACAAAGCAGTTTGTGCTTTATTGTGCAACCTTTGGAATCTCTAAACCCATTCTGGCCCCAATAGTGAAGATGATCATTGTATGACTGGACACAATAAAATGAATCGCATACAATGAGTGTAGGGAATTCCTGATCCGTATTTTTTAGTGCCAGTATCCGGGCTTTCAGTTCTGCCGGCTGTGCTGTGTAATCTCCTAGAGACTGTGTCTGTGTATTGCTAGGACACAACTTGCCATCCCGCATACGTCCCTTCACAATCGCACATGCTGCGCTGTATTGCTGCTTACTTCCTACGGCTGGCTGGGCGAGTCCGTCAGTTGCCCATTTATATTGGCCCCAGATGTCTGAAAAGGAAGGAAGGTCTGTCACTCCTGTGTCACCTGTCAAGCCAGTGGCAAGATAGGGTGACAACCAAAGGCTCCCTTTATTCCATTTCCAGTGGTTGGGACTCCCTTTGAGAGAGTAGGGATTGACATTGTTGGTCCCTTGACCTTCATACTGCATCTGGGAACAGATTTATTCAAGTGGTAGTAGACCATGCCACTAGGGACCCAGAGGCAATTCCCCTCAGGGCTGTCACTGCCCCTGCAGTGGCAAAGGCCCTTCTTGGTATCTTTACCAGAGTGGTGTTTCCTAAAGAGGTGGTGTCTAAGAGAGGGGCGAATTTTATGTCTGCATACCTAAAATCTATGTGGGCTAAATGTGGTGTAAGCTACAAGTCACCACCCCTATTACCTCAGATAAATGGTTTAGCTGAGAGATTCAACAAAACCATGAAAGACATGATGATGGGACTCCCTGAAAAACTCAGAAGATGGGATATCATGTTACCTTGCCTCTTGTGTGCATACAGAGAGGTGCCACAGAAGTGGGTTGACGTTAGCCCCTTTGAACTTCTGTTTGGCCATCCTGTAAGGGGGCCATTGAGTCTAGTGAGGGAAGGCTGGGGAAACCTCTCAAAGAGCCCAAACAGGACATAGCTATCTATGTACTGGGCCTGCGTTCATACATGGCCTTGTAAATGAAAGGCCCTATCCCATTTTGGAAAAGAAAGGGGAATTCAGTTACCTGGTGGACTTAGGCACCCCTAGGAGTCCTCACAGAGTACTCCATGTAAGTCACCTAAAGCCACACCAAGACAGAGCTGACATAACCATGCTCATGGTCACTGATTGACCAGGGAGGTCAATCAGTGAGGAGGAGGAAAGTCAGCCCCTCCCTGACCTACTGTCAAATAACCCGAAAAAAGGTTCAGTAGAGGGTGTTGTCAGACTCTCTTACTGTACTATTGCAATCTGATTGCAGGAGGCAAGCCCTGAGCCAGTTTGCTGAGCTCTTTTCTTTGACCTCTGGACACACAACATGGTTTGTCCACTATGTGGACACTGGTGACAGTCTCCCTGTCAAGAACAAAATATATAGACTGTCTGACCAAGTCAAAGTTTGCATCAAGGCTGAAGTCAGCAAAATGCTAGAGCTAGGGGTGATAGAACCATTTGCTAGTCCCTGGGCTAGCCAGTGGTACTGGTCCCCAAACTTCACTCAAAGAGTGTAGAACCAGAGATGAGGTTTTGTGTAGATTACAGAGGGTTGAATGCAGTCACTAAAACTGATGCACACCCCATCCAAAGAGCAGATGAGCTAATTGACAAATTGGGTGTAGCCAAATTACATAGTAACTTTGATTTAACATCAGGGTACTGCCAAATTGGACTCACCCAGGGAGCAAAGGAAAGATCATCATTCTTAACCACTGAAGGACACTTTCAATTTAAAATGATGCCTTTTGGACTGAAGAATGCGCCTGCCACTTTCCAAAGGTTGGTGACTTGAGTTCTCTTAGGACTGGACACCTTTAGTGCAGCATATCTGGATGATATTGCTGTATTTACTTCCATCTGGGAGGATCACCTGGTCCACATAAGGGAAGCATGACATGCCCTGCAGCAGGCAGGCCTAACTATAAAGGCCAGTAAGTGCCAGATAGGGCAGAGTTCTGTTGTTTACTTGGGCCACCTTGTAAGTGGAGGCCAAATTGAACCTCTCCAGCCCAAAATTCAGACCATTCTGGAGAGGGAGGCTCCCAAGACTCAGACCCAAGTCAGGGCTTTCCTTGGTGTGACTGGGTTCTATAGAAGGTTTGTGAAGGCGTGTGGTTCCGTTGTGGCCCCTCTCACCTAGCTCACCTCAAAAAAGCAGCCTTGAAGGTCATGTGGACCACAGGATACCTACCATAAGGCATTTGACACCCTGAAAGAGGCTATGTGCTCAGCAACTGTCCTGACGACACCTGACTATGGAAAGGAGTCCATTGTCCAAACAGATGCTTCTGAACATAGGATTGGGGCATTGTTGTCACAAACAAATGATGAGGGCCAGGATCAACCTGTTGCCTACATCAACAGGTGACTCCTCCCTAGAGAGCAGTGTTGGAGTGCAATTGAGAGGGAAATCTTTGCTGTGGAGAAGCTGAGACCATACTTGTTTGGGACTCACTTTAAGGTTCACACCAACCACAGGCCTCTTCGATGGCTGATGCAAATAATAGAACCCCAAATTGTTGAGGTGGTTCATTTTCCTACAGGGTATGAACTTTTCAGTCGAACACAGACCTGGGACTGACCATCCCAGTGCAAATGGTCTTTCCAGGTTTTTCCACTTAGATGATGAGAACTACCATAGTATAGTTTAGTGGGTTATCACCTTTCATCTGGGGGTGGTCATGTAGGAAAGTGTCCTTTTTGTATGGTCACCCCCACACTTTTTCCCCCAATGCTGATGATTATGACTCTGAAACTGCACTGTAGCCTGCTGCCCACGCCCCAGTGCCAGTGCTCTCTCCTTAAAAGTGATGTGAGTAAATTGGCAACCCTAATTGGCAAGGAGTTCAACCCCCTTATCAGTCTCTAGTAAATGGTACCAAGGGTACCCAGGGCATGGGTTTTAAAGGGGTCACCAGAGCCTGAAGCACGGTTTGCACCACCCTGAGTGACCCAAGTAAACAGATGACAGCAGGCCTGCCATTACAGACTGCTGAGCAGTACAAAAAAAATACTCCAACTCGACTTTGCCCTCGCCATGAGTGGCAAGACCAAAGCAATACTTTTTATATATATGTCAGTCACCCCTAAGGTAGGCCTCCGGAACCCGGGAGGCAGGGTGCATTATATTAAAGATGTGAACATATAAGTGCAAGCTTATAGTCCCTACAGTAGCCATTCAGGGCTACTATAATTGATCAGGGGGCCATAGGATAACATGGTCTGGTACCCGGGCACCCCCAAGGTTGCTAGCTCCATTGTGGTCCCACCGAAAATAGTCATGTTTGGTATTAAACTATTTGCCTTATCCTTGATTCCCATGTCGGGTTTGATGTGACATGCACCCTGGTGGCTACCTTAGAGGTTGCCCAACTGGTTGCCCAAGCCTTTCCTCTGCCCTGGCTGACAGCCTGCAGCTGTTACCACCAAGACAGGAATCTGACCTCCTGCCAGGAGGTGTGAACACTACCAGGAGCCAGAAACAAAGGACTGCCTAGGAAGGAGGTGATACCTCCCTCCCTGACAAGATTGCTAGTGAAGTGGCACATCAAGGCGGTAAGCTTCAAAGCATACATTGTCTCTGATATACAAGCAGGCCGACTCCCAAAGGAGGAAACAACCCTTCCCCTGCCCCAGGTACTTTTGCACCCAGGAAGACTGAAAATTAGATAGGAGGTTTAGATTCCCAGAAGGCTAGCCACATCCCTAGAATTGATTACCTGTTCTGTACAGCCAAAGACGTTTTCTGCCATTTTTAGAAGTGGCAGAATAGAGGGTACTGGGTGGAAAAAGTGGCACACATCCCCAGATTTGGTCACCGCAGGGTCAGAATAGCGTCTGGGGCTAGTAGCCTATTGGCTACTTACACCTATACCCCTAACACCCCTAAATCTAGGATTAAGGGGCACCCCTGGTACCAGAACCTCAGATCTGAAACATCTTGCAATGAAGGACAAAGAGACCAGAGTCTGTGACTTCAGGCCCTGCACAAAGCAAAGGTGTGATAACCTGCCCCTGTGTAAACCACCCCGCGACTGCACAATTGTGACTCGGCCTGGGCCAGAGACCAGCTCCAAAGTAACGAGGAACCTCTCTGAGCACCAAAGCAACTCCAGAATTCCCTTGGACTAGAGGTACTAGTCTCCTGCAGCCTGCAGGTAAAAGCAAACTCCTGCAGCAGAAGAATCGCTAGCCATCGGGCCCTCCGAGGGATCACCCAAAAGTAGATGGTCCAGTGAAGGTGGGAAACGTAGCCTTGACCTTCAGCAAGATTCAGGTAGCTACCGTTTCCCCCCAGACGTCAAATTATCTTCTTGCTGACCTTACCGCTGCCAACGCTTGTTGGTGGCCAGTCTGGCTATCACCATCTTTGCTTGACGGTGCAAACCAAGAGCCCTTCGCTGCATCTTCAACAGTCCACCTCAGTGGCCCCGTTGTTGACTTTTTGCATATGTTTCCTCACTACCTCCATCAAGGGGGTAAAACCATCTCCCCGTGGCTCCCTCTTCAGCACCAAGAACAGTCAGGACAACTCTGAACCCGGGCCTCTTGAGGCAGGTAATATCGAACTGACTGTCGCAGCTTAGTCCTTGAACCCACATCACCTTAACCCCCCAGTGGGTTCCACACAACTTGACCTGCATGTGACCGATTATCACTAGTGCTTTTTACCAGCGACCGCAATGTTTCTTTTTCCTACGAAAATCCATAACTCTGGTTATACTTATTCGATTGTGTTCATTTTAGTGTATAAGTTTATATAAAAATCTGCATTATTTTTATAAATTGGTGTTGGATTTCCCTTGAGTCGTGTCAATTACTTATCGTCCATTTTGGTACTCTGAAATGCATAACAAATGTTCTTCTAGTAAAGCTTGACTGCTCTCTGCCACACTACCAGGACTGAACTAAGGATTTATTATTGTGAATCCAAAGGACTTATCTTTCAGGTATTGTGAGAGCATTGCAATATGAAGCCTAACCAGCCTCACTACATAATACTCCACTTTCCTACACCAGGGTTGTGTGACTTATGTGACTTTCACCAGGTAATTTTACCCAGAAGTCCTTGTTAAACCTCAAAATGTGGCTAAAAACACATTTCCTCACATTTCTGTGACGAAACGTTTTGGAATCTGTAGGGAGCCACAAATTATCTTCTACCCACCATTCCCCTAAGACTACAGATAAAACCGGTACCTTGTGGGGGTGGGCCTAGCCTCCGGGACCGGAAAGGGTCCAATATGCAACATGGGCGCATCACCTTTTTTCAATGAAAACTAACCATTATTTTGCAATTTGGGTGGCTATGACTTTTGGGCCCTATCTCAGCCGGCATCTAGGGAAACCTACCAAACCTGTACATTTCTGAAAAAGTAGACACCCAGGAGAGTACAGGGTGGTCTGATTTATGTGGCTATCACCAGGTTATTTTCCCCAAAGCCCTTGCAACCTCCTGATGTAAATAATACACCACTAGCGCAGGTATACCCAGCGCCCGGGACAGGAAAAGTACACAAAACGCAACATAGACACGTCTTCTTCTTCCTCTGAAAACCAACCATTTATTCCAATTTGGGTAGCTCAGGATTTTGGGCTCTAGATCAGCCGGCACCTAGGGAACCATACCAAAACTTCACATTTCTCAAGACTAGAAACAGAGGAGAGTCCAGGGTGGTGTGACTTGTGTGGCTTTCACAGTTCATTTTGCCCAGAAGCCCTTGCAAACCTAAAAGTTTGGCTCAAATCACACATTTCCATCACATTTGTGTCAGAGAATGTTCTGAAATCTGCGAGGAACCACACATTTCCTACCACCCAGCATTCTCCAAGTCTCCCAATAAAAATGGTACCTCACTTTATCTGCTGAAAACAGACCCTATTTTTGCATTTTGGATAGCTGTGGATTTTGGGTCCTAGCTTAGTTGGCACCTCAAGAAACGTATCAAACTTGCACATAGCTGCACATTTCAGAAAACTAGACATCGGTAGAATCCAGGGTGGTGTGGCTTTCGTTCGGTTCACCAGGTAATTTTACCCAGAAGTGCTTGTAAAACTCAATCTGTGGCTACAAACACATATTTTCCTTACAATATTGTGACAGAATGTTTTGGAATATGTGGGGAGCCACAAGGTTCCTAACACCCACTGTTCTCCCATGCTCCCAATAAAAATAGTACCTCATTTTTGTGGGTGAGCCTAGCCCCTGCACCAGAAAAGGGCCCAAAACTGAACAGAGACATGTCACCTTTTTCATTGAAAAGCAACCCTTTTTAAAAATTTGGTAAGTTGTGGATTTTGCGCCCTAGCACAGCAGCCACCTAGGAAAACCTATCTATTGTGCACATTTCTAAAAAGTAAACACCCAGAGCTTCCAGGGCAATATGACTTGCATGACTCTCACCAGGTCATTTTTCCCAGAATCCCATGCAAACCTCAAACTTTGAATAAAAATACACATTTTCCTTACATTTCTGTCACTGAAAGTTCTGGAATATGTCGGTGTGGCGAGGTACCACCTGCTGACTCTCCCTCCTGGCCTTCTACAACAGATGAGATGCCGCCTTACCTGTCACCCTCTTCCCGCCTCTGTTTTCAGGCCCCTTCATACGACGGCCGCTGTCCCTTTAAATGCTCACTTTCCCCGGCCTCCCAGTCCGATCACGTGGTTTGGTCAGCTGACGAGGGGTGTTCAAAACGGGACGAGACGGAGGAGCTGTCGTTCGCGTTCTGGAGCCGTTTGCCTGGAGAGGAGAAGCCTGAACCGGAGCTCCGAACCTTCCTTGTGAGTCCAGGACTTGGAGGACTCCGGACATCCCCCGAGCCAGGAGCCGAGTTGGAGACCGGAACCGAACGGGATACCGGAGCCGAGGAGACCGAAGGCGAGCCCATCGGCGACGAGGAAAAGAGGGAGCCGGACCCGATCCGGCACCACGTTGAAGCCCGCCACGGCCCAGGAGGGTCGTGGCTTAGAAAGGTACGGGACCAACTGGGGGCCGCGTGGGACAAGGGGAAGTCGGGTAGAAGTGACACGCAGCCTGTTAGACCGCTGTAGCCAGCCTCTCCCATGCAACTCTGCTTTCAGTGTAGCACAGCGTCACTGGTGTCGGTCGGGTGTTTGTGTTCCTTCACTCCCCTCTCCTAGATGTCTTTGAGTGCCTCAACCGTTTCCCTAAAAAAGCCTTTTCTTTTCCTTCTGGGGTTCTGTTCCTGTATACCGAGGCAAGGACCGGAAGCACGGCTGTGAGGTTGTTCCTCCTGACACATCGAGTCAAGGAGAACCAGGAACTATACTCTCTGACGGAAGGGAGATTAAAACACCCTGTGATAACTTTATTGTTGGACATACCCTTCTCTAACCCAACCGAATAAACCTCTGAGTTTATCAAGAAGTCCCTGTTTTCCTGTCTTCTTCTCCTCTGAGCCACACGTGGTGTCAGAAGTGGGATCGAAGCGCCTATTCCAACCATGGAGAATTTGATTCAACAGCTTATACGTGGCCAAGAGAAGCTTGAGTGGGCCATAGAAAAACAAATGGCGTCGGCCCAAGCAGACAGGGAACAGTTTAAAGACACCATGACCAATCAAGGGGAGAGGTTACAAGGAGTTGCGGACGACCGCGCGCAATTATCTGCCCAATTGCAGAATCGTGCGGGGTCAGGACCCCATATCTCCTTACAAAAGTATAGTGCGGGGGAGGATCCTGATGCATTCCTCCTCAACTTTGAAAGGGCAGCTCGAGCAGCAGGGTGGCCTGAAGCCAAATGGCCCTTTTTCTTAGCACCTCTCCTTACTGGGGAGGCACAAGCTGCATACCAGGTGGCTAACTCCGCTGGACATACACCGTACCAAGAGAAAAAAAACGTCATCTTAGACCACCTTGGTATGGACGCGGAGGCCTATCGTGTCCGCTTCAGGAAGGAGAGGGGCACTGCAGCAGACAACCCGAAGACCCTCTATTATAAACTTTAGACAGCAGCCGAGAAGTGGTTGAAGCCTCAAACAAGCACTAAGGATGAAATCATGTCGCTGATCCTTCTGGAACAATATATCGAGGCTTTGCCATATCCCATACAGCACTGGCTTAAACAGCATACGCGGTTGACAGGCGAACAGGCTGTAGAAATGGCAACATCCTTTTATAGGGCACAGCCCCGTACCCAGCCCTGGGACACTGACAAGTCTATACGTCCTACTCCGTCACTCGTCAAGCCAGAAAAGAAACCCTTGAAACCTAGCATCGAACCCCTGAAAACCCGACAGTTTCGGCCAGAGCCTATACCCGTAAGGGGCCCCAGTGTTTCGAGTGTGGTGACTGGGGTCAAATTGCCAGGAACTCTCCCAGGAAAAAACCCACCGAAGAACCAATGGACATAGGCTGCATTCCCCGATCCATCCTATATACAGAGGAAATGGGACCGAGTTTCCATGTAAGTGTACAGGTGGGGGGGATACCGATGAGAGCCCTTTGGACTCCGGGTGTGGCAGTCAGTCATCCGACAGTCATTGGTGCGGTCCCCTTACCCCAAATCAAGAGAAAAGGTGCCCATTAGGTGTGTACATGGGGATGTGAAGTTTTACCCTTTGGTGTCCCTTCCTATCACCCTTCCATCTGGGGTGAGTCTTGATGCAAAACTCGGGGTTCTTCCCACCCTTCCTGAAGAAGTAATCCTGGGTCGGGACAATCCCTCCTTTTTACATCTATTAAGGAAGAATCTTAGTGTTCAGGGTTCCCCTCCCTCTCCACGGCCCTCATTCCTTACCCAAGCTCCCTGGCTATCTGATAAAATGTTCCATTATGCTCAACATAACGATCCCACTCTCCAGTCGGCATGGGTCATGCCCGTCAGACCCCTACCTCCCAGAACCCAGTATATCCCTTGTTCATTAGCAAAAATGACCTGCTCTACAGGGTAGCAAAAGAAGGCGACGACCCCTAGTTGCTAGTACCTCAGTCTTTTAGAGATCAGTTGCTTTTCTTTGCACATTCACACTTGCTCGCGGGCCATAGAGGCGCCCAGAAGACCACAGAGCTGCTATTGCGTCACTTCTACTGGCCTGGTATTTTCATTCATGTTACACGATTCTGTCAGGAGTGCGAGGTCTGCCAAAAAGGGAACCCCTACAAACCACCTCCCGTGCCATTACAACCCCTTCCTATTATTGGGAGGCCTTTTGAAAGAATAGGCATGGACCTTATAGGGCCTCTTCCCCGAACCAAGAAGGGCAATCTCTACGCTTTAGTGGTCGTGGATTATGCCACACGCTACCCTGAAGCCTTTCCCCTACGTGCCCCCACCACCCAAAACATCAGTGATAGACTCCTGGAGTTGTTTTCCCGAGTCGGGTTTCTGCGGGAGATCCTTACGGATCAGGGGACTCCTTTCATCTCCAAAGTCATGCAAGAAGTGTGTAAATCCTTAGACATCTCACACATAAAAACGTCTGTGTACCACTCCCAGACGGATGGCCTGTGCGAGCGCTACAATGCCACCCTAAAACTTACCTTAAAAAAATTGTTGACTGTAGAAGGGAGAGAGTGGGACAAGCTCCTCCCACTGGCCTTATATGTAGTGAGAAGTCAGACTCAATCTAGCCCAGGGTATTCCCCATTTCAACTGCTATATGGTAGGGAACCCCGTAGCCTCCTTGAAATAACCAAAGAATACTGGGAACATGAAAAAGATGAAGAAACAAGGTCTTTTCTGGAGTATACACAGGAGTTGCGCAACCGCTTACAAAAGTTACGAGAGTTTGCTGACGCGAACCTCGAGAAAGCCCAAATCAGACAACAGACGTTTTACAATAGAGGAAAAAATTGGCGACATTTGAATGTCGGAGATTGGGTGTTAGTCCTCACCCCGTCCAGCATACCAAAAATAAGATCAGGGTGGCAGGGTCCTTTTCGAATCATGCATAAGGTAGGGCTCACCTCTTATCAGGTCCAAGTAACCCCGAAAAGAACCCAGCTATACCACATAAATCTTTTAAAGAAGTGGCTGGGTACTCCTCCCTAGGTTCTCCACGTTTCTCATCCCAAAGTGGTGGACGAGAGCACTCTACCCCAACTCGTAATCAATCAGGACCTTACAGAAGAGCAAAAGCGAACCCTACAAGCTACCCTCGTGCCATATGCATCCTTGTTTTCTGACCTCCCAGGGCATACCACTATGGCCGAACACTCCATACAAACCCAACCCGGCAAGGTTATTAAACAGAAACCATATCGCATTCCTGCTGCCAGGCGAGGAGCCGTAGAAAAGGAAATCCAAAGCATGCTGTCCTTAGGGGTAATACGATCATCCCAGAGTGAGTGGTCCTCACCGATCGTACTGGTGCCAAAACTGGACGGTTCCATCCGGTTTTGCATCGATTTCGGGCTGTGAATGCGATATCCAAATGTGACTCCTACCCGCTCCCACTTGTAGACAAACTAATTGAAAAACTCGGGGATGCGCAGTACATCACGACCCTCGATCTTACAAAAGGATACTGGCAGGTGCCTCTGAAACCCAGCGACCAAGAAAAAACGGCCTTTTCCACTCCATCAGGTTTATTTGAATTTACCGTCTTGCCGTTTGGGTTACATGGGGCACCTGCCACGTTTCAACGCCATATGAATAGAGTGCTGTCAGACCACCAAGCCTATTCACGTGGGAATCCCATCTCCACCACTGTCATCTCATCTTCCAGGCACTTCAAAAAGCTGGCCTCCACATAAATGCAAAAAATTCAAGAACAGGATTCCAAAAAGTGAAGTACCTGGGTCACATTTTAGGAAAGGGGTGTATTGAACCACAGGAGGAAAAAGTGAGAGCAATAGCCCAGCCCCCTTTCCCAACCACAAAAAAAGAAATAAGGGCGTTCCTAGGCCTTCTTGGCTACTACCGCCGCTTCATACCACAATACTCCGAATTGTCTTCCCCTCTCACTGATCTCCTCACAAAGAGGGTAAAACCTCAAAACCTTCTGCAGCCTCCTCCTAAAGCCCTACAAGCCTTTCAGAGTCTCAAGAACGCCATCACATCAGGTCCCATTCTCCGATCCCCTGATTTTACCAAACCCTTTATGCTACAAATGGATGCATCTGAAAATGGGTTGGGGGCAGTTCTCTCTCAGGTCTCTTCTGATGGCATAGAACATCCTGTCCTCTTTCTCAGTCGTAAACTGTTTCCCAGGGAACGTGGCTACCCCATCATAGAGAAAGATTGCCTTGCAATTTAATGGGCGGTGGACAGATTACGGTATAACCTAGAGGGCTCCCATTTCCTCCTGTATACGGATCATGCCCCTCTCCTTTGGATGAGCCGGAACAAGGGTAACAACCAGAGGGTCCTTCCCTGGTTCTTGGCTCTCCAGCCCTTCTCCTTCGAGGTGCGGCATCGCAAGGGCTCGGAGAACGGGAACACTGACTTTCTTTCCAGGCTCTCCCTGTTCCCCGACCGTGAACAGGCTGGGGTGGGGATGTGTGGCGAGGTACCACCTGCTGACTCTCCCTCCTGGCCTTCTACAACAGATGAGATGCCGCCTTATCTGTCACCCTCTTCTGTTTTCAGGCCCCTTCATATGACGGCCGCTGTCCCTTTAAATGCTCACTTTCCCCGGCCTCCCGGCCCGATCACGTGGTTTGGTCAGCTGACGAGGGGTGTTCAAAACGGGACGAGATGGAGGAGCTGTCGTTCGCGTTCTGGAGCCGTTTGCCTGGAGAGGAGAAGCCTGAACCGGAGCTCCGAACCTTCCTTGTGAATCCAGGACTTGGAGGACTCCGGACATCCCCCGAGCCAGGAGCCGAGTTGGAGACCGGAACCGAACGTGATACCGGAGCCGAGGAGACCGAAGGCGAGCCCATCGGCGATGAGGAAAAGAGGGAGCCGGACCCGATCCGGCACCACGTTGAAGCCCGCCACGGCCCAGGAGGGTCGTGGCTTAGAAAGGTACGGGACCAACTGGGGGCCGCGTGGGACAAGGGGAAGTCGGGTGGAAGGGACACGCAGCCTGTTAGACCGCTGTAGCCAGCCTCTCCCATGCAACTCTGCTTTCAGTGTAGTACAGCGTCACTGGTGTCGGTCGGGTGTTTGTGTTCCTTCACTCCCCTCTCCTAGATGTCTTTGAGTGCCTCAACCGTTTCCCTAAAAAAGCCTTTTCTTTTCTTTCTGGGGTTCTGTTCCTGTATACCGAGGCATGGACTGGAAGCACGGCTGTGAGGTTGTTCCTCCCGACACATCGAGTCAAGGAGAACCAGGAACTATACTCTCTGACGGAAGGGAGATTAAAACACCCTGTGATAACTTTATTGTTGGACATACTCTTCTCTAACCCAACCGAATAAACCTCTGAGTTTATCAAGAAGCCCTGTTTTCCTGTCTTCTTCTCCTCTGAGCCACAGTCGGGAACCACACATTTCCTACTACACACCGCTCCCCAATGCCTCCAAAAATGATTCCTCACTTGTGCTGGTGAGCCTTGTGCCTGTGACAGGAAAAGGCCCAAAATGTAACATGCACGGGTCAACTTTTTCTACAGAAAACAACCCTTTTCAAAATTTGGTAGCTGTGGAGTTTTAGCCCTTGCTCAGCTGGCACCTAGATGAACCTGCCAAACCTGCATATTTCTGACACACTGGAGCATCTAAGGCAATGTGACTTGTATGGCTCTCACCAGGTAATTTTACTGAGACGCACTTGCAAACCTGAAACCTTGGCAATAAATATACATATTCCCCACATTTCTGTAATCAAAAGTTGTGGAATCTGTGGGAAGGCACACATTTTCTACCACCCAGCCTCACTGTGACAGGAAAAGTCCAAAATGCAACATTAACAAGCCTCCTTTTTCCACTGAAACTGACCCTTTTTTGCTATTGGGGTAGCTGTGGATTTTGAGCCCTAGCTCAGCAGTCACATAAGGAAGCCTACAGAAGCTGCACATTTCTGAAAATGGGGCAACTGTGATATCACAGATGAGTGGGAAGTGGTGCGGGGGCAGAATTGCAGGCAATTCTGTTTTGCCACCCCACCCATCAAACATGTGCAACAGATACACTGAGGAGGGAGTGTGGGCACTGCTTGTTGGCTGAAGCCCACACAAAGGTTTTGAATGAAAGCAATTGGGAAATGTCGACAGTCCTTTATGGGTTAGGGAACTACAATACAATAAATTGGAGTGTCCATGCTTCACTGTCAACAGCTTAGCGGCAGGCAGGGAGAGGAGCAGGCCCAATCTGACTTTGTAATCTAAGTCACCTGTCTCTCAATCAATCTGCTGATGTCTGTAGCTGCCCAGTGATCATGCTGCAGCAACAGTACAGACAACCTAGAACCTTCGCTCCTGCAGCAAATGTTGAGAAATGGTGCCGAGCAGTGCCAAAGTGACAGGGAGCCTTTTATTGTCTCCTATATCTACTCCGAGAGCACCCTCTACATGGCTCTTGCAAAGAGAACTCAGCGCAGTTCAATGTGACAGGGTGGGAAGGCATGTGGCTTCTGTCCTAGGTTCCAGCTCTGTCCTACTGCTACATACGGTGCTGTTTCAGGTGGTGGCTTCACAGGGTAGGGGATTGGGAAGGTGGCACCAGTGCCCCCTCTGTAACTGTCCTAGTCTTTTGTCCCACCACCAGCTGACAGCAGTAGCTGGAAAAAACAGGCAATGCCATCTTGTTCAGATTATATTTCGGGGCGTTTCACAAAGGTAAAGTTGGACCAAAGGTCTAAGTTTTGATCAAAAGTCTAACTTTTCTACTTTTTGGTATTCACAAAGGTAAGCTATGAGTAGTATCTTTACGACTGTGGAGTTTCCGCACTCGGGGCAGAGTTTCCCCACTCAGGGCAGAATCTCTGCACTCGGGGTGGAGATTCCACCCTGACTGCAGAAACTCCACCAGAAGTGCAGAAACTCCAGTCGTCAGAGATACTACTCGTAACTTACTTATGTCAATACCGAGAAATAGGAAAGTTAGACATTTGGTCAAAGCTTACCTTTGTGAATCTGGCCCTTCATGTTTTACTTGCTTTTTCATTCCCTTATATACCAGGAATTTGCTTTTGTAGTTTTGTTACATGCAACACATCACTGACTTATAAAAAAAAAAATCACCTCTATGTATCTGAGTGAGTTCAGGTATTGGATGGGTATTTATAACGATTCACAATTGAGAATTGTGGAGTTCAGGCCAAAGAAAGTGCAAATTCCTCACTTTGCCCCAGAGTGAGTGTTGAAAGAGTTCAGAAAACATGCTCATTAAAAACTTAGCGTCTCTGAAGAGCTCACAGAACAACGGTCAGGTGTACCAATTATAAATTTGGTTCTTTGTGAGAGTGTGTGAAGGAGGTACACAGCTGTCAAAATATTGACAGGACAAAAGTGAAAGAAAATGCAGAGCTTACAGGTAAGTGCAGTGTGTGTGTGGGTGGGAGGGATGGTGACGTGAAGGAAATGCAAGGATGTACATGCGAGAGAGAAAGAAAAGAGGGTGCTGAAGAGGAAAGAGATGAGGTGTGAGAATATGCACATGGAATGTTTCAGAAAGATATGAGGAAATAAAGGTCATGTCTAACCGAGAGACTACAAAAGAAAGTGGTGTGAAAAGGAGAATGGGAGTGATTGAGACACTCTTATGACCACTGTGCTACAGTAGCCAATGAGGAGAAATGGTACTGTGCAGTGGCAGCGTGACATGGAGCCTTTTGTTGTCTCATATATCCTCCCTCTCATGCACAGTCTTTTAATCAATTATGTTATTTCAAATATTGCAGTGATATTTTCAATGATGTTATAGAACTATGTAATATTTTGGGTAATTAGCTGTGCATAACGAGGGCGAAAGTTATAAATACCTCTTAGGGCATGAGTTATAGTTACTAAAGAGAACTATAACTTGTGAATTTCAGTTTTTTTGTTTAAAACATTATGTTGTCACTGAAATGTTCACCTAACTGTAACATCACTTTAACCTATTTTTTTCAGGGAATTTCTATGGCTTTTTTAATGTAAAGTAATATTTTATTACCATATGTAACGCCAACCCCATACACCATGCACAGCTGGCTAGGCCCTGTGGCCAAACGACATCCGCACCCTCCTCCACCAAGGCCACACTGCGGCCCTGATCCTACTCGACCTCTCCAGCCTTTGACACAGTCTCCCACCGCACACTCGCCGCCAGACTCCACGACGCCGGCATACAGGGTACCACCCTCAAATGGCTCTGCTCCTTCCTCACCGGCAGAACCCAAAGGATCAGACTGCCACCCTTCCTCTCTGAACACACAGAGACCAACTGTGAAGTACCTCAAGGGCCATCACTCAGCCCGACGCTCTTCAACATCTACATGGTCCCCCTCGCCTCCATCGTCAGACAGCACGGACTCAACATAGTCTCCTACGCCGAGGACACCCAGCTGATCCTCTTCCTCACAAAGGACCCCGTCACCACCAGACTCCGCTTCCAGGAAGGAATGAAGGACGTTGCATCCTGGATGAGCAGCAGCTGCCTAAAGCTCAACTTGAAGAAGACAGAGGTCCTCGTCCTTGGACCCTCTCCCACCACATGGGACAACACCTGGTGGCCCACCATCCTCGGCAACCCTCCCACCCCCATGGACCATGCCCAGAACCCTGGCATCGTACTCAACTCCTCCCTCGCTATGACCCGACAGGTCAACGCCGTTGCGTTCACCTGCTCAACACCCTCCGCATCCTTTGCAAGACCTTCAAATGGATCCCCCCCCCGAATCAAGAAAAACCATCACCCACGCAGTCATAACCAGCAGACTGGACTGTGGAAACGCCCTCTATGCCGGAATCAACAAGTCTCTACTCCGCAAACTCCAAACCATAAAGAACACCGCAGCCTGACTTGTCCTCGGCATCCCTCTACAAGAACACATCTCCCAACACCTGCGAGACCTCCACTGGCTCCCCATCCAGAAGAGAATAACCTTCGAGGTACTCACCCACGCCTACAAATGCCTCCACAACTCCAGGCCCCAATACCTCAATGAAAGAATCTCCTTCGACGTCCCCAAGAGGAACCTCCGATCTGCTGACCTCGTCCTCGCCGAAACCACACGCATCCGCAGAGCCAGAACGGGTGGAAGAGCCTTTTCCCACATCGCTGCCAAGACCTGGAACGAGCTCCCCCTCTCTGCACATCTTCAGGAAGACCCTCAAGAGCTGGCTCTTCGACTGACCGGAGCTGCCTACCCACCCTCCCCTAGCGCCTTGAGACCCTCACGGGTATGTAGCACCCTTAAAAATTCCATGATTGATTGATGCCACGCACTGCCTCTGGCATGTGCAGTGTGCTGTTCGTCTCACAGGATCATGCGCCACTCAGGCAGACTTACTGACTTTGTAAAAGTCACAACAACAAAATATAAAAAATTAGCCCATTGGATTTAAGAAGGGGTGAGCATATCAATATATATATATATATATAAAGCAGATCTATCTTCTTTCTCCAAAATCACCAATATTTTAATCAAATGTATCTTGCAATAATTCACTCAATGCAATGTTTATTAATATTGATTATTATAAAAATGTTTTAAAAGTTTTAATTTAAAAAATGTCTGTGACTCTTTTTACTTAGTTTTTATGATTACATTTTGTGGGTAAAAAATGTTAAACTAAACATATTGGTTTTTAAATAAAAAATAAATAAAACCAACATGTCTCTGAATCTTCCTTTTAACAGTTTTCGGCCCAGAAAATCCAATCATAACAACCAAAAGAGGGCCTTGCTCTCCAGCTGAAGAGCATGGAGTTCCAGCTAGGACTGCTTTAAAAAATATACAGTAAGTTCTCCTGGGAGCATGGATTTAATGATCCAGTAGGCCTTCTGATTTTTTTTTTCAAAGTTGCTGGGGGCATGCTGGACGCCCTGCCACACCCAGCAATAAAAAGGCTTGGTGGTGCCCGTCCCTATTCTAGGGGCATCACCAAGCTAAAACAAAAATATAAAAAATAAAGCCCTTGCAAGGCATTATGGGGGCGCTCCTTCAAAGGGAGAGTGTGGACAGAGTATGCCTGCACACTCCCAGGCAGGGAACCTCAGTGTCCTGGGGTGGGCTCCCAGGACACTGTGTAGCATCACACCCCGGGGGTTAGTGTCCCTGGTCCAGATATCTCCAAGGGGAGAGAGGGCAGGTGGTCCCCCTCCCCTTTTTGTAGTGCTGTGGCCCCAGGGAATGGGGTCCCTGGGGCCCAACATAGGCTCAGGGAAGGGGTGGGGCGACCCTCTCTTTTTACAAAAAATTGGCCTGGTGGATGGGGTCCCCATGGCCCATTAGCTTCATTGAGTCCCCCTAAAAAAAAGTGAAAATAAAGAAAAGGGGGCAGGGTAGGAATACCCCGACCCCCAAGCCATGGACCCCAACACGCGAAAAAAGCATTTTTAAAAAAAAGTTTCCTGCAAGGTCTTGATTAATTCCCAAAATCACGGTAAAAAACTAAAAACACAAGTGCGGGCTCCGGCGCTTGTGTTTAAAAAAGCCCCCAGGAGGGCCAAGTCTCGGGGGCATATGTAATGGTATGCAGGGGGGCACATGGCCCCCCGCAGCCCCAGGGACCGCCACCTACCCGGGGCTTAATGTTTAATGAAAGCGGGGGTCCGTGTGGACCCTGCAGCCCTGGGGCCACCACCTCCCCAGGGCTTAAAGCTTAAATAATGCTGGGGCCGCGGGGACCTCAGCAGGCCAAGGGACTGCAACCTCCCCGGGGCTCACAAAATATAATACAGGGGGTCCATTGTGGACCCCCGGCACTGGGGACCACCACCTCCCCGGGGCTAAAATGAGGATTGGAAGGGGGCCACGCGGCCCCCGTCCTGGAGCCAAAGATGGCCCTGGGACTGCCACCCCCCACGGCCGGCTCCTGCTATGCCCCGGGGTGCCCACACCCAGGACATAGCTGTTTGCTATGGCTTGGCGGGAGCATTACCACTTCTGCCAAGCCATAGAAAATGGTGCTTCGCTTTGAGTCTGCTGCTTGCTCAAAGAGGAGCACAATTGCTTTTAGAGAAAGGGAGCTGCTACATGCAGCTCCCTCTCTGTCAAAGCAATGCCAGCTCCTACATGAGGTGGGGAGCCAGCATGACCGGGTGGGCCTTCAGGCTCCCCCTGGGGTCCCCAACATTGGCAGTGGGTGTCCTGGTTTGGGACCCGGGCACCCATACTACAGGCCGGAGCCAGGGGATGGGGTCCCCCGGGCCGAAATCAGCACGGGAAGGGGGACGCCCAGCCCCCCTCCCATAATTTATTTAGTTAATTTAAAAAAAATGAAAAAATAGAGGCCGGGGATGGGGTCCCCAGGGCTGAAATTGGCCCGGGGAACGGGGCTCGGGTCCCCCTCCCCATTACGAAAAGGCCTGACCCCGGGGGATCGGCAGCCGCGCATACAAAATAAAACCCAAAAACAAATAGGACTGGCAAGGCTCCTGGACGCCCACCCCTTTTTTCCACTACACTGCAAACACATATCCTGGCACAGTGCTGGTTGAGGGAAGAAGTCCTCTTGGATGCTGAGGGTCTTTGGGGTCCAGGAACTCATTCTGTTACCTCCAGTAAGTCCCAGACAACGGGATTGCCTAGAGTGTAGAAGCCAACTAAAGGAATACAAGCTCTGTCAGCACATATGATAAAAGAGAGAATTTATTATAAGCCAAAAGTACAAGCCAATAGTAAGTGCAGCAGCGGAACAGACAGCTTAGCCCCCGAATGTTCAACAAGGCAAAGTCTTCCACAATCTTTTATTCGTGCAAACCACAAGGGAAAGGTGTCCTTATTTATGCAATACATGTTCAGTAAAAGTACAAGATTATGGGGCCAATTCACAGAACTAATCTGAGACAAAATCCTAAACTTACTACTTTTGGTATTCACAGAATGCACTTACGACTACTAACTTTACGTCCGCAATTGGGCCAGAATTTCCGCACTCGGGCCGGAGTTTCCGCCCCCGGAGCGGAAATTCCGCATTTGTGCCGGAATTTCCGCTCCCGGGTCGGAATCTCTGCTACCGGGCCGGAAACTGCGCTCTCGGGCCGGAATACCCGCACTCTGGCCGTTGATCATTTTCCTCAAGGGTAAACACCTGTCCAAGTGCCTACCATCCCCCACCATGCATCAGCTGACTCACTGCAGCCAATCCCAGCCCTACAGCATGTATGAATGCAGAGCAGACACACACAAACTCTTTCAACATGTTGCTGAATGTGTTTGTTGCTCTGCCCCTTGCCATGCGGCAAGAAGACTTGAGGAGGAGGAGAGTAGAGAGGATCTTCAGACAAAGGATCAACCTATTTGGTATGTCCAGAAAGGATGTCAGGGCCAGATACGTTTCCCTCCAGAAGTCATCTTGGAGATGGTATGTGAGTGGGAGGAGGAACTTGACTCTGTGACCTGCAGCTCCCATGCCATTCCAGCCTATCTCAAGATCCTTTCTGCTCTCCATTTCTTTGCCACTGGGTCATTCCAAAGGGTCTCCAGTGACCTTGTGGGCATTTCCCAGGCAAGCCAGTCGCGGTGCTTGCATCAGGTACTGAGATGCATCACTGCAAGAGCCCACCACCACATACGAATGCCCCATACACTGGCCATGAGACAAAAGGCAGCTAGAGATTTCTATCTCATTGCTCGCTTCCCACGTGTGCTGGGTGTAATTGATTGTACCCATGTGGCCCTTCAGCCATCCCGCCGCATTGCACACATCTTCTGCAACAGACACCGATGGCACTCCATCAATGTGCAAGCTGTCTGTGATGCCAGTGGGAGATTCATTGATGTGCATGCAGTTTTTCCAGGCAGTACCCATGACAGCCTTGTATTCCGCATGTCACCTCTTGCCCGGCGGATGGCTGCGGGAGAATTTGGCAACATGTGGATACTGGGTAAGTACCAAGCACTAAAAATGAGGGATATGTGTAAATGAAATGTATGAATGCCACCTTACATTAACAACTATTGTACAATAAGTATCATAAAGCAACATACACGGTCTCAACAGACACTGCATGTACCAAAGTATAGATCATGTCCTGTGTAAATCAAAGAGGGAAATGTAACCAATTGCCCTTTCTTCCCTCCTCAGGCAACGCTGGGTATGCACTCCCCACAACTCCTCACCCCTTACAGACGTGCAACCACTGTACCTCAGCGTAGGTACAATAGGGCACAGATACGAACTCGAGCCATCATAGAGCGCACTTTTGGTCTGTTGAAGTCGCGATTCAGATGTCTTGACCGTACAGGGGGTGTGCTGATGTACTTCCCTGAAGCCAGACTATGGGCCGACATTGGTGAGCGCTGCAGTGCAGTGGGCGTTCACACCAGGAATGCGAGGGCATGCTGCAAGCGCTGGGAGGACCTAAAACGCTGGGCCCGGAACAAGGCCTAGGAGCTACTGGGCCAGTCTTCCCAGCACCATGTGCATCATCCTCGCCTCTCCCCACTGTAGAGGAGGGTCCTGCGTGCAGCTCATCCGACCCTCCATGCTCAGCTGGAGGAGCAGGAGCAGCAGAGACCTGGAAAGTGCATTATATGCAATATGTGTCTGGAAGTATGATGTGAGTGAAGACAGAGCTGTACAATTGTGTGCCCCATGCCTCCATTCACCTATTCTGTGTCTATGCAGCAGTCATCATGAAGCAAAAGGCTCACTGTAGCATATTGACTGTACAGGGCAGAGTGCATTCTGGGAGTTGTAGTTTCTTCATGACAACTGGGGAATTGAGCCACACATGTGCATTTGTACTGAAATTTGCACTGCCAGCACTACTAACAGTGAACCAAGGGAATCATAACTGATGTGTGCATTGGCTGGGGAATGGTACAGACACTGTCCAGTGTGTGTTTGAGAGGCCAATGGCTATTGGATGCTGTGATTTGCATTGCATTTGTTGAGTTTGGGTTCTGATTGAGACAGATAATCATGTGCCATGGAGTCAAGACAGACTTTGAGATCCTTGCCTCACTCTTAAGTGTTTCCAATTTTGCCAAGTGTGTCCACAGACACACGTCTTACTCTCAGTGGCTTGTATGCCATTTTTCATGTACAGGTAGCTGTAACAACGACCCACTACTGTTCACCAGTGCACAGCACTACCTTATCAGTCACCGAAGCCAATATGTGGCTCTGGATTGTCAGCTTTTGTGAGGGAATAACAAAAGGTTAGACTCATAACTTAGCAAACCGAATAGCCCAGACCCTATGTGGATGTGTGACCCACAATCGGCATTTGTCTTGTCCCATACAATGCTACACAGCAGATAACATTTGTCCAGATGTAAAAGTGCTGAGTCTCCATATCACAGGCACTTTTCAATACCATCTGGACTCTCTCTGATCTCCTTTTGTAGACTGGGTTTGGAACCTGCCCATGTAGCAGTGACAGGACACACAGATCACAAAAATGCCAAAGTTGAGGGTTGGCCAGTACAGTTGTGTAAGCCACCAAAAATCTCGTGAGATGTCCATGTCAGACTCAAATCAGGAGATGACAGTGAACATACATTTAATGTAAGCTCATAAACACTGACAACTGTATAGTGTGATCAGAGGAGAACAAAGTCTGACCTTGGCTCATCTAGCTTTGTGTCTTGTCCTGACGTGTACAACCACTACATCATGATTTTTCTTACATTTCAGTGGGCTCAGCTGGCCAAATGGAACAACAGCAGGACACGGTTCGGAGCAGGACATCTTTGGTGCGCCGGCGGCTACGACCTCTTTCAACAAGTGAGGAAGAAGAGGATGAGGCGGGACCCTCAACATCAGGAGGCAGGGTGTTTGTGCCCACCCGGACTGACCAGGAAGACCACTCTGGTGCTACGGACCGGGTGGAGGCTGTGGACATTGAAGTGGGGGGGAGAACTGGACACCTCTGGCCAGGGGGGTAGAGAGCTACACTCCCCCGGACCATTCACCAGTTAGTTTTGTCGAGGTGTCCCTGGGGCAGGCCACTACCCAACCTGGGCCTGCTATCACCCCCTCCCCAACTCTAGAGGCCCCCATTCCATCAGGGCCTCCAGCTGCATCCCCTGCAACTTGTCCCCCTCATTGTAGCTGCCAGGTCGACACCAACATTGGCTCAGAACCTGAGGCACCACACCCCTCATGTTCAACCAGACCCCTCCCTTTGTTGTTCCTTCTGTGGCTGTCCCAGAGGACTTGATGTGGGTATGTGAGGGTCAGCCAGACATGTCCTCTCACATCATGCTGCAGATGTGTCTAGAGATACGCATGATGCAAGAGGAAATTTCCGGAGCTCTGGCCACCCTCACTGCCAGTGTCAATTCCCTGGCTGCAGCCATGTCGTCTTTTGTTTCCCAACATCCTTCCCACACCACCGTCAATGTCTCCCCCTGTCCGTTGCGCCACACTGTTTCCCCCATACTTCTCGTGTGTCCGGACCCCGTGTGGTGCCTGTTCCTGCACCGGCAAGCCATGTGCCCGCATTGGACTCAGAGGATCTGGACATTGTGGTACTAGAAGATGACCAGAAGGACACTTGACCTGTTGAACATAATTTTCTTTGTGGACAATTGTTTACTTTTCCCCTTGTAAATAGACTGGTTCCCCTGACGCTCCCTGACGTGTTATATTTTTGTTGCCCCACCCACCCCAATCCAACTTCCCTTCTTCTTCTGTATTAAGAACATCATTTGTTTTCCTTTCTCCCTTCCAAACGGACTGTTGTTGTTTTTCAAATCACACACTTCTATTTACATAAAATCTATTTTTGAATCCTACTTTCTTTAACTTGTTTAACTTCATTGTGAATGTCTTGTTCAAAATATGGACATGTATTTTGTGAGTCATCTGCTCTGCACATTATGGCTTGTTGCAATGATGGGGTTACACTTGTACATGTGTCACACACACACATACATCCTCACTTCTCTAGGCCACCAAAATTGGTATACATTTGCCTATCAGGACATGATACGCAACAGAGTCTTGACTTGTGAAGATAATTACTTTTTATTTACACATATTCACAGTGGTCAATTCGTTTTTGGGATGTTGTCAATGGGGATCGTGCTTGCGACTTCGCAATTTCGGAGGTGAGGATCACTGTGAGGGATCATGTCTGGGTTGTCGCCTACGTGTAGGTGGGTGTTGTGCATGTGCCTGTACAGGGTGAAGTTTATGTGCAGGGGCAGATGGTGTATGTACAGTTGCTGTTTGTGCGTGGACAGGGGCTTGTTTTGCAGGTGGTGGGAGTGCCTGGTCAGTGGGTGGTGGTGGTTGTGCAGGTGGTGGGAGTGCCAGGTCAGGGGATGGTGGTGGTTGTGCAGCTGGTGGGAGTGCCTGGTCAGGGGGTGGTGGTGGTTGTGCAGGTGGTGGGAGTGCCTGTTCAGGGCGCAGTTGTGGGTGTGTACCCTTGCTGTGGTCCTGTGCATTTTGTGGTACAGGTGTGTGGGTGTGATGTGCTGCAGGCAGATGTGATGGCTTCCCTCCCTGTGTTGACCGTGAAGGGAGACTTTGGATCACTTTCATCATGCCCTCCATCATCTTCATGGCCAAGGCATGGTGTCTTGAACTCTCTTCCCTTTGAATGGATATCATGTCTCTGATATTCTTGGACATGTCTTGTAAAGATCTATCCATCCTATCCAAAACATGGGTCAGTCTGTCCACCACCTGAGGGATTTGGAGCATGTCCTGCAGGGCCTCAAACATGTCTGACAGGGTAGCCCCTATGGCAAGAATGCCTTGCCTCACATCTGCCTGCTGTTGGAAGAAGTCCTGCTCCCACTGGCCACCATAGCCTGGTGCAGGCCCTCTCTGCAGGGGTCAGCCATGGATGAGACCGGCAGGTCCAACAGCAGGGGGGGTGGCAGGGGGAAGCATGTGGACAGGAGAATGGTGCCCAGGGGAGACCTGCACCACAACAGGGTTGGTACTTCCCCCCAGATGATGGAGAGGATGCATGGGATACACTGTATAGGAAGGAGCGTGTAGGGGAACCACCATGTCTGTCCTGGATGTGAGGGCTGTGAGGGAGTGATATCTGTGTTGGGGTGCATGTGAGCTGTGGCTGGTTAGCTCTATGCTGGGGACAGGCAATCTTTTGTTTTGGAAGAGGCTGAGGCACTTTGCTGGGCGGAGGGTGTGATGCCTTGCAAAATTTGGGCAATGTGGGAAAATTTCTGTCCATGGCATCAGAATCGTCATCCCCGGAGAGGATGGACATATAGTCACCATCATCTTCCAATCCTTCAGCCTCCTCAGGTACTTCCTCCTCTTGCGCAGTACTTGCAGCAGACATAACTGCCTGGAGGAGCAGTGGATTTTCCCCTCTGATTTCCCGTCGCCCAACACTGGTGGAAGGTCCGTCCTCCTCATCGTCATCATCCCCTGGAACACAGAGGTTGCAACCGGATAAGTAATTGACCTAGCACGAGAAGTGGTGCAACACAAGGGTTGGATTAACTGTACTTTGCATCAACAGATGACGTACATGTGACCTGGTTTGGGTACCCCTACAAGTGACAGCTCACACCATAGCACTGAGGTGTTAAACGGAGATGTACATTGCACAAGCAAACTCACTAGCTCCAGTCACAGCTTTCAGTCCCTTTGCGATCCCCCCTGATGTTAACTGCTGAACCATGCTCCTCATAGGTTTTGTTGACAAAGCCGTCCCCGATCCAGCAGCTGTAGAGGGAAGTGACACCATACTCCATGATCTGCATTACTAATTTACAAACAGGCACATGTGACACTTATAATATGTATGTAACTTTGTAAACAACGACTGCAGATTCTATGCAGAAGGGGACTTTGATCTTTGTCATGGTTCTGTAATCTATGATAGGGAAACACTTGACGCCAAAATTACCTGATGGACAGGTGCAAGAGGGTTTCACTGCTGCAGCCAGGATGTCATGCATTCCCCGGGATGGTGTTGAACGCTGCACTGGTGTCATCCTGTCAGCAGCTGTGATGAGACATACATGTCTATATTTCAGTACACCAGATGGTAGCTATGAGCTAACATGTACATGTCATTTTCAATGACCATTGACAGGATATTTCTTGGCCAATGTGCAGCATGTTTACCTCATGGACTTTACATGTGGGCCCCTGCTCACATGCAGCAGTTGTCAGCTGTTACCTCCACACAGCACTGACATCAATGAGATGACACATCAACAGACAAACTTGTATGAGAAGGTATGATATTTCAAGGAAGGGGATAAATAATGAGGACTCCTCCGCATTACATTGATTACACCTTCACCATTAGGACTAACATGTTTCATGAGTATAATGTTGTCTGTTGACAAGTCGAAAGGAGTGTACATCACCAGGCTGACCAGTTTCACATTTGCACATCAGTTCAAACATTGCATTGCAGAGTTCATGTGTGAGATGTGCAATAGTCGGGTACATAATGTGGCTCATTTGTGCTTCCCTACCCATGAAGTCACAAAGCTCTTTTTGGAATGACAGATCACACATTTGTTATGTCCATCCTTTGAGTGTCCTCTGTTTGCGTACTCCATTTTCAACATCATGGTGGTACTTAGCTGACAATGAATGATGTCTTGTACAGCAGACATCCTAACCTCGTATGTCAACCACTCACTTATATAGGTGAATACAGTAGAAGAGGAGGCAAGCAGAATGCAACATTTGCCCAGGATCCCACATTGTGGGTAAGTTGAGAAGCTTTGATGGTTGCCGCCTACACTGGATTTGCGTTGTGCTTTTCAGCCAAGTTATTTGAAAAATTCACTTCCTGAAGATTCACCTTAGCAGCCCATACACCCATCTCAAAAGAACCCAACTGGCATCAGTGCAAGCCTCATCCACACCAATTTCAATATTATTTACCATTGATATTTTGCAAGAGAGTTTTAATATCATTGGATTACAATCCAGTTGTGTGTAGGACACTTCATATGACACTATGTACTATTTTATGTCCATTCTGCACTCACTTGCCATACATTTTGTGTCATCCTTTCAGTAGCCACCATGGTGTGATCTGGTATTTGGTTAAATGCCATGTGTAAGCATATTGTGATGCAGGACAACAGTGTTGTACAACACATACAACATACAGTGGAGATTTAAGGCACATTTCATGAGCATTCAGGTACATTATTCTTGGGTTTACTTACCATGGCCCAGCACCTGCCCAGTGTGTGGTCCCTGACCAGATGTCACAGCCAACCTTGTATCAGAAGTCAATGTGGGTGTTGGAATCTGGGAGGACATCATTGGACCTACAATGATAAGTGTGTTTGCAACTAATAGAATAACAAGATTTACACGTGCAGTTGGTACTACTTATTCGCTTGCAATGTCTATAGGTAAAAAGCACATAGCCCCAATTTTAGAGATTTATAAGCGTAAATGTATTCCGATTTTAACATATGGTATGGGGATCTGGGGATGCAGGGACGTACTTGCCATGCACCTGGAGGAGAATAGATTTTGCCGTAGAGTTTTAGGAGTGCCCCCTTCCTCGCCACATTTTCCTCTCCATTTGGAGCTGGGTCTTGAGTATGTCCAAGATACCATAAAGGCTGCACCACTAGCTACTTGGTGTTCCATTTGGACAAATGAAGAAGCTGATTTTAATCGGGCAATTATTAGAGATTGTTTAAACTGTACTCGAGGCCTTTGCATCCCCTGGCTCCAATACATTAAAACTTGTCTTACGGAACTTGGGTGTTCTTCCTTGTTTGAACACCCAGAACTAATTGGTAAAGGGGATCGACAGAGGGTTTTGGCGAGCTTCCGAAAACTTAAAGAACCGTCTAGGGAACTGTTTGAAGTAGCCAAACCCACTGTCAGGGATTATTGTCTCATACAAGTTCCTCCCTACATTGCCCCGTATCTTTTATATGTAAATAATGTGCATGAAAGGAATTTGTTGTCTAGATTCAGGTTGGGGTCTTTTCGTTGGTTGATATGTTTCCCCCTGGGTCAGTATTCTTCGGAATCTATTACTATTTGCCCTTGTGATGAACACTCGAGTCAAACCATTTTACATTTTGTATTTTTTTGTCAATTTTATCTTCCATTTACCAGGAAATTTTTAATACCTCTCCTACGCAGACACAAATTTTCAAAGTGCAAAGCGGCGTTGTACTTTTTGCAGAAACTCAATAACCGTGATGTCTGTTTTGCTGTTGGGAGTTTTTTGAAGTGTATTTTAGCAAAGAGAAGGAGCATGTTGTTTTAATTTTAGTGTATTTTACCATTTTTTGTATGGATTGTATCAGTATTCCTGTTAAATTGTTTACCCCTGCTGCTAACTCCTCTATAGGACTGATTTTATTATTCAAGTATTTTTGGATAACATTTGCTGCTATTGATGGTTACAGTCGATTTTTTTGCACTATTGGATAATATCTGCTGCTACCTATGAACCCAAATGCTTTGCACTGCCACTTTAGTCCTGAGAAAATAGTACTGTATTTTGTTTGCTGATGTATTCTCTTTAAACAGAAAATGAGTTTGTATTTGCTGAAATATGTTTGATTTTATATGATGTTTTTATCCATGTGTATCTTTTATGTCCTGTCTTTGGAAGGACGAATAAAGAAAGAATTAAATTGAATTGTGTTTGCAACTTTACATTTCTGCTGCCACATGTGATGCACTCAATTTCAGGCACAAAGGATAAGCACAAGCAGTTGTGGACACTACCGTTGCAGAAGTGTGTAGCACTAAATATCATGAGTGATCCCACATTTAACTTATAATGGCCCCACTGCCTAGAAGCAACGTCTATCAAAATGACATGACTACAAATCCTGAAGTAAGGTCCACTATCGTGTTTTGTTAATGGCCAAAAAACATGCCATCCAATGAAAACATATATAACCAGCTGGGTGGACAGGACAATTTCATGTATAGGAAAAACATTCTAAGTTGGACAGTGGATGCATTCTCAATACTCCTGACAATTGTATCTCACATCTTGTTCATCATTGTCATATTTGTTAACATTGGATTTCTTGATTTACTCTACATAAACAATTACAATATAGTGGGGACTCCTTTTTGACTTGTTGTGGCACTCGATTCCAGGATTGAGTTCCCAGTTCTGGAACTGTTAGTGGAATACATGTAATGTTCCCAAATCACAAAGGTATGATGAGCCTAGATATATTATATTTTGTCTTTTGCTATTCACAAATGTAATTTGCTAAAGGTAAATGTCCTTTAAGAATTCCAATAGTTGTAAAGCTAGTTTTACCTCTCCGGTTACCTTCGAGATTCAGGCCCTATATGTCCCTCTGTTGTCTGCTGACAATGTTTGCATTTTGACCATCTCCTGGCCAGTTTGACTTACCAGTTAGTGAGGGTGGTATACGTTGCTCTGGATGATGTAGTTTCCTCCCAGAAGATGCAGGGACCTCTGCTAATGTGGTTGTCTGTACTCTGGCTGAATGTGTCAATAGGTGAGAAGAGAGAAAAGTCACCAAATGGAAAATGTACATGTGTAACTTGTCAGTCATTTCCTCATATCTTCTGCATGCTAACAGTATTGTGAAGTACTGCCACGGCTGGTGCAGGTAGGAGCAGTGGGGCGTTGGGGATGTAATGGCATGGCAGGGTGGGAAATGGACAACGGAATATGTGAATGAAATGTTTTGAAATAAGGATTCTCTCACCTTCTGCTTTGTGATTTTGGCAGGCACAAGGTGAGTTACTTTTTGGATACTTTGTATTTATTTTCCCTATTCCGTTGTCAGTTGATTTTCCTCTGCACCGCAACCCCCACCCCATTACGTTCCTGACTGACCCATCTGCGTCTAGATAAGTGGAAGGGGCACTTTGTCAATTGCTACCTAACAGTGTTAGGTATATACAGCAGCAGTATTGGGCGCATGTTTTAAGTAGTGGGCAAGGGATTTGCCATTTCTAAAACAAAGGATTCTGGGACTTTTGGTGCAACATACAGAGGGAAACACATGAGCCTCTGATTGACTATATTTTTATATAAACTTTGGACAACTTCCTTACTCACAATGGCAGTGCAACGCAGACAATCTTTTCATATACTTATTCTTGTCATCCCATTTATCTGGTACCACGTTGCGGACATCACTCACAGGCAGCCCATAGAGCATGTGGGGGTGGATTGTAGTGAGGACATCCTCCTCAAGTGGGGTGGGACGAAGGCGTGTTCGAGATTGTGGTGCAGGGAGAATCTTGTTCAACTCAATCCTGTAGTATTTCTCCTTCACCCTCTTCTTTTCGTCCTGCCACTTCTTCTTGATGTCCTGGACTGTGCGCCTCTCCTCCCCCAATGCTGTGACAGCAGTGGCTAAATGCTGCCATAGAGCTGCCTTCTGTGTGCCACTGGTGCAGTAAGGTGGGAGACCATATAGCCGTTTGTGGTGCCTCACAATGAACTCCACAATCATGGTGGTCTCCTCAGTAGTGAAGTTCTTCTTCCTCCTCATTTGGTACATTTTCCTCTAGCAATGAACAGCGAATGAAAACAGGAACTCTCTGTGGCCAAACCTGTTCCTTGAATGTGGGCTGCTTTTATGTGGTTTGTGGTGCTGATCTTGCCGTTAGTGTTCATTGACTTCAGCTGGAGCATGATGGGGGATGGTAGGCACTTGAAATGATCATCAGGCCCAAATGCGGGTATTCCGGCCCAAGAGCGGAGTTTCCGGCCCGGAAGCGGAGATTCTGGCCCGGGAGCGGAAATTCCGGCATAAATGCGGGATTTCCGCTCCGGGGTCGGAAGCTCCGGCCCGAGTGCGGAAACTCCGGCCCGATTGCGGACGTAAAGTTAGTAGTCATAAGTGCATTCTGTGAATACCAAAAATCGTAAGTGCCTTCTGTGAATACCAAAAGTAGTAAGTTTAGGATTTTGTCTCAGATTAGTTCTGTGAATCGGCCCCAATGACATTTTCTCAGAAATTAAGCAAAGGGGCGGCTCCTGCCCATCAGTAGCCTTGGCAGGTTACATAGTACAGAACACTAGGCCATTCAGAAAAGGCCATCACTGCATGACACCTGCATGGTGTGAGGTGTTGGGGCTGTTGCTATCCACGTGTCTCTTGCTTGCGACAGTTGGAACCTCCCAAGCTAATGCAATGTACCAGTAAAGGTAAATGATCAGAAATGATTTGTAACAACAGTCCAATCATGAACACATAAGCTGTGCCTCTTCTAAATATGTTGTGGCCAAGTGCCTGTTGCTAATCTAGCATTGTGTGCTGTCTGAATGTGGTTCTTGAGCAAGCCTTGTGTTGCAATGGCAGTTTACTTCCAGCAACTGCAGAATGTTTTATCTAAGTCCCTTCTGTGCACATTCTCCAGGCCTTCTTAGTAGTTTAGTATCAAAAAGCAGGCAGCTCAATTATGTTAGAGAATAATTATAAAACAGCTTCCACATCCCGCCATCGGATACTAAATCATTGCATTCTACTCCCAGCCTCCCTTCATCATCATTTCTGTACCTTCATTCTCCTTATCATGTCGTTTTCGTGTAACTTATATTTTGGCACACAGTGCACACAGCTGGATGTACCGCTGACGAGCATGCAGGGCAAATCTTGATCACTACGCAGAGTGTGATCAATGCTGCTATCCCTCTTATAATTACTTCCAATATCCATGATCCCCAGCCCTAGAACTATGCAAACACTTGGTCCCACATTCCCCCTGTGTGTATGCCATGCGCTTCATCCCTTATCTTATTTATGTTTTTGATCGCATTGTTTATGTTGTGGCTGTTATCTGGGATATAGGAACAGCAAGTCTGATGGATGACCTGACACACCCCTCCTTCCTTGGCTAGGATGATGTCTAAAGCAATGCGATTTTGAATAATTACAGCCCTCATGGCTGTAAGCTCCTCAGTTATGTTACCTAAGGCTGCTTGCTAGATCCTCAATCATCCTTGCCAGCTGGTGTATTCTATATGTTGTGTACTATCCCTGCACCAGGTATCATAACTCCACAGCCTGTCATTGCATTATCCTCCCACTCTGCCGTCCTTTTGTTTCTCACTGGACGATGACCCTGGTGTTGTCTTTGTAATAGATCAGTAAAATGGGTCATTCGTGGCAGGATGGACGCAAGGTAGCAGCTGCAATACCATCCTGGGGGCAGATAGAAGTATGCCCATTGACCACAGATGAAAAACAATCCCTTATACCCCACTAATCCTGGTGATGACCGCTGCTGGCTATTTCTTACCCTTGATATTTTTATAACGTGTGAGCAATTGCTTTCACCCACTAAAAAATGGGATCTGTCTATTTCGCTTCCTATTCCAAATGCTTCATTGTTTCTCTTCTCACACTCCTTCTGCCTGGACTCACCCCCTGCCATCTCCTTTATGGTACACCCAAACATGCATTTCTTCCATTCTTCCTTGCCCCCCACTAGCTGCTGTATTGTACATGGGACTTTTATGACCTCCGGAGTATCTGGTGTTTCCTGTGTACTTTCTTTGGCAGGTTTTTGCAAATTGTGATCGGGGGGTCCTGACATTACTCCCGAAGTGCACCATACATTTTTACCTGGCATCTTGTCACTGTCCTTAGTCCAATACCGTCTTAGGTGCAAGCGGTCCCCTTTTAAACCCAAGAGGTATTTTAAACACATTAGATGTTACATCACACATGCTTTCCAGTCCCGACATACCTTCAATTCCCGGACTGCTGGGCACTGGGCACGCTTACATCAACATAGTAGTCACAATGCCACAATACATTTATGTGTTTGCCTCTAAACCACAGTGGCTCGCTGAGGACATCAACATCATACTCATCGAATGATGACGTCTCATGAACCGTATAACAATCAACCAGCACTCATGTAAGATGGGGGTGGAGCATACCCTTCGTGGAACACATAAAATATTGAGTTTCCTTAGGCACTGGGAAGCGTGTGTTTGGCCGCTTATATACCAAAAAGGTTTTTTGTTCACTACCAGAGTTCGCCACTGCTTAAGGGCTCCCCTGTTCACTCAAAATGCGCACTGGGATCGGTGCCATACAGGCAACAAACTACGGCTCCCAGAATGCCGAGGGAACACTTCCGATTGAATGACCGGTTACGTCCGGGTCATAACTTAGTTATAACCCGGATCTTACCAAGAGACAGCGTCTTTCCTGCTCCCGGACAAACGCTGCTACGCTGAAGTGAGCTGGTAAGTTCATTGTAGCGTTCTTAATTGTAAGCGCTGCCTTCCCCTCACGATGCGCGATCATGCGGGGAGCCTGGTTTTTGCTGCCTAAACCCCATAAACTTACTTTCCCCTCCTGCACCGGGCAACCCTCTGTCACCCTTGCCGGCCCTAGTTTAAATCTACTTATAAAAAGGTTTACACGCTGATATTTCAGTGCGGGACACCGGGTCGCCTTCTGTCATCCTTGCCGGCCCTGGTTTAAATCTACTTATATAAGGGTCTACATGCTGATATTTCAGTGCAGGACACCGGGCCCCCTTCTGTCACCCTTGCCGGCCCCGGTTTACATCTACTTGTAATAGGGGTCTACACGTTGATATTTCAGTGCAGTACATCACGTGCTCCGGATGCTCCGGTTTAAATCTACTTGTAAGAGGGTCTACACGCTGACATTTCAGTGCTGGACATCACGTGCTCGACATGATTTCCCCCTTATATCCCTTCACATTAATGAGAGTAACACCACCTAGGATTGTTAGCATCCCACCCCTGCATGGCTTATACATCAGACATTGCGTTTGCGCAAGAGCCACACCGCTGTTTTGTGGAGCCCCAGCTATCTTTGAATTTGCTCATTATGCGCGGAGTGCCCACATACCTGCTGTAACAAGCCAAGGGACATTGCCCCTAGGCCCAATCTGTGATTTCACACACCCTGCACCTTTTGCGTATATTCTGTAACTATGGATGCATCTTGGCAAACAACAATTTATCCAAACCTTGTTTTTAACCTTTTCTGTCACTGGATACCTGTTCATATACACGCCAATGAGCAGTATCATAATAACTTTTACACTCTCCACCTCTACTCATTAGGTTGGATGGGCGTTTGTACCTAGGGCCATGTTCCAGGGACAGATGATGTAAGATACCTGACTTTTGCAGGTGAGTGTTACACACTAAGTAACTGCTTGATCAGGCACTTATTTTGCAGTATGGCACTTGCGATACTAACCTAAGTGCGAGGAGTTGTCTCTAGATATGTGAGAATGTGGTTTAAACACGTTGCAATCCCATTTCTGATTATGTACGATGTTGTTTTTATATCACCACAGGTACACCGGTGAATCTGCTGAACAGCCGGATCACTGGTTTTGTATTACACTGCGTCACTTTTATTAGTGCACCCTTATCTTTAATGTTGTTTTTCACACACTTGCAGTAGCTATTAAGTAAGAGATCCTGAAGAAGGCCATAACACTATTAGAGGTCAATACTGCTGAAACATGTTGATCCCTTTTTAGTGCCGCTGTCTCTAATTACGGCAGCCACACTACTCAATCTTGTTTTTAATCCTGGCACCAGGAAGCATCAATAAACTATGGTAGGCTTACCTTGTAGCTAGTTTTAAATTTTCCCCACTGTTTAGTCAGCACTGCACCACCTCACTCACACAACCGCTCACATTGGGTTTTAGTAATACCCCTTTCCTCACTAAAACATCCCTGAGCTCCTCCCTCGCAGCGAGGGGGTTGTAGCCCACGTCACGACTAGGTTCGTGACGCGAGGTGGTATCCCCATGATGAAGCATGACACCTTTGGTGTGTGAGGGAAACCGTCCTTAAAAGGGACATCCCCCCCTTTCCCACAGCACTATTTTTCCATTTTTTCACTCTCATTGGGACAACCGATAGTCCGTTACTCGGACCCGAGGGCTTCTAGTGTTATTTACTTTCTTTGGCATTCTGAATGCAAGACAGGGCAGTGATCTGTTGTTCTACTCTGAACCTTGGTGTGAGAAGTTGGCCTGGTATATGCTGTCCACTAATTAAAGTGGGCACCTTGCACCAGTCCAAACGACCTTTAGTGATGATTAGGTTAAAGACAACCTTTATTGAAAGCTATCATAGTGGTAACTATGGAGAGCAGCCTTCAGGCTAAGTCTCTAAGGAATGTAAAGCAGCTTGTTTTACCAGTATATTACCTCCTGAATGACCAAATGAAAGGAGAACCACACCAGGTGTATATAATATATATGTATTTATTACTAAACACTCTTTACTAACCTCTTTATGAGATTAGAGAACAAGACACACAAAATTAAATCACTAGAACGACAGTAAATAGCACAATACACAGCGGGCTCCAGGGGGAGACCGAACCATATACTAAGAAAGTGGTATAAGAATCACGACTTGACACATTGCCTAGAGCACGTAGAATCGTTGGGACCCCAAGGAACCACCCAAGGTAGTGACACAGGGGACCCACGGAGAACGGGTGCAGTGTGGGAACACAGACGCGAGCTCCATACAACTCTATGGGAAAGTCGCGGTTGGAAATTTAAAGATTAAGGACACTTAGGAGAGGACTTTAAGCAAACCCAGCTAAACCTAGAAGGTTCTAAGGCCAGCACCCTTGAGAGTACCGAGGTACCCGTGTTACCTATCCCAGAGGAGCCGGGTGCATAGGGGTCAAGTGGTGTCGGAAACCCTCGTTGTTTTCAATGGCGTGATGCGAAAAAGTACTGCTGCCGTGGAGAAGAAAAGTGTCCGGTGTGACCCAAGCCTGGATCAGAGATGAGAAGAACCTGAAAGCATAGGGGACAAAGTCTGGGTCACTTCATGTGACCAGGAGCGGAGCAATCGAATGCCCACCGATGTCGGGTGCTTCAGGTGAGTAGAGGTGAAGCTTGACTCTGCAGCCACGGGGACCAGGAGATGTTGACGACAACCACAGTCTGGATTCGAGCTGTCCCATAAAGGATGTCGAGTGATGGGGGGTCAGTGTCCGGATTGAACACCAACAAGCCTTGGCAACTGCAACCCATGCGGTCAGAGGAAAGATGCTTCTGTGAGGACCAGCAAGGTCCTGGGGACTCCCCAAGTGATGGAAAGTCAGCGCACATCTGGAGCAACCAGAGAAGCCCACTGACAGTTAAAGTTGCCTTCTCAGGAACCCACAGGCCAACGGACCAGGGATCGCAAAGGGACCTTGAGCTGAATCACTAAATACCAGCCCACGGAACACTCGTAGAGTGCAGGCCAGAAATCTTCAGAGGAATTACTGCTCGGGGTCAGGAATACAAGTAGCCCAAAGCACAGCTTCAGGGATCGCCGAAAAGCATTTGCTGCTGCAAATGTACATGGTGCCCAGGGGTACAGGTTTCACGGTCCCCACGAGGGATACAGGCCTCAAAATTGCTGAGAGCGCAGATCAACCTCGGAGACCTCAGGAACCCACCCCCTGTGTTGCAGAAATCTTCGGAGTCCTTCGGGAGCTTCATAGATGCAAACCGGTCAGATGCATTTAGGTGCCTGCTCAGCAGGGGAGTAACTCCTTTACTCCAAGGGAGATTCTTCAGTCATCCAGCAAAGAGTAGGTTGTCGAAGGATACTTGGTTTCTGTAGCAGAGTTTAGTCCAGGTAATATCTAAAGTCCTGTAGTCAGGGGTTCCTACTTTATACCCAAGGAAGGGGTGGGACAAACTCTGGGGACCCACCTATGGGAGGGTCAGGACAGAGGAGTGGCTACACCCATGTCCTTTGTCCAGTTTCACGCCAGAGCAGGAGCAAATGGCTCCTGCAACCGGTTTGAGCTGGACTATGCACAGGGACACCAAATGTGCCCCCAGTGCAGACATCAAAGCACTCGGAGAGTGCACCCACCCAGCCCCAATACACTAAAGCCTGTCTGGGAGGTGGTCACACCTCCCTGTGACAGGAAACCTATTGTCAAACCTTCCCCTGCCGGAGTTTCGTCCAGCAGCAGGAGGGCAGACTCGTGTCTGTGGCTGGCAGCATCCATTTTGTGATGCCAGGGTTCTGTGAAGCTGGTACCGGGTGTACCGGTGTTGTCATATTTCTCCCTCTAGGAGGGTGGAATCATACCTCCCACACCAGTTACTGGTGTGGAGGTATGATTCCAAGGTGTTTGACACCAAACACGACATGTTTCCATGCAGCCATTTTAAAGTTAGCATTTACTGCGAGGTTATAATGCACTTAAGTATATATGGTTGGCTGCATCACAAACAACCCCGGAGAATAGGTTCCGAAGACTGCAGAGGGGCTCTGCTCATGCATGGGCACCCTCTCACATAAAACCCAGCACCCTGCCTTCAGGATTGGTAAGGCCTGCCATAGGGGTGACTGATAGGTTTATATGTGCAGTGATTAGGATAGATATAGTGAACCTATATCTAAGGAAGGGGTTCATGCACCACCTTACACAGGCTGCTGTAGCAGACCTGTTGTGTCATTTTAAATGGTCTCTCAGGGGTGGCATAATACATGCTGCAGCCCCTGGGAGGCCTCTGGGGTACCTATGCCCTGGGTACATAGTATACCATATACTAGGGACTTATAAGGGTACGTCAGAATCCCATCTGGAGTGTACCTAAAGTACATGAACAACCAATTTAGGGAGAAAGCAGATAGACTGGGATCCTGAATAGCAGGATCCCAGTCAGACTAAGTCGAAAACCAACAAAACACCAGGAAAAAAGTGGGGGTAACCATGCAGTCAGATTCCACCTTCCTACATAACCCCCCCAAATGAAAGGAGATAAGGCTAACCTTGTCCAGTTGAGCCTTTATTGACTAAGTGGCCATATAAGGAAGATCCTGCACTAGCATGGATACCCCCTGTCTTATGGTCCACTAAGCAGTCCCTACCCCTAAGGGTATGGGATGGTCTCCAAAAGTTGGGATTTCTACCTGTAGGGTGTTTTGGCAAAGTAAACGGCTGGTGGGGTGTCTGAGGTGAGAAGTGGGGCCCTAATAAAGTTGGCCTCAGCTTCCTCAGATCCCTGGTCACCATGGAGGCCTTTCTTTCCATGACTGAGTTGTATCTGGCCCTAAGGGTCAACCTCTGGCTGCCTACAGCTGGGGGTTGGGTCCCTTTGGTTGGTACACTGGAGGGACATGGTAGGTTTGGAACCACTTGGTCCCAGGTTTGCCCAACAGAATCCATCTGGGGGTGGTCCCTATCCAATGGTAAGAGGGGTCCCTCAGTGTGTTAAGGAATTTTCACCTGGCTAGGGCTACTAGACTGGGTGCCCCTAATCTGTTGATGGGGGGGTCCTCTGGGCAGTGGGCCTTTAGGGGTCCACTGACCTCCCTGACCTCTGCAGCCCTAGGCTGATTGAGGTAGGGTAGAGAGGGGCAGGATACCTGCTCCAGACTGGGTACCACCTTGGAAGGATCCCCTGCCATCAGGGGCGTTGCCAGGCCAGGCCTGACCACCTCTGGGGCAGTTCCTTCACTAGGGGTAGGATCAGTTCCCTGACGAAGCTGACCCTTACCTATAGTCTGGGGGGAAAGAAGACTTTTCTTCAACCCTTCTGCTCTCTTGTGGAGTACAGTGGGCCATTCTTTCAGGCTCCACCTCTCCAAAATTTCCCTGGGATTGGGCTGAGGCCCTAAGAGCCCCACCAACTTTCTCAGGGAGGCCTAACATTCTTAAATGGGCCTGGTATTCAACTTCAGCCCAGGCTGACATTTCCAGATCATTGCCCAACAGGCAATCTACAGCCAAGTTTGGGGACACTGCCACTCTCTTTGGGCCAGTGACCCCTCCCCAGCTGAGATTGACTATGGCCATGGGATGATCTGTTTTAATACCAGCAATGTTGGTCACCTGGTACTTGAACTCAGGTAAAAGCTGTTGAGGGGGGACTAGTTTCCCTGTCACCATGGTGACACTAGCCCCTATGTCTCAGAGTGCCAAAGCTTTCTGACCATTTATCAGTGGCTCCTGTCTGTACTTGCCCAAAGAATTAGGACTCACAGTAAAAGTGGCAAATCCCATGCCACCATCACAGACTAAGGAGGCCTGTGAGGAGGACCTTGATAAGCTGGGGTCCACCTCAGTTCCCCATAACAACCCACCTAACTTTTTGGGTGCATTACTACTACCTGGGGGATTACTACTTGTAGTACCAGGAGGAGTGGTAGTATTGCTGGGAGGAACATTTTCCTTATTGCTGGCCTTAGGGCAACTGGGGTCATTTTTCCAGTGGCCAGACTTCTTACATATATGGCAATAAGGTTTCTTTTCAGGGGAGGAAGGAGTTTGGGACCCACCCCCAGAAGAGGACTTTTGGGGCCCTGTAGTGGATTTATCTTTTGATTTATCCCCACCTTTCTCTTGGTTTTTGGAAGAATCTTTCTTCTGGTCACCACCCTGATTCTTTGGCTTTACTCTGGTTCTGACCCATTTGTCTGCCTTCTTTCCCAATTCTTGGGGAGAGGTCAGATCAGAGTCCACCAGGTACTGGTGTAAAAGCTGGTTTTGACAATTATTAAGGATCTGCTCCCTCATAATCAAATTGTACAATCCTAAAAAGTCATGCACCTTGCTGCCATGTATCCAACCTTCCAGAGCCTTAGTAGCACAATCTACAAAGTCAACCCAGTCCTGAGTCTCTGCCTTTTGGGTGTCTCTGAACTTAATCCTGTATTGATCAGTGGTTAAGCCAAACCCATCAATCAGAGCACTCTTCAGGACTTTATAATTATCAGCATCCTCTTCTCTGTTTATGTTTATGGGTTTTGTAGAGCGCATAGCTGCTCGTGGGCCTCCCAGCGCTGCGGAACAGGAGTAAGTGCAGATGCCTCTCAGCCTGGGAATAGCCAGGTCTTTAGTTTCTTTCTGAAAGTTCGTTCCTCAGTGGTCACTCTTAGCTCTGATGGCATTGAGTTCCATAATTTCGGTGCCAGATGTGAGAAGGATCTTCCCCCCCATCTGGATCTCCTTATTCTGGTTGTTGTGGCAAGATGTTCCGAGGAGGATCTCAGAGTTCTGTCTGGTGTGTATGGAGTGATCAAGGTTTTCAGTAAAGTTGGACCTTTTCCCTTTAGGACCCTATGTGCTGTACATAGCGCTTTAAACTTAATCCTTGCATGCACGGGCAGCCAGTGTAATGATTTCAGGGCTGGCTTGGTGGATTCATGCCGAGGAATGTTTCGGAGAAGTCTGACTGCCGAGTTTTGTACCACCTGCAGTCTGTTGAGAATGTATTTAGGTGACCCCAGGAAGAGAATGTTCCCATAGGTCAGGCGTGACACCACCAGTGCCTGAACTACGGTTCTCTTCGCTTTCTCTGGGATGAGGTCCATGATTTTTCGGAGCATCCTCAGGATTCCGAAACAGGTGGCAGCAAGTTTGCTGGCTTGAGTTTCCATTGTGAGGTTGTGATCTAACCATACTCCCAGGTTTTTTATGGAGTTTTTATGTCCTGGTGGGTGCCCTAGTTCTTCTGGCCAGTTCAAGGAAATTTGTGGATTTATTTTGTTGCCCAAAAACATGAGTTCTGTCTTGTCCCCATTAAGTTTTAGCCTGCTGTAAGTCATCCAGCTGGCTATTTTTTCCATGCACGGGGCTACAGAGTCGTTTTTCGATTCGGCATCCTTTGCCACAGAGGTTACCAATTGGGTGTCATCTGCGTAGGTAATTATTGACAGCCCAAATTCCTGGACAATGTCAGCTAGCGGCTGCATATACAGGTTAAACAGTGTGGGGCTCAGGGAAGAGCCCTGAGGAACCCCACATGTGACTTTGAAGTTGTCTGATAGAAATCCTCCTTCGGTGGTTTGGAAGGACCGGTCATTCAGAAATGATATGATCCATTTTAGGGCCTGACCTTGAATCCCTGCCCTTTCAAGCCTGGTTGCGAGCGTCGCATGGTCCACAGTATCGAACACTGCGCTCAGGTCTAGCAGAAGGACAGTGGCCTCACCCCCAAGGTCTAGAATGGCCTTCAATTTTTATGTTACCAGCAGTAGGGCGGATTCGGTACTATGTGCTGGTCTGAAACCCATTTGGGTCGGATGGAGGATCGCATTTTCCTCTAGAAACTGGGACAGTGAGGAGTTTACATGTTTTTCGGCTATCTTACCTAGCGTGGGGAGGAGTGAAATAGGGCGAAAGTTCGCCAGGTCTGTTGGATCTAGATGTGTTTTTTTAATTAACGGACGTACTATGGCGTGTTTCCAGGTTTTTGGTACTGTACCCTGGCTGAGGGAGAGGTTGAGTAGTGTTGTAGCAGGTGTTATGACTGTGTCCCCCGCCTGTACCAGTATGTGGGGGGGAATGGGATCCAGAGGGGAGCCAGATTTTATTCCTTGTAGGATCTTGGATGTAATGTCTAGATCCAATTCAGGGAAGGCCTCGAGGGTGGGTTTCCCCCAGGTCTCCGTGTCCGCTGAGTTACCCTGCAGATTTCGGATGTGAACATTCTCTGACATGGAATTGTAGATGGTGTCAATCTTATTTTTAAAGTAGATAACTAGTTCGTTACATCTTTCTATAGATGGGGGTATCGTAGGAGCCTCCGGTGCTAATGTTGTGAGGGATTTTACAATTTTGAAAAGTTCTCTTGAGGAGTTAGTGGCTGCCTCAATTTTCTCCTGCAGGTGCTTGGCTTGAGCGATTTTAATTTCATTATGATAAAGTCTGATCTCTGTTTTGTATTGTTTCTTTAGTGAATTGTCGTAGGACCTCCTCCATTTCCTTTCTGTTTTTTTAAGGCTTTCTTTAAAGCTGCCAGGTGGCTGTTGAACCATGCTGGTCCCTTTCGAGGGCGGTTAGATCTAGTTCTCCCTTTTTGTTCCCTCTGTTCTGCCGCTTTAGTGAGCCAGTTGTCCCACCTCCTGTCGGCGCTCTCTGCTTCCCCAACTATCGTAGGAGTACCTTCTTTTAGGGTCTCTATTAGTTTTTCTGGAATGGTTCTTGTCCATTTCCTGCTCAGATTAGAGGAGACGTGTCTTGTATTCTGGGGGTGTGTATTGCTTAAGGAGAAAGGGATAAAGACATTGTCTGTCCAGGGCAGTGGCGAGGGGGAGGCTACTGTGAGTATGGGATCGTTAGTAAATATCGCATCTAAAATGTGTCCTTTTTCGTGTGTTGCTACTTGTACCTTTAAACTCCACTGCATAGCATCCATGTCTTGGATGAATCTAGAGGTAATAGGATCATCCTTTTTATCTAGGTGGATGTTGAGGTCGCCTAGAATGGTTATAGAGCTTTTTGACATGATGCTCTCTGTCAGCATGTCGGGGAAACTTTCTAGGAAGGTGTGACAGGCCCCTGGGGGTCTATAAGTGAGGGTACCGGAGAAGGTTTGGTTAGGTGATAGCCGAATGCTAAACAGCACATTATCAATGTTCAAGAGTGGTTTAGGCGTGATGATGCAGCTATCATTTTCTTTATATATGATTGCTATGCCGCCTCCGGTTTTTCCCACTCTATCCTGTCTCCTTATGTTATATCCAGTAGGCATAGCCATCAGCAGGTCAGGGATGGACCATTCCTTAAGCCATGTTTCGGTTAAAAAGAGAGCATCCAGCTGCTCTTCCTCTATTAAGCATCTCAATTCGGTTTTATGGGCGGGTATAGACCTACAGTTAATAAGCCCCATTCTCATCTGGCTTTCTCATTTAGGTTAATAGGGTTTTTAGGGTGTCCCTGTATGGGGGATTCCTCCTTTGATGTCCATCCACAGTGAGTGCAAAATCCCCTCTGGTCTTCCCAGTTTTGAGGTGTGATGTTATGCTTGCAATCAGGACTGACAGCCGGTCTAAGGCCATTAAGGTCTTGTGCTGTATATGTAAGATATACTTGAGGTTCTGGTGGGAAACCGGCAGCATCCGTGGCCCCTGGCCCCGCCCGGTCCGGACGGGCGCAGACGGGCTTGCCTTAGGCGCGCCAGCGGCGTGTCCGCTGCCCGCGTCCGCTGCGTGTCCTTCCCTGCATCCGGTTAAGTGGTCAGCCGGTCTCCAACCACTAGACCGCTGACTACACCCCCCACCGGAAGTGCAGGATTGGAGAAACTGAGCGTGGCGTGTCCTCTCTACCCTCCACACAAACGGCACATCAGCCGCGATGGACCGGGGTAGGAGACCTAGCCGTGCTTCTATCTGTGAAAATTACTGCCTCCAGGTGAGAGTCCAAAATTCCCTTAGTAGAAAGTTAAAATTAGACCTCCGTTTTTTAAAAATAACTAAAAGCTGTTAAAACAACTATTCAGTTAAAAGCGTCTTCAAGTAGCACAGCGTCACCTTGTTACTGGTGTGAGGACACCGGCAACCTCTCCTCCTTTCTGCTCTTACAGTGAGGAGCTTGTCTCTACCTTTGTCTGCAAAGGAGAGCCACAAGATTGCTGCCCACTGCTCCTGAGGGACCCTCTGTACCTTACAGGCCTTCTCCAGTGCAGTTATCCATTTGTGGATGTCATCCCCACTCTGGTAGGGAGGGACAATCTTGTTCAGGTTCCTATGGTCCTGAGTATGTTCTCTACTCCTAGGGACACTGTTGCTGCCACCATGGGGCTCTAGCCCCAACTTCTGAGAAGCTCTCTGAAGCTCCAGGGATTCCCTATCTAAGGCCAATTGCTCTCTCTTGATTCTGAGCTTAGCTCTCTCAAACTCAAGCAGTTGGCACTTCTTCTCATAAGAGGACTCCTTTTTATGAGAAGCAGAGGTCCTATGAGAAACAGAGCTCCCTACAGATGTACCAGAATGATTAGATTCCTGAGAAGGAGATCTTGATCTTCTTGGTAAACTGTTAACCCTTCCAGGTGGGGTAAAGAGAGGGCCATTGAGGCCTCCTTCCTCACCTTCAGGAAGAATTGGATTGTCCAGGGTAGAATCATTTTGATCCTCCTGGCCAGCATCAGAGTCCAGGTCATTGAAGGTTTCACTTCCTGGCCTTTCCTTTTCTGCTGCCCCACCCCCTTTGCCTGCCTCATCAGACCCTGGGGTCTTTCTGAGGTCATCTAAAAGCAAAGTCTCTGAGACGTTGAGTGTTTGGGTTTTTCCCTGTCTTCAGTTTCCTAGATGTACACATGGCTCTCAATTCTTGGAATGAGACATGGTCATACTTAGTTGGCCAGGAGCCACTGGCTTCACGCCTAGAAGACATGCTAGTGTGGTGTGGTGTATGCACCTACCTACCCTAGTGGGAACTGAACTCTCTTGAGTTGGAGAAAGGGTGTGCTAAGCTCTTGACTTACCCAACTCTAAGTTCAGTAGAACTTACTTTATTCTAGTCTTGATTTATATGTACCTAAGTACCTTTAGTGGTTTTCAGTTAGTCACAATGAGATTATCTGGTAAAACAATAGCAAGCTTGAATCCTACCGCTGCCACCAATGTGAGAAGTTGGCCTGGTATATGCTGTTCACTAATTAAAGTGGGCACCTTGCATCAGTCCAAACGACCTTTATTGATGATTAGGTTAAAGACAACCTTTATTGAAAGCTATCCTAGTGGTAGCTATGGAGAGCAGCCTTCAGGCTAAGTCTCGAAGGAATGTAAAGCAGCTTGTTTTACCAGTATATAACCTCCTGAATGACCAATGAAAGGAGAACCACACCAGGTGTATATAAAATATATGTATTTATTACTAAACACTCTCTACTAACCTCTTTATGAGATTAGAGAACAAGACACACAATATTAAATCACTAGAACGACAGTAAATAGCACAATAAGCAGCGGGCTCCAGGGGGAGACCGAACCATATACTAAGAAAGTGGTATAAGAACCACAACTTGATTAGACACAGTGCCTAGAGCACGTAGAATCGCTGGGACCCCAAGGTAGTGACACAGGGGACCCACGGAGGACGGGTGCAGTGTGGGAACACAGACCCGAGCTCCGTACAACTCTATGGGAAAGTCGCGGTTGGAAATTTAAAGATTAAGGACACTTAGGAGAGGACTTTAAGCAAACCCAGCTAAACCTAGAAGGTTCTAAGGCCAGCACCCTTGATAGTACCGAGGTACCCGTGTTACCTATCCCAGAGGAGCCGGGTGCATAGGGGTCAAGTGGTGTCGGAAACCCTCGTCGTTTTCAATGGCGTGATGCGAAAAAGTACTGCTGCCGTGGAGAAGAAAAGTGTCCGGTAAGACCCAAGCTTGGATCGGAGATGAGAAGAACCTGAAAGCAGAGGGGACAAAGTCTGGGTCACTTCACGTGACCAGAAGCGGAGCAATCGAATGCCCACCGATGTCGGGTGCTTCAGGTGAGTAGAAGTGAAGCTTGACTCTGCAGCCACGGGGACCAGGAGATGTCGATGACAACCACAGTCTAGATTTGAGCTGTCCCACAAAGGATGTCGAGTGCTGGGGGGGTCAGTGTTTGGATTGAACACCAACAAGCCTTGGCAACTGCAACCCACGCGGTCAGAGGAAAGATGCTTCTGTGAGGACCAGCAAGGTCCTGGGGACTCCCCAAGCAATGGAGAGTCAGGGCACGTCTGGAGCAACTAGGGAAGCCCACTGAAAGTTAAAGTTGCCTTCTCAGGGACCCACAGGCCAACGGACCAGGGATCGCAAAGGGACCTCGAGCTTAATCACTAAATACCAGCCCACGGAACACTCGTGGAGTGTAGGCCAGAAATCTTTGGTGGAATTACTGCTCGGGGTCAGGACTACAAGCAGCCCAAAGCACAGCTTCAGGGATCGCTGAAAAGCATATGCTGCTGCAAATGTACACGGTGCCCAGGGGTACAGGTTTCACGGTCCCCACGAGGGATACGGGCCTCAGAACTGCTGAGAGCGCAGATCGACCTCGGAGACCTTGGGAACCCACCTCCTGTGTTGCAGAAATCTTCGGAGTCCTTCGGGAGCTTCATAGATGCAAACCGGTCAGATGCGTTTTGGTGCCTGCTCAGCAGGGGAGTAACTCCTTTGCTCCAAGGGAGATTCTTCAGTCGTCCAGCAAAGCGTAGATCATCGAAGGATACTTAGTTTCTGTAGCAGAGTTTAGTCCAGGTAATATCTAAAGTCCTGTAGTCAGGGGTTCCTACTTTATACCCAAGGAAGGGGTGGGACAAACTCTGGGGACCCACCTATGGGAGGATCAGGACAGAGGGGTGGCTACACCCATGTCCTTTGTCCAGTTTCACGCCAGAGTAGGAGCAAATGGCTCCTGCAACCGGTTTGAGCTGGACTATGCACAGGGACACCAAATGTGCCCCCAGTGCAGACACCAAAGCACTCTGAGAGTGCACCCACCCAGCCCCAATACACTAAAGCCTGTCTGGGAGGTGGTCACACCTCCCTGTGACAGGAAACCTATTGTCAAACCTTCCCCTACCGGAGTTTCGTCCAGCAGCAGGAGGGAAGACTCGTGTCTGTGGCTGGCAGCATCCATTTTGTGATGCCAGGGTTCTGTGAAGCTGGTACCGGGTGTACCGGTGTTGTGATATTTCTCCCTCTAGGAGGGTGGAATTATACTTCCACACCAGTTACTGGTGTGGAGGTATGATTCCAAGGTGTTTGACACCAAACTCGACATGTTTCCATGCAGCCATTTTAAAGTTCGCATTTACCTTGAGGTTATAATGCACTTAAGTATATATGGTTGGCTGCATCACAAACAACCCCGGAGAATAGGTTTCCGAAGGCTGCAGAGGGGCTCTGCTCATGCATGGGCACCCTCTCACATAAAACCCAGCACCCTGCCTTCAGGATTGGTAAGGCCTGCCATAGGGGTGACTGATAGGTTTATATGTGCAGTGATTAGGATAGATATAGTGAACCTATATCTAAGGAAGGGGTTCATGCACCACCTTACACAGGCTGCTGTAGCAGACCTGTTGTGTCATTTTAAATGGTCTCTCAGGGGTGGCATAATACATGCTGCAGCCCCTGGGAGGCCTCTGGGGTACCTATGCCCTGGGTACATAGTATACCATATACTAGGGACTTATAAGGGTACCCCAGAATCCCATCTGGAGTGTACCTAAAGTACATGAACAACCAATTTAGGGAGAAAGCAGATAGACTGGGGTCCTGAACAGGAGGATCCCAGTCAGACTAAGTCGAAAACCAGCAAAACACCAGGAAGAAAGTGGGGGTAACCATGCAGTCAGATTCCACCTTTCTACACTTGGTATCTTTAGCTCCTTCACCTTCTTCTTTTGCAATGGATTCCATCCTGCCCCCTCACTTCCTTTACCTTGGTGTTTTGTCAAATGCATCTAAAATCACCTGATCTGTTCTTGTTGGCTGCATGTTCATGTAGGGTACTCTCTTTGGCCTAGGGGCTGTTGTCGTTTGCGCAGCAGAAACTGTGCTACCTTTCCTAGGATGTCCTACCGCTATTGACATGTGCTGTCTGATCAGCATGTTCCTCATTAGAACACATCCAACATACTTGGAAAATGGTATGACAGTGTAACACATCCTATCTCCTGTACCCATTGGCAGATGTGTGCAGACATAGCATCCTGATATGTTGATTATACGCACATACATTTTCAACATTTCTACAGATTTGTTGCCTTCCATCCTGATATGTTGATTATACGCACATACATTTTCAACATTTCTACAGATTTGTTGCCTTCATATTCATCCCATAGTTCTTTTCCCTCTCCTCCTCCACCCTCAGCTTCCCCCATGTTGTCTTCCTCTGTCATGTTTAATTGAAGCTCTCCATACATTATCTTTGAATTGCTCCCATCGCCTTCCTGGCCATCAAGGAATGGTATTTCAATGTGTTTTGCAGCATACACCAGCAGAAGTACAGTTATTATTATTCCTAGAACAGGGGTCAGTATTGCTGTCAGCACCACTGGCTACTTTCTTTCCACTTTCCTTGTGCTTGGCATTGTTCTGTTTTGAAACAACGAAATTGAAAATGTTGTTGTCCATAGGTGGAGTAGTCCATCTGTGTAGCTACCTAGCATGTCCCACACTCCTATTGAGGCTGGTGTCAGCAACCTTGTTTCAAAAGCCGTTGGTGCCCCACTTGTGTAGCATCAGAGGTCACCAGTATGTGATGCACACGTGGCACTTGAAGAAAACATAAAGATCCTTGAAAGGTAGATATCTGGATGCCAGGCCTGCTTGCACTCTCCTGATCCTGCGATGGTGTGTAGCAGGCACAGCCTCCTTTAGCTCCTGCTTGCTGTTGCTGCTTTGCTGTAGTAAAGGTTGTATCTGCAGGGTGCCCCCAGAGCAGCTGATGGTGCATGTGATGCCTCACATTATTGCACCGGCTCTGGTGCTTTCTTGGTGTGAGAGCTGTGGATCCAGGAAGTCAGCCCCTCACACTTGACGGCAGTGGCGGTTGTCAGGAGAACCTAGTAGGGGCCATTCTACCTTGGCTGTACGCAGTGTCATCTGGTGTGGGGATTTATTCAAACCCAGTCTCCAGGCTGAAATTCGTGGGCTGGTAGTGTCTGCCTCCGGAACAGCCTGTAGAACCTGATGATGAAGATAATGCAATGTCTCTGTTAATTTCTTACAGTAGCATAACAGTAAACCATCTGAGATTGACAGTAGAGCAATAGACATGTGGCCTGGAATGTTCATGGGGCGGCCAAACAGAATCTCGTGTGGGCTTGGTTTAATCACTCTGTTGGATGTGCTTCTCATTGCCAGCAGGTCCAATGGCAGTGCATCTACCCAGGATAATTCAGTGGATGCACAAATCATCCCTATTTTGTTCTTGGGTACGCCATTTTCCTGCTCCACAGGAGCTTTACAGCTCCTGCTGCTGACGGGTGTTAAGCACAGTGTAATTTTTGTGTAACCCCAAGTCCTTTGCATATTCCCCCTATCACATGAGAAATGAACACAGGTCCATTGTCTGAGCTGAGGAGTGCTGGTACCTCAAAACGTGGAATCAGTTCTTTCAAAAGACAATTGGCAACAGTTTGTGCATCACAGTTCTTTGTTGGGTATGCCTCCGTCCATTTACTGAACATACACACAACAACCAACGTGTCGTGTACTTCTGAGTGGGAGACATCTCAATAAAGTCTAGCTGGAGGCTCTCAAAAGGACTGTGAGGAGGTGGAAAGTGGCCAGGTGCGGTTGATGTACCCTTCTGAGTGTTGTATTGTGCACAAACAATACATTGTTTGCAGAGGCGTTCTGCTGTCTGACGGAACTTGGAGTTGTACCAGTATTGGGACTACCATCTTGACCAACATGTGAAGGGCCATGAAAGAGCCCCGCCATGAAGGCAAACATATTTTACCATTAGGACCTGTCCATAACCCCTCTTTTGTCTACACACGTCCACCCTTTCTCCACTCCTCTTTTTCTTGTTCCTCAACCTGCTCCCTGAATGTGCGTAGGATCAAAACGCAGTTAATCATTCATCGTTTGTATCCCTTGTTTTTGTTCAATTATCTGGACCATTGTAATTTCGCAGCCTGTCAACGCTATTCTCTTTGCTTCCTCATCAATGAAGACATTGCCTTTGGACGAAGTGTGTGCTGCACATTTTATTATGGCTACTTTTTCAGGTAATAGCATGGCCTGTAGAAGGTTACTTATCAAAGCTGCATGCTGTATTTGCTGACCTGCTGAGGTGAGGAATCCCCTCATTACCCACAATTGCCCAAAGTCATGGACCACCCCGAAGGCATAGTGACTGCCTGTGTATATGTTTACTCATTTTCCTTTAGCCAGGATGCATGACCTCGTAAGTGCCACTAGTTCAGCAGCTTGTACACTCTTGGCAGCTGTCAACCTTCCCCCCTCCAACAATTTCTTAGCTGTGCCCACTGCATAGGAGGCCTGCAGTGTCCCTCTGTCATCTCTGAGACATGACCCATACAGATACAAATCCCCCTCAGCATCTGGCAGTGGTGTGTCTCTTAAGTGTGGTTCTACCTTAGTATGCCTATCCATAGCTAGTGCACAATCATGAAAGGCATTGTCTGCTGTCAAATCATTTAAGTCATGTTTCGTGGGCAAAAGGCAAGCTGGGTTCATGGTGGTACACCTTTTGATGCTAATGTGTGGTGCCTGGAATGTCAACTCATACCTAGTAAGGCGTTGCATTTGTCAAATGCTGTGTCTTAGTAGAAATTAGGAGTGTGTCCACCACATGTGGGACATGCAAAGCCAAAGTGTGTGCCTGCACTACATTTTCCGATTGTTCAACTGCAAGGGCCGCTGCCGCACGCAGGCAAGGCGGGAGGCCTCCGCGACTGGGTCTAGGGTGGCAAAGTAGTATGCCACTGGGCGGTAGAAGGATCCGTGCTTTTGTGTCAGCACCCCAGTAAGCAACCCCCTTTTTCATGACAGAACAGGTGGAAGTCTTTGCTGTAATCTGGGAGGCCCAAAGTCGGGCCCCACAGAGCTCGTGCTTCAGAGTGTGAAAGGCCTTGTCACTGCCTTGGGACCAAGGCATAGTGTCTGGCACATCCTTGTGAGTGAAGGCTTGTAGTGGGCGGGCGATCAAGAAGAAGTTAGGTATCTAGTGTCTACAGTATCCCGCCACCCCCGGAAAGCTGTACCTCCTTCTGTGTGCATGGTCCAGAAAAATTGGTGATGGTGGAAATTCCCCCGGGCAGCAATTTCCTTGTCCCTTCAGACAGTTCATGGCCAAGGTATTTCACTGTGGTGAGGCAGAACTGCAATCTCTTTGGGGAGACCTTGTAGCCCTTCTGTGCTAAATGGTGTAGAAAGGGAACAGTGTCTGCCACACAGGCTTCCCTGGAAAATGAAGCAAGTAGCAGGTCGTCTATGTACTGGATGAGGGTGGAACCTTCCTTTAGCACTAGGGAGTCCAAATCAGTCTTCAATGCATTTATGAAGATGGAGGGTGACTCTGTATACACTTGAGGAACCCTACACCATGTGTACCTCTTTAGTTGGAAGCAGAATGTGAAAAGATACTGGCCGTTGTTGTGCATGGGGATGGTGAAGAAGGCAGGGCTAAGATCTAGCTCGGTAAAGTGTGTGGCTATCACTGGGATGTTAGACAGAATTGTAGCTGGGTTGGGGACCACAGGGAAAGATGGAACCACTATCTTGTTCAGTTCTCTGAGGTCTTGTGTGAAGTGATATATGGGGGTCCCATCTGGGCACCAGAAAGCTTTCTTGATGGGCAATTTGGTATGTTACATGGGCTACAGCATATTTCCTTTATTATTCTCTGTTGGAGAAGGTATTTTATGACTGGTGCTATACCCTCCTCCCCTTCTTTGGATATCTTGTATTGTGGCACTCGGGGCAATGGTGCTCCTGGTATCAATTTAATCTCTACTGGTGAGTAATTTAACACTTGTCCCTCCCAAGTCATTGTGCCCCTCCCAAATCATTGTTACTACGGACCCACACATGATGTGGCACGTAATATCGAAGTTCTGGCGGTATCACTGGGTCTGTGCATGTCATGAATGCCTGCAACATCAAACCATTTGCTCTGCTTTCTAGAAAAAACCCTAATGGGGAGCAGTGTATCATGCATTGCAGTTTGCACAGCAGATCCCAGCCCAATACATTTACCGGATAGTATCTGCTAAGGATAAACTGGTGGTGAACAGTAATGGGCCTACCACTAGTTTCAAAGGTTTTGTCAAATATTCATTCACTGCTTTCCTGTCATGCCGGCTGCTGCTATTTGTGTTCCAGAGAGTGGTGATTTTGGCATTTGTGAAGCCTTCAGCATTGATCTTTGAGCTCCTGTGTCTAGTAGGAATGGAACAGTCTTGTTCAATATTGTTCGATCCCCATATGGACCAGCCTGGTCCACTGTTATTGTTGGAGTTATTAGGCAGTCTCCCAATCCCAGGCATCCCTAAAATATCTCTGGTGGTGGTGGGGGAAATGGCGGGTAGCCGCCATCATCCTCTGGCACCCACTAGTCACTTGTTCTTCTAATGACAGGTGGAGGTGGCAGTGTGTCATTAGAGCCATGTGTTCCTGCTGTAATTCAAATCTATTGTCTGTATATGGTAGCGGAGCATTTTGCTGGTATGATTGTGGACCCTGTGTTCTGTTTTGCACTGGTCTCTGGTCCTGTGGCTTGTTCCGTGACAGTGGGCAATCTGCCTTCTAGTGGCTAGAGTCATTGCAGTGGAAGCATGCTGTCCCTGTGGGAGGCTGTGAAGCTGCCCTATTGTTCCTTGTCCTGCCTCCTCCTCTTGACTATCCCCTGCCCCTACCTAAGGCTTGCTGACCACTATAGAACTTTTCCTGTGCAACCATGAGGCGCACCTTTTCCTTCTTAACCTTCTTTGTTTCCATTGCCTGTAGGTGCAACTGGTAATCAGCACAATATTTAGCTGCTTCTAATACCTCTTCTTTCAATTGGCTCTTTCTGCCAACACACGAAGAATGTCTCTAAGTGTGCCCTAATAGGTTGGATTAGTCCATGGACAAAAGTGGTGACAAATGCCTGCAAGGCATCTCCCATGTGGTTCTTCAGCCCGCTGTTCTGTTGGTAAACCAACAGAAGGCGGTCAAAGTATGAATTTACGCTTTCATCCTTTTCCTCTACAGTGTGTGTTATTTAGTTCCAGTCTACCTTGTCTTCTGGAACCATTTCTTTCAAATATTTGACTACTGCATTGTACTTCTGCCCTACCTCATCTTCAGCCTTCCCCTTCTCATCTTTCTGGCTCCCGCTTTTGCCACTCTACTTTCCTTTTGCAGTCTTCCCATAAGTTCTTTGGCACTATCACATTGAATAAAACATCCAAATATTTCCACAGCAATCCTCTAATTGCTACCATCCTATCTAATTCTGTATACAATTTCCTTGGTTCTTCTCGCAATTTAGGAAAGTCCTTAGTGAATGACATGAGATCTGCTCTGGACCATGGGACGTGTACGTAGACAACAGTGTTTTCCTTGGCCCCTGGTGGTGGGGGCATTTCTCGCATAGGCATAATTTGGGTGTGTTCTGTGAGAAACTGAAAGGTGGGTGTATTTGGTGTCAGTGTTTGTAAAACTTCTATGACTGCCAGCAAATTTGTACATTTTTTCTACTGATGCAGCTTTCCTACAGCATAATTTAATGTGTCCACAATCCTGGCATCATCCCAAGTCAGCAGTTCAGAATCTGTTAAAGCTAAATTTGGCTATATCCCAGTTGTATTCTGGAGGAAGAGGAAGGTGTACCTGAGTCCCATGTGTACCTCAGGTCTTGGCTCGCTGCTCATAAGCACAGTGTGCCTTAGGACCTTTGTCCATTAATTCTGCTCGTGCTAGTGACAGTACTGCTTCCTAGTACGACCTTGAGTGTGTCGCCATGAAGGCATCTACTTGTAATTTGCCCTCTACCAACTAGTCTAAGAGTGCAAGGCATTTGAAGGTGTCACTCTTCAGATGTTTCTTTTGCAATGCAGGGGAGGAGGATGGCTTGGTGGTACTGGAATTTGGGCGTCTCAGGCTATGCTTTCGATCCTGTGTTATTGGAGCTGACTGGATGCCGTCTAGAGCTTGTTCTAATGTCATAATATTATGAGCTGTCTGGTGTGCATTGGTGCAGATGTCCCATATTAAAGTGCGCCAGCCTTTGGCATCAAATGTGCTGTCCATTAACCTGTCGTCAAACAGTTGTTTCCACACATTATTAATGAGACGTGGTTCTGCAATGCCTTTTCCCCCTGCATCTTCTCAACAGCTCATTACACTTTTTACTGAACTTGGAAACTGCATAGGTGTTAGAATTGAACGTGTCATTGCCCCATCACTCATGCTGTATATTGTGTTATGTTAGCATTCATGTAGCTATTTTGTATTGACCGCTATTGCAAATGCGTATGACCAGTCCCTTCTAACACTGTGCGGGTTAAAGTTAGCATCTGAGACGCCATTTTCTGCCATGTAACCGCCATGTTGCGCTGTGATCGAAATCCGGCCTTTGCGCCCCTCTCTGCTTGCCTCAGCAGAAAGCTGCTGTTCAGTTATTCCCTCTTATCGTATTCAAGGTTGAAACCCAGATGTACTAAATGAATAGTTTATTCTGCTCTTGCATGCCTATCCCTGGTCATAGTTATGCTCCCACACTAGAGAGAGCTGAGACCGAGCAAGATGACCTTGGGAGCTTGATAACGTGTACCCATTCTGCAGGTGGTAGCTCATCCTTCTGTGCCTTCTTTGTTCAGCCTTTGCCCAAGCTGTTTTTTTCCACCAGGGGCGGGACTGGGATGTGTTGGAAAGCTTATTTTGTGTTACCAAGTGTTCTGAAGTCAGTCCCTCGACAGCTATCCCATGAGGCTGGTCTGACCGGACTCCACTGCAGTGTACTTACTAATAAACATGTTAGATTGTATTCTCCACTGTCGTTCCAACTCTTCATTTCTGGGAAGGCCGAGAGGTGGTCGCGAGTGACCCGGGTGGCCCATTTTGGGTCACTTCCTTCAGTTGGCGCCCGAACAGGGACTCCATCGGGCTGACCCATCTTGTAGAGGACGGGGCCGCGTTGGGTGGGATGGTCGGATCCGGGATCCCCACACGATAGAGCCTAGTTCTCGCAGCTGCTCTGCCTGTCTGGTCGGGCGGTGCCTCGCCCAGCGGTCCTCCCGGCTGGGGTCCTGAAAAGGCAAAACCCTTGGATCTGACCGGTTGGTCCGAATAGTCGGTGGTGGAGAATAACTCTGCTTGACCTATGTGCACCAGGTGAGTTTGTCTTGCTTCTTGGTAAATATGGTGCCATCTTGAATAATCTTGAGTATGGTCTGAGGGCCATTCCTAGCTTGTTTGAACTTGGTGGGTCTGTGGACCCTTGAGATACAGAGCATTTGCGAATGCTCTGCCAGGCCACCTGCTGAATCTGATTCATTCTTGAAAAGGCCTGGGGCTAGAGCCTGTCTTCTTGTCTTGGTAGAGTCTCCGGACTGTCTTTTCTTGGTGCAGTCTGCGGGCTGCCTCTTGGATTTCCTTTGTTTGGTGTGTTTTTTGTTTCGTGTGAACAGTGAATGTGTCTTATATTAAGATGCCTTGTCTGAGCAAACTATGGTGTTTGGGGTGCAGCTGTTGTTCTGCTGAAGCGCGGCTGGAGGAAAGACAACCTGCGCCTCCGGAAGGCACCCCGAATTTCGATATGTATACCAAGCACAGCATTGGCCCTATTATGTTTAGTACATTATGGCACACATATATGAGGGACAATGCTGAGCTTCAGTGGCCACCGACAGGTACCTTTGAACAGAAACTGAATTATTTGCAGGATAAATTGTTTGCCAGAAGAAGTAGGCAGGCGATGTTTGATTCCCTTCAGGTATGGCAGGAGGAAGATAGGCAAAGGCGCATGCAGGCAGAAAAGGAGGCCAGGAAAGGGAAAATGCAAACAGTAACTCAGAAAGCAGTAGCCTACGATAGAGAGAAAATAGAAAAATGTATAGAGTGTGCTGATAGGAAGTTTTGATTGCAATGTGATAAGTCCTATGTTGCCCGAGAGGTAGGTGATGCCTTTGTGATGAACTATTAGAAGCCCGGCCCCCACCTCCCTACGCCCCACAGAGGATATACCCTGTTGTTCCGATATCTCAGTCTTCTGCCCCTCCTGTTTCTGCATCTGGCCCTTCTGTCTCTGACCTGGTTGCTTCAGCTACGGCTCCGCCTGTCCCCTCTCTGGCTTCGCAAGCTGCAGGTGCAGTAGCTGAAGGCCCTCCCGCTGTGTCTGCTGTCCCAGCTCCTGTTTCTCCCCCTTCTCTCACACCTTCGAACCAGTCATTACTAACATTAGTGCCCGTCCCTTCACCCATTGTGTCTTTCCCAGACATTCCATCCCCTGCATTGTTGGGTGCTAGGACACCAGTGCATAGGTTGGACAAGGGGAATTGGGCTGCGGCACGGGAGCAAATGGGACGGGTGCTGATTCGATCTGATGTGGGAAATGAGGAGAAAAAGATGGTAGCTGATCAGGCTGCACAGTGGGCACGGAGTCCGATCTACAGTGTAGAGGACATGTGGAGTGTGTTGAAAGATTTTGAGCCGTTTGTACAGCAACATGCCCTCAAGCATATGTCGGCTACATTGATAGGGTTGTGGGAACAGTGTTTTGGTGGTGTGGCACCGCAAATAATTTAAGACATTCGAGACCGCGTATATGCTACTGACATGGCCCCTAATGATGTTTTTAGTAATGTTGCAACAATGACTGGTTATCGAGGTAGGTTGCATCAGAAAACACCGATGACTGTCACAATTCCCGATGAGGGAGGTGCATCCTGTTTTCCATCCTGAGATCCCAGAATGGCGTAATGCGCAGGATGTTGTTGTTCAACAGTGGGTAGAGGCTCGTTTTCAGGAACAATGGGTTTACACTCCATGGAAAAGGAGTTGAGGTGTTAGCCCTTAAGAGTCAGCTGCCGAACCCTAGGAAAAACCCAACTGCATATTACAAAGAATTAACGGAGGCCACCTCGTCGACAGTGATGACGCTGGCAGATATTGAGATGTTTTTCAGGTTGTTGGTACCAGTGGACATATGCAGGCAGGTGCACACGCAGGACCATGTTGTGGAGTTGGGTGGCACTTGGAATGAGATTAAGGCATAGGATCAGGAGCAAAAGCCTGGTGAAAAGCCTAAGGCTGAGATACTAGCTTTGTCGAGTCGTATCATTACTTACATGCATTATCTCATCCCACCCAGAAGAGTAGATTGGGATAAGTTAGCAGCATGTCGTCAGAAGAAAAATGAAAGTGTGTCTGATTTTTTTCACTCGGTTTGAAGGGGTGTTTCATTTTAGATTTTTTTTTTTTTTTTAGTGTTTCTGGACTTCAGTGGACAAGATTTGTCGGTAGAAGGAGGTGTCCAGTTGTTCGTTAACAGATTTGTTACGAACCTGCTTCCCGAGATTGCGACTCGGTTGCAGACCTCTGAGAGCACCTGGACTATCTCCTCCCCTTCATTGATATTGAGTATGGCTCAGTACTATGAGCATAGGGAAAATTAGGAAAAGGGAAAGGTGGAGAGGAAGAATAAGGAGTTGAAGACTAAGGTACTAATGCAGCAGGCAGCAAGGGGGTCCGGCAGGGGACGTGGCACTGGTCCGGCCCAACGTTCGCGTGGCACTGGCAGAAGCGGCGTTCCTGTGGGGCCGAACCAGTGTGCGTATTGTAAAAAGGAGGGACACTGGCGGAGTGAGTGTCCGGAGTTGTTGCAGAAGGTCGCGGACCCCAGAGGCCAGGGTTCAAGTGGACGGGGTCGTGGTGAGAGCGGTCGTGATGAGGTCCAGGCTGGTGCATCCTCGGGGGGGTCGTTCTGATCAGAACTATTTTGATGACCCCCGGGGAAGGCAGTACTATCAAGATGATTATGACCTGGACGAGGTCTCAGGGATGTCCTATAACTAGGACAGCCAAGGACAGGGTGAGGGACCAGTTCAAATACCTGTAGATTAGCATGGTCCTTATGTCACAGCGGATTTGCATGGTTCGGCTAAGACATTTTTGGTGGATACAGGTGCAGTGAATAGCTCTGTTTCTCGTTCACTGGTCCCCGGGGCAGCTCTGTCTGGCCATAACAATGTCTCGTAGGTTTTTCAGGCGTACCAGTTGTGAGCCCATTTCCGAACCCCTTGCTTTGACTATTGGCCCTTTCACTGTGGACTCGCTATTCTTATTGATGACGAATTGCGGAGAAAATTTCATGGGATTAGATTTGTTGAAAAAGTTGCATGCTACAATTTCATGTTCTCCAGATGGCGTTTATATGACAATAGGACCGGATGTAGCCAGTACCAAACAGTGTTTTTCAAAAGATGCACCACTTCCTGCTGAATTTAAAGATGTGCTGCCCACGTTGTGGGCAACAGGAGATACGGACGTAGGGTTGTTGCAGATACCACCAGTCTCTATTACGATCAAAGACAACGCCGTGCTACCTCGTATTCCCCAGTACAAAATACCACAGGTGGAGGAACGGGCTTTGTTGCAGATTATACAGGATGTGATCAAATCAGGAGTGGTTGAGTAGACAGTTGCGAATGAGTGTAATAGCCCTATTCTCCCCATCCTCAAAAAGGCACCCTTGGATTCTCCTGATGCTCATCCCGATGTCTATCGCTTTGTGATTGATTTGCGGGAGGTTAACAAAATAGTGGTCCCTCAGTTTCCGGTGGTACCCGACATTACTGCTCTCTTAACAATAATTCCTTCCACAGCCAAATTCTTTTCTGTGATTGACTTGAAAAATGCTTTCTTTAGCATCCCCATTCACCCGGATAGCCAGCACCTTTTCGGTTTTACCTTGGCAAGTAGGAGTTTCCAGTTCTGTCGAGCTCCTCAGGGGTATACTGAAAGTCCTAGTATATATAGTCAAGCCTTGAAAAGTCAGTTGGATTCCCTCTCTCTTCCCTCAGGTAATGTATTATTGCAATATGTGGACGACCTTCTGGTGGCCTCCGATACCGAAGAGGTTTGCAAGGATGCCACAGTCAATTTATTATTACATTTGGCACAGCACGGACATAAAGTGTCCCTTTCTAAGTTCCAATATTGTCGAGAGGAGGTCACCTATTTAGGTCACCTACTGTCGAAGGAGGGAAGGAGGCTAACACCTGAACGAGTTGATGCTATTGTTAAGATGCCCGTCTCTGCGACTCAGAGGGATGTGCGTGCTTTCATAGGCATCACCTCGTATTGTCGTCATTGGATACCTGGTTATTCTTTACTAACAAAGCCTTTACTGCGCCTAACAACTAAAGATGTGCATGAACCCTTACCCTGGACGCATGAATGTCAGCAAGCTTTTGAGCAATTAAAAATCGCGCTTTGCTCTGCACCCGTGCTTGGTACGCCGGATTATCAGAAACCTTTCGTGTTGTACGTACACGAAATGGCTGGATGTGCGCTTTCTGTGTTAATACAAGCCTTTGGAGGTAAGCAGAGGCCGTGTGCTTATTTCTCTGCTCATCTTGACACTGTCGCCAGAGCCTTCCCGAGCTGTCTCTATTCGACAATCAGCAGGGCTCGTCCTCAATACTCATCTCACAGTAATGGTACCCCATGCTGTGGACACACTTCTGAACAAGACAAAGACGCAGCACCTTACCAGTGCTCATCTGACTGGCTATGAATTGACCCTGTTTGCGCCACACATCACCATTAAAAGATGTGCTACTCTGAACCCAGCCACATTACTACCCCTCCTTTTGGAAAATGAGGACACAGATGTCTATGATTGCTTATTTCGAATGGAAGAGGAGATGAAGGGACTGGTAGACCTGACTGACGTTCCCTTATCTGACCCGCAAGGGGAACTATATGTCAATGGCTCTTGTTTCAAATTGTCAGATGGCACCACCACTGCAGCGTATGCCATTACTACGCTGTGCACTGTAGTTTAGTTGAGACATCAGGTGTTCCCTACCAATCAGCACAAGCTGCAGAGCTAGTTGCTCTTTTGCGAGCATGCGACTTAAGTGAGGGATTGGCTGTCTTTATTTATACTGACAGCCAATATGCTTTCGGAGTAGCCCATAATTTTGGGCGGCTCTGGGCGGAGAGGGGATTCCTGACTTCCCATGGTACGAAGATACAACACGGCCCTCTGATACACAGGCTTTTATCAGCCTTGACACTTCCCAAACGATTGGCAATAGTGAAGTGTAGTGCCCATAAGGCGATTACTGATGATGTGGGGAGGGGAAACCCGTTTGCTGATCAGACAGCTAAAGAGACAGCTAGGTCTAAGATGAAGAGAATGTTTGTGGCGGGACCAGCTAGATGGGTGCCTGAAAATGGGATGTTTGAGGACACACTGGCAACGTGACAGGAGAGTACAGGACGCTTAGACAAGGAGGGGTGCTGGACTGTTAAGTCGGAAAAGCAAAGATGGATGTTACCAGATGCATATGTATTCCCTGTATTACAATGGCACATGGCCCAGCTCACATTAGTGCGAAAGGGATATGTACACTACTGGATCCTGTATGGCGAAATGACAATATCCCGAAAGTAGCTGCTCATCTAGTGAAGCACTGCATGGTTTGCCTGCCGCATAATCCTGGGAAGGGTACCCCTACACCTCCTGGTAATTTTGCACCCCCTTCCTTCCCTTTCGAGGTTCTCCAAATGGATTACATCGAAATGGAATGAGTTAACAACTTGAAATATGTGCTGGTGGTTGTTTGTGCGTTCAGTAAATGGATTGAGGCGTACCCCACTAAAGAACTGGATTCACTCATCGCACTGCCGGCGAGTCCCACTGCCCCTTCCCTATGACCAATGGGTCCGTGATGGCATAGGGGACCACGAGACGGAGAAGGTGCCCCGTTTTGTCCCTTTTTCTGATGCTCGAGTGACCTGGGCACAGACGGAGGAGGAGAGCAATGCTGCTTTGAATGAGGCGGTCCCCCCAGAAATAAAGGCTGCCCAGGCTTCTCCTCTATCTGGCCCACAGGAGCTTGAGTCTCAGTCCCTTGCCCCTCTGAATTTAAGATTCTTTTCCGTGACGAGACAGTGCCTGGAGTGGCTAGGTACAATTTGCGTCCCCGGCGGAGGGACAGTGCACCAAAGGAAAAGTCAGATTAGATGGGATGGACTTCATGGATGAAGAATAGGATCCATGTACCTTGTCTGTGGTACCAACGATAGATCATGGAAAGGGAGATTGGTGCATTGTCTGAGACACTGGACAGGATAAGTGGGGGGTGTCTTCCCAGGAGGGAGGGTGCCCTATCCTGAGCGAAGAGACAGAAAGGGTTGTGACCGTGCAGCCCCACCGTGAAGTGCTCAGTAGCACCATCGTTGATGAACAATAAGAGTCTACGGACACCGAACTGTGTGTTTTTCTTTTTCCTTTTTTTTCTTTTTATAATACCTGGCTCCATAGTACGGACCTTCCTCTGGTAGTTTGATATATAAAAATGTACCCCTTTGGCCGCATTGTTATGGAAGAAGAATAGCCTTTAGCAACACCCCGGTTCGAGCAAAATAGCCGAACTTGGTCGAGCTGGCCCACCAAAACCAAGATAGTGTTCTTAATAATAGTTTTTGTCGCTTTGGTAGCAGTGTTAGGGATCATATGGTTCCTTGAAGAAAGACTTCCTGTGCATTCCCTGATTGGTACTACTCCTTTTCCCCCTGAACATGTATTTGTCTCTTTGGCCCCTCATAAGGAAAGACACCGACAGACTTATGTTGACAAAGTTTTTCTGCAAATGCTCCATCAGGCTCACCATACAACCAATGTCACTAATTGTTGAGTTCGTGGTTTACTCCCTTCCGTGATGCATAAGAATGATCTGTTACTGTCACTGCCCTTCTCTTATTTGGCCAGTTGCAAAGCCTGGTTCCAGTTGTTCACCATGGTGTATATCCATTATCACGCTGATGCAATGAATATGACATACCTTGACTATGAGGCTGTATTGGGATATATAGTGACTCACCAAGGATTTACCCCAGGGAGGGATGGGACTAGTGGTACCCTACATCCAGATGCCTGCATGAATGTTTGAGGCCAAAAAGAATGTAACATGGCTCCAGAATGAGATGATGGACTTCCAGGACTTTAACGTCACTGAATATTTCAAGTCTTTTCAATTGCGCAACATTACCCAGGATAAGGCAATGCCAGTACCAGTAATTAGTACAACAGCTAGTTTCTGTGTCCAAGGCTTTAGAAAGGTTCCGGTAGGAGAGAGTACTTGCAACTATACTTATGATTTAAACACCACTAGTAGTCCACCGCTGCTTCCGCCCCACAATGTGTATTTTGTTTGTGAGTCCCAGGCTTACGTATGGCTTCCTAGGGGGTGGTCTGGTGTATGTTACGTGTCCTTCCTTTTGCCCCCGTATATATCGCGCCATCCAATTATCACCGAGACCACAGGTTACAATGCAGGAGTTTGTACTTGTCCTGAGTTAGAAGGGTTATTGACAAAAAGATATAGATCAGACAGACAAGACCTTGCAGCAATTTACAGATGCCATGAAGGGTATTTTGTCATTTTGGGGTCCTATGCAAACAGCCGTAGTATACGAAGACTCACAAGGGTTGTAGAAGGAGTTATCAACACCACAGCAGGAATACTGACCAACATCACAGCTGAGCTTCAGGCTACGAGACTTGTTGCCCTTCAAAACAGGATGGTGTTAGACGTCATCCTTGCTGATCGGGGTGGGGCTTGTGACGTCATCTGTAGTAGTTGCTGTGTGTACATACCGGACCACGCTCCGAATATCTATGCAGCAATACAAAAGCTACACAGACTAGCATCTGATATCCACCAGGAGAATGGCACTTGGTCCTTGTCCGGATGGTTTTGGGGTCTGATAGCGACCTGGGGCTGGAAAATACTCTTATTCTTAGTAGCCATTGCAGGTGTTGTCCTCACTTGTTGTCTGTGCATCAATTGCCTTCCCGCCTGCTGTACTTATTGTATACAAAAGAAAACACCCCAACCCAGAGTCCAAGAACAAAGTGCTAAGCCCTCCCCCATGATGGTACAGGCTGTTCACGATTTGATGTGTATAGACGAGGGCATTTTTTAATATTGATATGTGTATCTATCTGACCTTTCTGATGATCAACTGAACGGTTAACTGTTGCCTATGTAGCCACCATTTTGCTTCCCCCTCCATTAGAATTGTAAAGACCGTTACCTGATACCAACAATAAAAATTTAGCTATGAATGCTAAAAGGAGGGTCTGTTAGAATTGAATGTGTCATTGCCCCCTCACTCATGCTGTATATTGTGTTATGTTAGCATTCATGTAGCTATTTTGTATTGACCGCTATTGCAAATGCGTATGACCAGTCCCTTCTAACACTGTGCGGGTTAAAGTTAGCATCTGAGGCGCCATTTTCTGCCATTTAACTGCCATGTTGCGCTGTGATCGAAACCCGGCCTTTGTGCCCCTCTCTGCTTGCCTCAGCAGAAAGCTGCTGTTCAGTTATTCCCTCTTATCGTATTCAAGGTTGAAACCCAGATGTACTAAATGAAGAGTTTATTCTGCTCTTGCATGCCTATCCCTGGTCATAGTTATGCTCCCACACTAGAGAGAGCTGAGACCGAGCAAGATGACCTTGGAAGCCTGATAACGTGTACCCATTCTGTGCCTTCTTTGTTCAGCCTTTGTAAGTATTCAGCTGTATTTTTCCACCAGGGGCGGGACTTGGGATGTGTTGGAAAGCTTATTTTGTGTTACCAAGTGTTCTGAAGTCAGTCCCTCGACAGCTCTCCCATGACGCTGGTCTGACCGGACTCCACTGCAGTGTACTTACTAATAAAAGTGTTTAGATTGTATTCTCCACTGTCGTTCCGACTCTTCATTTCTGGGAAGGCCGAGAGGTGGTCGCGAGTGACCCGGGTGGCCCATTTCGGGTCACTTCGTTCATAGGCCATTTCCTGTCTTATTGTTTCAAGTGAAAGGATATTTGGAATGCCGTTGAGGTTTATTTTTGCAACTTCCTCATTGACAAGCTTGCGTGCCAGAGCTCTACAGGTGGTTTGTTCTGCTAGGGACACCTCAGTGTGTTATGCTCCTGTGGGGGATGATGCAGCTCTACAGTCTATGTTGGAAGTGGAGCCTGCTACTTCATTCTGCACATAAATATTTCCTCGAGGACTGAGTCCTCTTCACCTTCGCGGGACTCCAGCACATCAAAGTGCATTCGTGTAAATAGTGGGGTCACCTATAAGGGTGGAGAGAGGTATTAAACATCACCCATTAGACGATGGACCCATTCTCTTGCAATTCCCGGGCCATCGCTCACTCGTACAGACTACTGAAACGTGGTGGCCAGTATATTTATTTATACATTTATATATATGATTTTGATGCAGAATGGCTAACCATTTGGCCCTGAAGAATGCCCCTGAACCCCTGCTGGGGTCACTAAAGGGCAGAAACAGGTTGATCTACTGTAGGGGTATATTTGTTGATAACCCCTAGTCCTCTCTCTTTTTAATCCTATCTCAGGAGACCTGCAGAATACAAGATATTTGGCCTTCTGTATACAGTTTTAACTTTCTTCATTTGCACTCTGCCCTTCAACACCCCCTTCCCTAAAACACCTCAGCTCCTCTTCAAGCCCAGAGGACTTGTAGCCCACATCAGTGACCTTGCGTTCCTGGTGTGAGGAGGGAACCCTATGATGAAGCATGTCACCTTTGGGTGAGTGAGGGTTCTTGTCCTAAAAGAGGTCTCCTCCATGAACAGGGCATACTCTGCGAAGTACCTTCACTATATCACATCTTCCCCATTCTTCGCCATTTTGAGATGTACTTTCAGTGAGTTTATATTATCCTCTTCATCTGCATCCTGTGACTATGTTTCACCCGTCACCGGAATGCAGGGTAAAACTCAGATAATATCTAGCTGCCTTTCCCTCCAGTTTTCTTTAATCCTTTTCTGTGCTGTCTCATTTAACAGTCCATTCTTCAACTCTAACAGTTCTTTGTGCACCTTCTTCTTCACGTCATTAGTTGTATGCAAATATCTCAAAACCAAATTCTACATCTAAAATGATTCCCAATCTGTCGGCCTTATTTTCTTTCCTTTCAAAATCAACATCTGTCTCAGGTATGACAACTTGTTCAAGTTGTATGTCCCAATTAAAGGAAGCTGTAAGTCCTGTCTTTTGGCTGTCAGTGCATGCTATTTTTGTAGAAAGAGGCAAGCACTGAGGCCTTGGCATATGGCCTCATGGAGGGCGGGAGAGTCCTTTGGTGGGGCTGACTGGCAGTTGTTTTAGTCATTCTTGCTCAAAGGATTACCCATGATGTGATCCTATGTTACTAGTGTGTGCTATAATTTGCGTTACCAACAGTTCCGTTTTTTTTTTGTCCTCATTCGCCATTAGATATACCCAGAGCAATTTGGATTTCTCCGCACCCCCCCTCTTGATTGGCACCGACTTGAGAGCTCTGTATCTAGATGGATGCACTTTACACAGAACCTCTCTTTCCCATATTTGGTCTGTTCTGATCTTCTCTCTGAGTGACTCGTATCACAGTGTAGAGGCATAATCATTGGACTATGTTTGCCCTGATGTTAAGAGTACCCAGCCAATCCACACACGGTAGCAAAAAATCTTTTTTCTTGCTCTTCTTTTTCCGTGTGGCCCAATCAAGCTTCATCATATATTTAATAGAAGTTAACCAATCTAAAAACGTTGGAGATGTATTTTTGATCCAGCATTTACAGATTTCTCTCCGTGCGAGTAATATTAAATAAAAGAATAACTTGTTATCCTCTAGGGACATTGACTCGTAATTTGGTAAAACCCCAAAGAATACCAAAATTATGCTCACCTGAATATCAGGCCCAAACATGGCCTCCATACCTCTACTTACAGAGACCCAGAAATGATGTAGCATTGGACAACTTAAAAACATATGCACATCATCTTCTTTTTCCTGGAGGCATTTCGGACATTTCGGAGTAGGACCCTTCGCAAATTTGGAAAGCTTTAGGGGAGACCAGTACACCCTGTGGAGACAAAAGATGTGATTTCTCCTTAGGTTTGCAGCTTGAACTGTGGAATACAAGATGTTATAAGATACTTGCCATAATTCTTCTGGATGGGAGCCAGGCAAGCACTCTCCCCACAGCTCCGATGGAAGTTTGAAGTCGCCCTCTGCCAGGTCTACCAAAAGCCAGAATAGGTTCGCCACCTCTTTCTTTTTCCCGACTTTCTTCCTCAGAGTCGTCTCCAGTTCGTTAGATATACCAACAGTTGTACCGACTGCTTGATGCCAGCTCTTGATTTGCAAATATTTAAATTTGGATAATTCGTTGTCCGTGATGCTCCTCAGATTTTCCCACGAGAGCATAGAGCCCTCTGGTACAAGTTGTACCCAGCATAATATGCCAGCTGTTTTCAAAGGAGTTACCAAAGAGTCCTTAGTCCATTCAGGCGAACCTGGGGCATCCCAAATAGGCGCCAATGCGCTGTAATAGCTGATTTTCAGTAATTTTCTGTTTTTAAACCATGTAGAGGCTAACCCGTTTAGGGTCTTTAGGCGTATCTTTTAAAAAAATCTTGGGTCACCGAATTTATATATAAAGCCTTGGTCTCCTCCCTTTAGGTCTAACAGCATTTCCTTGAACATTCTCCCGATGTCCAAGCTGTCTGGTTCGTTCATGAGCATTTTCCCTGCCCTTATTAAAAATATCCTTGCATAAGAAACTAGGTCCGGCAAACACAACCCTCCCTTGTTTTTTTTCCTACGTAGTTTTTTCCACAATATCCTTGTACCTTTGGAGGACCATATAAAGCTATTTATTTTTGCCTGGAGTTTTTTCAATCCCTCTCCTTTAAATGCTAGGGGGATGTTTTGAAATAAGAAGATAAGTTTTGGTAAAACCATCATTTTTACTAAATTAACTCTACCAATTATTGTTAGGGGTAGGTATGCCCAGCTCGTTAGAGAGTTGAATATCTCTTTGCTGATTTTGTGGAGATTCGTGTCTGTGATATTCTCAATATTTTACGTAATCATGATGCCCAAATACCTTATCTCTTTTTTCATTAAATGGGCGTTCGTATCTAAATTCCAGGCCATACACTCCGTCTTGGACGCGTTGATCTCATAGCCAGAGATCCGACCCAACTGTTGCGCCTCATTGTATATTATTGGAATTGCTGTTTTTAAATCTGATGTGTACACCATCAAATCATCGGCATATAAAACCACCTTTTTTTCCCAGGTCTCGTACTTAAAGGGAGATATTCCGGCATGGCATCTGATCTTTTCGGCTAGAGGCTCAATGTATAAATTAAAAAGCAGCGGAGATAACGGGCACCCCTGCCTTGTTCCCCTCTGAATTTTAACTGGAGCAGACAAGTTACCGTTCACTAAAACGCTGGCTATGGGGGTTTGGTAGATCAGGCTAACTGTCCTGCAGAAATTTTCCCCAAAATTACACAGTCTCAATACATGCATTAGATAAGCCAAATTGACTCGGTCAAACGCCTTTGTGGCGTCCAGCGTGATAATAGCCAATGGTGCTTTGTGGAGTGTTGCTAGATCTATTGCCCCGATCAAGTTGTAAGTGAGGTCACGAATTCCTGTCCCCTGGACGAAGCCTTTTTGATCATTATGTAACAAACCCCCTATAAATCCATTTAACTCCATTTAACCTCTCTGCTAAAATCTTAGCAAAGATCTTATAATCAAGATTAAGCAGAGAGATAGGTCTGCATGAATCACAGGAGCTAGGTGGTTTTGATGGTTTAAAGATTAGAGCCACGTGGCTTCGTTCCAGGAATGCGGCATATTCCCGCCCTTTTCAAAGATGTGGGAGAATAACTTTTCCATAACGGGGATGAGGACCTCCATCAGAGGTCTGTACAGTTACGCAGACAGACCGTCCAGTCCTGCCGCTTTACCGGGTTTTCCTGCTGCTAATGCTTTCTTAATCTCACTTCTTGTTATCGGACGATTAAGATTGTAAGATTCCTTCTAGCTAATTTTATTCGGAACATCTTGGTCCATCCAATCTCTTATTACTTCCTCTTGGACAGTTAAATCCTCTCGGTACACCTTTTCGAAGTGCTTTTGAAAAGCCTCTTCGATCGCTGCAGGACTCTTGAGTAGATTCCCAGAGACATCACATTTTACTTCTTTAATGTTTCCTCTAGCTAGATCTTGTTTAGTCTTCCAGGCTAGAAGCTTTCCACAGCCTTCCCCATACTCGAAGTGGGCAAGCTTGCTAGCTTGCCACCTCTTTTTTAACCTTGAATCGATCACCACTGCCAGTTCTGATTTAAGAGATTGCAACTCTGCCGAAGTGTCTCCAGCCGGCGAATTGCTCCCATGGGTAATAGGCCTCTGCTCTATCTTCTGGATTTTACACTCTATCTCCTCCACCTCAGCTCTATGTTTTTTCTGTCTGGCAATCTGGAGTGACAATATATATCCTCTCATATAAGCTTTATAAGAGTCCCACACGATTTCTATTGGGGCACTTTCCATGTTAATTAAAAATAAATCTTTTGTCTCTGTGATTAATCGCTCAATCACACCTTCCTCTAGCAGATTGGCACGATCTAGAGTCCATCTCCTATGAGTCAGCTTAGCTGGGACTTTTAGGACTATAGTTACTGCCGAATGATCCAAAAGGTGTTCCCCCAGATGTCTTATGTCCCAATTTTTCAGATCAAGACTGACTAGGAAGAAATCTAATCTGGACCTATGGCCATATTTCTTATTATGAAAGGTGTACCCTCTTCTATTTCCCTTTTTATCTCTCCATACATCAAGCCATCCTAACTGCCTCATAGCACTTTTGATCGTAGATCTCATTTTACAATTCTGGGTTGCTCTGCTCTTTAGTAACCTATCCATAGCTGGGTCTAGGACCACATTAAAATCCCCTGCCAGAATTAAAGGGTCTGGGAAGTTTAATAGATCAGAAAGCAGACCCCTAAAAGGGGCTGGGTCATCTATATTAGGACCATAGTATCCTGCCACTGTAAATTTGTGGGCGTAACACTTGATTTTAGCTATGGCCCATCTCCCCATCTTGTCTACTTTGCTGCTTTCTACCGAGATAGCGGGGTTTCTTTTAATAACTATAGCCACATCCTTTGTTGTGAATTGTTGCGTAGTACACACTACCTCTTGGATCCAGCTCCTGGATTTACACAAATTCCTCATCTCGCTCTCTGTTAGATGTGTCTCCTGGAATATAAGGATTTGTTCTGGGATATCTCTCAGATATTGAAAGATCTTCTCCATCCTATACTTCGATCTTAGCCCATTTAAGTTCCACGACATAACCCTCAGAAGTATATTTTGGTCAACTAATGACTGAGCCATATCTCTATTAGCAAAGAGAAAATTTCTTGAGGAACCTACTCAGGCAAATTGGACATATTTGGGGGATTTTTTCCCACTGCACCCCAACCCGTGCTCCCCACCCTCTCCCTCCCCATTCTCCCTCGTGATCCCCCCCGAGAACCCCCTCTTTTCCTTTTTATGGCCCTACCCTGGCCTACGAGGCCCCCCTCCTAGAGTCAGGAACAATAAAACTTATATTACACGTTATCTTGGGAATGTTTCAAAGCTGGTTAGTGATCCTTATGTATCAGTAATTCTAATCTTAACCGAAGTGGTGGAGAAGAAATGGTACTGTAAAGATGTTTTATTTAGCTTACCACTCCCCCTGCTCCCCCCGAGATAGACTGCAGAAAGTTTTCAACTTCATCCGCCCGCCTGAAAGCCTGCATTTTATTGTTGTACATCACTTTTAGTGTGGCAGGAAATTTAAGTTGTGCTGTTGTGCCCTGCTTCTTGAAGGATTCTAATAGCTTCCCCAGCTCCCACTGCTTAGTTGCTGTGATAGATGAAACGTCAGACCGTATTTGGAAAGTTATTCCTTCCGCACTTGGCGAGCTCATCTTGAGAGCTTTATTTAAAATTTCATCTTTCAAGTTATATGTTAAAAAATGAACTAAAATTTTCCTGGGTCTGGTTTTATTTGGGCTTAACCTAAATGGGTCCCTGTGTACCCTCTGGATGTCGACCATAAGAGCTTGCTCTGAGCTGTCAATTTGGGTAGCTTGTTTAATCAATGTAACCACAAACTCTTTAAGATTACTCCCCTCAGCTCCCTCGGGAATTTTAAGCAAACGAATGTTGTTCCTCCTTTGGGAATTCTCAAGGGATTCCAACTTATCCTTGAAACGCATTTCTCTTTCTTTCATCAGACTTGTATCCCTTATGTTTTCCTCCGACTGAGAGGCTAGCTCAGCTACAGTAGATTCCAGAGCTGTAGTCCTGGCTGCTAGTGAGTCCAGTTTGTCTTCCATTTTTTCGCATGACAGCTTAATTTCAGCTTGGTTTTTTTCTGACACCACAAATCTATTTCTGACTTCCTTTGTCAGCATTTGCAAGAGATCTAAAACTGCTCGGGGGTAGTCTGATCTACAAGGTCCTCTCTCTGAGCTGCCTCTTGCCCGGGATCAATTTCACCTATTTGGTTCTCTCTTAAGGAGACCGAATCCCCCTGTTTTGTCAGGGTGGTTACATCTAAGTTTCTATCTCCTTCGTCTGCCATCATTGATTCCC